>CM038141.1:23900753-25100753 GCA_021437245.1 Aegilops speltoides
ATTTTGTATGGGCCCGTTCGGTACGCGGGAAATTTGCAGGAATAAGTATATGAACTGAAAGCCATAGGAAAGTCTCACAAGCACGCGTTCGGTTCATAGGATTGGACTCCGAAATTCCCAAAGGAAAGGTCATGTTTCCTCCACTTTTACGGGAAAGAAAACATCCAGCGGAAGCTCATTTTCAGGGCGGAAGTACGAGGCGAAGTGGAGGAAAGTTTATCTGGCCCACCATGTGCCGCTGTCGCATTGCTGTATGTTGGGCTCCAGAGCTGCCAAATGGAGTTACCACATGCATTAAAACACAACGAGGAGGACAAAACCTGACCAAGATTAGCACTACTGGGCCCCTACCCCACAGTACATTTGCTTTGCCTTCCTGTGCTTCACCGAACGCTCCTTCTTGAATATTTCCTGTAGATTCTTTACCCATAGTTTTACCAGGCCGTTCATGTAGCATTACTCCGTTTTCTTGTTTCCTACTGTTTTGAAAACCTTTGCTCCGAACAGGCCCTAAGTTTTCATACTGTAGTTGAGAACAGAGAAACTGAAATAGTACCACCCTTTCATTTGCATCTTCCAACATTTTAGGGCCATTAAGTCATTCTCGGTTACATGAGGAAGATTGATCCACCATGGTTGTTGGCTCACTGTTTGTGTGAACGAGGCCAGCCAAGCACGCAGAGGCCGAGAACCCTCTTTTTACCCACCGGATCGAGCGGGGCCGCCCACATGACCAACGATGACCAGAGAGGCGCCCACGCACGAGACCGACAGCTGGGGCCAACCGCGTCGGAATCGGAGGCGCCGCCGCCGGGTGCAAATGAGGACGGTAAAAAACGCCCTGACAGGCCACGATCGATCGGCCACAGCCCACGAGCGACCTGCCCCTGCTTTTCATTCACAGAAGCACGCACCATCCATGCGTCGCTGCAAGGCTGCCCCACGCCGAAACGTGACCCACTCGTTAGCTGCTCCTGGGCCGATCGCGGGGCGTACAGAAAAACGAGCGGCGGGATTTTCACCAGGGCGACGGAAATTACTGTTACGGAGCCAGCGAGGCGGAGCGTGCGCGCAGGATGAATTTGAATTCGCGATGGCGCTGGATGGGCGGGTACTCTAGCAGCTTTTATATGTTAGATAAGCATGTACTCCTCTACATATTGATTGTTTCAGTAATAATACATTTATAAACATCATCTGGATTGCAAAGTTTTTGAATAAATTGTACATCTCAAGATCAGTTGGCTAGAAAAGTAGCACCTAGTGACTACTGTAGATGAAAAATAATACATGTAGATGATGCGTAAAAAGCCAATACCTCATTGAAGCACAATAACGGCTTCCTTGTTCATGTAAAATGGAGAAAGAATTGGAGTTGGAGCATAATTATTAATTCCAATTGGTTCAAATCCTCGATACCCTGATCTATATGCTTGTACGAAAACAGAGAAATTCAAAATCAATTTGGAGGATCGTCAAGCACATGATGCCTACAAGTCGTGTAATGCAATCACTTGCTTAAATGTCTAGGGGTTAAATACGACACTGATCCGTGCCCTGTCAAAGCCACTTTAAGCTTTCTAAATGTGCAGTTTAGAACTTCTTTTTTCCTGCAACATTGCTGTCAATGACCAGTTTATGAACCTGAAGTAAATTTTCTAGTCGTCCAAAAAAGTAGCTGAAGTATTTTTTTTCCTTTTAGATCATCACTAATTATATACTATATTCTCATATTGTATTTATTGATGTTTCATATGTCCATATGTTTTCTATTACTACTGGGAAAATCGTTGTTACCGAGTACATTGCTGTTTGCCGAGTCTCTGCTACAATGTGCTTGGCAAAAAAAGAACACTCGGTTTATGTGATGTATGCCAAGATCCTCTGCTATGGCACTCGGCAAACAAATGCCAGGTGGCACGGCTGATAGTGTCCCGGATGGAGTTCATATCCAAACCAAATGCATTGGATCCCATGGCTATCTATTGTGACAACACTGGTGTCATAGCCATTACCAAGGAGCCATGGTCTCACAAGAAAACCAAGCATATCAAACGCCGCTTTAACTCCATCCGTGACTACGTCTCAAGGAAGGTGACATAAAGATTTGCAAAGTTCATACGGTTTTGAATGTTGCAGACCCGTTGACTAAACCTCTTTCATGAGCAAAAAATGATCAACACCAAAATTCAATGGGTGTTAGATATGTAACAATGTAAACTAGATTATTGACTCTTGTGCAAGTAGGAGACTGTTGGTAATATGCCCTAGAGGCAATTATAAAGTTGTTATTATCATATTTCCTTGTTCTTGATAAGTGTTTATTCTTCATGCTATAATTTTATTAACCGGAAACTCAAATACATGTGTGGATATATAAACAAATACTTTGTCCCTAGTAAGCCTCCACTATACTAGCTCATTGATTAAAGATGGTTAAGGATTTCTAGACATAGACATGAGTTGTCATTTATTAACGAGGTCATATCATTAGGAAATGATGTGATGGACAGACCCAATCACAAGCCTAGCATCTGATCCTGTCACTAAGTTTAAATTGCTACAAATTTCTTAATGTCAAGTATCTGTTCCATAGACAATGAGATCATGTCACTCCCTAGTATGATCAAATCTCGGGCAAATAACATATCGCTAGACAAAGGGAATTGTATACGGGATTATCGGAACCTTGATAATGTGGTTCAGCCGATGAAATATCTTCGTGAAATATGTGGGAACCATCATGGGCATCCATGGTCCCTCCATTGGTTATTGATTGGCGAGGAGTCTTGATCATGTCCACATATTCTCAAACCCGTAGGGTCACACACTTAACGTTCAGTGTCGCTAGGGTTTGATGAGATAATAAGATGGTGTTATCAAATTTTTACTCGGAGTCTGAGACGGGATCCTGGACATCATGAGCTTCAGAATGGTTCATAGACAAAGAAAACACATATGGAAGGTATTTTCAGGGTTACCGGAATATTTCAGGATTTTTCAGTATTGTATCAGGAAGGTTCTGAAGTAGGACCCACATGCGTGGAATTCACATGGATGTGGGTGGTGGACCAAGGCGCCACACCTCTGGTCCATGCGCACCAAAATCCCCCGTAAAAGGAATGAGATCAAATCTCGAAGGGATAAGATCAAGATCTCTGAAAAGGAGGGATCACAATCAGTGGGAAAGGAAGGAGGAGATTTCCTCCTCCTTTGGTGCGCATCCCCTAGAGGCTTGGAGGACGGGCCAAGTCTCCTCCCCCATGCCTATAAATAAATAGAGGAGAGAGGGGCTGTCCACAGGACTTGACACCCCAGTTGCTGGCTGCCTCCCTCTTGTTCAATACGTCCCTCATCTGCGTAGTTCTTAGCAAATATCTGCCGACTTTCCACCATACTTCCGCCACCACGCCGTCGTGCTGTTGAGATCAATCTCATCTGCATCTCCCCCTCGCTTGCTGGATCAAGGAGGAGACGACATCAAGTTGCATTTGTGTGCAATTCGGAGGCATCGTTCGAGTGGTGCTACATCGGATTGATCCGAACGAAAGTACGACTACATAACCCATGATCATTAGATCGTTAAACGCGTGTGTTCTACAAGGGTATATAGACCTTTTCCCACTCATTGCTAGCTTCTAGTAGATTGGATCTTCAGTTTATTCATTCACTCATAGGAATTTCTTTTGTTTTCCTTGCAATGAATCCCATCACATAATGATGTGAATAACACATATTTTACTAGAGCGACCTAAAGGCAACATTTGGTCCAAGACTAGCAAAGATGAACGATAAACACCATATACAAAAGAATGTGTTGGCAGAAATAGCAAATATGTGATAAAGTAGACAAGAATCACAAGAAGTGAAAGACTAATATTAAGAACATACTTCTGTCAGGTAAGTTTAAAAAGAAAAAAATATCTTCTAAATTTGTCTTTCCAAATGGTTGTTTATCTTGATATTATTTTTTCTTTTCTAACACTTTTCTCATTTTTTGTAGGAGCTGTTGAATACCGAGGAGGGAAATCAAAATGTTCCCAAATTTAAAAATACTTTGCAAAACTATAAGTTAAGCATTCATGTCAAAAAATATCAAAGGAAGAAGCTCTTAAGCAAAAATAGTAAGAACCTTTCTCAACAACAAGCAAATTTCGTAGAAATGTTTTAACAAATACTTTCATACTAAACTCTCATCTAATATGAAAACTTTTCCACGCAGGTATTCATACCCATCGAGAAGGAACACCAGTATACTCTATATGTGATGGACAAATATAAGAAAAAACCTCATATCCTTGATCCAAAAGAAACCTCTCCTGGTGATGAGGAAATGGAAAACCAATAATACATATCGAAACCAGATGCCATTGAAAACAATAGAGGAAGGGAAGGGAAGAGTGCCACGCTCATAAAATAAAAATGGTAAGTATTTTAATACCAATTTTCAGTTTTATGAACTGCACTACAAGTTTGGAGATGCCTAGGATTAAAGAAGTCTTCAAAATTATGTTTGGAGATGAGGAATTCCAAAAGAAAAAACAAAGACTTCATGGGTAAATGGGATTGTTAATGGGTAGAAGATGCACCACAAGTTGAACATGGTGAATCACTATATGCTGTTTTAAGATTTGCATTGCTCTACAACGGTGAAAGGTTCATCAAAGACATAGATGATTTTGATGTAAGTTTTCCTTGAAATTCTTCTAAGCGCACTATATTGAATTTTTGTAATAATTTTAGTACTTTACGTATACACCTATGCACTAATTCTATTAATGTTATGTTTTATTGGTGAATGGTACTTCTGAAATGTGTTGGGATTTCCCTGAAGAGGAAGGGTGAAGTAATATAGTGGCAGAAAATATTTCCCTCGGTAAAGAACCAAGGTTTATCGAACCAATAGGAGATTCACACAAACGACCTTTAGCAGTACCTACACACACAAGAGCAAATACTTGCACCCAACACAGGCAAGAGGGTTGTCAATCCCCTTGTACTCGTTAATTGCAAGGATTAAATCTGATAGTAGGAGATATATAAATTGCAAAATAAAATAAAAGTAAATAAATTGCAGCAAGGTTTTAGGGTTTTAGCAATATGATTCAAATGGACCCCAGGGCCATAGCTTTCACTAGAGGCATCTCTCTCAAGAACATAGCGATACAGTAGGTGAACAAACTACTGTTGGGCAATTGATAGAATAGCGCACAGTTATGATATTATTCATGGCATGATCAGTACATAGGCATTACGTCCGTGACAAGTAGATCAAAACAATTCTGCATCTACTACTATTACTCCACTTCGAGAGCGCTTCTATGCTTGCCTCTCTAGGTATTAAGTTCATGACAAACAAAGTAATGCATTAAGTACCATGCAATAATGTAGACAAAATAAGGTCAACTAATATGATCGAAACCCATCGTTTTATCCTTAGTAGCAACAATACAAATATGTGCCTCGCTACCCCTTCTGTCATGAAGTAAGGATACCGCAAGATTGAACCTACTACTATGCACCACTTCCATTGAAGATGTAATCATCAACTTGGTCAAAGATAACTCATAAATCGGAAAACATTACATAGCTATAACAATCACACATAATAAAGTTCCGAAATAACTCAATTACTTTCAATAAATAATCTGATCATAAACCCACAATTCATCGGATCCCAACAAACACACTGCATAAAAGGATTACATCATATCAACCTCTGAAGAGAACATTGTATTGAAGATCAAAAATAGAGAGAGATAGAGAGAGCCATCTAGCTACTGCTATGGACCCGTAGATCATGTGGGGAACTACTCACACATCATCAGAGAGGTAGCAAGATTGATGTAGAGACCCTTCGTAATCGATTACCCCTCTGGCAGAGTACCGACGGAGGCCTCCAAATGGGATCATGGAAGAAGAGAGGCTTGCGTCGGCGGAATAATGGTTTCAGCTCTCTCTCTGGTGGTTTCTAGATTTTATGGAATTTATGGAATTAGGTCAAACAGAGTTGCAAGGGGGGCACAAGATCAGATGGCGCCCCCTTGGGGGCGCAACATGTGAGCTTGTGCCTCTCTCATGCGGACTTTGGTCTCCTCCCAAAGCTTCTTGGATCCCTTCTGATTCATAAAAAAGCATCGTAGAGTTTCATCGTGTTTGGACTTTGCTTGTATGGTTTTGTAGCGAAACAATAAAATAGGCAAAAATAGGAACTTGCACTGCGCATTAAGTTAATATGTTAGTTCCCAAAATGAAATAAAATTGCATATAAAGCATACAAGATTGATAATATAATAGGATGAAACAATAAAAAATTATAGATACGTTGGAGATGTATCAATGAACTTGTAGGTTGAAGTAGAAAACTGAGAGGCAGAAGCATTATACATGCTATTGGCTAGCAATCAGAATAACATCAAACCTATTGAAATTAGATGAAAACTAACGTGGCTTGAGACTGCGTTGGTATTTCCCCAAAGAGGAAGGGATGATGCAACACAACGACGGTAAGTATTTCCCTCAGTTATGGAACCAAGGTTATCGAACAAGTAGGAGAACCATGCAACACTATGTAAACGGTACCTGTGCACACAAAGAACAAATAATTGCAACCAGACGCGTAAGAGGCGTTGTCAATCCCTCCTGGGTAAAAGATTGGTAAATAGGTAGATGTGTAAAAGCAAATGGAACAATGGCAAATAAAATTCAGCGAGGTATTTTTGTGTTTTTTATAATATAGATCTGGAAATAAAAGTTGCAAATTAAGAAAAAGGCAAATAACAATGTAGATCTGAAAGTATATGATAGGAAAATAGACCCAGGGCCCGTAAATTTCACTAGTGGCTTCTCTCGAGAAATAGGACACGCTGTTTAAACAAATTACTATCAAGCAATTGGTAGAAAAGCAAATAATCATGACGATATCCAAGACAATGAGCATGTATATAGGCATCACGTCCAAGATTAGTAGACCGACTCCTTCCTGCATCTACTACTATTACTCCACACATCGATCACTATCCAGCATGCATCTAGTGTATTAAGTTCATGGAGAAACATACTAATGCTATAAGAACGATGACACAATGTAGACAAGATCTTTTCATGTAGGAATAGACCCCATCTTTTTATCGTTAATAGCAACGATACATGCGTGCCTTGCTTGTGATAGCTTGGGTTTTGCCCTCTTTTCTTTGCCTGGTTTTCAGTTGAGTTGGTTTTGAATTTGGGGTTTTTGAATCACTTCATTTGGACTTAACCACTTGGGTACCTTGACTTTCACCCAAGTGCTCCCTCTCCTCCTCAAAACCATCATTTCACCTCTGGATCAACTCAAAATATTGCTTGGAATATTTTTCTTAAATGAAAAATATTCATTTTGCCCTCCAAAACCCTAGCTAGCCCTTTGTGCTCCAAAGCAACCCAAATTTTTCTTGCCCCAAAAATCCTGAGAAAAATCCCAATTATTCTTTGAACCCTAGGGCACCTTTCTGAGCAAAACTATTTCATCACTCTTTGGAATATTTTGGCTACAGAAAATAAATTCATTTCTGGACAGAAATGGTAGTTTCTGTAGTAACTACCATTTTACTAGCTCCATTGTAGCTGGTTTTTCTTATGCCTATTTACCTTAGTAAGTGTAAGCAAGCCTCCAAAGCTCAGCCCTTAACTCCCAGTGGTTTGACCACAGTAAACCTCCAAAGTTACTGTCCAGAAACTTGCTAGCAATACAAATCCATTTCTACTGCACCTGGATCCAAGCCCAACCGTGGTAACACTCAAAACTACCAAGGACTACACGCCAGACATCAAGTTAGCGCTTAGGGTGGCCTAATGTCACTGTTCACGCGGTGACCGCGTTTTTCCAGGGGTGCTGGCATGCAAAACACGCGCTCTGCGTGCCGCCTAGCGCTCTGTTGAGCGCGTCCTCGCTGCCCAGCCTGCCTGAGCATGCCAAGCCTCGCCACCATCCTCGTCTCCACTCCCTTAACTCCCCCTGGCACTCGCCGATGCCGGAGCTTGCTGCAGCGGGCACGGGCATGGTCCGGCCAAAGACACAGTGCGCGGCGCACTGTGCTCGTCATCTTCTCCCTCGTCCCTGTGCTCGTCCGCACCCGCCAATAGTTTCCGCGTGACCTCCATTGTCTTCTCCCTTTCTCGCTAGCGCCGTTCGTCCCCGGGAGCCGTGGACAGGTGTCCTCCGGCAAAGCCCGAACCCCTCTCGCCGCCCGCCTATAAATGCCGCCACCCCAGCCTCTTTGAGCACCCGCAGCTACTCCACACCCTCCACAAGCTAGTAGAAGCCGCAGCCCGGCCGGGCAGGCCGCAGGCTGCCGTCCCCAAGCCGAGCTCGCTGGCGATCCCCTTCGGATCGTCCCCATAGCTCCAGCCCCTCCCAGGCCAGGGCGACCCTGCCAGGGCCTCCGCCACTCTTCGGTGAGGGCGTTCCGCACTGTTGGATCCCCTGGAACCGCCCCGAGCCGCCGTCGTCTTCGTCTCCGGCGACCGCTGCCCTCTGCCTCCGCTGGAGAGGCCGTTTCCGACGCCGTTCGGTCACGTCTAGCCACGCTACGGGTATGGGCAGGTACGCCATCTTCTTCTCCTTCGATCCCCCCCTCTCGTTTGACCCCAAGAACCCTCGTCGCCGGTGTGTGCTCCGGCGAAGCTCCACCTTCCTCTGTTTCCCTCTCCCCCTCCTTCTGGCCTGACTAGCGGGGCCCGCTAGTCAGCCACTTAGTACGCGTGTGAAGCGATGCGAGTGGAGGTGCCCCGGGCGTTTACGCCTTTGACGTCACCCCCCAGTCTGTTTTCTTTTTAAATAAAATTCATTTAAATTCAGGAAACTTCAAACAGCCATAACTTTTTATCTATAAGTCCAAATGCATTGATTCTTTTTGCATTGTGTTCTTTGTCCAAAAATCTAACAACACCCAAGAGATGGGATTTTTCCTTGCTGTCTAGATTTTCTGGTAATTTTCAGAAGGTTTCTTGATGTTTTCTTTTTGTGGTTTTATTTATTTTCAGCAGAGCAAGCTTGTCTTGAGGATCACCAGAAGGTTTGTGAACCTCATCAGCACTAAGGCAAGCCACAACAACATTTTCATAGTGCCACTTCAATATTTGTGATTTTCCCACTTGAACTTATGATTATTCATGCATTTAAATAATTATTATGATAATTATATTCAGTTAGATTCTTGTCATGTTAAGTATGTTTGAATTACAGAAAGTTTGAAATGAATCTTGCTGATAAGCTAACAAGAACTTAGATATGAGTAATAATAAAAGGATATGGTCATGAAGGTTAATAATTAGTTTAACTATTATTCTTGCATGATGAAAAATGATGAGATTGCTAGAAATGGTTCTGGCTTAAGTGAGGTTTGATCTTAACCAGAGAAGTATCTTGAGTTGGTGATGGCTCCGTGGGAGTGTAGTTGATTTAGTTATTTTCATGGTTATTTGATGCAAATGTTAGTGATGCATAGCATGGCATCATGACACCAGTTACTTTCACTTTAAGTTGAACCTGATAAATAACTCAACTTGAATATGTTGTTGACCGGGTCGTGGTGCCGCTGAAACGAGTTTTTCCCAGTGCAACCACATTTGCCAGTATGGGACGGCCTTAATGTTGGGGAACGTAGTAATTTCAAAAAATTTCCTACGCACACGCAAGATCATGGTGATGTATAGCAACGAGAGGGGAGAGTGTTGTCCACATACCCTTGTAGACCCGAAGCGGAAGCGATCACAACGTAGAGGAAGTAGTCGACGTTCTCCTCGCGATCCGACCGATCCGGCGCCGTTACTCCGGCGCCCCGAGTTCTTGACACACGTACAGCTCGATGGCGTCCCTCGTACTCGATCCAGCCGAGTGTCGAGGAGAGTTTCGTCGACCGACGGCGTGGTGGCGATCTTGATGTTTCACGGCGCGAGGCTTCGCCTAAGCTTGCGACGGTATAACCGAGGTGGAATATGGTGGAGGGGCACCGACACGGCTAAGGAACGATCTAAAGATCAACTTGTGTGTCCCAAGGTGCCCCCTGCCCCGTATATAAAGGAGCAAGGGGGAGGGGGCGGCGGCCAAGGGAGGTGCGCCAGGAGTCCTACTCCCTCGGGAGTAGGATTCCCCCAATCCTAGTTGGACTAGGATTCCGGGGAAAGAGAGAGGGGCGGCCCTTCTCCTAGTCCTAGTAGGACTAGGGAAGGGGGGGCAGCGCCCACCTAGGGCTGGCCCTTCTCCTTTCCACCAAGGCCCATCGAGGCCCATTTACCTCCGGGGTTCGGTAACCTCCGGTACTCGGTAAATTCCGTTTCGCCGGAACCATTCGAACTCCAAACATAGGCTTCCAATATATCAATCTTTATGTCTCGACCATTCCGAGACTCCTCGTCATGTCCGTGATCACATCCGGGACTCGAACTCCTTCGGTACATCAAAATACATAAACTCATAATAAGCATCGCCGAAACTTTAAGCGTGCGGACCCTACGGTTCGAGAACAATGTAGACATGACCTAGAACTATTCACGGTCAATAACCAACAGCGGGACCTGGATGCCCATATTGGTTCCTACATATTCTCGAAGATCTTTGTCGGTCGGACCGCATAACAACATCGTTGTTCCCTTTGTCATCGGTATGTTACTTGCCCGAGATTCGATCGTCGGTATCAATACCTAGTTCAATCTCGTTACGGCAAGTCTCTTTACTCGTTCCGTAATACATCATCTCACAACTAACTCATTAGTTGTTGTGCTTGCAAGGCTTAAGTGATGTGCATTACCGAGAGGGCCAGAGATACCTCTCCGACAATCGGAGTGACAAAACCTAATCTCGAAATCGCCAACCCAACATTTGCCTTTGGAGACACCTGTAGTACTCCTTTATAATCACCCGATTCGTTGTGACGTTTGGTAGCACCAAAGTGTTCCTCCGTAAGCGGAGTTGCATAATCTCATAGTTACAGGAACATGTATATGTCATGGATAAAAGCGGTAGCAACATACTAAACGATCGTGTGCTAAGCTAAGGGAATGGGTCATGTCAATCAGATCATTCTACTAATGATGTGACCTTATTAATCAAATAACAACTCCTTTGTTCATGGTTAGGAAACATAACCATCTTTGATTAACAAGCTAGTCTAGTAGAGGCATACTAGTGACATGTTGTTTTGTCTATGCATTCACACATGTATCATGTTTCCGTTTAATACAATTCTAGCATGAATGATAAACATTTATCATGAAATAAGGAAATAAATAATAACTTTATTATTGCCTCTAGGGCATATTTCCTTGATCTCCCACTTGCACTAGAGTCAATAATCTAGATTACAGTAATGATTCTAACACCCATGGAGTCTTGGTGCTGATCATGTTTTGCTCGTGGAAGAGGCTTAGTCAACGGGTGCGCAACATTCAGATCCGTATGTATCTTGCAAATCTCTATGTCTCGATCTGGACTAAGTCCGGATGGAATTGAAGCGTCTCTTGATGTGCTTGGTCCTCTTGTGAAATCTGGATTCCTTTGCTAAGGCAATTGCTCGATATTGTCACGAAGATTTTCATTGGACCCGATGCACTAGGTATGACACCTAGATCGGATATGAACTCCTTCATCCGACTCCTTCATTAGCTGCTTCGAAGCTGCTATGTATTCCGCTTCACATGTAGATCCCGCCACGACGCTTTGTTTAGAACTGCACCAACCGACGGCTCCTCCGTTTAGTGTAAATCGTATCCGGTCTGCGATTTAGAATCGTGGGATCGGTGTCAAAGCTTGCATCAACGTAACCGCCACGATGAGCTCTTTGTCACCTCCATATCGAGAAACATATCCTTAGTCCTTTTCGGTATTTCGGGATGTTCTTGACCGCTGTCGATGATCCACTCTGGATTACTTTGGTACCTCCTGCTAGGCTTATAGCAAGGCACACATCAGTCTGGTACACAGCATTGCATACATGATAGAGCCTATGGCTGAAGCATAGGGAACATCTTTCATTTTCTCTCTATCTTCTGCAGTGGTCGGGCATTGAGTCTGACTCAACTTCACACCTTGTAACTCAGGCAAGAACCCTTTCTTTGCTTGATCCATTTTGAACTTTTTCAAAACTTTGTCAAGGTATGTGCTTTGTGAAAGTCCAATTAGGCGTCTTGATCTATCTCTATAGATCTTAATGCCCAATATGTAAGCAGCTTCACCGAGGTCTTTCATTGAAAAACTCTTATTCAAGTATCCCTTTATGCTATCCAGAAATTCTATATCATTTCCGATCAGCAATATGTCATCCACATATAAGATCGAAATGCTCTGAGCTCCCACTCACTTTCTTGTAAATCTGAGGCTTCTCCAAAAGTGCTACAAACCCAAATGCTTTGATCACACTATCAAAGCGTTTATTCCAACTCCGAGATGCTTGCACCAGTCCATATATGGATCGCTGGAGTTTGCACACTTTGTTAGCTCCTTTGGATCGATAAAACCTTCTCGTTGCATCATATACAACTCTTCTTCGTAAATCCATTCAGAATGCAGTCTTTACATCCATTTGCCAAATTTCATAATCATAAAATGCGGCAATTGCTAACATGATTCGGACGGACTTAAGCATCGCTACGGGTGAGAAGGTCTCATCGTAGTCAATCCCTTGAACTTGTCGAAAACCTTTTGCGACAAGTCGAGCTTTATAAACGATAACATTACCGTCAGCGTCAGTCTTCTTCTTGAAGATCCACTTGTTTTCTATTGCTTGCCTACCCTCGGGCAAGTCAACCAAAGTCCACACTTTGTTTTCATACATGGATCCCATCTCAGATTTCATGGCCTCAAGCCATTTTTCGGAATCTGGGCTCACCATCGCTTCTTCATAGTTCGTAGGTTCATCATGATCTAGTAGCATGACTTCGAACAGGATTACCGTACCACTCAGTGCGGATCTTACTCTGGTTGATCTACAAGGTTCTGCGAAGTAACTTGATCTGAAGTTTCATGATCAACATCATCAACTTCCTCACTACTTGGTGTAGGCGTCTCAGAAACTGGTTTCTGCGACGAACTACTTTCAAGTAAGGGAGAAGGTACTATTACCTCATCAAGTTCCACTTTCCTCCCACTCACTTCTTTCGAGAGAAACTCCTTCTCTAGAAAGGATCCATTCTTAACAACGAATGTCTTGCCTTCGGATCTGTGATAGAAGGTGTACCCAACTGTTTCCTTTGGGTATCCTATGAAGACACATTTCTCGATTTGGGTTCGAGCTTATCAGGTTGAAGTTTTTCACATAAGCATCGCATCCCCAAACTTTAAGAAAGCGACAACTTTGGTTTCTTGCCAAACCATAGTTCATAAGGTGTCGTCTCAACGGATTTCGACGGTGTTCTATTCAGTGTGAATCGGCCGTCTCTAGAGCATAACCCCAAAAGCGATAGCGGTAAATCTGTAAGAGACATCATAGATCGTACCATATCTAGTAAAATACGATTCTGACGTTCGGACACACCATTACGCTGTGGTGTTCGGGTGGCGTGAGTTGAAACTATTCGCATTGTTTCAAATGTAGACCAAACTCGTAACTCAAATATTCACCTCCACGATCGGATCGTAGAAACTTAATTTTCTTGTTACGATGATTTTCAACTTCACTCTGAAATTCTTTGAACTTTTCAAACGTTTCAGACTTATGTTTCATTAAGTAGATATACCCTTATCTCGCTTAAGTCATCTGTGAAGGTGAGAAAATAACGATATCCGCCACGAGCCTCAACATTCATCGGACCCACACATCTGTATGTATGATTTCCAACAAATCTGTTGCTCTCTCCATAGTACCGGAGAAGCGGTGTTCTAGTCATCTTGCCCATGAGGCACGGTTCATAAGTGCCAAGTGATTCATAATCAAGTGACTCCAAAAGTCCATCAAGATGGAGTTTCTTCATGCGCTTTACACCGATATGACCTAAGCGGCAAGTGCCACAAATAAGTTGCACTATCATTATCAACTCTGCATCTTTTGGTTTCAACATTATGAATATGTGTATCACTACTATCGAGATTCATAAGAAATAGACCACTCCTCAAGGGTGCATGACCATAAAAGATATTACTCATATAAATAGAACAACCATTATTCTCGATTTAAATGAATAACCGTCTCGCATCAAACAAGATCCAGATATAATGTTCATGCTCAACGCAGCACCAAATAACAATTATTTAGGTCTAAAACTAATCCGAAGGTAGATGTAGAGGTAGCGTGCCGACCGCGATCACATCGACTTTGGAACCATTTCCCACAGCGCATCGTCACCTCGTCCTTTGCGGTGTTAAGCAATCCGTAGTCCTGTTTGAGTTGCAAATATTAGCAATGAACCAGTATCAAATACCAGTGCTCTGCGAGCTCTAGTAAGGTACACATCAATAACATGTATATCACATATACCTTTGTTCACCTTGCCATCCTTCTTATCCGCCAAATACTTGGGGCAGTTCCGCTTCGGTGACCGATCGCTTGCGGAGAAACACTCGATTTCAGGTTTAGGGCCAGACTTGGGTTTCTTCTCTGAGCGACAACTTGCTTGCTGTTCTTCTTGAAGTTCCTTCTTCTTCCTTTGCCTTTCTTCTTGAAACTAGTGGTCTTATTGACCATCAACACTTGATGCTCCTTCTTGATTTCTACCTCCGCAGCCTTTAGCATTGCGAAGAGCTCGGTATAGTCTTTACTAACCCTTGCATATTATAGTTCATCACGAAGCCTTTGTAGCTTGGTGGCGGTGATTGGAGAAATCTGTCAATGACACAATCATCCGGAAGATTAACTCCCAATTGTGTCAAGTGATTGTAGTACCCGGACATTACGAGTATATGCTCACTAATGAACTATTCTCCTCCATCTTGCAGCTATAGAACTTATTGGAGACTTCATATCTCTCAATCCGGGCATTACTGTTGGAATATTAACTTCAACTCTGGAACATCTCATATGCTCCATGACGTTCAAAACGTCGTTGAAGTCCCGGTTCTAAGCCGTAAAGCATGGCACATTGAACTATAGAGTAGTCATCAGCTTTGCTCTCGCCAGACGTTCATAACATCTGCGGTTGCATTAGCAAAGAACTGTCACACCTAGCGGTGCATCCGGGGCGTAACTCTTACGTGCAGCAATGAGGATGATCCTCAAGTTACGGACCCGATCCGTGTAATTGCTACCATCATCTTTCAACTTTGCTTTCTCAAGGAACGCATTAAAATTCAACGGAACAACAGACGAGCCATCTATCTACAATCAAACATAAACAAGCAAGATACTATCGGTACTAAGTTCATGATAAATTTAAGTTCAATTAATCATATTACTTAAGAACTCCCACTTAGAAAGACATCTCTCTAGTCATCCAAGTGATCACGTGATCCAAATCAACTAAACCATAACCGATCATCACGTGAAATGGAGTAGTTTTCAATGGTGAACATCTTATGTTGATCATATCTACTATATGATTCACGCTCGACCTTTCGGTCTCCGTGTTCGAGGCCATATCTGCATATGCTAGGCTCGTCAAGTATAACCCGAGTATTCTGCGTGTGCAAAACTGGCTTGCACCCGTTGTAGATGGACGAGAGCTTATCACACCCGATCATCACGTGGTGTGCGGGCACGACGAACTTTGGCAGCGGTGCATACCGGGAGAACACTTCTTGATAATTTAGTGAGAGATCATCTTATAATGCTACCGTCAATCAAAGCAAGATAAGATGCATAAAGGATAAACATCACATGCAAATCAATATAAGTGATATGATATGGTCATCATCATCTTGTGCTTCATGATCTCCATCTTGCTGCACCTCCATGATCACCATCGTCACCGGCGCGACACCTTGATCTCCATCGCAGCATCGTTGTCGTCTCGCCAAACTAATGCTACTACGACTATCGCTACCGCTTAGTGATAAAGTAAAGCATTACTGTAGCGATTGCATTGCATACAATAAGCGACAACCATATGGCTCCTGCCGATTGCCGATAACCGGTTACAAAACATGATCATCTCATACAATAAAATATAGCATCACATCTTGACCATATCACATCACAACATGCCTGCAAAAACAAGTTAGGCGTCCTCTACTTTGTTGTTGCAAATTTTACGTGGCTGCTACGGGCTTAAGCAAGATCCAGTCTCACCTCGCATCAAAACCACAGCGATACTTTGTCAAATAGACTCCGTTTTAACCTTCTCAAGGACGGGCGTAGCCACACTCAGTTCAACTAAAGTGAGAGAGACAGCACCCACCGGTCACCTTTAAGCAGCGAGTGCTCACGGCGGTGAAACCAGTCTCGCGTAAGCGTCTGGCGTAATGTCGGTCGGGCGCTTCATCTCACAATACCGCTGAACCAAAGTATGACATGCTGGTAGGTAGTATGACTTGTATCGCCCACAACTCACTTGTGTTCTACTCGTGCAAAACATCAAACCATAGAAAAAACCTAGGCTCGGATGCCTTTGTTGGGGAACGTAGTAATTTCAAAATTTTTCCTACGCACACGCAAGATCATGGTGATGTATAGCAACGAGAGGGAGAGTGTTGTCCACATACCCTTGTAGACCCGGCGGAAGCGATCACTGGCGTAGAGGAAGTAGTCGACGTTCTCCTCGCGATCCGACCGATCCGGCGCCGTTACTCCGGCGCCCCGAGTTCTTGACACACGTACAGCTCGATGGCGTCCCTCGTACTCGATCCAGCCGAGTGTCGAGGAGAGTTTCGTCAAGACGACGGCGTGGTGACGATCTTGATGTTTCACCGCGAGAGGCTTCGCCTAAGCAGCGACGGTATAACCGAGGTGGAATATGGTGGAGGGGGCACCGCGACACGGCTAAGGAACGATCTAAAGATCAACTTGTGTGTCCCAAGGTGCCCCCTGCCCCGTATATAAAGGAGCAAGGGGAGAGGGGGCGGCGGCCAAGGAGAGTGCGCCAGGAGTCCTACTCCCTCTGGGAGTAGGATTCCCCCAATCCTAGTTGGACTAGGATTCCCGGGGGAAAAAGAGAGAGGGGGCGGCCCTTCTCCTAGTCCTAGTAGGACTAGGGAGGGGGAGGCGTAGCCCACCTAGGGCTGGCCCTTCTCCTTTCCACCAAGGCCCATCGAGGCCCATTTACCTCCCGGGGTTCCGGTAACCTCCGGTACTCGATAAATTCCGTTTTAGCCGGAACCATTCGAACTCCAAACATAGGCTTCCAATATATCAATCTTTATGTCTCGACCATTCCGAGACTCCTCGTCATGTCCGTGATCACATCCGGGACTCGAACTCCTTGGTACATCAAAATACATAAACTCATAATAAGCATCATCGAAACTTTAAGCGTGCGGACCCTACGGTTCGAGAACAATGTAGACATGACCTAGAACTATTCACGGTCAATAACCAACAGCGGGACCTGGATGCCCATATTGGTTCCTACATATTCTCGAAGATCTTTGTCGGTCAGACCGCATAACAACATCGTTGTTCCCTTTGTCATCGGTATGTTACTTGCCCGAGATTCGATCGTCGGTATCCAATACCTAGTTCAATCTCGTTACGGCAAGTCTCTTTACTCGTTCGTAATACATCATCTCACAACTAACTCATTAGTTGTTGTGCTTGCAAGGCTTAAGTGATGTGCATTACCGAGAGGGCCCAGAGATACCTCTCCGACAATCGGAGTGACAAAACCTAATCTCGAAATCGCCAACCCAACATTTGCCTTTGGAGACACCTGTAGTACTCCTTTATAATCACCCGATTCGTTGTGACGTTTGGTAGCACCAAAGTGTTCCTCCGTAAGCGGAGTTGCATAATCTCATAGTTACAGGAACATGTATATGTCATGGATAAAAGCGGTAGCAACATACTAAGCGATCGTGTGCTAAGCTAAGGAATGGGTCATGTCAATCAGATCATTCTACTAATGATGTGACCTTATTAATCAAATAACAACTCCTTTGTTCATGGTTAGGAAACATAACCATCTTTGATTAACAAGCTAGTCTAGTAGAGGCATACTAGTGACATGTTGTTTGTCTATGCATTCACACATGTATCATGTTTCCGTTTAATACAATTCTAGCATGAATGATAAACATTTATCATGAAATAAGGAAATAAATAATAACTTTATTATTGCCTCTAGGGCATATTTCCTTCACTTAATGCGTTTCATTATCGTGCCTCTGGTCGGTGCCTCCATCTAGGGAAGGTTATGGGCGTCTTTGTACCTGCCGATGTAAGGTGCATAACCTTGTGTGCCAGTTGATGAGTTAAGTGTTTGGGTCCCAGAGTGGATCATTGCCACGACGGTGGTTTGAGGTGTCTTGAGGAAGATATGGAGCCACCCAGGACTAGCCCGATGGGGATTGAGTCGGAGTGGCCGGGAGAGTGTCATGACAATGAAGTGGTTTCGTCGGAATGCCGTTGGTCCACCCGAATGGGAGTGTGAGGCCATGGGTTCCATAGTGTGGGTCCAGTGCGCTACCTCTGCAGAGTGTATTAATCTATCGATAGACGAGTCCACAGTTACGGACACGCTTGAAAGTAGGGTACACCATGGGTCAACACTTAATAAATTTACACACTAAGATTTGCACTAAGGTAATGGCAGTAAGGCCATCGGGTTGAGTTAGACCAGGTGTGGTCTGGTTGTGATCGCCATAAGGAACACGAGGTTGTCATTGGGTTCTTCATGTTTGTGGTCTGGAAATGATCACGTTCGGTAAGCCAGTCCATGGGACGAGTACCACTTGAGTATAATCACAGCATGTTGGATATGTATATTGTTGCATTGTCATTAATTGGTTAAATATCATGATATTGTTTGTCATTATGTTTATGCTTGTTGTGAGCTTGCAAGTACATTCAATTTATTGACCTGGCGTGTCATGCCAGATTTCAGGAAAGTCTCGTTGGAAAGGAGAGCTGTCCGAGTCTAGATCGTGTCCACATCGGTGTCCCTGTGCAATGGAGTCCTGCTACGACGTTGTTCCGCTCCCGGTGTAGTTGTCATGATCGAGGCCTGAAAGTGCAACTAATCCCCGGGTGGTTTTGGTAATTAATAACAACATATATATCATTGAACTAATAGTTACTTGAGAATCATTTGAGAAAGTTCAGTGATATGGGTATGGCAAGGACTCAAGAAGTGGACCCTCAAAATGCTAAGGCAAGCATTGGCAAAAGCTCAAGACTCCATTTTTGGTTTAGTGATCCAAGATCACATTGAGTCCATAGGAAAGCCAATACTATTAAAAGGGGATGAGGTTATGTTAATGATCTGGTTGCTCAAAGTGCTTAGTGATATATCTCCTAAACTATCAGCAACTCTCACTTCCATAATACACTCATAAGTAATCTCGGTCCCACCGATTTCCTAAACTCAGTCACACCGAGATGAACCACCTCAGCCATATAGCCAAACCCTAGAAATTTCGGATTTTCCGATTCTGAACTCGGTCTCACCGAAACTTGAGTTGCCAAGCTTCTGTAACCTTCTGTCATCAAATCGGTGTCACCGAGATGATGAAGTCGGTCCCACCGAGATTGGCAAGCTCTAGTCATTGGTCGAATCGGACTAACCGAGATTGTATTTTCGGTCCCACCGAAAATCCCAACGTTCACATGATTTGAACTTTCGGTCTCACCGACTTGTCAACTTCGGTCTGACCGAGATTGGTCAAATGTGTGTAACGGTTGGATTTTGTGTGGAGGCTATAAATACCCCTCCACCCCCTCTTCATTCGTGGAGAGAGCCATCAGAAAGAACTACCACTCCTACCTTACATTTCTGAGAAGAAAACTACCTACCCTTGTGTTGAGATCAAGTAGCTCCACTCCCACCATATGAAGCTTGATCTCTAGCCTTCCCAAGTTGCTTTCTGAAGGAAATATGCCCTAGAGGCAATAATAAAGTTATTATTTATTTCCTTATTTCATGATAAATGTTTATCATTCATGCTAGAATTGTATTAACCGGAAACATGATACATGTGTGAATACATAGACAAAACATTATGTCACTAGTATGCCTCTACTAGACTAGCTTGTTAATCAAAGATGGTTATGTTTCCTGACCATGAACAAAGAGTTGTTATTTGATTAACAAGGTCACATCATTAGTAGAATGATCTGATTGACATGACCCATTCCATTAGCTTAGCACACGATCGTTTAGTATGTTGCTACTGCTTTTATCCATGACTTATACATGTTCTCGTAACTATGAGATTATGCAACTCCGTTTACGGAGGAACACTTTGGTGCTACCAAACGTCACAACGTAATCGGGTGATTATAAAGGAGTACTACAGGTGTCTCCAAAGGCAAATGTTGGGTTGGCGTATTTGAGATTAGGTTTTGTCACTCCGATTGTCGGAGAGGTATCTCTGGGCCCTCTCGGTAATGCACATCATTTGAAGCCTTGCAAGCACTACAACTAATGAGTTAGTTGTGAGATGATGTATTCTGAGCGAGTAAAGAGACTTGCCGTAACGAGATTGAACTAGGTATTGGATACCGACGATCGAATCTCGGGCAAGTAACATACCGATGACAAAGGGAACAACGATGTTGTTATGCGGTCCGACCGATAAAGATCTTCGTAGAATATGTAGGAACCAATATGGGCATCCAGGTCCCGCTATTGGTTATTGACCGAGACGTGTCTCGGTCATGTCTACATTGTTCTCGAACCGTAGGGTCCGCACGCTTAAGGTTTCGATGATGGTTATTATGAGTTTATGTATTTTGATGTACCAAGAAGTTCGAGTCCCGGATGTGATCACGGACATGACGAGGAGTCTCGAAATGGTCGAGACATAAAGATTGATATATTGGAAGCCTATATTTGGAGTTCGAATGGTTCGGGTGAAAACGGAATTTATCGAGTACCGGAGGTTACCGAACCCCGGGAACTAAATGGGCCTTAGTGGGCCTCGAGGGAGAAGAGGAGGGGCCGCCAGGGGTGGCCGCGCCCTCTCCCCCAGTCCGAATAGGACAAGGAGGGGGCCCCCTCCCTCTTCCCCTCCCCCAATCCTACTCCAACTAGGAAGGGGAGTCCTACTCGGTGGGAGTAGGACTCCTCTCGCCCCCTCTAGGCCGGCCGCACCTCCCCCTCCCTCCTTTATATACGGGGCAGGGGGCACCCTAGAACACACAAGTTTGATCTACGGATCGTTCCTTAGCCGTGTGCGGTGCCCCCTCCACCATATTCCACCTCGGTCATACCGTCGAAGCTTAAGCGAAGCCCCGCGCCGTGAAACATCAAGATCGTCACCACGCCGTCGTCGACGAAACTCTCCTCAACACTCGGCTGGATCGAGTACGAGGGACGCCATCGAGCTGTACGTGTGTCAAGAACTCGGGGCGCCGAGTAACGGCGCCGGATCGGTCGGATCGCGAGGAGAACGTCGACTACTTCCTCTACGTTGTGATCGCTTCGCCGGGTCTCACGAGGGTGCGTAGACAACACTCTCCCTCTCGTTGCTATGCATCACCATGATCTTGCGTGTGCGTAGGAATTTTTTGAAATTACTACGTTCCCCAACAAAGGGTATCGAGCCTAGGTTTTTATGGTTTGATGTTTTGCACGAGTAGAACACAAGTGAGTTGTGGGCGATACAAGTCATACTACCTACCAGCATGTCATACTTTGGTTCAGCGGTATTGTGAGATGAAGCGCCTGGACCGACATTACGCAGACGCTTACGCGAGACTGGTTTCACCGCCACGAGCACTCGTTGCTTAAAGGTGACTGGTGGGTGCTGTCTCTCTCACTTTAGTTGAACTGAGTGTGGCTACGCCCGTCCTTGAGAAGGTTAAACGAGTCTATTTGACGAAGTATCGTTGTGGTTTTGATGCGTAGGTGAGACTGGTTCTTGCTTAAGCCCGTAGCAGCCACGTAAAATTTGCAACAACAAAGTAGAGGACGCCTAACTTGTTTTTGCAGGCATGTTGTGATGTGATATGGTCAAGACGTGATGCTATATTTTATTGTATGAGATGATCATGTTTTGTAACCGGTTATCGGCAATCGGCTGGAGCCATATGGTTGTCGCTTTATTGTATGCAATGCAATCGCTTCGTAATGCTTTACTTTATCACTAAGCGGTAGCGATAGTCGAGAAGCATAAGATTGGCGAGGCGACAACGATGCTACGATGGAGATCAAGGTGTCGCTACCGGTGGCGATGGTGATCATGGTGGTGCTGCGGAGATGAAGATCACGAAGCACAAGATGATGATGACCATATCATATCACTTATATTGATTTGCATGTGATGTTTATCCTTTATGCATCTTATCTTGCTTTGATTGACGGTAGCATTATAAGATGATCTCTCACTAAATTATCAAGAAGTGTTCTCCCGAGTATGCACCGTTGCCAAAGTTCGTCGTGCCTGGACACCACGTGATGATCGGTGTGATAAGCTCACGTCCATCTACAACGGGTGCAAGCCAGTTTTGCACACGCAGAATACTCGGGTTATACTTGACGAGCCTAGCATATGCAGATATGGCCTCGGAACACGGAGACCGAAAGGTCGGCGTGAATCATATAGTAGATATGATCAACATAAGATGTTCACCATTGAAAACTACTCCATTTCACGTGATGATCGGTTATGGTTTAGTTGATTTGGATCACGTGATCACTTAGATGACTAGAGAGATGTCTTTCTAAGTGGGAGTTCTTAAGTAATATGATTAATTGAACTTAAATTTATCATGAACTTAGTACCGATAGTATCTTGCTTGTTTATGTTTGATTGTAGATAGATGGCTCGTCTTTGTTGTTCCGTTGAATTTTAATGCGTTCCTTGAGAAAGCAAAGTTGAAAGATGATGGTAGCAATTACACGGATCGGGTCCGTAATTTGAGGATCATCCTCATTGCTGCACGTAAGAGTTACGCCCTGGATGCACCGCTAGGTGCAGTGCCTCTTCTTTGGAGCAACACCGGATGTTGTGAGCGTCCGCGAGCAAAGCTGATGACTACTCTATAGTTCAAGTGTGCCATGCTTTACGGCTTAGAACCGGGACTTCAACGACGTTTTGAACGTCATGGAGCATATGAGATGTTCCAGAGTTGAAGTTAATATTCCAAAGAATGCCGGATTGAGAGATATGAAGTCTCCAATAAGTTCTATAGCTGCAAGATGGAGGAGAATAGTTACATTAGTGAGCACATACTCGTAATGTCCGGGTACTACAATCACTTGACACAATTGGGAGTTAATCTTCCGGATGATTGTGTCATTGATGTAATTCTTCAATCACCGCCACCAAGCTACAAAGGCTTCATGATGAACTATAATATGCAAGGGTTAGTAAAGACTATACCGAGCTCTTCGCAATGCTAAAGGCTGCGGAGGTAGAAATCAAGAAGGAGCATCAAGTGTTGATGGTCAATAAGACCACTAGTTTCAAGAAGAAAGGCAAAGGGAAGAAGAAGGAACTTCAAGAAGAACAGCAAGCAAGTTGCTGCTCAGAGAAGAAACCCAAGTCGGACCTAAGCCTGAAATCGAGTGCTTCTCCGCAAGCGATCGGTCCTTTGAAGCGGAACTGCCCCAAGTATTTGGCGGATAAGAAGGATGGCAAGGTGAACAAAGGTATATGTGATATACATGTTATTGATGTGTACCTTACTAGAGCTCGCAGAGCACTGGTATTTGATCTTGGTTCATTGCTAATATTTGCAACTCGAAGCACAGGACTACGGATTGCTTAACACGGCAAAGGACGAGGTGACGATGCGCGTGGGAAATGGTTCCAAAGTCGATGTGATCGCGGTCGGCACGCTACCTCTACATCTACCTTCGGATTAGTTTTAGACCTAAATAATTGTTATTTGGTGCTGCGTTGAGCATGAACATTATATCTGGATCTTGTTTGATGCGAGACGGTTATTCATTTAAATCAGAGAATAATGGTTGTTCTATTTATATGAGTAATATCTTTTATGGTCATGCACCCTTGAGGAGTGGTCTATTTTTGATGAATCTCGATAGTAGTGATACACATATTCATAATGTTGAAGCCAAAAGATGCAGAGTTGATAATGATAGTGCAACTTATTTGTGGCAATCGCCGCTTAGGTCATATCGGTGTAAAGCGCATGAAGAAACTCCATACTGATGGACTTTTGGAGTCACTTGATTATGAATCACTTGGCACTTGCGAACCGTGCCTCATGGGCAAGATGACTAGAACACCGTTCTCCGGTACTATGGAGAGAGCAACAGATTTGTTGGAAATCATACATACAGATGTATGTGGTCCGATGAATGTTGAGGCTCGAGCGGATATCGTTATTTTCTCACCTTCACAGATGACTTAAGCAGATATGGGTATATCTACTTAATGAAACATAAGTCTGAAACATTTGAAAAGTTCAAAGAATTTCAGAGTGAAGTTGAAAATCATCGTAACAAGAAAATTAAATTTCTACGATCGATCGTGGAGGTGAATATTTGAGTTACGAGTTTGGTCTACATTTGAAACAATGCGGAATAGTTTCAAGAACTCACGCCACCGGAACACCACAGCGTAATGGTGTGTCCGAACGTCAGAATCGCACTTTACTAGATATGGTGCGATCTATGATGTCTCTTACAGATTTACCGCTATCGTTTTGGGGTTATGCTCTAGAGACGGCCGCATTCACACTGAATAGAACACCGTCGAAATCCGCTGAGACGACACCTTATGAACTGTGGTTTGGCAAGAAACCAAAGTTGTCGTTTCTTAAAGTTTGGGGATGCGATGCTTATGTGAAAAAGCTTCAACCGGATAAGCTCGAACCCAAATCGGAGAAATGTGTCTTCATAGGATACCCAAAGGAGACAGTTGGGTACACCTTCTATCACAGATCCGAAGGCAAGACATTCGTTGCTAAGAATGGATCCTTTCTAGAGAAGGAGTTTCTCTCGAAAGAAGTGAGTGGGAGGAAAGTAGAACTTGATGAGGTAATAGTACCTTCTCCCTTACTTGAAAGTAGTTTGTCGCAGAAACCGGTTTCTGAGACACCTACACCAAGTAGTGAGGAAGTTGATGATGTTGATCATGAAACTTCAGATCAAGTTACTACAGAACCTCGTAGATCAACCAGAGTAAGATCCGCACCAGAGTGGTACGGTAATCCTGTTCTGGAAATCATGCTACTAGATCATGATGAACCTACGAACTATGAAGAAGCGATGGTGAGCCCAGATTCCGCAAAATGGCTTGAGGCCATGAAATCTGAGATGGGATCCATGTATGAAAACAAAGTATGGACTTTGATTGACTTGCCCGAGGGTAGGCAAGCAATAGAAAACAAGTGGATCTTCAAGAAGAAGACTGACGCTGACGGTAATATTACTGTCTACAAAGCTCGACTTGTCGCAAAGGGTTTTCGACAAGTTCAAGGGATTGACTACGATGAGACCTTCTCACCAGTAGCGATGCTTAAGTCCGTCCGAATCATGTTAGCAATTGCCGCATTTTATGATTATGAAATTTGGCAAATGGATGTAAAGACTGCATTCTGAATGGATTTACGGAAGAAGAGTTGTATATGATGCAACGAGAAGGTTTTATCGATCCAAAGGAGCTAACAAAGTGTGCAAGCTCCAGCGATCCATCTATGGACTGGTGCAAGCATCTCGAGTTGGAATAAACGCTTTGATAGTGTGATCAAAGCATTTGGGTTTGTACTGGACTTTTGGAGAAGCCTCAGTATTTACAAGAAAGTGAGTGGGAGCTCAGAGCATTTTCGATATTATATGTAGATGACATATTGCTGATCGGAAATGATATAGAATTTCTGGATAGCATAAAGGGATACTTGAATAAGAGTTTTTCAATGAAAGACCTCGGTGAAGCTGCTTACATATTGGGCATTAAGATCTATAGAGATAGATCAAGACGCTTAATTGGACTTTCACAAAGCACATACCTTGACAAAATTTTGAAGAAGTTCAAAATGGATCAAGCAAAGAAAGGGTTCTTGCCTGTGTTACAAGGTGTGAAGTTGAGTAAGACTCAATGCCCGACCAATGCAGAAGATAGAGAGAAAATGAAAGATGTTCCCTATGCTTCAGCCATAGGCTCTATCATGTATGCAATGCTGTGTACCAGACTGATGTGTGCCTTGCTATAAGCCTAGCAGGAGGTACCAAAGTAATCCAGAGTGGATCATCGACAGCGGTCAAGAACATCCTGAAATACCGAAAAGGACTAAGGATATGTTTTCAGATATGGAGGTGACAAAGAGCTCATCGTAAACAGTTACGTTGATGCAAGCTTTGACATCGATCCGGACGATTCTAAATCGCAGACCGGATACGATTTACACTAAACGGAGGAGCTGTCGGTTGGTGCAGTTCTAAACAAAGCGTCGAAAGGGATCTACATGTGAAGCGGAGTACATAGCAGCTTCGGAAGCAGCTAATGAAGGAGTCGGATGAAGGAGTTCATATCCGATCTAGGTGTCATACCTAGTGCATCGGGTCCAATGAAAATCTTCGTGACAATATCGAGCAATTGCCTTAGCGAAGGAATCCAGATTTCACAAGAGGACCAAGCACATCAAGAGACGCTTCAATTCCATCCGGACTTAGTCGGTGGGAGACATAGAGATTTGCAAGATACATACGGATCTGAATGTTGCAGACCGTTGACTAAGCCTCTTCCACGAGCAAAACATGATCAGCACCAAGACTCCATGGGTGTTAGGATCATTACTATGTAATCTAGATTATTGACTCTAGTGCAAGTGGGAGATCAAGGAAATATGCCCTAGAGGCAATAATAAAGTTATTATTTATTTCCTTATTTCATGATAAATGTTTATCATTCATGCTAGAATTGTATTAACGGAAACATGATACATGTGTGAATACATAGACAAAACATTATGTCACTAGTATGCCTCTACTAGACTAGCTTGTTAATCAAAGATGGTTATGTTTCCGACCATGAACAAAGAGTTGTTATTTGATTAATAAGGTCACATCATTAGTAGAATGATCTGATTGACATGACCCATTCCATTAGCTTAGCACACGATCGCTTAGTATGTTGCTACCGCTTTTATCCATGACTTATACATGTTCTCGTAACTATGAGATTATGCAACTCCGTTTACGGAGGAACACTTTGGTGCTACCAAACGTCACAACGAATCGGGTGATTATAAAGGAGTACTACAGGTGTCTCCAAAGGCAAATGTTGGGTTGGCGATTTCGAGATTAGGTTTTGTCACTCCGATTGTCGGAGAGGTATCTCTGGCCCTCTCGGTAATGCACATCATGAAGCCTTGCAAGCACTACAACTAATGAGTTAGTTGTGAGATGATGTATTACGGAACGAGTAAAGAGACTTGCCGTAACGAGATTGAACTAGGTATTGATACCGACGATCGAATCTCGGGCAAGTAACATACCGATGACAAAGGGAACAACGATGTTGTTATGCGGTCTCGACCGATAAAGATCTTCGTAGAATATGTAGGAACCAATATGGGCATCCAGGTCCCGCTATTGGTTATTGACCGAGACGTGTCTCGCTCATGTCTACATTGTTCTCGAACCGTAGGGTCCGCACGCTTAAGGTTTCGATGGCGATGTTATTATGAGTTTATGTATTTTGATGTACCGAAGAAGTTCGAGTCCCGGATGTGATCATGGACATGATGAGGAGTCTCGAAATGGTCGAGACATAAAGATTGATATATTGGAAGCCTATATTTGGAGTTCGGAATGGTTCGGGTGAAAACGGAATTCTGCAGGAGTACCGGAGGTTACCGGAACCCCGGGAACTAAATGGGCCTTAGTGGGCCTCGAGGGAGAAGAGGAGGGGCCGCCGGGGGTGGCCGCGCCTCTCCCCCAGTCCGAATAGGACAAGGAGGGGGGGGCGCCTTCCCTCTTCCCTCCCCCAATCCTACTCCAACTAGGAAAGTGGGGAGTCCTACTCCGGTGGGAGTAGGACTCCTCCGCCGCGCCCCTCTAGGCCGGCCGTGCCTCCCCCCCCTCCTTTATATACGGGGCAGGGGGCACCCTAGAACACACAAGTTTGATCTACGGATCGTTCCTTAGCCGTGTGCGGTGCCCCTCCACCATATTCCACCTCGGTCATACTGTCATGAAGCTTAGGCGAAGCCCGCGCCGATGAAACATCAAGATCGTCACCACGCCGTCGTCTTGACGAAACTCTCCCTCGACACTCGGCTGGATCGAGTACGAGGGACGCCATCGAGCTGTACGTGTCAAGAACTCGGGCGCCGGAGTAATGGCGCCGGATCGGTCGGATCGCGAGGAGAACGTCGACTACTTCCTCTACGTTGTGATCGCTTCCGCCGGGTCTCACGAGGGTACGAGACAACACTCTCCCCTCTCGTTGCTATGCATCACCATGATCTTGCGTGTGCGTAGGAAATTTTTTAAAATTACTACGTTCCCCAACACTTTCCACTCAATCCTTTCTTCCACCACAGCCAAATCAGTGAGGAGAGTTGAGTGTTGGGGAGATTATCATTTGAAGCACAAGAGCAAGGAGTTCATCATCATCAACACCATCTATTACCTTTTGGAGGGTGGTGCCTTCTAGATTGGTTAGGTGTCGCTTGGGAGCCTCCGTCAAGATGTGGAGTTGAACCAAGAAGTTTGTAAGGGCAAGGAGATCGCCTACTTCGTGAAGATCTACCCCGAGTAAGGCTAGTCCTCCGTGGGCGTAGGCCATGATGGCATAGACAAGGTTGCTTCTTTGTGGACCCTTCGTGGGTGGAGCCCTCCGTGGACTCTTGCAGCCGTTACCCTCCGTGGGTTGAAGTCTCCATCAACGTGGATTGACGATAGCACCACCTATCGGAACCACGAGAAAAATCTCCGTGTCTCCAAATTGCGTTTGCTCTTCTCCACCTCTCTTTACTACATGTGCAATTTACTTTCCGCTGCCTATACTCTAGAATTGCATGTGTAGGGTGATACTTGACTTGATCATAATTGTGAATCTGCCAAAAACTTGTCTTTATCAAAAGGCTGAATTTTTATATTGTCAAGTAGTCTAATCACCCCCCCTCTAGACATACTTTCGATCCTACAAGTGGTATCGAGCTTTGGTCTCCATTGTATTGGTTTCCATTGCATTGACTCCATAAGATTGGTTTCACAACCTAGGAGAGTATGGCGTCTCATGAGGGTAATTTTCAGAGAGGTCCTTACTTTGATGGTTCAAACTTTGCTAGTTGGAAGCATAAAATGAAAATGCATATTCTTGGCCATAACCCCGCCGCATGGGGCATTATTTGTGTTGGTTTGCAAGGTGAATTCTTCGAGGAAGGAAAAGTTCCGGATCGTGAAGCTACAACGGATGAATTGCGGATGTTGCAAAACAATGCTCAAGCTTGTGACATTCTCTTCAATGCTTTGTGTCCCGAGGAGTTCAACAAAATCAGCCGCCTTGAGAATGCAAAAGAGATTTGGGATACTTTGGTGAAATGCACGAAGGTACCGAGTCCGTGAAGGAATCAAAGCTAGATGTTCTTCAAGGTCAACTTGACAAGTTCAAGATGAAGGAAGGTGAAGGAGTCGCTGAAATGTACTCTAGGCTTGCTCTCATCACAAATGAGATTGCCGGCTTAGGAAGCGAAGAAATGACCGACCGATTCATCATCAAGAAGATTCTCGAGCTTTGGATGGAAAGTATGACACCGTGTGCACTTTGATCCAAATGATGCCAAACTACAAGAATCTCAAGCCAACCAAGTCATTGGAAGAATTGTTGCTCATGAGATGACACTTAAAGATAAGGAAGAGCTTCACAACAAGTCAAGTGGTGCTTACAAAGCTACAAGTGATGCTCCCACAACCTCAAGTGACAAGCTAGTTTCCAATGAAGAGATAAGCCTAATGGTGAAGAACTTCAACAAATTCTACAAGAGTAGAAGCAAAGAGAGAAGCTCAAAGTCTAGATCATATGATGAAAAGAGATCTTCTAGTCGTGATCGAAGCTGCTACAATTGTGGAAGACCGGACACTACTCAAATGAGTGTTCGGCTCCCCACAAGAGAAGAGAAGAATCTCCAAGAAGAAGAAGCTCAAGAGAAGAGTCACCTCGGAAAGAGAGAAGGAGTAGAGATGATCGTTATGAACGAAGACCTCTCGGAGAAGCAAGGATTAGGAGAGGAAAGACAAGTCATCAAGGAGCTACACAAGAAGAAAACATCAAGCTCATGTAGGTGAATGGGTCTCCGGCCCGACTCGGACAATCAATCCGAAAGAAGCTATCACTCCAACTCCGACTACAGCCAAGATGAAGGTGTTGCGGTCTTGCTCTCGTATCCTCCAACTCCAACTCCTATGACTTATTTGATTCACCAAATGAGGGAATTGGAAGATGCTTCATGGCAAAAGGCCCCAAGGTATCACACCCTGAATTTATTGACTTTGATAGTGATGAGGATGACTTGCTTGGTGAAGATGAGCTTTACATGACAAATCTAGTGAGCCTAGTAATGATGAACATGCTAGTAGTCTTTATAGTCGAGAAGAGTCGAATGACAATGCTATGAAGGAGATTGAGCGCTTAACTAAAGAACTAAACACTCTTAAGTTAGCTCATGAAACAACTCAAGAAGATCATAGAGAGCTCCTAAGATCTCATGAGAAGCTACGCTCGAGAAGCTCAATCTAGAGCAAGAACATGAGTTTCTAAAAGCAATCAATGACGATCTTGAAAGAAGAGTTCTTCATATCTTGCCAAACGACTTCTCTTGTCTAATTTCTTGCCACCTATTAAAACTAAGCATGACAAGCATAAGAAAATTCTTCATCTAGTAGTAACAATAACCATGCTAAATCCAATATTGTTGCTCCTAGTAGTTCTCTTGATTCCACTAACAATGTTTCAAGCCAAGTTACACTTGAGCAAGAAAATAGTTTATTGAAAGGGATTATAGAGAAAGGTGTCTACAAGAGCCTTGCGGAAGCAAGAACTTTGAGGAAATTGTTCGCAAGCAAGGAAGACACGGAAGAATCAAGGAATTGGTTTTGAGCGAAAGTTCAACGCCGAGGGTGTTGAATGGGAAGAAGGTCAATATCCCACTCCACAGTTTGTTTCTCAAAAGGAGAAGTATGATCCTACTTCTTCCAATGTGGAACAAGCACAAGATGACCTTCCACCACAAGACCACAAGCTAAAAGGCAAGGACAAGCTTCAAGAGGAGATTGATGCATTTATTGAAGCACCTAAAGCCATGGTCAAGTGGGTTCCCAAGGAAACGTCAAGTTCTACTTCGTCAAGCTCAACTACAACCCCAAGGATTCCCATCAAGATGATGTGGATCCCGAAGAAGAAGAACTAGAGAGTTCTTGAGGGTGACTCCGCCAATATACTTCACTCACATTCATTTTGGCAAAAACTTGTGCAATCAACTTCCACATCTTGCACTAGTTCATGGAGTCACAAACCCTCTTGTTGGTAAGTCAAGGGACAAGGTAATCATTGCTTTCATGGACATCATCTATTGTGAACTTCAATCTATGTCCATGGACATCCTTGTTTGTTCCTTGTGGGACTAACCCATGTAGGTATTGAAAGTGCCCGAATCCAAAGGATTGCTCCCAACTCTTGATGATCTTCATCAACATTGAGCATCCACATCTTCAACATCTACATGAAGTCTTCTACGACAACCCAAGGTTAGTTTGACCCTTTAAAAGGGTTCTCACATCTAGGGGAGCTTTGCTCTAAAGAATTGAGCTAAAGCATCTTCAAATGATGTGAACACATCAATGCTTTATGTAAAAGTGGTAACCCCACTTGTGCTTAAACGATGAGTATGACCTATGATCAAATGTTCTCATTTGACTCCTAAGTCAATATACTCATATAAAGATGACCTAGTCATCGACAAATTGTGTGATAGTAGCTAGAGTTTTGATTGTGCATGTTTGACACATATTTCATTTGCTATCTTATTGTGTGAGCATGTTGGATGCATGATTTTATCCATTCGAGGACATCCATTTGTTGTTTTGGTCTCTTTGATTTTTCTGACCAAATGGATGGACAAGAATGCCTAAGTTCCTCCCCTAGCTATCTATGCTTTCTTGTCTCAAATTCTATTCATGCTTACATCACAAACTTTGAACAAGTCATTTTCGGACTCTCCGAGTGAGGAGCACTCGGAGCCACCGATCCGTCAAAGGCTAACTTCCAAAACCTTCTAAGTGATTTCGGTCAGACCAACCCACTCAAACTCGGTCAAACCGAAAGCACTTGGATTGATCTAGGTTTTCACCTCGGTGAAACCGAGTTGTGATTTTCGGCGTGACCGAAGTGAATAACTGCCCTGCAGTTGTCCATCTCGGTGCCACCGAGTTTTACAACTCGGTCCCACCGACAGCAAAGGGATATAAATACTCCGAGGGCCGCGTGCGTTGATTTCTACTTCAAAACGCCTCGCCCCCACACCCCTTGCTGCCGTTGCCGTGGTCTCCGGATCGTCTCGTAAATGCGCTGTGCGCGCCGCCGCAGTCTCCGTCGCCGTCAACGGACATTCTCTCCGCGCCGTTGCCGCCGTAGAGGAACTCCACCAAGTTAGGGTGAGTTTCGATCCCACTCGTGCTCCCATCTCCGATTCTATGCACGTTTGGTTTGCCTATAATCTTGCCACGTTTGAGATCTTCCTTAACATCAGATTAGCTCGTTAGAACGAGATTCGAGTAAAAGTTTTAGGGTTAGGTTTCCGGCGAACACATCTCGGTGAGACCGATTTTACATTCTCGGTATGACCGATTTGGCCTCGCCATTGATCGCACCTTCGGTCTAACCAAGTTTTGCAAATCGGTGCGACAAATGAGGATTTAGTGAAACCCTAGTGTTCTCGGCAGACCAAAACCCACTTCGTCCCACCGAAAGTGGTGTGAATGCTTCGTTTGAACACTTCGGATTCACCGAATTTTAAACTCGGTCGACCGAAATGCATTCTCGTGAAAACCTAAAACTGAAATTTGAACTCATTTTTTGCAAAATCTTCGCAGTTTGTGATAACTCTTCTACTCTGCCTACACCTTATCTATTCACAGGTTGTCAGCCATGTCAGATGCCAGTGACAGCCAGTACAGGTCTGAGTCACCTATTGCTGATATTCCAGAGGCATGCACTAGTCCTGAGCCCAGCAGCTCTTCAGATGATGGTGAGAGGAGCACACCAAGTGGTTTGCCTCCTGCTGCCACCAGGGCCAGAAAGAAGAGGAACTCTGATGAAGAAGATTCTGATTTCATCGTTGAGGAAGAGGTCTCCTCCAAGCCAAAGAGAAAAGTTGTTGCCAAAGAGCATCAAGGGCAGCAAACCAAGAAAGGCACCAGAAACCAAGCAGTCCCTTTGCTGCCAAGAAGCTGAGTATGGAAGAGGAAACTACAAGCAAGGTGAAGAAAACTTCCAAGAGGAAGAGGATTGTGCATGATGATGCAGCAGAGGAAGATGAGGTTGAGGAAGCACCCCAGCCTCCTCAGAAGCCTAAGCTCATGGGTGATGCCATCAGGGCTGGAGCCACTTCAAGGTCCAAGCCATCTGCTCCAGTCAAGGCAGCTCCAGCCAAGCCTGCTGCCAAGCCCAAGAAGACTGTCAGGAATATTCCAGCTTCTGAGAAGAGAAAAAATGATGTGCCACCAGCTGTGTCAGATGATGAGGCACCAGTTTTGCTGAAACTTCGACAGAAATTGCCACTTCACAATGATGCTCATCCTCAAGCTGAGAACATGAAGGAAAGGAAGGATAGAGGTCTCAGGCTATGGAGACAAGCTGATCCATATGCTGTGAGGAGAAGAACTGCTGTTGATCCAAGATTCCACACCGAGAGCAGCAAGACTTCTATGAGATCAGGTTGATGGACAAGAAGCCCATAGTTGCGTGTACTCGCTATGTTGGTGGGCATACATTGACAAGTGAAGAGCACAGAGACTTCTTTCCACATGTGCATGAGAGCTTCTTGCATGTGGAGTTGCAGACTTTGTAGGTCGGAAGTTGATGATTGGAATGATGAAATGATTATGCAATTCTATGCCACACTCATTTCTATCCGGATGGAAAGATCACATGGATGATCAAGGCCAAAGATCCTCTTCAACTGTTGAAGAATGGGCAGCCTTCGCTGAATGCTCCAAAGGCAGAGAGAGGATGATGTTGATGTCTATGGTATTCCCAAGAAGAACCATGAATCCATGAAGAATATGTACAACGAGGTACCAGCTAAGGATATAGGAATATGGAAGCTCGACTCAGTGTATTATCTCCAGGCAGGTCTACCTACCACAAACACTATTCTGAGGCATACCTTGATGCCCAAGTCTGGAGATCATCGCATGATCAGAGGGTACTCTATCAACATGCTGCATATACTTGATGAGAAGGCACCTTTCAAGGTGATGGATTTGATAGTTGAGACTATCAAGAGGACTGCACCAGACCAGAAGAGGTCGTGTGGATTTGCCCCGCACATTCAGATGCTTATCAATGCCAAGTTTGGCACGGGCACATACTTGTTGGATAGACCACACTTGCCTCGCAGCCTGAGCATGAGGATAATGTTGTTGTGATGGATGAGGAGGACCCAACGTCGGTTGAAGGTCAAGCAAAGATTGAAGCTGCCAAGAAAGCCAAAGCTGAGAAGGAAGCAAAGCAGCAGCAGCAGCTAAACCCAAGAGTGTTGGAGAGCAGCTCCTTGAAGCTACCAGAGGATTGAACAACGCTGGCCAGCATTGTACAGCCTCAGAGAGCCTTGAGAGGATTGTTGAAGACAAGATCCATGCTCGATGTGAAGTCGATGAAGTGCGTGTAATCAACAAGCTTGAGGCAGATATTGAGGAAGCAAAGAGGGAGAAGGAAGAGCTCATGCGTGAGATGCAGGATGACCTAGTCCAGATGATTATCAACAGCCTGCTCCGGTTCCTACAAGACCCGATCAACTGCTATTCCAAAGGATGACACCAGACTACAGCCTCAAAGACCTCCCACAGCTCCATCGGTTGCTCCGGCTCCAGCTCCAAAGTGACCACTCCTCCAGCTCCACGACATCACCTGAAGTCTTCGCCGATGCTGCCATCTCAACTCCAACATCAACCCAGACAGGAGCCGCCAGCAGAGTCCCGAGTGACGTTTAGCTCTATGCCTTTTCGAACTTTTTGGTAACTTGTTGCCAAAGGGGGAGAAATTGTATAGATCATAGGACTTCGAGAGAGAGTGTGCTTTGTCTTTGCGCTTTTGCTCTTTCGTTCATTTGCGGTCTTTTTGAGATACTTTTGGTTTTCGAGACATTCTGTGTGTTTGATACTACGTTTGATGCTCATTAATGAGTGCTTGATGAGTGCTTGGTGAGTGCTTGGTCGTACTATGCCTTAATGTGTGCTTAATGCTTATCATATGCTATTCATATCTTGTATGACCATTTACTCATGTCTTGGTGATTGGGTGCATGCTATTCATTCTTATTATTTTGTGCGCTCCACCAAGATGTATGTGACATGGAAGAGTGACCCATGATCCTAATCGATTGTGCATTTGCATTCAAACGCAAATCTTAAATAATGCACAAATTTAGGGGGAGCTCTTGCTTATCACATACTTCTCAAAGCGATTTATATTATTCATTGATTATATCCTTAGTCGAAGCTTTGATCTATATGTTGTCATCAATTACCAAAAAGGGGGAGATTGAAAGTGCAACTAATCTCCGGGTGGTTTTGGTAATTAATAACAACATATATATCATTGAACTAATAGTTACTTGAGAATCATTTCGAAAGTTCATTGATATGGGTATGGCAAGGATCAAGAAGTGGACCCTCAAAATGCTAAGGCAAGCATTGGCAAAAGCTCAAGACTCCATTTTTGGTTTAGTGATCCAAGATCACATTGAGTCCATAGGAAAGCCAATACTATTAAAAGGGATGAGGTTATGTTAATGATCTGGTTGCTCAAAGTGCTTAGTGATATATCTCCTAAACTATCGCAACTCTCACTTCCATAATACACTCATAAGTAATCTCGGTCCCACCGATTTCCTAAACTCACCACACCGAGATGAACCACCTCACCATATAGCCAAACCCTAGAAATTTCGGATTTTCCGATTCGAACTCGGTCTCACCGAAACTTGAGTTGCCAAGCTTCAGAATCTTCGTCATCAAATCGGTGTCACCGAGATGATGAAGTCGGTCCCACCGAGATTGGCAAGCTCTAGTCTTTGGACGAATCGGACTAACCGAGATTGTATTTTCGGTCCCACCGAAAATCCCAACGTTCACATGATTTGAACTTTCGGTCTCACCGAGTTGTCAACTTCGGTCTGACCGAGATTGGTCAAATGTGTGTAACGGTTGGATTTTGTGTGGAGGCTATAAATACCCTCCACCCCCTCTTCATTCGTGGAGAGAGCCATCGAAAGAACTACCACTCCTACCTTACATTTCGAGAAGAAAACTACCTACCCTTGTGTTGAGATCAAGTAGCTCCACTCCCACCATATGAAGCTTGATCTCTAGCCTTCCCAAGTTGCTTTCCACTCAATCCTTTCTTCCACCACAGCCAAATCAGTGAGGAGAGTTGAGTGTTGGGGAGATTATCATTTGAAGCACAAGAGCAAGGAGTTCATCATCATCAACACCATCTATTACCTTTTGGAGGGTGGTGCCTTCTAGATTGATTAGGTGTCGCTTGGGAGCCTCCGTCAAGATGTGGAGTTGAACCAAGAAGTTTGTAAGGGCAAGGAGATCGCCTACTTCGTGAAGATCTACCCCGAGTAAGGCTAGTCCTCCGTGGGCGTAGGCCATGATGGCATAGACAAGGTTGCTTCTTTGTGGACCCTTCGTGGGTGGAGCCCTCCGTGGACTCTCGCAGCCGTTACCCTCCGTGGGTTGAAGTCTCCATCAACGTGGATTGACGATAGCACCACCTATCGGAACCACGAGAAAAATCTCCGTGTCTCCAAATTGCGTTTGCTCTTCTCCACCTCTCTTTACTACATGTGCAATTTACTTTCCGCTGCCTATACTCTAGAATTGCATGTGTAGGGTGATACTTGACTTGATCATAATTGTGAATCTGCCAAAAACTTGTCTTTATCAAAAGGCTGAATTTTTATATTGTCAAGTAGTCTAATCACCCCCCCTCTAGACATACTTTCGATCCTACAAGGCCCCTTTATGTTTACTAAATAATGTACATATTGTTCAGCCGCACCGTGTGTGCCGCTTGGCCTCGCTAACTATTGTAATATGAACTATGCTCCACTAGAATGAATAAAGCGGTTGTTTCTCTGTACCGAGTTGTTGTGTGTTGCCAGAGGACATGGTCTCTGGGCTGGCAATGCAGGGTAAACCGATCGCTCTGAGCCGGGGTGCCACATTGATGCCCCTTCTGTCACTGGGAAAGGACACTGCAAGATCGAACCCATCACAAAGCACCTCTTCCCATTGTAAGATAAATAGATCAAGTTGGCCAAACAAAACCTAAATATCAAAGAATAAATACGTATAATAATCAGGTATGGATATTAAGGCAAAACAAATCTGATCATAAACTCACAATTCATCGGATCCCAACAAACACACCGCACAAAGTCGTTACATCAAATAGATCTCCAAGAGAACTTTGTATTGAAGAACAAAGAGAGAAGAAGCCATCTAGCTACTGCCTACGGACCCGTAGGTCTGAGATGAACTACTCACGCATCATTGGAGGAGCACCATTGAGGATGATGAACCCCTCCGTGATCGTGTTCCCCTCCGGCGGAGTGCTAGAAAAGGGCTCTAGATTGGATCTCATGGCTCTGGAACTTGCGGTGGCTGAAAAAAAATCGTCGACTCCCCTAGGGTTTCTAGAACAATTGGGTATTTATAGAGCTGATAGTCGGTGCAGGAGACCCCCATGGGCCCCACAACCCACGAGGGCGTGCCTAGGCTCCTGGGCGCGCCCTGGTGTCTTGTGGTCCCCACGGGCCTCCCCCTGGTTGCTTCCTTGGCCCATACGCTTTCTTCTGGTCCAGAAAAAATCACCCAAAAGTTTCGTGGCATTTGGACTCTGTTTGATAATGATTTTCTATGAAGGAAAAAACAAGCAAAAACAACAACTGGCACTCGGCACTATGTCAATAGGTTATTCCCAGAAAATGATATAAAGTTGCTATAACATGATTATAAAACATCCAAGATTGATCATATAATAGCATGGAATAAGCAAAAATTATAGATACGTCAGAGACGTATCAAAGACCCCGTGCGTTGGAGTGGGAATTTGTATAAAAGAAAGTTGCACAATAAACAATGTGTGAACTAATCAACCCAGTCAGTGTCTTTAAATTTTATCCTATAGCAAGATGATTTTTTTATCAATATTTAAAAAATAAGCAAATGTGTATCTCTATATATAAATAAGAATGGAGCAAAACAAAGCAAAATATAAAATGCACATCTCCGTTTTTTTCATGGAGTATCGCATTGTGAGCTACATGCAGGTGTCATTAATTTTCTTTCTCAACTAATATAGACTTCTTGCATCAGTTACTACATGCATTTTTGCATGCATGCGTCACTTATTGCATGCGCTTGGTGATGCAGTTCTTAATATGTAGATCTGATGGCTATTGTAGACCGAGCTATTATATCGAACGGCTAAATTAATTTGGGTGATATGGTTCAACACTAGTAGAAAAAGGGTCAAACGTGCAGCACATTAGTGCCGGTTTGTATTAGAGCCGGCACTAATGTATACATTAGTGCCGGTTCGAACGGATTTGCATTAATGCCGGTTCGTGTTGAACCTTTAGTATCGGTTCGTGGCACGAACCGTACTAAGGGGGTGGTGGCAAGGCTGGCGTCGGGCGGGGTCTTCACGATCATTTTTAGTACCGGTTCGTGGCACAAACCGGTACTAAAGGTTAGACCTTTAGTACCGGTTCGTGCCACGAACCGGTACTAAAGGGGTCTGACCTATAGTGCCGGTTCGTGCCACAAACCGGCACTATAGGGTAATTTTCGCATCCGATGGGAAAATGTAAACGGCTATAACTTTTGCATATGATGTCGGAAAAAATGTATAATATATCAAAAATTCAGCACGAAAATCCGTGATCCGATGGAGACAGCCTACGACCGATTTGGAATTATTTAGAATCCTCAAATTCCAAAAAGGAAAAAGATATGGTTAAATAATTTCAGTTTTTTAAAAAATTTGGTTAAATCTGGTCAAACTACTTATTCAAGAAGTATTAATGTTACTACATAATTATTCAAGAATATTAGTGTTACTAAATAATTATTTCAATTTTTTGAATTTTGGTCAAATCTGGTCAAACTATGGTCAAACTGTGGTCAAGCAATGGTCAAACTTATTCAAGAAATATTAGCGTTACTAAATAATTACTGTTTTTTAGAATAATAGTTTCAAACTCAAACGGTGAAATGTGTGACTTCATGCTCAAGCTAAACTCCTGAGGGTTAATAGGATTAACATCTTACTATTGTCAGGAAAACAACAAGTGCAGACTCGGAAACGAAGGAGAATAGAACCCGAAAGTTAAGCGTGCTCGGGCTAGAGTAGTGAGAGGGATGGGTGACCGGTCGGGAAGTTAGATGATTTGGAATGAGTGATCCACACTTGAGCAATTAAGAGAGGTGATTAGAGACTAAATCATCAAATAATTCAGAAAAATTAAAAATCGAAAAAAAAATCAATTTTTTTCCAAAATTTTCAAAAAAAAAATTCAAAAAAAACCCTTTAGTGCCGGTTCGTAACACGAACCGGTACTAAAGGTCCCCCATACCGGGGCGCGAGCTCACGCCACGTGGTGGCATTTTTAGCGCCGGTTCGTGCCGAACCGGTACTAAAGGGGGGGCCTTTAGTGACGACAAATTAGTGCCGGTTATGTAACCGGCACTAAAGGCCCTTACGAACCGGCGCTAAAGCTCCGTTTTCTACTAGTGCAAGGAGAAGACACATAATTCCTAGTAGTGGGGGCTAGTTATTTAGATATAGTAGATGGGTAACGAGATTAGCAAGATCCTCAACTACAATGCAGACTAAACCTTCTTATTAGTCAGGCTAATACCATGAAACCTAACAAAATGGATCACATCAGCAATATCTTTCAAGGAGTAATGATGAACAATAGAAAGACTAAGAACACTTTCTTTTTTTAGATATTTTGTATGGACTTTATAAACTCAGATTGAATATTTCATGTATCCCCCCCCCCAAACAAGTGTTTGATTAAATATGGCAAACTACTTTTAATAATAAGAACCAGTTAAGTAGTTAAAACACCTAGATTCGCCCCCCCCCCAAACCACATACTTTTTCTCTAGATTTAGGGAAAAAGAGGCAATGTCTAGGATTCTAGGAATCTTCTATCTGTGCTTCGAAGACTAGCTGACTAAGAACTACATGTGCTTCCACAAAGCCTTCACCAGTGCCTTGAAAACAAGGGAGAAAAACAGTGCCCTAAAGGACCACAAATTTGTGCTAGCAGACTAATAGAGGAACCACTCCGTGTGCTATGGAACACTGATTAGTGCCCAATAGGACAACTAAAGAAGGAACCACTCCCCGTGCCTCACAAAGAAACACTGAACAGTGCCTCCAGCCAGAACTATTGAAGGAAGTACTTCCTGCATCGTGCCTTCAAGATCAAAGACCCACTAATCTTTTCCTCTAAAACTAATGGAGGAAGCATTACCTGTGCCCCAAAGAAGCACCGATCTATGCCCCAAAGAAGAACCGATATGTGTCCCCAGAATCATTGCAGGAATCATTGATCTGTGTCAAGAAGAAGCACTGATATGTGCCCCTGGAACCATTGGAGGGAAGCACTAATCTTTGTTAAGAAGAAGCATTGATCTTTCACTACCCCAAACAGACTTTTTCCCGGCGGCCAAATCCTGTTAGGAATGAGGCAAAATTGTCAGGAATGTGGGCACGCCATCAGGAATCTACCGTCAGCAACAACTTGTCAGGAATAAGATGCCTTACTGACGGTAACCGCCAGGAATGTTATTCCTGACGGTGTTTCCCGATGGGCACAACAAAATCGACCAACCAAGATGCCTGACGGATGCACCGTCAGGAAAAGCCTTCAGGAGTCTGGCCGTCACGAATGTACTATATGTTCCTGAGAGTTAGGTGCAAGCCTTCAAGAATCTTACTACGTCACAAAAGACCAATCTTGGCCTTCAGGAATGAACAAGCGGAGTGGCCCCTTCAAGCTGTAGCACCGTCAGGATTATACAACCCACGTCAGGAATGATTATTCAATCCAAAGAAACCAAAATAATATTCAATTACACAAATTCACTACCAATAATGGTAAATTTATTTATATTCATGCACAAACGAAGTCACATGGCCCAGTTTAAGATGACATCCGTTCATGCACATTATATATCCATTACATTGAAACCTCCATGTTCAACAGACTCACATAATCACCAAAAGCTCAACTTAAGACTAGTTATTACCAAGAGCAAAATACATATACTAGAGTCCCAAATTTCCATCAGTAGTAGCGATTCACAAATAAAAGGCTAAGTGCACCGTCATTCTCAATGCAAGAACTAATCATAACACTGGCATTCCTAAATGATTGACATTTGTTGGAGTAGAACCATGATCATCCATTTGAGTACCAGCATCAGCATGGTTTTCAGCATGTGAAGGATATGTCAAGGGAGTACCATCATCCTCTTGGTCTTGGGGTGTTACACTCATCTGCAAGTGGAAAATGTAATAGATTTCATCATAGTGAAAAGTAAAATGGCAATCACACACTGAAATAGAACCTGCACATTTTCAAGTAGATAGGCATAGGGTTGGTTGTGTGTGTACTCAAAATAAGCCATCACAATTTCCTATTCATTTGACCATTTTGACAAAATTTGGACAAAAAAATTTATGCATAGAGAAATGACAGCCAGTTCACACGAGCATTGTTTAGGGCAGCATGTTTATGTAGAGCTATATATAGTAGATAGACATTTGTTCTTGAATAGAGGGGTTGAGTGTCACAACATACATACCAGATCAGTGCCATCTATCAGCTCATCTTAATAGGCAAGAAGATCATCAGGTACTTCCCATCCTAGCTTGCCATAAAACCCCTGAAGTGCAATAAATGGTTAAGTTGATGTGCAAGACATTAACAAGATCTATAATGCAATCAAAGCAAATGTGTAAAAGATGTGCAATACCTGTACATGTTTGCTCAGGAAAAAAAATCGCGTGCCTTGCTCGCTCATATCCAAAAATCGCGCGCCTTTCTTTCGGCTGCACGTTCCTAAAGGCGGTGCACCGTCACTTACGGGCGCAAGGAGTTATTCCCCACCTGGATTGCCTCCCTTCACGAGTATGTGTCCACATTCTTAAAGGTTTGTCGCATTCGTGAAGGTAATCACCGGCCCCTTCAAAATTGACTTGATTCATTTGCGTCGGGGCAACATCCACGTTAGGAATGTGGTATGTTCCTGAAGGAGACCTTGCAACCATGAGGAATGACATAAACCGCCAGGAAAAAGTGTGTTTGCCCCAGAACCATTGGAGGGAAGCACTGATTTGTGTCTCGAAGAAGCACGGAACTGTGCCTTGAGAACAATTGCAGGAAGCACTGATATGTGACCCGAAGAAGCATTGGAGCCAAGCACTGATTCATGTCCCAAAGAAGCACTGAGTTGTGTCCTGAAGAAGCACTGATCTATGCCCCATCCAGAACTATTGAAGGAAGCAATGCTTGTGGAGAGAAGGAGTCATCGCGCCTCATATACCGGTGAAGCCGGATGCATGAGGTTTTTACGACAAACGTGACGTACGACTAACACGCTATACGACCAATGCGTTGTAGGACCAACACACACTTCGACCTATGCCCCCTTCAAAATGTTTATGAAAATTTAACGAGACGAAGGCGAGCAAGAGTCATGCGTCCTAGGCGCCATGTACCGGCGAAGCCGGATGCACGAGGCACTAGTGGAAAAATGGCTAGCCACAATGTTTTGTTGGTGGCGTGCCATTTCTAACCAACACCATCACTATTTTTTGAATAGTGGTGGCGTCGGCATTTTAGGTACACTACCTTTATAGAGTTAGTGTTGGCATTGCTTTTTCTAAAGCGCCACAAATGTCTGGGCCCATCTGTATTGACCATGCAAAAACTAATGTTGGCGCTGTATTTTTGTCGATGTTGTAGATAATGTTTTAGTGATCGCGTAGCAATATATAATACGCCACAAATTTGAGTCTTTCTATAGTTTTGAGTTTTTTTATTTATTATCTTGAATCTTTATAATTTTGAGTCTTTTATAATTTTGAATCTTTATATTTTGATTTTGATTTTTTAAAAGTCTTTTAGAATTTTGAATCTTTTATAATTTTGAGTCTTTTTATTTATATCTTTTGAATTTCTAATATTTTTTAACTATTAATTATATTCTTGAAAATGGCCTATTGGGCCTAGCCCTACATTTCTGTTGCGTCCGGGTCCAAACCTAGGGGGGCACAGTCCCCTCGCTCCACTACTCTCTCTCTCTCTCTCTCTCTCTCTCTCCCTCCCTCCCTCCCTCCCCTTTCCTTCTCATCGCCGCCTCCGTCGACCGATCCCCTTCTATCGATGATTCCGGCCATTTCCGGTGCTGAAGTATTCTTTTAGGACTCCCCCTCTCGTTGCCATACATCTACACCTTCCCTCTCGCTGGCATTGTCGACCATTTTCTGTTAATCATTTATTTCATCCAAAATGTTAGGGTTTCGACGACGAAGGAAGGTGACAGCGATGAAGACGTAGGTGGTCAATGGCGCACTGTGCTCTAATCTTCGGCGAGGATCTCCCTCTCCATTTGTTTTTTTCACTCTCGATTAGTTAGGGTTTAGTGGCGGAGCTTGAGATGAAATCTGGGGGGGGCATGGGCTAAAAATATATTTATGTTACTCTGATAGGGGAATAAGCTTTGACATCTAGCTATTATACTGAACATTGATTATGAAGTTTTAGAGTATGTAATCTTCTAAGTTCTCTGCACTATTGTAGGATGCTGCTAACGCGACACTATGATTAGAGACCATTCGACGAAACTGTGTGTGATGCAATAATCGCAAACAGTGGTGTAAAAAACCGTCAAAAAAGGTGCAAAACGCTTGCAATGACGGACGCATCAAACACAGTTCAGATTTTGGTTGTGTGTGCGATGCAGGGCATACTGTTCAGTTAAATTAACAGTCTGAAGAAGTTTTGGTCGACTGGTCGACTCTTTTTTTTTTGGTCGACTGGTCGACTCTGTCTTGAATAAGACCAGTGGGGGCACGCTGAGTGCACCCACTGGGTGTAGTCCCTGAGACTACGGTCGAATGCTTGCATTCGACTGTAGTCTTAGAAACGTGTCATTTTTGTCTATTCACTCGGAAGTGAATCATCTTTGACATTTTGTTGATTGATTCTTCGTAGAAATCCTGTGATCTTGGCGGCGCTTATATCGAGCTGGAGCGAAGCATATTCAGCTCGAGTTGGACTTGAAGCTAGTGCAGGAGAATCGACGAAGGCAAAGGAGGAGACCAAAGGTATGTTTGGTGAGACTTGACGACTCCTTTCTCCCCTCATTTGCTTCAAACCTGACTTTGCTGTAATTTATGTGCAAGGTGAAGGAGGCCCAGAGGAAGAAGGAGCTTGAGCTGTCTCGAGAAGATCAAGCTTGCCGACTAAAAGCTAGCCTCACCACCAAGCTCGAATAGGATAACACCAATCAAGGCTGCTCGCTATTGCCACCAAGGATGTTGACCGACCGAAGTCGACAAGACCACCACGACCGAGAAGATCAACCGGTTGTCCGGAAGAAGAATGACCTGGAAGGCTTCCTGGGTGGTCTTGCTAAGAAATTGTTCCTTATGCTCGAAGGTAGTCTTTTTCACTCGACCAATTCTTCCAACTGTTATGTTCCCATTCGACTATTTTCTTGATTCGGGGTTTTGTCTTTGCGAGTTCTCGTCGCAACTTTGAAGAAGAAACCAGCCACCGGAGACGAACCTTGACCTGTCAATTCTCCGTGAATGATGAAGTTGCTATGAACGCCTTCCGATTGGAGTCCCGCTTTGTCATTGTCGTGGATTACCTCGCGAGGCTGAAGGTTGCTACGCCTCGCATCGACTCGACGCCTCGCCCGGGCGACACTCAAATGACCTCGAGTCGTTGATGGCTCGACCGAACGCCGCCCCGACCGAGTGCAAGAGTGGAAGAAGTCTTCGCTCGGTGTGGCGCAGATGTCGCCACGTATGCGCGCGAGTCCATTGCAAGGATGCCCGAGAAGATAAGTGGCGGCTCTCGAAAGTGGCCAACACCAAGAAACACGACTTCAGGTCCTTCATGGAGACTTTCATCGCTGCTGCTACACGGATCGCAGATGGGATTGACCTCGACGAGTTCGTTGCTCCTTCCAGCCCTCCACAGGAGGGGTAAAAAACTTTCCTTGAGTCTTACACTTTAAATTTGCCTCGGTATGCCGAGTGGAATTGTAACCGATAAAACCTTAATAGGCTTAGTGCCTGAGCACTCTCGGTTCTTTTAGGTATCGACCTAAATTTGGATAGGATGTTTGGATATGATTGCTTTTGGCTTGAATTGCCCTTTGCGGGTTAACGAGAAGATGCCCACTGCAATGACTTATTCCTTAGGCGCAGCACTGGCTGCAGCTAAGCCTCCGAGTGAGAGGTTTGCTCTTCACTAGGTAGGATTTCTTATACCTTAGGCGTAGCGCTGGCTGCAGCTAAGCCCCGAGTGAGAGGTTTGCTCTTCACTCGGTAGGATTTCTTATATCTTAGGCGCAGCACTGGCTGCAGCTAAGCCCCGAGTGGGAGGTTTGCTCTTCACTCGGTAGGATTTCTTATATCTTAGGCGAGCACTGGCTGCAGCTAAGCCCCGAGTGAGAGGTTTGCTCTTCACTGTAGGATTTTGTTGTATTTGTGGCTAAGCTCGGAGGAGAGGGTCGCAATGACCTGCACCTCGCCTTCCTGCTGTAACGCACATCATACTTATGGTGTAGCTCGGAGGAGAGGGTCGCAGTCGACCTGCACCTCGTCCTCCTTGCGGGCACACACGCTACTTATGGTGTAGCTCGGAGGAGAGGGTCGCAGTCGACCTGCGCCTCGCCCTCCTTGCGAGCGTACATTGTACTTAGGCGAGTACTTGGACTGCAGCTAAGCCTCCGAGTGGAAGTCTGGCTTACCACTCGGTAGGATTTTTAATAACTTAGGCGAGCACTGGGCTGCAGCTAAGCCCCCGAGTGGAAGTCTGGCTTGCCACTCGGTAGGATTTCTTATATCTTAGGCGAGTACTGGACTGCAGCTAAGCCTCCGAGTGGAAGTCTGGCTTACCACTCGGTAGGATTTTTTGGTTACTTAGGCGAAACGGATTCGCGGCTAAGCCTCCGAGTGGAAGTCGGCTTACCACTCGGTAGGATTTGTAAAATTTAGGCTAAACGGATTCGCGACTAAGCCACCCACTGGGGAAAATTTTATCGACAAAAATAAAAAGTGACAAAAATTATGAAGGAATTATGACACTATTATTTCAAGCCCATGAACTCTGTAAGTATTTTATTACAACTCTTCCAAGTGAAAACTTTAGTGTAAAGCGGGCGGAGCAGATCCGCATTCCAAGCTCGGGCTCTTCGATATTGTGTTCGACGTTGTAGAGACGATATGCCCTGCTGGAGAACCTTTGTGACGATGAAGGGCCCTTCCTGGAGGGAGCGAGCTTATGTTGTTTCGCCGATCCACTCGAAGGACCAGATCCCTTCTGGAAGGCTCGACCTCTCACATTTTCGGCGTAAAGGCGACGCAAGTCTTCTTTGGTAGATGGTCGAGCGGATCGAGCCATCTCCTTTCCTCTTCTAGGAGGTCGACTGCATCTTGACGTGCTTGCTCAGCTTCTGCTTCATTGTAAAGTTCAATTCGGGGAGCATTGTAAAGGAGATCACTCAGAAGGACTGCTTCTGCTCCATAGACCAGGAAGAAGGGAGTTCTTCCGGTCGACCGATTAGGCGTGGTCCGCAAACCCCAAAGCACTAAAGGGAGTTCGTCAACCCAAGCTCCAGCCGCATGCTTGAGATCTCGCATCGATCGGGCTTGGACCCTTGAGGATTAATCCGCTGGCTCGCTCGCCTGTCCATTCGACCGTGGATGGGCGATCAAGCGTAGTCGACTCGTGTGCCTTGGGCGTTGCGAAATCCTTGAATTCTTCCGAGTCAAAATTCGACCCATTATCCGTGATAATGCTGTGCGGGACCCCATATCTGAACGTCAGCTCTCTGATGAAGGAAACAGCAGTACCAGCGTCAAGACTTTTGATTGGTTTAGCTTCAATCCACTTGGTGAACTTGTCGATCGCTACCAAGTACATGCGTGAAACCGCCCGACCTGTTCGCAAGGGACCGACCATGTCCAACCCCATACCGCGAAAGGCCGATGAGTGGAATGGTCTTCGTGGTTGACGCAGCTTGTGTGACATATTGGAGTAGAACCGCATCCTTCGCACTTGTCCACTATTTCTTTCGCCATCTCATTTGCCCTTGGCCGCTTAAATCCGGCTCGGTATGCTTTGGCTACGATGGTCCGAGAGGACGATGGTGACCACAGGTCCCGAGTGGATGTCATTGAGTATGACTCGACCTTCTTACGGCGTTATGCATTTTTGTCCGACTCGTCCGGCTTTTCTATCTAACGCCCTTTGATAACGGTAAAGGCTTTGGATCGACGGACGATCTGCCGAGCCTCTTCCTCATCTTTCGGGAGTTCCTTTCTCGAGAATATATGCGATGTATGGAATTGTCCAATCGGGAGTGACCACTAAAACTTCCATGACCAAGTCGACCACCGCCGGACCTCAACCTCGATCCGGTCTGTGGCACTCTTGGGCTATGGAGCTTCCTCTGTGAAGGATCTTCTTTAATCGACGGAGTGCGATATGCTCCAAAAACACACCACTCGGAATGGCTTCTCTTTTGGAGCCTATCTTCGCCAGATCATCTGCTGCTTGATTTTTCAATCGGGGATGTGATGGAGTTCCAACCCTCGAACTTCTTTTTCCAGCTTCCTCATCGCATTGCAAGATCCAATCATAGCTGGGCTTCTCACGCCCCACTCCTTCATCACTTGATTGACCACTAGATCTGAGTCGCCATAGACCATCAAAGCGACGGACGCCGAAAGTGAGATGGCCATGCACAATCCATATAAGAGGGCCTCGTACTCTGCCTCATTGTTGGAGGATTCAAAGTGAATCTGGAGCACACACCTAAGCTTATCTCCTCTGGGGAAACCAGAACAACCCCAAAGACGTAACCATTCAGCATCTTGGAGCCGTCAAAGAACATGGTCCAATGCTCCGAGTGAACTTCATCGGCTGTTGTTGTTCAATCCACTCGGCAAGGAAATCCGCTATAGCCGGGACTTAATGGCTTTTTTGCCTCGAATTTGATATCAAGGGAAGAAGTTCAATCGCCCATTTCGCCACTCGACCGGTTGCGTCTCTGTTGTGCGGGATCTCGATAAAGGAGCGTCGCCGACGATCGTGATAGAATGATCGAGAAATAATGAGCAACCTTCTTTGTGTTCATGTATATACCATACACAAGCTTCGATAATGAGGATATCTCTCGCTTGGATGGAGTCAAGACTTTGGACAAATAATACACCGGCGCTGAACTTTGAAGGCCTTTCCTTCCTCTTCCCGCTCGACCGTAAGCACAAGATCGACAACTTGTCCAAATGGCTGCAACATAAAGCAACAGAGGCTCTTTGCTGATTGGAGCAGCAAGCACCGGCTGGGTGGAGAGCAGAGCTTTCAGCTCGGCAAACGCTGCATCAGCTTCTGGAGTCCACTCGAATTTGTCAGCCTTCTTCATCAGTCGGTAAAGAGGCAATGCCTTTTCACCGAGTCGTGAGATGAATCGACTTAAAGCGCCAAGCATCCAAGAAGCTTCGGACGTCGTGCACTCGCATTGTATGCGTTTCATTCGGAGAATAGTGCCGATCTTTTCGGGTTAGCATCGATCCTCATTCGAAAGCGAAAACCGAGTAATTTTCCACCAGAACTCGAATGTGCATTTTGACGGATTGAGCTTGATATCGCATCTTCCGAGGTTGGCAAATGTTTGGCGAGGTCGCAAGCAGGTCGGAACCTTTTCGCGACTTAACGGCGATATCATCCATATACGCTTCCACATTCCGACCGATTTGAGGAGAAGACACTTCAATCATTCGCATAAATGTGGCTCCGCATTCTTGAAGCCGAATGGCATGGTGATATAGCGAAGCACCGAATGGAGTGATGAAAGCTGTTTTATTTCATCGGGCCCATATGCATTTAATCGATGATACCCGGAATATGCATCTAGAAAAGACAATCTCTCACATCCCGCGGTCGAGTCAACAATTTGATCTATGCGGGAGAGGAATGATCCTTCGGCAGGCCCGATTGATGTGCTTAAAATCAATGCACATGCGGAGCGAGTTGTCCTTCTTGGGAACCATGACGACATTAGCAAGCCACTCGGAGTGATATATCTCTGATGAATCCCGCCGCCAACAATGAGCCACTTCTTCACCAATAGCTTTTCTCTTACGACGGCGGACCGCCAAGATGCTCTTTGACTGGTTTTGCTGACTTGTCGACTCGGAGGCGATGCTCACCGTCCCCTGAACACCGCATGTCGGTGGCTTCCATGCGAAATGTCCCATTCTCACGGAGGAACCGGATGAGCGCTTCTTCCTATTTCGGTCGAGTGTCGTGGAGATGTGGGTCGGGGCTGCATTGGGATCAGTCGGGTGAATATGGAGTGGCTTCGTCTCAGCAGACGACTGAAATGCAGACTCTGTGGCTGGCTTCTTGGATCATAACAAATCACTCGGATCTGCGTTTTGCTTGTATTCGTCGAATTCGACCGCTCTCACCGAGTCGGCAATCTTGAGCCCTTCGAAAGCACTCTTCGCCTTCTTCCGATCGCGGTGATGGTGATCACCCCTTGGGGCCTGGCATTTTCAGTTTGAGGTACACGTAGCATGGTCGAGCCATGAATGCGTGCGTAGGCTGGCCTCCCAAAATGGCGTGGTATGCACTATGAAAATCCACAACCTCAAAGGTCAACTTTTCCTTGCGAAAGTGCTTGGAATCACCAAAACCACGCCCGGGGCTATTTGCCGAGTGAGTTGGCCTTCTTCCTGGTATGACTCGTGGAAACTCATATTGCTGGTGCTCATCGACATCGGAATGCCCATCCCTTTCAATGTATCCGATATAACAAATTCAGCCCACTACCACCATCCATCAGCACTTTCGTCAGTCGAGTGCCTTCGACAATTGGATCGACCACCAACGCTTGCCGCCCAGGGGTGGCAATGTGAGTCGGGTGATCAGATTGGTCGAATGTGATGGGTGTTTGGGACCACTTCACATAACTTGGCTTTACTGGGGCAACCATGTTCACCTCACGGTTAATGACTTTCAGTCGACTTTTGCTTTCCACATCCGCGAAGATCATCAAAGTGGAGTTGACATGCGGATATTCTTCCTCACTATCCTCTTTGTCTCCGGCTTTGTCTGGCTCCTTCTCCTTGTCCTTAGACTGTTTTCCTCAAACCGCTGGATCGAGAGTCGACCTTTGGCAGTGGTGTGCTTTGGGTAAATGATGTTGCCCTCTTCATCTTTCTTCGTGTGAATATGGCATGGCATATCCATCACGTCATTGCCTTCTTTATCTTTTACTTTCTTAGGATTCCGGGATCCTTTCGCTTCCCTTGAAATTCCCACGAGTCACGGCTGTGGCCTCTCCAGAGCTGCTGGCTCGGCTTTCCGCTTCGCTTCGATCGAATTTCCCTTCTCCGATCGACTTGGCTTGTATTTGCCGCTCGAGTCGGTCCTCTTCCTCGCCGTTATGCGTGCTTGGTAGCAATCTCCATCATTCGACTCGGGGTCATGTCGCGGTTCGACCAAACTTCAAACTCAATTCTCTTTTGACGCCATCTTTGAAGGCGCAAACCGCTCGATGGTCGGACACATTTTCCATAGTATGGTGCAAGGTAATCCACCTCTGAATGTACTCTCGGAGAGTTTCATTGGTCTTCGCACACAAACTTGCAGCTCACAAACCAGCCGGTCGCTTGCAAGTCCCTACAAAGTCCCGACGAACACTCGGGACAAATCTTCCCAAGTATAAATATCTGCTAGGAGGTAATCGATTCAGCCATGCTCGCGTAACCTTCCAACATGAGGGCAAATGCTTCATGGCCACCTCATCATTCCCACCACCAATCTGAACAGCCACTCGGTAATCTTCAAGCCAAGTTTGGGCTTGGATTCCCCAAATGAACTTGCGACTCTGCTGCCAATCTGAAATTGGGGGATTATCGCGCTCGATAGCCTGCTAAAACACTCCGGACCGTAAACATGCACTCGATCGCTGGTGGGTGCATCTCTCGAGTCCGCCTCGATGGGCTCTGCTCGGTCAACCAAGCCTTGCACCATAATGGATCGCGTCAAAGCTCTGGTTCCTCGGGTCGACCGAACTCTTCGCCCAGATCGAATCGATGTCTGTCTTCTTGCCGCCGAGGAGCGCACGACCCTTCCCTGAGGGGAAACGGTACTCGACGCCTATTATCCCGGCCGAATCGGTCTCCAGATCGCTCTCGCCGGTTGTCGCGCTTCTTCCGCCGCGGAGGCGATCCGGGCTGTGAGCCGACTAGACAAGATTCGCAGCGACGGATCGATCGTGAATCTGTTGCGCGACCGCGACACGGCTGAGTTCTCGTCTCCTGCTGCTCGGAGTAAATCTACGATTCGCTGCAAGCCTCTCCCAGCTTCCATTTGGGACGGCTGGATGGACTACGCTATACGAAAGGTCGGTTGCTAAATTCTGAATTGGCGCGGTATACCGAGTCGGTGGGAAGAGTCGACGCCGACCGCTTCGGGATTCGTTGCCTGCTGCGCTCGTCGAGTGCTCGCTGAAGATTCTCCAAGCGAGCGCGTTCAGCGACGTTAACAAACGTGCTTCCTCCAAAGCGCGAGCCTCGGGGTTTCTCCGGCGATGGGAGTATGCGGGGCATCCATGTTCTGCGGGCGGCTCTTCTCTCTCAGAGAGTCGAGTGTCTCGGCTGGTACTCCTCGTGCTTTGCACTGGGTCTCCTCCTCCAGCTGCTCGCCGCCATGGGCGGCGGGAGGGCTGCGGGGCCGTCGACCATGAGGATTTCCGCCGCTGGATCATCGCTATCACACTCGGATGCGATCTCTCACGGAGCCACCGACGATCGAACAGCCAGAGGGACTCGCGGGCTCAATGGCGCGACACTGGCGATGGCTGTCTGGCGAGCCACCGCGTGCTTCACCCACGGCTGGAGCCTCGATCACCAGAGCGCTTGCGCTAGTGGGAGACTGGGTAGGCGATCGACAGGAGTCGACCGACACGGGTCGACGGTTGCCGCAGCAGAACGCCACGAACACATGCTTGAAGTCGCCGCCCGCGGACGGGAGCGCCGATGTCAAGTGGAGCCTCGAGCCATGCGGAGTCGTCGGCGATAAAGGTGAGAGCACCGAGACGGATCTCGCTCCTCAACCAAAACTCCAGCAGTCATCATGATGAAGGTACTCGAAGTACTGCAACTCCTCCACAAATCGCTAAAACACCTGCCCCACGGTGGGCGCCAACTGTCGTGGTTCTAAGTCTGACAGTAGAGTGGGGGTAGGTAAGGAGAGGCAAGGTCCTAGCTATGGAGAGGTTGTGAACACAAGCGATGTACGAGTTCAGGCCCTTCTCGGAAGAAGTAAAAGCCCTACGTCTCGGAGCCCTGAGGCGGTCGAGTGGATTATGAATGTAGGTATTACAAGAGTGTGAACCCCTCTATCTGTGGAGGGGTGGCTTATATAGAGTGCGCCAGGACCCCAGCCAGCCCACATAATGGAGAGGTTAAAGTACATTAAGCCTGGGGCGTTACTGGTAACGCCCCCCATAAAGTGCCTTAACTATCATTAAGTCTATTCAATTGCAAGCCGTTGCGTTGCAGAGTGCCTTCTGACCTTCTGATGGTCGAGTGCGTCTTCATGGTCGAGTGAATCTTCCATGGTCGAGTCCTTCCAGTCAGTCGAGTGGGTTCTTCTTCGGTCGACTGGAAGATGATCTCTTCTCAGAGTGTCCTTGGGTAGGACGTTTAGGTCAGGCCTATGACCCTACCCTAGGTACATGAATCCATCAGGGTCCTCGTTGCTGCTCTTCGAGTGAGCGTCCTTGGGGGGCGGCGAATCCTCGTTGACACGTGGGCAGACCGGCGGCACCATGCCAGAGATTTGAGAGAGAGAGAGAGAGGGAGAGCAAGGGGAGGATGTAGATGCGAATGCAGGCAGAACGACGTGAGCAAGATAGTATTTATTGGAGGCTGGAATCTAGATCGAAGGGAACAATGCACACGCCGGTCGCCGGAATTTACGAGTACTGTAGTTTGAATTAGACACGATTCCCGCAGCAAAATCCGTGTGTGAACATAATAGCTGATGGTTCCCAATGCAGAACTGCGTTTCATTAATAACGCCCGCCACTCACCTTTCAAACCTCGAGGCGTGAAATAGAGTGTCAATCATGTGGGGGCTGGTTGTCTTGCCAGATTTTACATTTTCTTTTTTGAACAACTGATTTACATCGTCTGATGATTTTTGAACTCGCACACAAGTACACAAATATGATTTTTCAAACCGTTATGGTTGGCCGTTGCATGTAGATATAGTTCAAATTTGAATTATGGTCATTAAATGACTAGAAAATCACTTCAATGTCTTTAAAAGGTCAAATGACCCCTGAAACTTTCCAAAATTTCACATGATAGTTGTATTAGTACACGTTACACGTAAAAAAATTTGAAGGCCGTAAGAGGAAGCTATCCCGTTCGTCATCAAACATGCATTGTTCCCTCTCGGAACCACGAGCCTTTAGTGAGTTGCTCCGGTTTATGAGGGGTGTGTGTCCAAACTTTCATCAAACAAGCCAATTTTTTTACCACATCATCTTGATGGCATGACATTACATCAAGCAAGGTTTCATGTTTTTCTGATCATTTTTTAATTTTTTAGAATTAAAATGCCATGGCACTCCATGCATGTGTCCATGCCGTGAGACCAATATGTTTGAAAATTCCTTTTAATTTGCGGCACATATAATTAACTCGCGCACAAGTACACAAATATGATTTTTCAAACCATTAAGGTTAGCCATTGCATGTAGATGTAGTTCACATTTGAATTACGGTCATTAAATGACTAAAAAAAATCACTTAAATGTCTCCAAAAGGTCAAGGGTTAATTATCCTTTTGCCCTCAGTGGTGTCTCTGTGCTCAGTTTTGCCCTCAGATGCAAATTGTGCTGAGTTTTGCCCCTAGTCCATGCACAGCTACTATGACGAGGGCAAACGGCCATATTTGAGTCCATTCCGTTCGCTAGCGTTAAGTTGTGGGTCCGGAGCTTACACGTGGGACCGTGTGGACGTGGGGCCGGAGATGACATGTAGGCCCGTGCAACTAAATCCCCAAATCATTTGTAGCTCACTCTGCCCATCCGCTTCCCCCCCGGCCGGCTGACCTACGCCGCCGCCGGCACTTGCGCCGCGGCTAGGACCTGCCCCGCCACCAGCTGCACGCCTACTCCACCGCTACCTTTCTGCGCCTATGCTCCACGGCTGCCTGCGATGCCCGCCACCTTCCTGCGACACCACGGGTGGGGCGCCCGCCACCTGCTCGACCCGCGGCGCGGCCTCCTTCCCTGCGCCTGGCCGGAGCGCTCAAAGGTGGGGGGCTGCTGGAGCTATTTGAACTAGGAGGAAGAACCCTAGGGCGAAATGGAGAGCAGCGGCGACCCTGGAGTATCTGGCAAGGCAGGCATCGGGCCGGAGATCCGTCGCGTCCACGACTGGGTTCCCAAGGGGTAAGTCTCGCCTCTTGTTTAGATTTATCTTAGTTGTGCATTTGAACACTCGATTCGAGTAGGTTTGCCCAATTAGTGTGTTGATTGCGTCTCTGTTTTTCACCGGTTAGGATGGAGTTGCGGTTTGCTTTCTTGATGCACATTAGAAGGGACCGGTACACGTTCGATGCAAAGGATTAGAATAAATACCAAGGAGGTTTTGATTATCGGTTGCCAATGGCTAGTAATTGGAGTTTCAGACAATTTGGGGAGGTAATTTGTAGCCAATATCCTTGGGGTTTGCTTGATGAAGTGGTATACAAATACTATGACGGGGAAAAGAAATGGGTGACAGTTAGTAATGATGAAGAGCCAGCTACCATGTTTGTTAGGCATAAAGAGAAAGATAATTTTCATGTGAGGCTGCAAGTTGATGTGCTTGAGCAGGCATTTGGACCTAGGATGACAGGTGCAACATCTCGGGGAGAACCAAGTAGTCGTAATGGCATCTCTAGCCAGAACAGTTCAGTTGGTGCACGGCAACGTGGCGGCTCGACAAGTGTGGGCAACAGCAATAGGGTCCCCCTTGAAGTGGAGCATGATGACTACAATTCTGGGGTTGATGAAGAGAAGCTATATTCTGATGTTATTCGGAATTTACGACGGGCACCTCGGGCTGATAACCAAGATGAGGCTCACAATGCAGTCCGTGTGGATGATGACGTGGTGGGTGAGGACGAAGACCTTGCAGCTGTTGAATGGGACCCTTTGAACCCTAATTTGGAAGAAGGTACAGTTTTTGCATCCATGAATGAGTGTAGAAATGCACTTGTGACATACTGCATCAAGGTAGAACGTACTTTCAAAGTTGACAAGAGCAATCAAGTACGTTACAGAGTGCACTGTCCGACTGAGGGTTGTCCATGGAGGCTGCTCGCATCTAAAATGCGAAATAGCACTAATGTTCAGGTCAAAGTGAACCCTTTTAAGCACACATGCTAGGAATCAACCCTTAGGAAGGATACAATCAGTAGAGCCAAGTCAATATGGGTGGCAGAAGAAGTAAAGAAGTGGGTGAAAGAAAACCAGCAAGTGGGTCCAAAGAAATTGCAGAAGAACATCAAAGATAAATTCAAGATAGATTTACCATACATGAGGTTGTTCAATGGTAAACAACAGGCTATGGATTCTATTTATGGTAACTGGCAGGAAAGTTTTCAATTGTTGTATTCATTCAAAGGTGAAGTGGAGAGGACAAGCCCAGGTAGTATTGTAGATATTGATCACCACACCGTGGAGTACACATTCAAGGGAGTGACAAAGACCAAGGAATGATTTAGGAGGGTTTTTGTCTGCTTTGAGGCTTGTCGCCGGGGTTTTTTGGCAGGTTGCAGGCCTTATTTGGCTATTGATGCCACTTTTCTCACAGGCAGGTTTAAAGGACAGTTAGTAGCTGCTTGTGCAGTTGATGCACACAGTTTTGTATTTCCAGTTGCCTACGGTGTGCTGGAGACAGAGTCTGAGGAGAGATGGACTTAGTTTTTGCATAATCTGCGCCGGGCTATTGCACATCCCAATGGGTTGGTCATTCATACAGATGCTTGCAAAGGTTTAGAAGTGGCCGTGGACAATGTGTTCCCTGGAGTAGAGCATAGGGAATGCATGCGTCACCTTGCTGCAAATTTCATGAAGAAATTCAAAGGAAAGGTGTATACCGACAATTTATGGCCAGCATCTTTGACTTTCAGTGTGAAGAAGCACAACTACCACTTGAGGCAGTTATACATGAAGCCCAAAGTGAAAGAATACTTGGAAACACACCACTCCAAGTTATGGGCCAGAAGCCAATTCAGTGAACTGAGCAAAGTTGACTATGTGCACAATAATCTAGCAGAGTCTTTCAACTCAACGATCCGGAAACTAAAGGGTCATTATGTGGTGGATTTGCTGGACAAGATAAGGATATAATACATGCAGAAATTTCATTATCGTGTAGGAATAGCCGAGGCAAAATTCATGGGCCACATTATCATCCCTGCCGTGATGAATGAAGTGATGCAGAAAACAACAGGCTTGGAAATGAACATGACTCTTTGCTCGGGTACCACAGCAGAGATATCATATTTGGATAAAGAGAAGAGGGAATGGAGATATCCAGTGGATTTAGAAGCTAGAACTTTTAGTTGTAGGCAATGGCAGATAACTGGGTTGCCATGCATTCATGCCTTGTTTTTCATCACTTCTCTCCCTGGTCCAGCAGGGAACATTCAGCAGTATGTGCATGATTACTACTCTGTTGCAAGGTTCAAAGCCACATATGCTTATGCCTTGCCTGCTATGGAGGGAAAACAACAATGGGACATGGTGGACCCTGGATTCAAGCTTTGCGCTCCAGTTCTGAAGAGAGCAGCAGGTAGACCAAGGAAGAGTCGAATCAGACCTCGCAGCGAAGGAGCTGGACTTGGAGCGAGGAAGCGTAAGTGTTGGGGAACGTAGTAATTTCAAAAAAATTCCTACGCACACGCAAGATCATGGTGATGCATAGCAACAAGAGGGGAGAGTGTTGTCTACGTACCCTCGTAGACCGAAGCGGAAGAGTTGAAGCAACATAGAGGAAGTAGTCGTACGTCTTCCCGGTCCAACCGATCCAAGCACCGTTACTCCGGCACCTCCGAGTTCTTGACACACGTACAGCTCGATGACGCACCCCGGGCTCCGATCCAGCAAAGCTTCGGGGAGGAGTTCTGTCAGCATGACGGCGTGGTGACGATCTTGATGTTCAACCATCGCAGGGCTTCGCCTAAGCACCGCTACAATATGACCGAGGTGTAATATCTTGGAGGGGGGCACCGCACACGGCTAAGGAACGATCACGAAGATCAACTTGTGTGTTTACGGGGTGCCCCTTGCCCCCGTATATAAAGAAGCGGAGGAGGCACTACTAGGAAAAGGCATGCTAGTGGCGCACTAGTTTTGCCTTCTAATGGCGCACTACTGGTGCGCCACTGGCATCACGCCATTAGAATTAAATTCTAATGGCGCACTGCCGGTGCGCCATTAGTATCTGGTGTTCTAATGGTGCACCACCTAGTGCGCCATTAGTATAGCTCTGAGGCGCCATTAGAATGCCTCCCAGGGGCCATATGTACAAATGTGCTATGGCATTCTAATGGCGCATCAACTGCTAATGCGCCATTAGTGTGATGATCACAGTGCGCCATTAGTGTCTTTTGTGGTGCGCCATTAGTATGAATATTAGGTTTTTTTTTGCTTTTCTGATTTTTGCACAGGTTACAAAATATATTATTGCATAGAATATAGACAGCAGCACACAGCAACATCAGATTCATCAAATACAATAGAAGATTAGTCTCCGAATACAATTCATCATATTAGTCTCCGGATTCAAAAGACCGGACAAAGATAAAACATTACAAGTCTCAAGACCGCGAGTATCGAGTTTGCCTTCACATTACAAGTCGATATCGATCATCTAAACTACCATCACATAGAAGAGAGTTGTGGTCATCACGATGAGCATCATCGCGATCAAACTGGTCTTCATCCGGTTCCTCCAACGCCCCTCCTCTCTCCCGCTAGATAGCGGGCGATCTAGATTCGCCTCCGCCCTAGTGGTGTACCCTTTGTAACTGTTATCGCTGAACGGTGAACCTGTCTCCGACACTCCTCCCATCATCGAGACTCGGGAACCTTACCCTTGTACACGACATACGACGGCATCTCTATGCACAAGCCAAACAATGACAATACATAAGCAATGTGTAAGTATGCAACAAAAGGATCGGAAGAGAAAAGCAAGACATTAATAGCACGATTCATGGTCCTACTAATAAATAGCATCGACACATCTAAGTTGAACAACCGTCCAAACCAAAGAGACATACTGAATTCATTAAAAGTTTAATTACAACATGAGCCAATCAATGTTTGAGAACTACACATCACTACTTTCGACTCGACTCATCGGACAGAGCGTGGATGAAGCCGCCGTCTGTCGCGATGGTCATGAAATCGCGGTTGTTGTCACCCTGCATTTGTAGCATTCCATCTATCTCCTTTGTTGGACGGTTGATTTCGAGGAAGAACTGCCCGACGTATGAAGGACATCTTGATGGATGATGTCCGCAAACTCCGATCGATGCAAAGAATTCTTGTCCGAGGTCCGCGTCTGGACTGCCGACAAGCTCGCGCCCAATCTTTGAGATTATCGGTAGCGAAGGTGATGATGGTCCTTACGACGCCCGCATGTGATGGAGGGCGAGTAGGCATCCTTCGACCACAAAGCGGCTGCTTGACGCAGAAGAACTTCATTGTGTGAGAAGATGTGCTTGCCGTGATTTATGAACTGTCCCGTGAAGGTGCCTCCAGATTGGGCGTAGCCGGGGAGAACATCATCAAGAACTTTCTTCACATTTGTGTAGTCTATCATGGAGTTACGGTTCGGGTCGAAATACGTGGCCATGGAATATTTCGGGCTTAAGAGGATGAGTGTGCAATGTGTGTCACTGCACAGAACACGGAATGTTAGAAAAAAAGAACGATTGAAATCTAAGAAATCATATGTTACGGGGCGGTTAAGGGATGACTTACTCGGGAAAGTAAGGCACAAGGAAGTTATCCTTATCTGCGTTTGCCAGAATGACGCCGAGGTGTGAACTCGCAACTTGGCGGTCCCAGCGCTGCTCAAGTGCTTGGCACGCATGTAGAAGGGGTCGACTATCACGATGTCCGGTATTGTCTCTAATGATCCGCATCTGCATGCTCGTAAAACAGCCGAACGAAGGTGTAGTGCAACGGATGAAGGTTAAACATAGCAAAGATGTCATCAAACCGCAGGACGATCATACCCCCGATGTCGCCATCCACAAAGCCCTTGCTCTCTGGCACCTTGGCCACGAAAACCGGGTATGCCACATCCTTCTCTCTGAGACGCCGCTTCTCCAAAATCAGAACACTGTAATGCAGACTCCGCATAGCACCGGTTGCAGCATTCAGCATATTTGGCGGTAGCATCGCCCTACCCACCACATGCACCCTCCTCGAGATATCCTTAGGTGAAGGTGGCCCGTCCTGAGCACGGATCGAACTCGGTGCCGGCTGGCTCGCACCGGCGCCCTTGTTAGTCTTTCGTTTCCGGCCCTTCTTCTTGATCTCCTGTAATGGGACCGAGTTCTGCTCACAGACCGCCTTCTTCAGCGTGTTGGGGCTGATAATATTTCGCGCCTCAGCTATCTCGAGGCTCGGTGAAGACGGGAGCTGAGGCGTGTCTCGAGAACGAACGCCGACGACGCTTGTTGCAATTGGATTTCTCCGCCGCACCAGCTAGATCGCGGTGGTCTTGGCTGGGTTCTTGAGAAAGAGGCCCGCAGAACTCGTCGGCGCACCCATGTTCGCAAAGTACTTGTCAACTTTGGTAAATGTACCGTCGTCGTTGTCGCCGCCGTCCGGATCCTGTGCCATAGGGCTGTCCGGATCCTGTGCCATAGGGATGTCCGGCAGGTCCGGTAGCGTTGCGGCGTTCTTGCCATGGCTTGGCGCCGGCACGAGTGGCGGTCTTGTCTGTGGGGTGGTGTCCCCCGCCCCCAAACGAATCTGGCTCTTCGTCCATAGCAGGGGCCAGTTTACGCAGGTGCCGAGGGTCATATCATCTTCTTCGTCGGCCCCAGCGGGTCGAATCGGAGGTAACAGCTCGTCGCAGCCTGGCAACACCCGGACCACTTCAACCCTATACATTGTGGTTGGCATCGGATTACCGTGGAACATGGGGTTGCCCGGTTGAACGATTTTTCCCTTGGCGACATCGACCAACTCGGCGCCCACGAAGTGCAGAAGAGTGCAAGGAACGTCGGCGGTGCCCTGCGAAAACATGTGTAGGGCGTCGAGGATGCCCGATCAAAGGCAAGGAGATGAAGTCATCACCGAGAGGCTTAGTTACCGTGATGCCGTCGAGCTCGGCTAACGTCGAGGCACCGCCAACGGTGGGCGCAATCGACGGAGGGGCGCTTGTTGGCGAGGTGCGGTCGGCGACACCCGGTGCATTAAGCTCAATACCGTGCGGTGCGGAGACACGAATACTGCCTCCGCCGGAGACACCAATGGCGCCGCCGCCGGAGACACCAATGGTGCCGCCGCTGGAGACACCAATGGCGCCGCCGCCGGAGACACCAATGGCGCCGCCGCCGGAGACACTAATGGCGCCGCCGCCGGAGACACCAATGGTGCCGCCGCCGCGCTGTGCGAGTTGCTGGTCGTGAAGCTGGGAACCGGGGGAGGCCCCTTTTGGCCGCCCGCAATCCACTTCGTCAGCTCATGAATCAACGTAGGCACCATGGCTTCGAGCTTCGTTCCCAGCTGTTGTTCCACTTGCTCTTGGACAAGCTCCGGAATCCGCGCCACTTGTGCCTTGAGTGCTTCAACCTCGTGCGTCTGGCTTTCCGAGCTGGCCTTTTTCTCCTTCCGCACACCAGCGGTATAGTATGACCCCATTTTGTGGACAAGCCTTTGCCGCCACACGACCGATTGACGTCGGCTTATCGAGCTTATCCTTCTTTTTCATTACGCTCAACGCCCTATTTAAAGGGGTGTCGAAGGGGAGCTCTTAGACGACCCAGCGCATCGCTTTCATTGTCCGCAAAAGGAACATGAGCCATTTAGAAATATTGGGGATTAATTAGAGTGCAACCATATGGAGCTAATTACGGGGTGTATTCCTTACTGAACAAGCTCAAGCGCCCTGGTCTTCGGATCCGTGGTAAGCTCCTTTGTTATCGGGTCCTCCTTGTACCGGCCCCGACATAATTCCTGGTCCGCTTGTCACCGCTGTATTTCTCGAAGCGGGCGGTAGGCCTTGCTCGGCACGCCCGCGTCCTCCTTGTCCCATATAGGCTCCGCCACTCTATAACCGCCGGACCGAGTTTGTGTTCCCTAAGTTCAACTCCGCATTTCTTTCCCCATCGACTTGATTCGAGCTTGCGGGGCTCGCACTTGATCTTGAACTCCTTGTACTCATCTTCGCTCATCAAATGATATTTCGCCTTGATCTTGTCATAACTATCACCTTTATCAATCATTCTCTTCACGCGCTTCTCCAAGTAGACAGGTCGTGCTCATCTTCGTGAGGCGGCATTGTTCACTCTATTCCCGAGAGGCGTGTGTTTTCAAATTCGGCGGGAACTTGTATCGCTCGTGCAACCGTGAAGAGGAGGCTGCGCAAATTCCCTCGGTCCTTATGCCTAAGGTTCTCGGTGTTGATCGAGACGGTGTTCGGAGAATGCACCGAGCTGAACCGTGTACCCTTGACTATATGTTTGGGCTCCGTTGGATTCCGTCGGAGTCCACTTGAGTGAATTCCTCCTTGACGGTGCGGAGCGCATTCGGGCGCCGGTCCTTCCTTTGCTTCTTCGGTTGGCTGCCATCTGTGTGTGCGCCGCCACCATCTGTGTGTGCGCCGCCATCATCGGTGGTGGCATCCTCGGCGGCACCATCGGTGGCGTCATCCCACGCCACTAGGGGTTGTGTAATCAGGATCGGTGTCTTCATGGCGTCATCATAGCGGTGAGGTTGTTCCTCCATCTCTTGGGACAGCTCCTGAATTGCTTGCCGCCTCAACCACCGGCCTCATCGTTGTGGGCCATGTTTCTCTCTAAATAGGAAAAAGTTTGGCCAAAAGATGGTTATTGTCAAGGAACAAGATCATGGTCTCATGATTTAGGGTTTGTCGACACCGAGGCACCCTAAAAGCCTAAGCTTTCATCATTTAGGTTCTCATCGACACCGAGGCATCCGGGCAGCCAAGTTAAGTTTTCATCATTTAGGGTTTATCGATGCCGAGGCACCCTAGGTTGGGCCTAATCACTTGGCTCTATTGCCATCTATGTTGGGTTTATCATCTAGGGTTTATCGATGCTAAGGATAATTCTAAGTTGGGCCTAATCACTTGGCTCTATTGCCACCTATGATTTAATGCAGCAAGAATGGCGGGCAGTTGATCCTACTTAACTAAGTACTAAGATAGCCTGGCCCATGCATTAGTCATAAGTACCCCATGTGTCCTATTTTAGCAAAGTCATGCTAAAATTCACGGAAAATTTCAGCATGACCTTTGCTGAAAATAGGACATATGGAGTACCCGAATTTGCCGGAACGGAAGTTAATCGACATTCCGGCAAACTCAAGGGCCTCTCGGGGTACCTGCAAATTCATCACGACACAATGGTCGGAGACAAAACCCAACAAACTAGCAAGATGATCATCATCTTTGCAAGACAGTAGCTAAAGTTTTTGACAGTAGCCTCTGAAGAAAACAGCATTGCAACATTCAAGTTCGAGACATACACACTTGAACATTTGACTAGTTACCTCTAAAGAAAAATATCGCTGACTATTGGACACAAAGAAAACAGCTATTGTAAACATTAAGTCATGGTAGTGTCTTGCTGAAGCAATTACAGTATAGGAACAACAACAGAACAATAGCAAATACAAGTCCTCAAGAAGTGTAAGAGAAGTGTACTAGAGCTGTAAACAGACTTAAAAATTCCACATGATGTTATAAGCTGATACACCTTTGAACATGATGATACCAAATGGGAAGGAAAATTGTATCACTCTAGATTAGTGTAGCCACTATCTAACAAAACCGAATGTTAACAAAATTAAACCATGATGATACCAAATTCTTGTAGCAGTACAATGAGTTCACAGGATAAAAAATCATCCACATTCACCAACCCAAACTGGTGGAGATCTGACAAACCAGAACCTCCTGTGTTTACGCCATTTTATTTTTCCCACCGTATATGTTTTTTGATTCATGTCATGGTACTTGCTGTCAAACCAAGTATTTTCTTTCTACATAATCTGGGAAGTTTCCTTCTTACTGTCTCACTATCTTACTATCTCACTACAAAAAACTAGTATGCTTAGTTGAGACTAGTATGCTTAGTTGCATTATGACAGGCAAAAACTACAAATATTTGTGTTTTTAGTTGATCAATACAGCGACAGTGTGATAGGCAAGTTTCAGCTGGCAAAGTGTCACGATTCAGACAATAGAGCAGCTAAGCATAGCAAGTGGATAGTTTAGTCTGTATGCTAGTACTCTGTAGTTTCCATGCCAAACTTTGGGTGATATCAAACCATTAGAAAGCATGATCATGAGAACAACATCAGTTTGAAAGATATTGTAACCCCTCCTGGTAACAAATATTCATCTACTCATTTGTAGATACCTAGGAGTAACAAGACTGCACTTGCCAATAATGTTTTATTTATGCTTCCCAAGGACCAACTCCTAAACTGAACACAAAAACTGTGTGCACATCTGCAAGTTGTAGAAGGAAAAGGTGCAACACTAAAAAACTATCAAACTAACAGATCCATTAATCAATTATGGACTTCTTACATGTTACATCTATCATTAGTGGCCGAAAGAATAGTAATTAATGTTTCATATTGTTGCATGAATCCAAACTCACTAGAAAATTCACTAATTGAGCCTAGCTACTTAAAGAAAGAATCTCTAGGCGGATGCTTAGTTGAGACTAGTATCCTCTAAAATGCATCTAAATGCAAGCTCGAGATTTGAACATTTGGACAACCCTAGCTACTTAATTCTCCAACCCCTTTCCTTGTCCAAATTTCTCCAACCCCAACCCTAGAACACATCGAAGGAAATAAAGAGGGGAAGAGGGGGCGGCTCGGGTGCTCACTTGGGAGGTCGAGGCGACTCGGGGCAGCCGAGGCGGCGCGGTCGGCGTCGAGCGGTGGCGGTCCTCTGGGCAGGCCGCATGGTCGAGGGCGCCGAGCGGTGACGGTCCCCCGGGCGTCGAAAGCACGCCGAGGGCGCAGCGGGGCCGCGAGGGGAGGGGCTTAGGCGGGAGGACGCCGAGGCACTCGGCCTGGGACGGCGTGGGAGGCGGCTCGGCTCTGGGATGGCGAAGGAGGCGAGGGGCGGTGAGGGGACGGCGACGGCGCTGGGGCAAAGTTAGGTCGAGGGGGGGATCTGGCGAGGAGGAGAGAGGCCAGAGGGGAATAGGTGGAGGGAAGCACTCTAATGGCGCACCACAGGCCGGTGCGCCATAAGTACGACTGTTCTAATGGCGCACCACCCCTCGGTGCACCATTAGAATTTTGTTTCAACCTAGCCTAGTAGCCATATCTACAGCCCAACCCTATCTACAATGAACCCACCCACTAGCCCGGTGGTCAAGACGCAAAGCACACACACTGGGAGGTCCTCGGTTTGATTCCTGTGATCCCCAATATTTTTTATGCATTTTAAATGGTGTTTTTATATTTATTTATGTTTAAATATGTACAAACATGTTTAAATCATAACAGTAATATTTTTATGCATTTTAAATGCTGTTTTATGTATTTATTTGTGTTTAAATATGTTCAAACTTGTTTAAATTATAAGTGTAATATTTTTTATAAAAATAGTAAAAAAATAAAAATATGTTCAAAAGTCTTGGTCTGGGGGCGGGCGGTGCTCGGCGGTGGAGCGGGAGGGTTGCGATGGGTGGAGCTAGCGGGGGAGGTCTTGGTGCGATCGAGATGGAGGGGATCGAGATCGAGATGGAGGGGAATCGAGATCAAGTGTCCTCATGAATTCAAAAAGTGCCCATGAAATTTAAAAATATTCATGATATCAAAAGTGCCCATGAAATACAATCGAGAAATGAAGACTACGATTTAAATACAATCGGTCTTAGCTAGCTATCTGTTCACAATCTTCTTGCCCTTCTTTTTCGCAAACGGAGTTCTTCTGTGGAACAGACGTCCTTTAGGTAGGGTGGTCCTGCTTCTTCTTGTGGTGTGTGATGCTACTTCATCGTCGTCGTCATGTTCGATCTTCGGTCGCCAGATTTGTCAAGTCTTGCTCATTGGCTACTCCATCCATTCCGATGATCTTCCTTTTGCCTCTCCTCACGACAACACGACCGGGCTTTGGCGGGTCGGTAATGAAGAAGCATTGGTCCACTTGGGAAGCCAGTACCCATGGCTCATTTTCAGCGGTGACGCTTATGCCCATGGTCTTGATTTGGCCGGGTATAACCATGGTGGTGAAATACGGTCTTCTTTTATGACGTTTTGGCCCATCGACACGGAACATCGGGACCTTCTCTCCGGCAGTAGCTCAGCTCCCAGATCTCCTCGACCCTTCCGTAGTATCTGTCCTTGTCGTTACGGTGTAGGATTCCATCGTTACCCGGAGTTCGATAACCATCGCTCTTCATGTCCTTGTCCTCGGTGTAGAATGTGTAGCCGTTGATATCGTCGCCTCATAGGTCATCGAGGTTGTGCTCGGCGCCTGTGACAAGGCGAATATGAGTTGTTCTTCCGCGGAAGAATCCTCATGTAAAGGGTACGACAGAAGCTTCCGCTTGAACCAACGCGTGAAACATGAGTTGTGCTCTTTGAGTATATCTCCGTCCGTCCTCTGTTGGCCTCGGTCATTGTACGCCTTCTTAATAAAGGTTTTGTGCTCTACCACCCAAGGATCGACCACGTCTATGTGTTGTAGCGCGACTAGGTTTGCTCTTTCAAAGTCGGCGAGTCGACCCTCGAAGTCGACATGCATTTGTGGCGACCCTCATGGTGACCCCATCCAGCGAGCCTGCCGAGGTGCTGCTGACGGGCAGACCAACGGGTTCTCGATGCCTAGATAATTCGTGCGAGGAGATGCACTTTTGGTCGAAAGCCCCGCTACGCTTCCTCTGGACGTGACATGTTGCGAACGTATCCTTTGATGACACCATTCATCCTTTCGAGCGGCATCATCTTTGTGCAGGAACGTCGGCCCGAGTTGGATGATATCCTCCACTATATGGACCAGCAGATGCACCATAACGTCGAAGAATGCGGGCGGGAAGTACATCTCAAGCTCGCATAGTATCACCACGATCTCTTCCTGTAGCCTTCTGAGTTGCCTCACGCCAATCGACTTCCGAGAGATGACGTCGAAAAAGTTGCACAGGCCAAATAGCGTTTCACGGACGTGCGCATCCATGATCCCACGGATTGCAACTGGAAGTATCTGCATCATCAGCACGTGACAGTCGTGAGACTTCATCCTGCTGAACTTCTGCTTCGCTGGGTCTAGGTATCTGCTTATCTTCCCCGCGTAACCGTAAGGAAGTTTTACTCCTAGGAGGCAGGTGAAAAACTGCTCGATCTCCTCCTGACTTAGAGTGAAGCACGCGGGAGGGTAGTCATTTCCGGTCTTCTTGGCCTTTTTGCCTTTGCGACGACTTTCCGTGTCCTGCTTCGCCTCATCATCATCATCATCATCATCATCATTAGCGTGAAGCTCCTGCCTGATGCCCATTGATTTCAAGTCTGCCCTTGCTTTCGGCCCATCTTTGGTCCTCTCTGGCATGTTGAGCAGGGTACCAAGCAGACTCTCGCACACGTTCTTCGTGATATGCATGACATCAAGGCTGTGAGGCACACGGTGGATCTTCCAGTACGGCAAGTCCCAGAAAACAGACCTCGTTTTCCATACCTTCAGCAATGCTCTGGCGCCTTCGCATCTTTCGGCGGTGGGCGTCTTTCCAATTTTTCAACAGCTTGTCTATTTCCTCGCCGCTCCTCGTACAGGCGGCGCTGGGTTCGGTTTCACCATCGAACAGATCCTTGCGTTTCCTCCACGGGTCATCGTCGCGAAGCCACCTTCGATGTCCCATGAACACGGTTTTCAAGACCCGGATCTCTATCTAGTCTGGCGATACGTTGTGTCATCCATGCACCTTACACATCCGAGAAAATCCGTGGACTACCTGCCCGCGAGATATCCGTAATCGAGATAGTCGTGCACCGTCGTGAGCAAAGGCGGCTCTCATAGGGAAATATTCTTTCTCTGCGGCATCCCACGTATTGACTGGCATTTTCCACAGCGTGTCTAGCTCCTCCTTCAAAGAGCCCCAGATCTGATTGATGTTGTTCCTGGTTGTTTCGCCCTTCAATTAGCATACTCATGTGAATGTACTTCCTCTTCATGCACAACCAGGGGAAGGTTGTACATCCACACAAACACAGGCCAGGTGCTATGTGTGCTTCTCGGCTGCCAAACGGATTGACTCCATCGGTGCTCGCACCCAAAGACGATGTTCCTTGGATCCTTCCCAAATTCGGGTCTTGAAGTTCAACGCTTGCCATCGCTCGCATCCTTAGGGTGACTCAGCATCTTGTCTTTTTATCTATCTCCGGATCATTTGCGTCATCTTCTCGCTTCTTCTCCTCCCTATCCGCGTGCCAACGCAGGAGCTTTGCTACCTTAGGGTCCGAAATACCGCTGGAGACGAGGAGTGATCGGAAAGTACCACACCGATTTTCGAGGAGCTTTCTTCCTCTTCTTGTATCGAGTGACGCCGACATCGGACATATGGTAGACTCGCGTGCTCGTCCCGATAAATGATGCAATTGTTCATGCACACATGGTATTTCACGCGGTAAATCCAGAGGACACACGATTTTCTTCGCCTCCTCGAAACTGGTCGGGCACTTGTTCCCCTTGGGAAGACGTTCGTGCGAATGACATGTTCTCGTCGAAGCATCGTCGGTCATTTTGTGTTTTACCTTCATCTCGAGCCATGAGCGTTACTTTCGGCGGGTATCCTCGGGCCTGCATCCTTCATACAATGGAGTAACCGCGTCTATCTCCAGTTGATCCAGCTTGGCTTTCTCTCGGGCGGCAGCTCTTGTGTTATCCGTCCGCTTGAGAAGCAGCTCTTGAATATGAGGGTCCTGCACCCAGCCTCCATCGTCGTCTGCTCCGGCATCTTCATCTTCATGATCATGCCCTTCGTCTTGATCTTCCTCATCATCATGTACGACATCTTCTACATGATGACTGTGTACATCATCACCGTCGAGATCATGTCCTGGAGATTCTTCGTCTTCTCGCCCGCCCTCGCCGCGGTGGTACTTGTCTTGTTGCCCTTCCTCATTTCTTGCCCGCCCCGCCATGGACGACTTGATAGTCATCTTCATCACCTTGCCACCGATAGCCATCCATGAAACCACGCAAGAGCGGTGGTCCCGCACCTGCCCGAATCCGGGTCCGCAATAAGGCTCTTGACTTGCATCTTCGACATGGACATCTTATTTCCGTATCATTCTTTTGAAGCATCTCGGCCTTCGCGGAGCTCAAAAACCTATTCACGATGCCTTCAGTCATCATGCGGACCATGGTCGCCTGTGGGGTAGAGCAAAACGATATGTTAGAACCAAGAAAAATTTTGGCATGACCTTCCCTAAAAATAGGACCAAAAAGAATGCATAGTGCCAAAATTCTCGCCGAAACGGAAATGAATCAAAACATTCCGGCAAAATATTGGCAACTATTGCATATTTCAAATACCGGTACCTTCAAACACAAACATATATGCAACACCACAAACACTTGCAACACCACAAACATACATTGATCTAGCTAGGCCACAAAAAGTGCATGTGCACGTTGTTGGAGTGAGCTAGGGAGAAAAAAAGCAGATCTATATCATGAAGATAGCATTCCCTTACTTACCTATCAAAAAAAGGTAATTTCACCACTTAATTTTGTTGAATCTATGGTGGAAATGAGGTGAGGAGGAGGAGATGGCCGAAATCTTGGAGAAGGAGGTGGATGGAATGAAGTGGGGAAAGTGAGTGGGTAGGTGTGGGCTGTCCAAAATATCTTGTTGGTCCTAGGTTACTAATGGCGCACCATCTGCTGATGCGCCATTAGTAACCCTGGTTACTAATGGCGCATCTACAGACGGTGCGCCATTAGTAGTTTTGCAAAAAGAATAAAACAAAATTTACAGTAATGGCGCACTGCCTGCTTGGTGCGCAATTAGTAGTTATATATAGTAATGGCGCATTGTAGACCTTATGCGCCATTAGTATGTATGGGAAAATGAAAAAAAAATAATAATTCATACTAGTGGCGCACCCTGTCCACGGTGCGCCATTAGTGTCTTCCACACTAATGGCGTATCAGGAACAGGTGAGCCATTAGTATATAGTAGTGGCGCACTGCCTCCACGGTGCGCCATTAGAATCAATCCTATCTATAGCCCTTTTCCTAGTAGTGAGGGGAGGGCCGGCCCTCTCTATGGCGCGCCCTAGGGGAGTCCTACTCCCACCGGGAGTAGGATTCCCCCTTTCCTAGTCCAACTAGGAGTCCTTCCATGTAGTAGGAGTAGGAGACAAGGAAGGGAAGAGAGAAGGAAGGAAGGAGGGGTGCGGCCTCCCCTAGTCCAATTCGGACTAGGCCATGGGCGCTTGCCTGCCCTAGGCAGCCCTCTCTCTTTCCCGTATGGCCCAATAAGGCCCAATACTTCTCCCTGGCGAATTCCCGTAACTCTCCGGTACTCCGGTAAATACCTGAATCACTCGGAACCTTTCCGAACTCCGAATATAGTCGTCCAATATATTGATCTTTACGTCTCGACCATTTCGAGACTCCTCGTCATGTCCCCGATCTCATCTGGGACTCCGAACTCCTTCGGTACATCAAAACTCATAAACTCATAATATAACTGTCATCGAAACCTTAAGCTTGCGGACCCTACGGTTCGAGATCAATGTAGACATGACCGAGACACGTCTCCGGTCAATAACCAATAGCGGGACCTGGATTCCCATATTGGTTCCTACATATTCTACGAAGATCTTTATCGGTCAGACCGCATAACAACATACGTTGTTCCCTTTGTCATCGGTATGTTACTTGCCCGAGATTCGATCGTCAGTATCCAATACCTAGTTCAATCTCGTTACCGGTAAGTCTCTTTACTCGTTCCGTAATACATCATCTCGCAACTAACTCATTAGTTGCAATGCTTGCAAGGCTTAAGTGATGTGCATTATCGAGAGGGCCTAGAGATACCTCTCCGACATTCGGAGTAACAAATCCTAATCTCGAAATACGCCAACCCAACAAGTACCTTTGGAGACACCTGTAGAGCACCTTTATAATCACCCGATTCGTTGTGACGTTTGGTAGCACACAAAGTATTCCTCCGGTAAACGGGAGTTGCATAATCTCATAGTCATAGGAACATGTATAAGTCATGAAGAAAGCAATAGCAACATACTAAACGATTGGGTGCTAAGCTAACGGAATGGGTCATGTCAATCAGATCATTCAACTAATGATGTGATCCCGTTAATCAAATAACAACTCTTTGTCCATGGTTAGGAAACATAACCATCTTTGATTAACAAGCTAGTTAAGTAGAGGCATACTAGTGACACTCTGTTTGTCTATATATTCACACATGTATTATGTTTCTGGTTAATACAATTCTAGCATGAATAATAAACATTTATCATGAAATAAGGAAATAAATAATAACTTTATTATTGCCTCTAGGGCATATTTCCTTCAGTAAGTGCACAAGATGTGGTGGGTCTGGTCATTTCGGTAAGTATTGTGATAACACAGTAGATCCAGTGTTCGGAGAGAGTTTCGATGAAGGCTTCGATGAAAATGATGGACAGCAGCCGGTTGCATCAGATGAGGATTTTGACCAGGTTCGAAATGATGATGGTCAACAGCCGCATGATTTTGACGATGATCCAAGTGAGGCTCCAAATAGTGATCATGGTGATCCAAGTGAGGCTCCAAATAGTGATCATGGTGATCCGAGTGAGGCTCCAAATGATGATCATGGTGATCCAAGTGAGGATCCAAATGATGATCTTGGTGATCCAAGTGAGGCTCCAAATGATGATCCAAGTGAGGCTCTAAATGGTGACCAACCTTCTGTTGTTGTGAGTTCTGCTAGGTATGTAAATCTTGCAAGGGTCAAATACTACTGTACATTTATGGGTCACTTGACATGATCTAATTACCCTTTATGTTTTGCACAGCTCTATGATAGGTTTGAAGAAGACGCACAAGGTACCGACAACCAAGAGGAGAAGAGAAGAAGCAATGAGCACAAGGTGCACGAGGAGCAAAGTGATGGCAAGAAGCTCAAGGAATGCATGTAAGTCTTAACGCTATATGTGAATAATTATGAAACATTATGAATAATGTTGTATTTCTATTGGATGATGTTAGAACTATGTTTGACATGATGGTTAAATCTGTTGGATGATGTTTGAATGAGCACATGGTTTTTCCTTTTTTTGATTTTTTTTGAATTTTGTTTTGCTCATTTGAATTCTGGTCAAACCTAACTTTGACCAATATTTAAACAAGTCTAAAACATCAAAATGAAGAACTAAGCCTGGATCCTTCTTAGTCAATCCAAAATGAAGCTATGGTGAGGTTTTTGAAATTTTCATGAAAATGTGCTAAAATGAGGGTCCAAAGGTAGGGTAAACGGCCTCATCTATAAGCAAGGTTTTTTTCGACCTTGTCTAAATCATCCAAATAACTTTCCTAAACATATATTCTATATATTCTATATATATGGACTATGTGCGCTGTTTTTTCCATTTTTTGATTTTTTTAAATTTGTTTTGCTCATTTGAATTTTGGTCAAACTTAACTTTGACCAAGATTTAAGTAAGTGTAAAACATCAAAATGAAAAACTAAGCCTGGATCCTTCTTAGTCACTCTAAATGAAGCTATGGTGAGTTTTTTGAATTTTTCATGTTTATTTCCCCAAAACACTTCTCTTCACTTCATACAAAAGAGTTTGAGATACTCGAGATATCATACAATACACATGAACTTATCGTTTAAATGTATGTAAACCTTGTTTATCAACTTAAATTGTTAGTATATGACATAAGAAGACTATTTGCGCATGTTTTTTATTTTTCTGATTCTTATTTAATTTATTATGCTCATTTGAAATTTGGTCAAACATAGCTTTGACTCCTCCAAACCCCGCTAACCCTAGCGCTGAACTAGGACCGTTCATCTAACCCTAGCGTTGAACAAGGGTCGTCGATCTAACCCTTCTAGAAGGAATCTGTGGGGAGGAGGGGGGCGATCCGCGAGATGCAATCTGATTGGCTGGGAGATTCTTTTTTTTAAACAAATATCGGGCGTGCTGGATATACCGTTGGGCCGTCTCGTTGTCTGGGCCTGAGACCGCAGTAAATAGCCCGTCTCAGCCTTTCCAGGCCTTGCATGCATGCATGGGAGGCGGCGACGTGCATAGGCTGCGACGTGGGTTTGCATGCGTGGGAGGCTGCGACGTGCAGGCATGCGAGCAAGGCGAGCGAGGCGTGCTAGGCGCGCTAGGCTAGCGAGGCCAGCTAGGTGGTTCAACGAGTCAGATGCACCGTCCGGCCAAAGAGCTATGCAGTGATTCAAATGCACGCACGCGCCCCATGCATGCATCGTTTTTGTGCAAAAAATTAAGAGTGAAAAGCGTAATGAATACACACACGCGTTCGGATTCACACACGCACCGTTCTCACCCTTTCTCTCTTGCTCTCCCACCCACAGGCCTATAAATGGGGTTCCTATCTTCCTCTCCCACCCATAAGCCAGATCCGATCCATTCTCTCCAACTTCAAACACCCAATCGACCGAGCCCTCCCCAAGCGAGACCATGCAGTTCAACGGGCCGACCTTCAACCGTCCGCCCGTCGTGCCAGAGCGGCGCTACCCACCGGGCGTGCTCGTGGAGAGGGAGCTCCGCGTGTGGGCTTTTTCAAGGTGGAGGGGTTCCGTCGAACTCACCCGCGCCTTCCTCAGAGCCAGCTATGCCCACCTCCCACGGGGCTCGCCGAGGATGTTCACCCTCAACGAGGTTCGTGACCGCGGCGGCATCCTCCTACTGCTCACGGTCACCTTCACCAACCCGTTTGACGCGCGCGAGCTCCTCGGCCAAGTCTTTTGGTGTGGCTGCGAGGCCATCTTCTTCACCGTCTACAACATCTACACCAACTACGAGAACATCTTCCCCACTCCAGCCGGGATGCACTCCCTTCCCTACGATGACTAGGAGGAGGTGTGAAGATGAAGACGGTGTTGAAGGGGCGCGCGCGGCCAAAGTGGAAGGAGGAGATCAAGATGAAGACTGTTTCGTTTTTAATTTGTTGCTTTTCTATGTCGTGTCATGTTTCGTCATGTGTCTGTGAACTGTCCGTGAACTTATTATTGTAATGGTACTTGTGTTGCATCTTGTCTAAGTTATTTATTAGGGTTTATTATGTGTGTTAAAAAATGTCCGTGCCCAAGCATATAATTTCTTCCCTAAACCAAGTCATGAAGCTCGAGAACTTGTGGTTGTCATTCAAAAGAGGGGGTGAGAAGCCCTCCATTTTATTCAAAAAAAAAGTCATGAACTAACATGCAAATTTATTCCGTTTAAATCCTAAACCAAGTGCCACTCTAACACTAAACCAAGTGCCACTCTAACCAAAACCACATGGCAGTGCAAACATATGTTTTCAACCTTCCAACCCTCCAAAAATTCAGTTCAAAACAAAGGAAAACCACTCTCACGCGTGTGCAAACATTCACGGTCCCACATTTTTGTTGACAAATTTCAAAGTCTCACTATGTATACATTCCTTCCCTACCCATGTCAAACTCTTGCCATCTGTTCTAACGGTTACCAGCGCAGCCCTAAACACCACAAACCCACGTGGTCTTGGGTTCGAGTCCCCAGCCGCACCAATTTTTTGTGCATTTTCCACCCTTCATTTTTTTGACAAATTTCACAGTGTCACTTTGTATACATACCTTCCCTACCCATGTCAAACTCTTGCCATCTGTCCTAGCGGTTACCAACGCAGCCCTAAACACCACAACCCATGCGGTCTTGGGTTCGAGTCCCCAGCCGCACCAATTTTTTGTGCATTTTCCACCCTTCATTTTTAGACAAATTAGTTTCTACTCAATGTAATGCCCTTAAAAAATGTTCATTTATTTTGGCACTAGGTGTAAATATCTACCAGAGCTGAGGCACATTTTCCATGACATTTTGGTCTTTGATTTAAATCATGGTGTATTTGAATTGGATTACTTAAATTGCTATTAAATATTTAACAGCTCCAAAAAAATTCTAACCTTAATTGTTTGGCTCTGGAATAATTCATTAGCTGCATTTCATTGATCAAAAGTTTCTGAATTCTTCATTTCTTCTCCTTTTTTCCAACATATTTAAATGTTGGTCACTTCTTCTCTTTTTTTTCAACATTTAAACAACTTTGACCAACATTTAAACTAGGTGAATTTCTCATACAATTTCAAGATTACGAATTCCTCCATAATTCATGCCTTTCCATACATTCTCAACATTACAACCAGTGCGATTACCATACCTACAAATGCCCAAAAGTATTTGAAAATGGGTATTGGTAGTGCTTGATCTTCAAGCTTCCTAACCTTCTTCTTCAACATCCTAAGCTCAACAGCTAGCTCTCTGTCAGTGCGTGCTTCGCCCTCCATCTCTTCTTCCGGAGCTCATGCTGCGGCCATGTTACGCCCAATATGCGACCCTATCCAAAAGGAACTCGAAGGTCCCACCAAGGATAGACCCGCATATTGAAACGCTTTTGCAAGGTGGATATCATTACATCAACATTACATAATAGATGGGGACACATACATAAGGCATACAATGCCACACAAATACAACATCATCTTACATAAGAGCACCATCCGACTACGGATGAAACACAAACAGAGAGTCAAACGACATCCACCTTGCTAGCCCAGGCTGCCGACCTGGAACCTATCCCCTGATCGAAGAAGAAGCAGAAGAAGAACTCCAAAACAAGCGAACATTGCTCTCACGTCAGGATCATCGCAAAACCTATACCTGCAACTGTTGTTGTAGTAATCTGTGAGCCACGAGGACTCAGCAATCCCATTACCATGGGTATCAAGACTAGCAAAGCTTAATGGGAAAGGAAGGGGCAAAGTGGTGAGGTTGCAGCAGCGGCTAAGCAAGTATGGTGGCTAACATACGCAAATAATAGCGAGAAAAGAAGCAAAGGAACGATCGTCAACTAGCAATGATCAAGAAGTGATCCTGAACTCCTACTTACGTCAAACATAACCCAAAGACCGTGTTCACTTCCCGGACTCCGCCGAGAAGAGACCATCACGACTACACACACGGTTGATGCATTTTAATTCAGATCAGGTGTCAAGTTATCTACAACCGGACATTAACAAATTCCCATCTGCCACATAACCGCGGGCACGACTTTCGAAAGTTTATACCCTGCAGGGGTGTCCCAACTTAGCCCATGATAAGCTCTCGCGATCAACGAAGGATATTCCTTCTCCCAGGAAGACCCAATCAGTCTCGGAATCCCGGTTTACAAGACATTTCGACAATGGTAAAACAAGACCAGCAAGACCGCCCGATGCGCCGACATCCCAATAGGAGCTGCACATATCTCGTTCTCAGGGCAACACCGGATGAGCACTCCGTACAACTAAAACCAGACCTCAAGTTTCCCTGAGGGGGCGCTGCAAAGGACTCTAGTTCGGACCAACACTTAGACAAGCATTGGCCCAGGGGGGGCTATAATAAAGATGACCCTTGGGTTAATTACTCCCAAGGGAAAAGTAGGTGGTGGTGAGGCAAATGGTAAAACCAAGGTTGGGCCTTGCTGGAGGAGTTTTATTCAAAGCAAACTGTCAAGGGGTCCCATAAATCACCCGACCAGCGTAAGGAGCATAAAATCAGGAATATAACACCGGTATGACGGAAACTAGGGCGGCAAGAGTGGAACAAAACACCAGGCATAAGGCCGAGCCTTCCACCCTTTGCCAAATATATAGATGCATTAATAATATAAGAGATATTGTGATATCCCAACATAACCCTGTCCACCATGGAGAAATCTTCAACTTCACCTGCAACTAGCAATGCTATAAGAGGGGCTGAGCAAAAGCGGTAACATAGCCAAGCAACGGTTTGCTAGGATGGGTGTCAAAGGTTAGAGGTTCATGGCAATTTGGCAGGCTTGAGGAGCAGAAGATAGGTAACGCAGCAAAGTGATAGAATGAAGCAACTAGCATAGCTATGATAGTAGTGAGATCCAGGGTAGCGGTCATCTTGCCTGAAATCCCGCAAGGAAGAAGAACGAGTCCATGAAGAAGATGAAGCCATGAAGACGAACCAAGCGTAGACGAACGAATCCTCACGATCGTAACGAAACGGGAACTATCGAGAAGAAGCACACAACATGGTAAACACACCACACATGACAAGACATGATGCACAACAAGCATGATGCATGACAAAGCTACCTGAAGCTACTCATGGCAAGAGATGATGCAAACAAGAACAACACATCGAGGCAAGTTTAAATGAGGCCGGAAACAACATATAACAATTCCGATAAGTCCTCATATGCAAATTTCGAAATTGGTCCAGAACTGAATAAACCTTATATTCAAGTTGTTAAACAGCAAGTTAAGATGCACTAAGATGATCTACACGAAATTCTAGTCAAGTTACATATAAAGTTCATTAGATTCGGAGCTACGGCCTAGAAGATATGAGCAAAACAAGTTAAACATGGCATTGATGCAAAATGCATACAAACATAAAGCAAACACCCCAAAACAAGGATGCAACATGATAATATGAAGCTACATGCAAAATCAAGCAAGTTTCATATAGAGCACACTCAAAACGGAGCAACAGTTCAACGCATACACACTATACAAGATATGACAACCATCTGTCCAAAACAGCAACTAGGCATATTGCAAGCATCAAAACAATATGCTACAGTACCTCAATATGAAAACAAAAGGCATGGTCATGAAGTAATGGTAAAGCATAACAAAACATGAACACTGAGCTATCTCCAGAAATCACTAGAACATGCTCAAAAGGACATGGGAAGATTACAAATATTAAGAGTTTCAGACTTGGCAGAAATAACATCAGGTTGCAATGTTTAGAGCTATCAAACGACATGTTACAGGAACTTATCATGGCAAACAAAGGCATGGCATGAATCTACTAGTTGCATAGAACAAAAGTCCCTTACTGACCATGAGCCAAAAAGGATCAGAAGATATGATGGCACCCATGTAAACATGGCAAGTAATATGACAGATTCATACATGACAGGAACAACAATAAGTAGGCATGTTGGTGAGCTTGAACCACTCATCACAGAGAAATACATGGCATGACAAGGCAACCAACAATAATAAGACATGTTTAAGAAGCTAAGCATGGCAAGAACAAGTTCATAGGGTGCATGGATCACTAGCAAAACACATGGCCAAAACTGAACTTAATGTTAACAGGCTGACAGCAACACTATTTAGCAAGTTTGGAGCAATATTACAACACGTTACAGCAGGCTATAAATGCAACCAGGGGCATGAATGGATAGAGCATGATATGTATAACAATACATCCTTAGTGAACATCTTCAGATTATGCATAGAATGACTAGTAGAAGCAGGTTAACATAGCAACAAAATATAACAGAATCAGCCTAGCAAAACAGCAACAGCAAGTACCCTACTTAACAAGCTCGATGCACTCAGCACCCAACTCAAAAAAATACATGGATTGCACCTCTGGAAAGATGGCATATCATAGATCAAAACACATGTAGACATCAACCTCATAGGATGCACACATCAAACATGGCAAAAATGACAAATGAGCAAGTTATAATAGTTCCAGCAGATCAACATCAACATGCACTATTCCAACAGCATTTCGGGCATCAAGATGAGCTCAAATGAAAATGATGCAATGTAATGAAAAGTACTCGTCGAGGCGAACAATTTGACATATTACACGCACGAAACGGAGCAGCAGATGCAGAGTTATGATGCGATGAATATGGCATGATAATGACACAGATCTGGGGACTTGGTCAATTTCAGGAAAGAAAACAGGTGAGCGTCATATAGTTATATCACGCACGGGCGGGGAAAAGAGGGGTTTCTCACCCTGGGCTCGGCCTGGACTGTGGAGGACAAGGCAGGCCGGCGCTGCTGGACTGGGCCGCGGGGGAGGCCCACGCGGGGGAGGCGCTCGGTCGTCTCCCTTCCCGAACGGGGACGAGGCCGACGGCGCCGGCGGTCAACGGCGACGGAGGACGGCGGGACTCGGCGAAGGGGCACGGAGGAGGCCAGATCCAGCGAGGGAAGGCCGATCTGGGCGTCGGGAGTCCATTCCCGGCAGTGGGAGCTCCGGCGGGGCTGACGAGGCAAGCTCCGACGGGGGCGGCAGTTGGGGCCGGCGGTGGCTGGAGGCGAGGTCGGCGGGGAGCTGCGGGGCGGCGCGGTGGTTGACGACGTGGGACAGGGCGGCAGAGTCGCAGGGAGGTCTTGGCGCTGCGGAGAGGGCTCCGCAAACGGCAGCGAAGGCGGCGGCAGGGGGACGGGCCCCACAGGCTGCGGCGGCGGATGCCTCGGGCCCAGCGGGTCCGAGATGGGCCTCGAGGGCCGCGGCGAAATGGGGGAGGAGCAAGGGTGACGGGGCGGCTACGGGACGGTGGCGGACATGTCCGGCGGCGGATGGATGAAACGTCCGGCGCGCGGAGAGGACTTGATCTAGGGTTAGGGGGGATTCATCCGCGAATTTCGGAGGGGGAGGTGTTTATATAGGTAGAGGTAGCTAGGAGAGTCCAAATGAGGAGCGGTTTTCACCCACATGATCGTGATGGAACGACCGAGAGCATGGAGGGGAGTTTGATGGGTTTTGGGCCACTTTGGAAGGGGTGTTGGGCTGCAACAAAAGAGGGCTTTTACGGTTACCCGGTTAACCGTTGGAGTACCAAACGACCTCCAAATGGCACGAAACTTGATAGGCGGTCTACCGGTGCTATACCAAGGCCGCTTGGCAAACCTTGGGCCATTCCGAGAACGTTTAACACCCGCTCGCAATGAGAGACAAAAGGGGGACGCCGGGGGACATAGGAGTGCCGGATTGCAAAATGGACAACGGGGAAAATGCTCGGATGCATGAGACGAACACGTATGCAAAATGAGATGCACATGATGACATGATAAAATGCAACACGCAAGCAAATGACATGGCAACGACGGCGAATAACTGGCGGACACCTGGCGCATCGAATCCGGGGCGTTACAGGCCACTGCGGTTTGGGGCAGCATGCGCAACCATTCGTCATGCTCTTCTTGCAGTTCATTTATCAGAGTCTTGGCCAGAGCATCGACCCAAAGAAATAAGCATGTCACCTGCATGAACACGGAACAGATCAATCGATTGCTCAAAGACACCGACCACGAAAATGGTGCAATTGCCCCGATTCTTACCCCATTCTCGATGCACACGTAGAACGTACGATTGCGGTTCCTCGGTGTGTGAGAAACCCTCCGATCAACGCTCGCCCGGCACCGCGGACAGACGAAGACAGGCATCTCCACACGCGCCCAGCTCTGCATCCGCGAGGTGGCGCGGGATCTTGCGGAAGACATGGAGCTCGGAGCCGTACGGGAACTCAACGCCGCCGCGCCCTCCACAGCTAGCTTCCCACCGCCGTGCCCTCCACAGCTAGCTTCCCACCACCGTTGTGCTCTTGCTCTCTCGCCGTGGTCAGCGCCATGCTCTTTGTCGCCGTGGTCATCGCCGCTGTCGCCCGCTAATATAGCACACCCGTAACGTCTCTATGCTCAACGGCTCTCTGCTGGGTCCCACAAGCCACGCGTGCAACGGTCTGAATAAAATTGGCCGCCTCTGCCGCTTGGTCCCACCTGTAAGGGCCGAGTCAAAACGTTGACCTGACGGAGACGCCAAAGTTCACAGAACGAGTCGGTGCGCACGGACTAGGGGCAAAACTGAGTACAATTTGCATCTGAGGGCAAAACTGAGCAGATGGACACCACTAAGGGCAAAAGGATAATTAACCCAAAGGTCAAATGACCCCTGAAATTTTCCAAAATTTCACATGACAGTTGTATTAGTGCACATTACACGTAGAAAAAAATTGAAGGCCGTAAGAGGAAGCTATCTCCTGTTCGTCATCAAACACACATAGTTCCCTCTCGGAACCATGTGCCTTCTAGTGAGTTGCTCCGGTTTGTGAGGGGTGTGTGTCCAAACTTTCGTCAAACAGACCAAATTTTTTACCACATCAACTTGGTGGCATGACATTACATCAAGCAAGGTTTAATGTTTTTCTCATTTATTTAATTTTTTGGACTTAAAATGCCATGGCACTCCATGCATGTGTCCATGCCGTGAGACCAATATGTTTGAAAACCCTTCTAATTTACTTCAAATGGAATTAACTCGCACACAAGTACACAAATATAATTTTTCAAACCGTTATGGTTAGCCGTTGCATGTAAATGTAGTTCAAATTTGAATTACGGTCATTGAATGGCTAGAAAATCAATTAAATGTCTTCAAAAGGTCAAATGACCCCTGAAATTTTCCAAATTTTCACATGACAGTTGTATTAGTGCATGTTACACGTAGAAAAAAATTGAAGGTTGTAAGAGGAAGTTATCTCCTGTTCATCATCAAATATGCATCGTTTTCTCTCGGAACCACGAGCCTTCTAGTGAGTTGCTCCGGTTTATGAGGGGTGTGTGTGTGTGTTCAAACTTTCATCAAACAGGCCAATTTTTTTACAACATCATCTTGATGGTATGACATTACATCAAGTAAGGTTTCATGTTTTTCTGATCATTTTTTTTAGATTTAAAATGCCATGGCACTCAATGAATGTGTCCATGCCGTGAGACCAATATGTTTGAAAATTCCTTCTAATTTACTGCACATGGAATTAACTCACAAACAAGTACACAAATATGATTTTTTTCAAACCGTTATAGTTAGCCGTTGCATGTAGATGTAGTTCAAATTTGAATTACGGTTATTAAATGGCTAGAAAATCACTTAAATGTCTTCAAAAGGTCAAATGACCCTTAAAATTTTCTAAATTTTCACATGACAGTTGTATTTTGCACGTTACATGTAGAAAATGTTTGAAGGTCGTAAGAGGAAGCTATCTCCCGTTCGTTATCAAATATGCATTATTCCCTCTCGAAACCACAAGCCTTCTAGTGAGTTTCTCCGGTTTGTGACGGGTGTGTCCAAATTTTTGTCAAACAGGCCAATTTTTTTACCACATCATCTTGGTGGTATGACATTACATCAAGCAAGGTTTCATGTTTGTTTGATCATTTTTTTAATTTTTTGGAAATAAAATGCCATGACACTCCATGCATGTGTCCATCCCGTGAGACCAATATGTTTGAAAATTCCTTCTAATTTACTACACATTGAATTAGTTCGTACACAAGTACACAAATATGATTTTTCAAACCGTTATGGTTAGCCGTTGCATGTAGATGTAGTTCAAATTTGAATTACAATCATTGAATGGCTAGAAAATCACTTAAATGTCTTCAAAAGGTCAAATGACCCCTGGAATTTTCCAAATTTTCATATGACAGTTGTATTAGTGCATGTTACACGTAGAAAAAAAAATTTGAAGGCCGTAAAAGGAAGCTATCTACCGTTCGTCATCAAACATGCATTGTTCCCTCTCGGAACCACGAGCCTTCTAGTAAGTTGCTCCGGTTTGTGAGGGGTGTGTGTCCAAACTTTCGTCAAACATGCCAAATTTTTACCACATCATCTTGGTGGCATGACATTACATCAACCAAGGTTTCATGTGTTTCTGATCTTTTTCTAATTTTTTGGAATTTAAATGCCATGGCACTCCATGCTTAATTGTGTCATAGCCGTTAGACCAATATGTTTAAAAATTGCACATGGAATTAAATCGCACACAATTACACAAAATATAACTTTTCAAACCATTATGGTTAGTTGTTGTATGTATATGTAGTTCAAATTTCAATTACGGTCATTAAATGGCCAGAATATGAGTTAAATGTCTTTAAAGGTCAAATGACCCCTGAAATTTTCCAAAATTTTACATGATAGTTGTTTTAGTACTATAAATTTTCACGTACATTTAAAACACCATCCGTTACCACTTTACTCCAAATTCGTCTTTCACAGCTAATAAAAATATATCTACAACATCACATGCAGTTGTTTTGTAGGAATCATTTGCGATGAAAATTTCTAGGTCTATTTAAGTCTTCCTTCTTAAGCTTTGCCGCCTCATCTGCTCCAGTGACGGCAACCCCCAAATCCAATAATCCCGACCCCTATTCCCGCATCCGCTTCTTGCAAAGATGACGCTGTGGAAACGCTTCATGAAGGCCCGTACGATGGTCGCGTCCCTCCCGAGCACTGCCGCCTACGCCGAGAGCCCGGCCACCTACGCCGAGAGTGCTGCCGCATCCGCATTGACTGCAGCTGCTTCCGTCAAGAGGGCGTCTGCGACAGCCAACAGGGCAGCTGCATCAGCTGTTGTGACGGCGGTTGCAAATGCTGAGAGCACCCGAGCTGCCGTCCGTGCCGCCGATGTCGCCCTGGCCCGGCTCGAGGCCATCCACGCCAAGGTATTCCACGCCACCTTGGAATCCAGCATGCAATCCACATCCGAAAAGGCGGCGATGGCCATGGAGCACCTGCTTCCTCATGAGGTCGCCGAGCGGGATGGAGATGCAGGAGGCGGCGGAGATCGAGGAGCGCCGGGAGGAGGAGTTGCGCGTGGCCCAGGTTGAGGTAGAGAAGAGTCTATTCATCGAGGAATTGGCGGTGGAGTACTAACGCGAGCTCTGGTGCAGCCACTACTACGAGTACTACAACCTTGAGGGCGGCGCCGAGGATGAGGACGAGGATGAGGACAAGGACGCGGTGGACTTCAGCAGGGGGACGCGAAGTCCACCAACGGCGGCATGTTGCCAGGACAAGTCATCGACGTCTCATCTCACACCGGTGATGCATAGGCCTGCGCAGCGATGGATTTGTTAAAATTATGCGTACTTAGGCTTTGTTTTTAATGCTGGTCTTTTGATAGAGCAAAGGTCAACTAGCTCTATTTAATTACTAAAATTGCTCGATTCAGTAAGTCCGGTCTGTGTGTTGTACGCTCTTTTGTGTGCCCAAATTAGCAAGCGATGTTAAATTATGCAATGACGTATCCGGGGAAATTTCCACCAAAATTTGAATTATCAAACTCATCCCATGCACGTAAAGCAGAAGAATTGTTTGCGATGCACACTATCGTTCAAAGTGAATGGTGTCCGGCGGCACCGCACGCAAAGTTTCCCTCCACATTTTGAAATTTTTGGCATACCGCCGAAATATCTACCCTCCCCCTTCCCCATCCCCTTTTCTCCCCGACCACAAGTAACATTTCCCATGTTTCCCCTTCCTTCCTTCCTTCCTTCCTTCCTTCCTAAGCTATAGTCGCTTCCTCACTTGCTTCCTCTCTCTCGCCGTCTCGCATCCTACCGCGGGGGTTGCCATGGTCTTCTTCAAAGACCTCTCCAGTGGTTGCTCCTCCTCCTCTAACGCCTTCACCACCCCTCTCTTCTCTCTCTCGGGCTGTGACTTGGAATGAAGGATTTTTACCCGGCGGTCGATTTGAGTCATTTCTTCCTCTTGTAGTTCCCTAGGACCATCAGTTGCAACGAATGGAGCGGGGTGGCTGAAGATCTGTCTGCTCGTTATCACCATCAATCTCCATGCATGAATCTAGTTGCGTTCAAATCTGTGGACAGTGGGAGGAAGTTTCTAGCATGTGCAGAGAAGGTTAGACCCTCTTTCATTGTTACAAGTCATTTGCTAGATGTGATTCAGACACTGTCACGGTCCCAACCCATTCATACCACGCCTTCAACCAAACGCATCCTAAGACAATGTCATAGTTTGTACCTAGTATCTAAAAGTGTTGCCATCTCATCAGCGATGCCATTAGAAAATTATTTGGCACTGCTTCAGCAGTTTGTGGAGCCAACTTGTCCACACATCCGAGCATCCAAGCAGTAAAATACTAAATTTTTATGCCACGAAGGAACTGGGCGTCGGAGCAACTAGGTGCTCCGGAGTTTGGGTCCCTGATTTTTTCCGCTGCATCGGCTCGCCAGTGCAGGGCACCGGTGCGGGATGTACCAATGATACGTCTCCAACGTATCTATAATTTTTGATTGTTTCATGCTATTATATTATCCATCTTGGATGTTTTATATGCACTTATATGCTATTTTATATGATTTTTGGGACTAATCTATTAACCTAGAGCCTAGTGCCAGTTTCTGTTTTTTCCTTGTTTTCAAGTTCTACAGAAAATGAATACCAAACGAAGTCCAATTGACATGCCAATTTTTGATGTTTTTATGGACCAAAAGAAGCCCCCGGAGTAAAAGAGTTGGGCCAAAAGGTTCCAATGGATTGAGTTTTGCTATTATAGTTGGATCTTATGATGTTTCTCCCCATACTCTCTTGTAATGGATTGAGTTTTCCCTTTGAAGTTATCTTATCGGATTGAGTCTTTAAGGATTTGAGAACACTTGATGTATGTCTTGCATGTGCTTATCTATGGTGACAATGGGATATCACGTGATCTACTAGATGTATGTTTTTGTGATCAACTTGCGGGTTTAGTGACCTTGTGAACTTATGCCTAGGGGTTGGCACATGTTTTTGTCTTGACTCTCCGGTAGAAACTTTGGGGCACTCTTTGAAGTTCTTTGTGTTGGTTGAATAGATGAATCTGAGATTGTGTGATGCATATTGTATAATCATACCCACGGATACTTGAGATGACATTGGAGTATCTAGGTGACATTAGGGTTTGGTTGATGTGTGTCTTAAGGTGTTATTTTACTACGAACTTTAGGGATGTTTGTGACACTTATAGGAATAGCCCAATGGATTGATCGGAAAGAATAACTTTGAGGTGGTTTCGTACCCTACAATAATCTCTTCGTTTGTTCTCCGCTATTAGTGACTTTAGAGTGACTCTTTATTGCATGTTGAGGGATAGTTATATGATCCAATTATGTTATTATTGTTGAGAGAACTTGCACTAGTGAAAGTATGAACCCTAGGCCTTCTTTCGAAGCATTGCAATATCGTTTATGCTCACTTTTATCGCTTGCTACCTTGCTGTTTTTATATTTTCTGATTACAAAAACCTATATCTACCATCCATGTTGCACTTATATCACCATCTCTTTGCCGAACTAGTGCACCTATACGATTTACCAATGTATTGGGTGTGTTGGGGGACACAAGAGACTCTTTGTTATTTGGTTGCAGGGTTGTTTGAGAGAGACCATCTTCATCCTTGCCTCCCACGGATTGATAAACTTTAGGTCATCCACTTGAGGGAAATTTCCTACTATCCTACAAACCTCTACACTTGGAGGCCCAACAACGTCTGCAAGAAGAATGTTGCGTAGTAGACATCAAGCAACAATTTTCTTTACACCGGTTTTGGCAGACATAGTGGAAGGCCTTAGTGCTATTAGTTCTATGTTACTAAATTTGTGCATGTACACATCCGTTAGTATCAATTTGCAGTCATCGAAACACTGTCACTATGCTGTTGCAGTTATATTTACCTTCCTCTTAAATTGTTCAATTTTTTACTTATAGTACATGAGTAAGAACTTGTAGCATTGTTGTAGTTAATTATAGCTTCTGATGTTTCAGAATTTGGTTGTTGTCTTAGTAGCAATTATTTCATTTGCACATTAATCTTTTTGAGAAGATATGTCATAATTAACCCGTTTCTTCAGTTTTTCAAAATAAGTATTGGTGATTTTCTATGTTGCTATAAACCCATTTTCCCTACAATTGTTACTGATCTAGTTTTAAATATTATAGGATGAACGAAAGTGTTCTTACTTGGAGTGGGTTGATCAAGAGTGGCCACCGTCTTTGAAGATGTGCCTAGCAAAGCTCTGGAGCATGTATCAGGAAGAGAACAGAGGTAGGCTTAAAGAAAGTGTTGTCAACGCTGAAGAATATTTGAATATGCGGGATAAAAAGAGGAAGGTGGAGAATGAGCTCAGATTTTTTAAATCAGACTTTGCTAAGATGGTGTTGGCAAAGGAGGAGGCACTTTCCCAGCTGGCCAGTGCAAAACAGGTTCTTACTGAACTGAAAGCAGAGGTGGATAAGACGAGCCTGGATGATCTCAATTAGGGAAATGAATATATTGTTCTTATGAAGTTGAACTATCTATATGTTGTACTGTGCCATTTTCCAGTAGCTATCGTACTATGATGTTAAAATATATCTATGTGCCTGATATGAAATTGGCAAACAACTGTTCGATATGAAATGTGAATTTGCATAATACTGGAATTATTAATTGTAAACTAATAAACCTGCTAAATGGATCATGAAACTTTACAAACGGTTCTAGAAGTAAAAGCGCTTGTGATGGATAGCCCAATGCCATACAGTTTTCTTCATCAAATCGTGTGTGATGTAGTTGATAAACGCAAACGGTTAATCAAGGCAGAGCATGTGTGATAGTTACACCTATCACACATGAGCCTATACATAAACCTGTGTGGGATGTACATACGAACAGAAACATTTTCGCTGGATTGACTGTGTGGGATATACATACGAACAATTAGAAACGTTTTCCCTGGATTGACTGTGTGGGAAGTACATATGAACGAAAACGTTTTCCCTTGATTGACTGAGTGGGATGTACATAAGAACGGAAACATACTCCTTGGATTGACTGTGTGTGATATTCATACGAACGGAAATGTTTTTCTGGGATTCACCGTGTGGGATATACATACGAACGGAAAAAATTGAGTTTCGATGCCTCGTCCGATCGCACACGAGCTCATTTTGCCCCAGCCTGTGTGCTAGGAGGGCCTATCCCTGATGGTTTCTGGGTCGTGCGGGAAGGACCCCGCTATCGCCCATACTCACTTGGCGAAGGTTCCAAATACCGTCACGCAAAGGGGTTAAAAACCGTTTGCATAGTACCGACGCGTAACAGTGCTGTATGAATAGTGGTGAATGATTATTGTTTAGTTGGACTTTTTTAGGAATAATTATGTTGATTCGGAGTAATGCCACATCATGATTATTCCTAATAACTTGTTCGATCTGATTTGACATGATGAAATAATTCCTTAGTGCCGAGGTTATCTCTAGCAAATGTATCATGCACGTGTGTGCTTCCTTCCTTGTTGTCATATATAGTTCAATTGTCAAATGTCATACTGTAGGCAATTGTTGTTATGCATAGTTCAATTGTCATTTGTTGTCATAGTTCAATGGTCCTAGAGCCAAACACCTCAAAGTATTGTACTATTCTTGACATACTTTAAAAATACTTTGCAATCCAACACAACATTATTTATTTTTCTAACGAACTAAAGTGCATCAGGTCATGGCCAATTATAGAGGCAACCGCAATCTCTTCGAGGCTCATCTATATACCATCAATAGCCTGTAAGAGGTGAATGCCTCGCTGAAGGCGAAAACATGTCAACTGCTGAACGAGAAGGCTGATCTCTTCTTCAAGACTAATATGATGAGGGACGAGAGAGATCAACTGATCAGGAGAGGGATAAGTTGAAGGACACAAAACTCCCCATGACCGAGAGGAATGACCTCAAGATGGAGATACATCATTTGAAAAAAGATGGAGAGAACAACAAACACAAGATTCACCAGTTGAATTTAATCCTTGACCAAGAGTGGACTATTTAGTTTGTGAAGTTGAATTATGGAGTTCTTTGACTAGCTAGTATCTTTTATGAAGTTGAATTATTTAGTTTGTGAAGTAGAATATATTTTTTATTAGCGAAAGATCACTTTGCTGGTGTTGGCCAATAAGGTAACACAGTGGTAAGGTACAATTATTGCTGGTATTGGCCACGTGGCACATCATCGTCATGTGAAAAACCGTTGACATGGGCTCCAACGACACCACTAGTTTTTAATAATGGCACCATATTGCTGGCGTCGGGTCTCGACGTCAGCAAGACCGTTTTTGCCACACCATAGCTCAGCTTTTTTTTCACTAGTGAGGTTATTACAATAAACACGTTGTACGACCAACATACACTTTGACTTATGTCCTCCCCCTTCAAGATGTTTATGAAAATTCAAGGAGCAGGAGGCGAGCAGGAGTTGTGCACCGTAGGCGCCATAACACTACTTGAAACTTCATTTTTCATAGTGAAACATTAGATAGTGTTGGAAGCCCCTACCTGTACTAACCCCATAAAACTCCATTTGGAAAAGAAAAGGAAAAAAGGAAAAAAAATCAAACCTACAAACTAACTTTGTTTGCGTATTAAAAATATTCAATATTTTGGAAAAAACAATCGTGTATTATAAAAATGTTAACGAAATTGAACAAAATTATCGCCAGTTCAAATATTGTTCATTAGTTTTTAAAAAATGTTCTAGAAATTCACAAATGTTCGTGAAAAAAACTGGTTCATCGATTCGTAAAATGCTCAAGATTTAAAAAAAATGTTCCCAAATTTGAAAAAATGTGCACCAACTTAAAAAATGTTCATGATTTACAAAATAATTCAAAACTTTGAATAACCGCCATAGGGGCGCCCGTATCGTCTTAGAAATGTATATAAATGGCCACGTAGGTATTGTAAATTTGGAAAAAGTATTCGATATTCCACATGGATCGCGCTAGCCCCACAGGGTCCGACTCTGACGATGGGCCTAGCCAGCCAGCTGAGCAGGCCTATGATGACCTTGTTGCGTCTCTGTTGCGTGGCCCGCGCACCCCGCCGGTGTGGCAGCGACGCTCCCCCTCTCCGCCGCGGCCGCAGCCACCGGCCTCCCCCGCAGCCTCCTCTACGTCTCCGCCGCCGCCGCCGGGACCGGCCGCCCCCGCAGCCTCCTCTACGTCTCCGCCGCCGCCGCCGGGACCGGCCGCCCCCGCAGCCTCCTCTCCGTCGCCGCCGCCGCCGCCGGGACCGGCCGCCCCCGCAGCCCCAGGGCCGCGGCCGCGGCCGCCTGACGTCCCTGGTACTTACCAGCTCGTTCCGCGGGCGGGAGCCCCCAACGCCCCACCTGCTTCGCTCCTTCCCGCTCGTCAGCCGGCCGCTCTCAAGAGGTCCGTCCACACGACGTTCATGCCGTCCGGTTGCGCTGGGGCAAACAGGGCCTCCGAAGTGATGACCTTCGCCGGCACTCCTCGCGGGACTCTCCCGCGACCGCCAGTGCCCGTGTCGCAGGTGGTTCAGCTCCCGCATTCGGCGGTTGAGGAGGACGTCCCCCCCTCGCCGCAGCACGGCTCACCACCGCCACCGCCCGAGGAGGTGAATCCCCATCCCATTTCTTGGCGTTTCTTGCGTTTCTTGCGTTTCTTGCGTTTCTTGCGTTCCGTCGAGTCTTACCTTCAATCCTCTTCTTCCTGCACAGGTACCTGTAGATCCCTCCTCCTCCACTGAGCGTGGCGAGGCGTCAGCTGCACCATCGGGAGGAGCAGCTGCGGATTCCGGCGACCCGTCGGCGGCGGCGGCAGCAGCAGCAGCAGACCGAGTGGCGCAGCAGCAGGTTCGTTTCTAGCGATTTTCTTTGCTGTTGTTGGTTTCTTGTTCGCTTTTTTGCCTATCTTGTGCGACGCTGTGAAAGAAACATAGGAGGTCTTGGGGATGAGCTGCTGCTCACTTAATCCTTTTGCTTGCCTGCGTGCAGCACCCCTTCACTATGATGTCTGGTATAGATAATTTAGTTGAGCACCACTATTAGGTCCTAGGTCCTAGCTTTTACAGTTTCTGTTTTCAAGTGTTGCAAATCATCAACTGGTTTCATATTCTGTGAGAACAAATTTTGCCTATCTGTTCATCTAGAAACAAATTTTGCACCTATTTTGATTAATTGTTCTAGTGAATTTGCATATCTGAACAGTAGCATTATTAGGAGTAGAACCATCAATTCATCTGACCGTGGTTTTTTCTTCTTGCATAGGTACGTGTAGGTTCCTCCTCCTCACCTTCACCATCCTGAGCGGCAGATGGGGATTCTAGCGACCCATCGGCGGCGGCGGCAGCAGCAGCAGCAGCTGTTGAGGTGAGATTGTAGCGACTTTCTTTGCTATTGTTCGTTTTCTTGCCTTTTTGGGTTGAAAATTTACACCTATTTCGGGATTTGCATATCAAAACAGTCGAATTATTAGGAGTACAACCAAGTCACTGGTTTATCTTCTTCTGTTCAGGGCGAAGCAGCTGATGGTGAAGAGCAAACTTTCAGATTGTGATATTGATGCTATCTTGACAGGATCGTGACTGAACTCGAGGTAATGGATGCTATGAACCTCATTTTTGTTTACTATTGCTGTTGAATGCCTGAAAAACATGATCGTCAATGCCCATGATTGTGGGCATTGCCCCTGACCTCATTGAAAATGGTGTAGTGTCTTATTTGGCTGTTCCTGTCACTTTTTCTACTCTCAAAACTTGTGACCTTGTATTCCTGGAAGCTAGGATGATTAAAAAATTAGATGCCTGGATTGGTGGTACAGCGTCTTCTGGTGTTAGATTGACCCTTGTCAATTCTAGCCTCTCTGGAATCATCTCGTTTCTTATGTCTATGTTTCTTTTCAATAATATCTTACTGAAAAAACTTGATAAGCCTCGGTGGCGTATGTTTTGGGAAGGAAATGGTGGTAAATGTAAGTACCACCTTGTCAAGTGGAAAGTTCTGTGTCGTTCAAAGAAAGAAGGGGGATTGGGTATCCTGGATCTGGAGAAACAGAACATTAGCTTAATGACCAAGTGGTAGTCGAAATTAGAAACCCAGGATGGGCTGAAACCTACTTTTAATGACTCCCCTTGTTAGAAACATATTATAAAAGTGAAAAGCGTCTATTTTGCGGGGAGGGAGGTGGTTCTGAATAGAGGTAACTTGGTAAGACTGGTCAGATCTGTGGTGTACACCCTTACAGATTTAGTCACCATTGCTATTTGACATTTGTCAAGAAAGGACTGCACAATTGCAGAATTTATTGCTGGTGACTACCAGGTTCCCTTTCGTCGTCGGTTGACCCGGGATTTGTTGGAACAGTGGTCCGGCATTTGCCAAATTGTTTGAGAAAAGAATTTGAACCCTTTGCCTGATAAGGTTTTGTGGTCGCTAACTAAAAGCAAACAGTTCACTACTAAGTCTGTGTATAAATGTCCTTGAACGTAGTATTTCGGGTACTAATAACAAGTGGCTGTGGAAAGCCAATGTTCCTCTTAATATCCAGATTTTTACATGCCAGCTTTTCCGCAATGCTATTCTAACTAGGGATAAACGTAAATGGTTGGGGAATCCTATATGTTCTTTCTGCGACACGATGGGAGATGCAAACCACCATTTCTTTGGGTGTCATATTGTAAAAGCTGTATGGGGAACTATTGGTAATGTTGTTGGGGCCTCTTGCGTGCCTAAGAATTTGTGGCAAAGTTTTCTTGGTTGTTTTCATATTTGCCTGGGGGGAGCAAAATTTATATGATTGCTATTGCTGCTGTTTGTTGGAGTATATGGACAGTGAGGAACAAGATCACCTTTGAGAATTATATTGTCAGATCCCCTACAGGTGTGGTTTTTACAGTGTGCTCTTTCCTGATGTATTGATCAGGTCTCTTGAAAGATGCTGATAGGAAGGTGCTTCAGCAAGGAGTGATGAACAAGGTCCTGATGGTTGAAGCTTCTCTGCTGGATTCATCGACTTCACCCTTTTTGAGTCTGATAACTAGCTTCCTGTTGCTGTTTGCAAACTATGTCTGTTTTGGTTCGAGGTTTAGATGCGTGGTAACAGGTTTTAGCCCTGTAGCTTAATGTTTCGACTTCGAGCTCTTAGCGGCACGTTTCCTGTTAGTGCTCCCGACTAACTTCGCCTCTCTTAGTCCCCTTTCGTCCCCTTCTTGCCTTCTCTCGATCTGCTGCCGCTGGGACGGTGTTGGAAAAAAGACTGTATTTCGTTAAGAAATTAACGGAAAGGGACGAGGCCTGGTTGTAGACTATGTCTGGACTTAAGGTCAATTATAGTCAGAATATTTTTCCGCTGGCAGTGATAACACCAATACTGAATTTTATTCAGATTTATTTGGATGTCATCTAGGCTGCCTTCCTATGAAGTGTTTGGGGTCCCTGTCACTTTTTCTGCTCTTGAGACAAGTGATTTGTCCTCCATAGAAGCTAGAATGATAAAGAATTTTTTTTGACCTGGATGATAAAGAAATTAGATGCTTTGATTGACTCTTGCCAATTCTAGTTTGGTGGGAATTCCCTCTTTCCTGATGTCTATGTTCTTGTTTAACAAAACTCTACTGAAAAGACTGGATAAACCTTGTAGACGCCTTTTTTGGGAAGGAAGTGGGTGTAAACGCAAATACCACCTTGTTAAGTGGAAAATCCTTTGTCGTTCCAAGAAAAAGGGAGGTTTGGGAATCCTAGATTTGAAAAAGCAGAATATTAGTTTAATGACAAACTGGTGGCGGAAGGTAGAGACCCAAAACGGGCTGTGGCAGGATACTATTAAAGCCAAATATTTTCGGAATCATACTGTGGCTTCGCTCAAAGCCCGTTTGATGATTCTCTCCTGCTGGAAACACATTTTGGACGTAAGAGATGTTTACTTTGCTGGAAGGGAGTTGATGGTGATCTGGTTAGGCTGTGGTTAGATCCCTGGTTAAATTGTATTCCATTGCAAGTCCAGTTTCCTGAATTTTTTGACATTTGCCAAAAAAAGAGTTGCACGATTGCAGAATTTGTTAATAATATTACCATCTACTCTTTCGTCGTCGTTTATCTAGTGAGATGCTGGAGCAATGGAACAACATTTTCCGAGCTATTCGTGAGATAGAATTGAATTCTTTCCCAGATAAGGTTTTGTGGTCCCTGACAAAAAATAAGCAGTTTGCTACCAAGTCCACATATATGTGGCTTGAACGTGTGTTTTCTGGTGCTAATAACAAATGGCTTTGGAAAGCAAAGATCCCTCTTAAAATCAAAATCTTTATGTGTCAATTATTCCGTAATGCTATATTAACTAGAGATAACATGAGAAAAAGAAAATGGTTGGGAAACCCGACTTGCTCTTTCTGTGACTGTACTGAGACTGCTACTCATATTTTTTGGCTGTCATATGGCAAAAGCCGTGTGGGGCACTATTGGTAACACTATTGGGGCTCCTTGTGTTCCAAGAAATATATGGCAGAGTTTCACTTGGTTGTTCTCCTTTCTACCTGGGGAAAATAATATGTATATGATTGCTATTGCTGCTGTTTGCTGGGGGGTCTGGACTGTGAGGAACAAGATTACTTTTCACAAACATGTTGTCAGATCCTCTACAAGTGTGATGTTTACGGTTTGCTCTTTCTTAATGTAGGAGATGCTTCAGAAGGGAGTGCAGGTCTTGATGATTGAAGCTTCTCGGCTGGCTTCGGCGACTGTGCCTGCTGCAGGAACTGATGCGGGGTGATAATCCATCTCTGGAGTTTTAGTGAGCTTCTGGTGGTTCCTGTGAGGTGATCAATCACAAGATCTGGTTCTGTCTTCTGCAGCTGCTGCTGGCGTGCATTGTGCAGAGAGAGCGGCAAGGGAGGACTGGCGTCGGGAGGAAGAAGACGGTCGGCCGGTCGCGGGCTGACCGAAGATATCTCTTCGGCCTACGGCCCACCGGAAGCGGCTCGTCGGCCCAGTTGCGCCACTCTTCAGTGGGAGGTCCTATTGGGCGCTGCAGGCGCCGGGAGCGCAACTGGCGCTCACAGCTGCGGCTGGGTGGGCCGGCCCAAAAACAAGAGCAGCGCCACAAAAACTGGCTGTCGCCCGGAATCGAAGGGATCGCACAGGCACGGCCCATTGCAGTGCGCCACAGAAACCAGCTGAAGGAAAAATCGCTAACAGGTAGACGCAACCACACTGGGAATCGAACACAGGACCACAGACTTGTGCTCGCTCCATGCTAGCCACTACACTGGAAGAGCTCAGATGACAAATGAACAGAAAAAATCTAAAAGAACAAAAGAATGTATAAGACTTAACACTGTTTGAAAAATATCCTTTACCATTTTCCAAATTTTATTTAAAATTTTAAACGTATGATTTTGTTTTGAAAAAGCAAACAAGTTAATGATTTCGTGAACAAAATATTGAATTTCCCAAATATTTTTCGAAAACATGAACATTTTCAGAATTTGTGAACAATATTCTAAAGCACGAACATTTTTAAAATTTGAGAACAAATTTTGAAACGGAAAACAATTTTGGAAATCCCTAATAAGTTTGGAAGCACCACATTTTTTTTAATATGTGAACAAAAATTTGAAATCCAGAACATTTTTTGAAATATTTGAACAAATTTTCTAAAACATGAACATTTTTTTTACGAAAAACACAATCTTTTATTTGAAAAAAATCCTATCATTTTTGGAATGGCAAAAAAATTGGAATATTTTGAACATGTTTTTGTTTTTCATTTTGTGAACATTTTTTTTGCAAAAACACGAACATTTTTTAAAATTTGAGAATAATTTTTGAAACTTCTAAACTTTTTTGGAAATGTGAACAAATTTTGAACAGTTTTATGAAAAAATCAGGGCAAAATAAAAAAACAAACAGAGAAACCAAAAAAAAAGGAAAGAGGAAAAAACAAAAGAAAAAGAAGAAAAGGAAACAGAATAAGGAAAAAATAAAGAAATGGAAACGAAAAAAACAGAACAAAGAAAAAACCGGTTCAGAAACCTTCTAGAAGTTTCCCAAACCAGCAAAAACCGGCTGGAAACCTGTAGAAGATTCCCAAAACCGGGGACGTTGAAACGCTTAAATGGGTGGGCCCAGTCGAACGATCGCTGCATTTCCCGTGTGCGAAACGTCGACAGCTTGACGCAATATGCGTCCAATAAGAAATTTCAGAAGCGAACACGCGCCATCGCACTTATGTGCAGATTGTCTAATCACCCGACAAACTAACAGTTCGCGACTGTGTACAGCGCGATACATCTTAAGAACTAAAATGGCAGACTCGCTATTTATTGTGCATTAACCGTACCATTTAGATTTTTTAAATAGTTAAAAACATGTTCACATATTTCAAATGAAGTTCACGAACATGCAAAAAAAAAAGGTTCACGTATACACCAAAAAGTTCACCAAATGGAAAAAGTTCATGAATTCAAAGAAGTTAATTTTGATAATAAAAAGTTCATTGTATTTTGAAAAAATAGCAAATTCAAAATAGTTTATGAATTTGAGAAAACCAAAAAATTGAAATATTCATGGATTTGAAAAAAGTTCATCAATTTTGAAAAAAGTTCATTGAATTCGAAAAAAGTTCATCGATTTTGGAAAAAGTTCATTGAATTTGGAAAAAAGTGCATCGAATTTGAAAAAAGTTCATCCATTCAAAAAAAGTTCATCGAATTTGAAAAAAGTTCACCCAATTCGAAGAAAGTTCATTGAATGCGAAAAAAGTTCATCTGTATTGAAAAAAGTTCATCGATTCAAAAAAAGTTAATTCAAATGAGCAAAAGAAAAAAAAGAAAAAAAACCCGAGCAAAACCATTCTGAAATAAAAAAAGAAAAAAGAAAAAAAAGAAATAAGAAGTAAAAAAAGTTGAAAAGAGCCGAAGATGTGAGGCTGGTGGGGTTGCTAGCGCAGGTTGTGAATGACGAGGAGATCTTAGGTTCAAATTCTGCCCTATGCGTTGCTTTTTTTTCTCTTGTACAGAAAGATGGGCCTAGCCCAATTAGATGCACCTGCAGGCGCCCGTTGATGAACCGGCGCATAAGCGCCAAATAGGATTTGCCCTCTAAGGCAACTTTGATCGGACGGTGGCCGAAAAGCTCCTCTGGGGCTAAAAGAACACAAAAGACTGCCTCTTCGGTCTAAGGGTGACCAACATGGTCATAGAATTGATTTCTTTTTTATTTAGGCATACATTTTCGGAGTTTCTTATGAGAAACAATATTAAAAAAATCTGTCCTGTCTCAGATAACTTTGAAGTACTTTATAGGAGTTCATCTTATTTATTCCAAACATTCTAGACTACATTGCCAAAGTTGAAATTGAATCATTAATACTACCCTAGGTTTGTTAGCATTACTTTCAAGTTACACTAATAAATTTGTTAGCATTACTTTCAAGTTAATAGACAAAGCTCGCAAGTCATCAGGTTTTCGTTCTTTCTTTCCTAATTGGCATGTCAAGTAGAAGCGACATGACAAACAAATTTGACGATTTCTACTAAAAAAATTCTACCCTAAGTAGAAAATTGGTTTTTACGCTACACTAATAAATCAATTTCTACTAAGTATAATCGGATACTACACTACAAAATCTAATTCTACACTACTAATTTTATACACAAATATATCAAATTCACGGGTTACATGGAATCCAAGGTGTCTGCAGACGAGGGGCCTTGAGGAGGAGAAGAAGATCTTGCGCCTGGGGGTTCTCACTGCTGACTTAGAGGTGACGGTGGGGCCGCTGGTCCGCCGTCGACGAGCGGCGTGGTCGGGAGGTGTCGGCGGTGGCATTGGTCGAGAGGGGGGCGAAGTGAAATAGATGGGGTGAATCGGACTTAGGTTTTTTTTATTGTATATGTAGTTAGCAGATGGACTAGTGTTGGCGTGAGCCTAATGGGGTACGCCATAACAAATTGTAGAAAATAGAAAAAAACTTAGCAAGTACCTATGGCTTGACAAAAAAATTGGGCGGTACTAAGGTCATATCAATGTCATACAAAATATGTCGATGCCAACACTATTTGAAAAAATAGTGCTGATGTTGATGGGAGATGGCGCCACCAATAAAAGTTGTGGCTAGCCATTTCTCCACTAGTGTTGATGGATCACTGAGGACATTCTCTTGTTGAATGGCATGATAGCTTGAGGAACTTGCACTTGACCCAACTGTCATCCGTGTCATTGCTCCCATGGTATCAGAGTGAGACGGCCACAAGAGTAGTCAATCTTCGATAAATATCACGAGGATCTTCATCATTAGTCAGCACAAACTCATTGACCTCATCAAGTATGACCTCAAAGTTGGAGCGTTGAATGCTCAAGCTTCCCTTGTACATGGATTGATGTGCTCCCATGCATCCTTAGCATGGGTGAATGGGCCCAACTGATAAAGCTCTCGGAGGCATTGCAACTTGAAGAATGAACAATGCGGAGTGATTGAGTTGATTTTCCACTTCTTCTCTTGGTATCATGTTGTTTGGATCATGAGGGTAGAAGCCTTGCTCAATAACCCTCAAAAGTTGAGTTGAGCTATGATTCAAATGAGACTTGATATGAAAAACCCAATCATGAAAATTATTCAAGTCAAGCTTAGGAGGAGGCCCATGAGTGTTGATATGAGGCGAGGACCGGTCCTCCATAGATTGGGGGAGGGGCAACCTCGGCATGGGTGGCTGAGCCATTCTTTCCTTGGGGAGTAGTAGGTTTAGTGCTATTAGCCGCCTCCTTAATGGAGTTGGCATCTGAATCTGAGGAAGTGGGTTTAACCACTTGTAAGGGATCGGTGCAAAGTTTGATGCCATCAAGGAATTCTTTTAACATAGATTCGACTTCGATCGTCATAGATAATTTAAGTGATGCAATAGCCTCATTTAGATCATCTCGGGTGTGTGGCCATCTCCACTACCACGGGGATCTCCCATCCCTAACCCCATCGTCGACCATGAACTTTAGGTAGTTAAGCCCTTAAAAAGAGATGAGGCTCTGATATCAATTGAAAGGGTCGATATGCTTGACTAGAGGGAGGGGGGGGGGATGAATATGCAACTACCAATTTTTAACTCTTTCTTATCATATTGAACATATAAACCTTCAAGAACTGCTAGGTAGAACCGCGCCATCCACGTCGCCCTATAAACGCTATGGATAGTGCTCGTGCCACCGCCTGTTAATTCTGTGCCCCGTCGAGAGCATTTTCGTCATTTCGCATATAGGCGTATAAAAGGCAGCCACTCTGGTGGAGGTAACCTAGCCTTCTACCCATCCCGCACTTGCGCCGCGCCCCTCTCCTCTCTCTCTCCCTCCAAACCCTATCTAGACTGCGCCCGCCTCCCTGCCCTCGTCGTCTCCTCCACCCGGCTAGCCGCCGCCACTCGCGCCTGTCTCCTCCGGCCAGCCTCCGCCCGCAACCTCCCCCTCCTGTTTTCAGAAGGGAAGGGAAGGGAAGAGAAGTGGGAGAGCGAGCGGGTCAGGCGACGGGAAGGGAAGAGAAGAGGGAGAGCGAGCGGGCCAGGTGACGGCCATGGCCATGGCGCTCGCAGATCCGCCGGCCTCGTCGTCGCAGCTGCGCTCGCAGGTGAGCGGCGCCAAGAGCTGCCGTCGTGAGGAAGCCGCGGGAGGACGAGCTCAACCCGGAGGAGGTCGTTGTGGTCGTCGACACCTCCTCCATCTGGCCACGAGCCCCCACCCCCGCTTCCATCTCCACGCGTGTTGTGGCGACCCCGGGAGGAGCTCGAGCCCATCGGTGGTCCACGGAGCATCTGCGCGCGTGCAGCGGAGACCCCATGATGAGCTCGAGCCGCAGCGCTGGTCCATAGCACGGACACCATCGTTGGTGAGTCCTAGGTTCAGTCAGGCTCTCTCCCCTCTCCACATCTCTCTCTCTCTCTCTCTCTCTCTCTCTCTCTCTCTCTCTCTCTCTCTCTCTCTCTCTCTCTCTCTCTCTCTCTCTCTCTCTCTCTCTCTCTCTCTCTCTCTCTCTCTCTCTCCCTCTCTCTCTCTCCCCCTCTCTCGCTCCCCTCTCTCTCGCCCCCTCTCTCTCTCTCTCTCTCTCTCTCTCTCTCTCTCTCTCTCTCTCTCTCTCTCTCTCTCTCTCTCTCTCTCTCTCTCTCTCTCTCTCTCTCTCTCTCTCTCTCTCTCTCTCTCTCTCTCTCTCTCTCTCTTAGAGGGCAGCTGCCGACCCCGAGGTGCAACCGGCCATGGCAAGGTAGGAAATGTCGCGCGTGGCTATTCCCCTGCCTCCCGTAGAATCTAATCTCTCCCCTGCCTCCTACCCTCTCTCTTCAGCTCATCTGTTTCCTTGTGCAAATTCTTTTTTGTTTATGCCTATAAGGTGTTTGATGAAATTTCAGCAACGTCCAAGCATGCTCACCTCCAGTTCTCCAACAGTCAAAATGGAAAGATAACGTGAACATCCAGTGAGCACTACTGATGCCATCATGGAAAGCTCACTTCTCTTGTTTAATTTTATTTATGTAGTCAACATTTCGATCAAAGGATTCCTGCGTGTTAGAAAATTGTACTCACATAAAACTGAGTATTGGTCTATGGAACTAGAGGTAGTGAGTTTGAATTCTTATGAATTAATGTTTCTTTATTATTTAGAGGTTCTGTTCAGATAATTGACGTTTGCATATCCCGTGTTTGTAGTATCATTTTGTGTCTTATGTTATGACTGCCATTTTTCCCCCTCTACAACCTGTAAATTTCGAATTCAGTTTACTGATCTTTGAAAGTCATGTATAACTTGGCAGAAATGTTATCCCTACAAATAAGAACACCCTTATTCTTTATTGTGCAGCAACAATGTTGACAACCTGACATCTCTTTGTTCTATTCTATTGACTTCATGTGGCATTATGTATGAAGCCCTTTAAGCACAAACCTTTCGACGCGAGGACCGTCATGGGATTTGGAGTGCTCAATGGCATCTTAATTGGACTTCTCAATCAGAGTCTAGGTTTCACCTCTGTTGGTTTCTATCAGGTAAGCATTGTTCTTTGTTTCTGTCTGAACTTACAAAAAATGAATAGTCAATTCTTTTTGGTGTTGGAGTTGCCACTATGATTGAAATCCTAATTTCTAAAAGTAAGGCTGAACCATGTATATATTTGCAGAGCAAGTCGAGCGCATTATTTGGTTCCAGCTGCTTATTAATATTGCAGAGGACTCGTCAAAATTTTAGTTTCTGAAAATAGATTGAACCATTTATATATTTTTGGATAACAATTTACCTCTAATATCTACGTATAATGATGGGCTACACAATTTACTCTCTCTCTCTCTCTCTCTCTCTCTCTCTCTCTCTCTCTCTCTCTCTCTCTCTCTCTCTCTCTCTGCGTTAGAGGGCAGCTGCCGACCCCGAGGTGCAACCGGCCATGGCAAGGCAGGAAATGTCGCGCGTGGCTATTCCCCTGCCTTCCGTAGAATCTAATCTCTCCCCTGCCTCCTACCCTCTCTCTTCAGCTCATCTGTTTCCTTGTGCAAATTCTTTTTTGTTTATGCCTATAAGGTGTTTGATGAAATTTCAGCAACGTCCAAGCATGCTCACCTCCAGTTCTCCAACAGTCAAAATGGAAAGATAACGTGAACATCCAGTGAGCACTACTGATGCCATCATGGAAAGCTCACTGCTCTTGTTTAATTTTATTTATGTAGTCAACATTTCGATCAAAGGATTCCTGTGTGTTAGAAAATTGTACTCACATAAAACTGAGTATTGGTCTATGGAACTAGAGGTAGTGAGTTTGAATTCTTATATTTCAAGAGAACGGGTGTAAGACAGTTTTACACAGCGAAAACACTTGGGGTTAACTTGACGAGCCTAGCATGTGCAGACATGGCCTCGGAACACGGAGACCGAAAGGTCGAGCATGAGTCGTATAGTAGATACGATCAACATGAAGATGTTCACCGATGATGACTAGTCCGTCTCACGTGATGATCGGACACGGGCTAGTTGACTTGGATCATGTAATCACTTAGATGACCGGAGGGATGTCTATCGAGTGGGAGTTCATAAGATGAACTTAATTATCTGAACATAGTCAAAAGACCTTTGCAAATTATGTCGTCGTGGCTCGCGCTTTAGTTCCTTGTTTAGATATGTTCCTAGAGAAAATATAGTTGAAAGTTGATGATGGCGATTATGCGGACAAGAGAAAGCTTATGTCCTTAATGCACCGCTCGGTGTCTTTGAACCCCAAGCGTCGTTTGTGGATGTTGCAAACATCGGACATACACGTTTGATAACTACGTGATAGTTCAGATAAACGGTTTAGAATTAAGGCACCAAAGATGTTTTTTGAAACGTCGTGGAACATATGAGATGTTTCGAGGGCTGAAATTGAGATTTCAGGCTCGTGCCCACGTCAAGAGGTATGAGACCTCCGACGATTTTCCTTAGCCTGCAAACTAAGGGAGAAAAGCTCAATCGTTGAGCTTGTGCTCAGATTGTCTGAGTGCAACAATCACTTGAATCGAGTGGGATTTGATCTTCCAGATGAGATAGTGATGTTTCTCCAAAGTCATTGCCACCAAGCTGCTAGAGCTTCATGATGAACTATAACATATCAGGGATGGATATGATGATCCTTGAGGTATTCACGATGTTTGACACCGCGAAAGTAGAAATCAAGAAGAAGCATCAATTGTTGATGGTTGGTGAAACCACTAGTTTTAAAGAAGGGCAAGGGCAAGAAGGGATGCTTCATGAAACGGCAAATCAGCTGCTGCTCCAGTGAAGAAACCCGAGGTTGAACCCAAACCCGAGACTATGTGCTACGTAATAAGGGGAACAACCATTGAGCGGAATTACCCTAGATACTTGGTAGATGAGAAAATTTGGAAAGGTCGATAGAAGTATATTGGATATACATTATGTTAATGTGTACTTTACTAGTACTCCTAGTAGCACCAGGGTATTAGATACCGGTTCGGTTGCTAAGTGTTAGTAACTCGAAATAAAAGCTACGGAATAAACGGAGACTAGCTAAAGGTGAGCTGACGATATATGTTGGAAGTGTTTCCAAGGTTGATGTGATCAAGCATCGCACGCTCCCTCTACCATCGAGATTTGGTGTTTGCATTGAGCATAGACATGATTGGATTATGTCTATTGCAATACGGTTATTCATTTAAGGAGAATAATGGTTACTCTATTTATTTGAATAATACCTTCAACGGTCTTGCACCTAAAGGAATGGTTTATTGAATCTCGATCGTAGTGATACACATTTCATGCCAAAAGATATAAGATAGTAATGATAGTACCACTTACTTGTGGCAATCGCCATGTAAGTCATATTGGTGTAAACGCATGAAGAAGCTCCATGTTGATGGATCTTTGGACTCACTCGTTTTGAAAAGTTTGAGACATGCGAACCATGTCTATTGGTGTATATGCATGAAGAAACTCCATGCAGATGGATCGTTTGGACTCACTTGATTTTGAATCACTTGAGATATGCAAATCATACCACATGGGCAAGATGACTAAAAAGCCTCGTTTTTTCATAAAATGGAACAAGATAGCAACTTGTTGGAAGTAACACATTTTGATGTGTGCAGTCCAATGAGTCTTTGAGGCATCTGATGAATATCGTTATGTTATTACTTCGAGATGATTCGAGTAGATGTAGAGTATATTTACTTGATGAAACACAAGTCTGAATTATTGAATGGTTCAAGTAATTTCAGAGTGAAGTTGAAGATCATCGTGACAAGAGGATGAAATGTCTATGATATGATCATAGAGATGAGTATCTGAGTTACGAGCTTTGGCACGGAATTAAGACATTGTGGAAATTGTTTCACAATTAATACCGCCTGGAACACCATTGTTTGATGGTGTGTCCGAACATCATAGTTGCACCCTATTGGATATGGTGCGTACCATGACGTCTCTTATCGAATTGCCACTATCGTTTATGGGTTAGGCATTAAAGACAACCACATTCACTTTAAAAGGGGCACCATGTAATTCCGTTGAGATGACACCGTATGAACTATGGTTTAGAGAAACCTGAGTTGTCATTTCTTAAAGGTTTGGGGCTGCGACGCTTATGTGAAAAAGTTTCAGGTTGATAAGCTCGAACCCAAAGCGGATAAAATGCATCTTCATAGGACACCCAAAACATTTGGGTATACTTCCTAATTCAGATCCGAAAGCAATATGGATTGTTTCTTGAATCGGGTCCTTTCTCAACGAAAAGTTTGTCTCGAAAAGTTGAGTGGGAGGACGGTGGAGACTTGATATGGTTATTGAACCATTACTTCAACAAGTGTGTAGCAGGGCACAGGAAGTTGTTCCTGTGGCACCTACACCAGTTGAAGTAGAAGCTTATGATAGTGATCATGAAACTTCGGATCAAGTCACTACCGTACCTCGTAGGGTGACAAGGATATGTCTTTGTTTGAGTGGTGCGGTGATCTGTCTTGAAGGTCATGTTGCTAGACAACAATGAACCCACGAGCTATGGAGAAGCGATGGTGGGCCCAAATTCCGACAAAATGGTTAGAAGCCATGAAATCCGAGATAGGATCCATGTATCGAGAACAAAGCATGGACTTTGGTGGACTTGCCGATGATCGGCAAGCCATTGAGATAAATGGATCTTTAAGAAGAAGACGGACGTGGACGGTGATGTCACCGTCTATGAAGCTCGACTTGTGGCGAAGAGTTTTCACAAGTTCAAGGAGTTGACTACGATGAGATTTTCTCATCCGTAGCGATGCTTAAGTCCGTCAGATTCATGTTAGCATTAGCTGCATTTATGAAATCTGGCGGATGGATGACAAAACGAGTTTCCTTACCGGTCTTCGTATGGAAAGGTTGTATGTGATACAAATCGAAAGTTTTTGTCGATCCTAAGGATGCTAAAGGTATGCTAGCTCCAATGATCCTTCCATGGACCGGAGTAAGCATCTCGGAGTTGGAATGTGCGCTTTGATAAGATGATCAAAGATTTTGGGTTTATACAAAGTTTATGAGAAACTTGTATTTCCAAAGAAGTGAGTGGGAGCACTATAAAATTTCTGATGAGTATATGTTGTCGACATATTGTTGATCAGAAATGATGTAGAATTTCTAGAAAGCATATAGGGTTGTTTGAAAATTGTTTTTCAATGGAAAACCTGGATTAGGCTACTTGAACAATAAGCATCAAGATCTATAAGATAGATCAAAATGCTTAATAGTACTTTCAAATGAGCACATGCCTTGACATGATCTTGAAGGTGTTCGAGATGGATCAGTCAAAGAAGGAGTTCTTGCCTGAGTTGTAAGGTATGAAGTTAAGACTTAAAAGCTCGACCACGGCAGAATAGAGAGAAAGGACGAAGGTCGTCCCCTATGATTAAGACGTAGGCTCTACAGTATGCTATCTTGTGTACCGCACTTTGAAGTGTGCCTTGCCATGAGTCATCAAAGGGTACAAGAGTGATCCAAGAATGGATCACGGGTGACGTGATCAAAGTTATCCTTAGTAACTAGTGTACTAAGGAATTTTCTCGATTATGGAGGTGGTAAAAGAGTTCGTCGTAAAGGGTTACGTCGATGCAAGCTTTACACCTATCCGGATAGCTCTGAGTAGAGATACCGGATACGTATAATTGGAGCAACTTTTAGAATAGCTCCAAGTAGAGCAGATCATTTGGAATAGCTCCAAATAGGCGTGGTAGCTACATCTAGGAGATGACATAGAGATTTGTAAAGCACACACGGATCTGAAAGGTTCAGACCCATTGACTAAAACCTCTCTCACAAGCAACATGATCAAACCTAAAACTCGTTGAGTGTTAATCACATAGTGATGTGAACTAGACTACTGACTCTAGTAAACTCTTGGGTGTTAGTCACATGGCGATGTGACCTGTGAGTGTTAATCACATGGTGATGTGAACTAGATTATTGACTCTAGTGCAAGTGGGAGACTGTTGGAAATATGCCCTAGAGGCAATAATAAAAGTATTATTATTATATTTCCTTGTTCATGATAATTGTCTTTTATTCATGCTATAACTGTATTATCCGGAAATCGTAATACACGTGTGAATACATAGACCACAATATGTCCCTAGTGAGCCTCTAGTTGACTAGCTCGTTGTGATCAGCAGATAGTCATGGTTTCTGACTATGGACATTGGATGTCGTTGATAACGGGATCACATCATTAGGAGAATGATGTGATGGACAAGACCCAATACTAAGCATAGCACAAAGGTCGTGTAGTTCGTTTGCTAGAGCTTTTCCAATGTCAAGTATCTCTTCCTTAGACCATGAGATCGTGTAACTCCGGATACCGTAGGAGTGCTTTGGGTGTATCAAGCGTCCTGGCGTAATCGGGTGACTATAAAGGTGCATTACGGTATCTACGAAAGTGTCATTGGGTTGACACAGATCGAGGCTGGATTTGTCACTCCGTGTAAGCGGAGAGGTATCTCTGGGCCCACTCGGTAAGACATCATCATAATGTGCACAATGTGACCAAGGGGTTGATCACGGGATGATGTGTTGCGGAACGAGTAAAGAGACTTGCCGAACGAGATTGAACAAGGTATCGGTATACCGATGATCGAATCTCGGGCAAGTAAAATACCGCTAGACAAAGGGAATTGTATACGGATCGACCGAGTCCTTGACATCGTGGTTCATCCGATGAGATCATCGTGGAACATGTGAGAGCCAACATGGGTATCCAGATCCGCTGTTGGTTATTGACGGAGAACGCGTCTCGGTCATGTCTACATGTCTCCGAACCCGTAGGGTCTACACACTTAAGGTTCAATGGCGCTAGGGTTATAAAGGAAGCTTGTATGTGGTTACCGAATGTTGTTGAAGTCCGGATGAGATCCCGGACGTCACGAGGAGTTCGGAATGGTCCGGAGGTAAAGATTTATATATGGGAAGTCTGTTTTGGTCACGGAAAAGTTTGGGGTTTATCGGTAACGTCTGGGACCACCGGAGGGTCCCGGGTCCACCAAGTGGGGCCACCTGCCCCGAAGGCTGCGTGGGCCAAGTGTGGGAGGGACCAGCCCCTAGGTGGGCTGGGCGCCCCACCAAGGCCCAAGGCGTGGGAAGAGTGGGAGGGCAAACCCTAGGGCAGATGGGCCTAAGGCCCACCCCAGGTGCGCCCCCCTCTCTCCCCTCAGCCGCCACCAGATGGGATCTGGGGGCTGGCCGCCCCCTGGGGTGGGAAACCCTAAAGGGGCGCAGCCCCTCTCCCCTATAAATAGTGAGGCATAGGGCTGCCCATGGGACACACAGAATACACGTGATTCGGTCTCGCCTTTGGTTGCAGCCCTCTCCTCTCTCCCAAGTACTCCTCCTCTCCCGTGGTGCTTAGCGAAGCCTGCTGGATTGCCACACTCCTCCATCACCACCACGCCGTTGTCTGCTGCTTTGGAGGAGTCTTCCTCAACCTCTCCCTCTCTCCTTCTTTGGATCAAGGGGGAGACGCCACCGGTCTGTCACGTGTGTTGACGCGGAGGTCTTTGTCCGTTCGGCACTTGATCATCGGTGATTTGAATCACGACGAGTACGACTCCATCAACCCCGTTCACTTGAACGCTTCCGCTTAGCGATCTACAAGGGTATGTAGATGCACTCTCTTTCTACTCGTTGCTAGTCTCTCCATAGATAGATCTTGGTGACACGTAGAAAATTTTTTGAATTTCTGCTACGTTCCCCAACAACGTTTGCATATCCTCTGTTTGTAGTATCATTTTGTGTCTTATGTTATGACTGCCATTTTGCCCCCTCTACAACCTGTAAATTTCGAATTCAGTTTATTGATCTTTGAAAGTCATGTATAACTTGGCAGAAATGTTATCCCTACAAATAAGAACACCCTTATTCTTTATTGTGCAGCAACAATGTTGAAAACCTGACATCTCTTTGTTCTATTCTATTGACTTCATGTGGCATTATGTATGAAGCCCTTTAAGCACAAACCTTTCGACGCGAGGACCGTCATGGGATTTGGAGTGCTCAATGGCATCTTAATTGGACTTCTCAATCGAGTCTAGGTTTCACCTCTGTTGGTTTCTATCGTAAGCATTGTTCTTTGTTTCATGCGAACTTACAAAAATGAATAGTCGATTCTTTTTGGTGTTGGAGTTGCCTTGTGATTGAAATCCTAATTTCTAAAAGTAATTTGAACCATGTATATATTCAGAGCAAGTCGAGCGCATTATTTGGTTCCAGCTTATTAATATTGCAGAGGACTCGTCAAAATTTTAGTTTCTGAAAATAGATTGAACCATTTATATATTTTTGGATAACAATTTACCTCTAATATCTACGTATAATGATGGGCTACACAAGGATAACCTGATTAATGATGAGATGGTCTGTTTTCTACAGCTTGAATTGCAAAAAAATTGTAATCAATGTATGTCCCTACATCTTAACAAGTCATCCATTAATCACACGTAATGTAATAGCCTTCCTTTTTATGTATGGGCACTACAAGAAATATGTCAACTTGTGACCACCACTATTGGTCACTGAATGGTCATGGTTTTTTATTTGTGACATTTTTGTGACAAAAACCAGAAGGTCAAAAGCTGGCCGTCATAAACTGACATTTTTTACCTTCTCTGTGAGAAGGTCGTAGACATTTACGACAAAATAAGCCTACTGTTTTGTTTTGGTCACTAGCTGTCTGCCCAGGCCACGTCGGATCCGACGTGGCAATATTACAACCAATTGAAAAGGTCAAAAATTAGAATTGGCCCGGTTCAATTGGGTGTTTATATGGGCCGAGCCCATTAATTCAGCCTTTTAATATTGTTTTTTATTATTTTCACTAGCTACATGGGCCTGGCCCAATAATTCAGCCTTTTTATTTTCTGGGTCATGGCCTTTCACATGCCATTTCCTTTTTGGGCCTCGATCATTTTAAAATCCAATTTTTTTAATTTTCAGCCTTTGTTCCCACTAATATATTTTGGGCCATGGCCTTTCCAAAGCCCAAATAGACTTGGTCCAATAGACATTTCATCCACTTCTTGATTTGGGTTGTGCCTATTCAAGTCAAATAATATTTACATCATAGATATACATTCAGCCCAGATTCAATGCCAATATATTTTCCAATCCATAAATAAATTTCAAGTAAACATAGTGGCAAGCAAATATACACCAAACTCTCAGCAAAATCACCAGTACAACAAAATTCCCAGAAAAATCAGCGTTACAACAAAGTCCTGCACCTCCCTAGATAGGTTCAGAAGAAGGGATACTAGAGCATGCATGCATGCCTAGACCCAGCATGCATTGCTTCTTCCAACTTCTTCATCCTAGAGCTCCCGATGAATCATAAATAGAGGCCACCATCTGCATGTTATAAAACAAAATGGTCAGGAACAAAATAAAAAGGTACCAGCAATCCTTAGTGATCTGAAGCAGCAGCACAAAATTTAAACACAGACAATGCATGCCAAAGTAATAGCAGCACAAACACAGAAATGCAAAAGGCACCTCATACTAGTATGGTGATCTTTGGCGCAAATTTTAAGCTCTGTTTCACGTAGATAATTTATTTGGTTTCAGTAAACAACAGCATGCAGTATATATGATGGGTTATTGGTTGCATAACAGCTGAACTAATCATCCATCTAGGGGGGATTACAATAGGTTCCTACAGTACACTAGATAGGCTAGCATTTTAGACTACTAGTACCTAGAAATCATATGCAACTCTGTTTTTGCTCTAGCCCAGCCACAAGATCATAAAAGAAATCGTAAGTATTTGGTGCATTTGATATAATAAAGCAGCTCCCAAACAAACAGAAGTTCTGCATCTTCACATCCCAATTGAGGAGATTTGTGGGATAACCTACCGTGAGGAGCTCGCTGCGGGATCTTCTCCATGGCCAGCCCCCTTCTTTCACAACACCAAATTGTCCTCTTCACGAACCTACAAAAATAAATGCACACACACATCAGATTGGGGTAGACGAGAGGAGGAAGAAGAAGAGAAGAGGAGGATGGATGTGTACGCACAGATATGAACATTAACAGATTCAAAGAGGACTAATTTACTCTAAAATATCATTTTTAGCCCCTTACACTTCTCAAACATAAACACTACCTGGAGCATCAATAAACACAAGCTACTAGCCTATGAGAATATCAACATTTGCAGCAACAACTGAAATGCTAGCCCTTTCACAATGCCACAGAACCTCACCATTTACAATCACTAACAAGCTAGCGGCAAATAATCAGAGAGTCATGCAGTAGAAATGTACAGTGAGTTACCTGAGCAGAGAGCCGGTGGCAGCGGCCAAGCGTGAACGAAGCAGGAAGCGATGTCTTCGGGCGGCGGCTCAATCAGCTCAAAGAAGGAGCCCAGCAGAGAAACAATCGAATGAAGCAGGACATCTGGTAGGTCTGCCCAACCTTGATGTCCAGACATGGCAAGGACGCAATACACCTTTCTTCTCCTTCTCTTCCTGCGCTCCAGCAAGGTAAGCATCATGGCATCATCGGGTCTGCTAAAAAAACCGACCAAGGTGTGGGTCAGCAAGCATGAATGGAGTGTTATCATTTATCAATGCTGGAGCATTAAACTAGCAAATGGACCGTTCTACTTCTATATCAAACCAAAGATCATGTTCAACCAGCAACAAATGTTCAACCAGCAAGGCAAGGGATGCAAAGCCTGAAAAACCTGTTTGAAACAAGGATTGTGCTGGCCGGCTTGCAACGGGCAATGCTTGGAGCGCAGAGGTAGGCGTTGATGACCTCGGCGAGATTGACACCGTGCAGCAGCTTCAGGTCCCTCCTCACCTGCACAGTCAAGCACATACACTTGTTAGTGCAGATCCACTTGCCGGAACACGGTGGGGGAGTGGGGCAAACAGCTCGTGGTAGTACACCTACCTTGAGGGGTACTGGAAGTAGGAAACGCAGCGGTGCTGGTTCCGGTTCTTGCAACGAGGCGCTAGAGCACTCCAGCCTCCGCCTGCAGCCGCTCATATCCTATCAACATAAACATTTCACAAATCAACATCCATGCTCATATCCTATCCAACCAGCATAAACAGTTCACAAATCAACATCCATGCTCATATCCTATCAGCATAACATTTCACAAATCAACATTCAAGTTCATATCCTATCAGCATAAACATTTCAGAAATCATATCCTATCTATCAACATAAACATTTCAGAAATCATATTGTATCTATCAGCATAAAAAGGCACTCTTAAAGCTTAAGTTTCCTATAACTAGCAGCACCCTGTCAGAACTTAAAGCTTAGGAAGGTAGGTAGTATGTTATATGACACCTTGAAGAGTAGGACTTAAGGATGTGCTGCTCTTATACATGATGCAATTCAGCATTTTGCCAGCAAGAGAAATGCTTAATCAGGATTCAGCAGTTGTCCATCTAAGCGATATCATCCCTTCTCTGGGATTTTCATTCTCCCCACCTGAAAACTATAGTGTGTCCGTAGATCATGCCAACCCCTGTTTTCTACTCTGGGTAGCGATGACCGAGCAGCAGAGCTACACAAAGAGCAGTAAGAGACTGCTGCTTAACAAATACACGAGGAGCAGCACGGTGACCAATCGCTAACGGTTGCCGATTAACAGAAAACTAGTGCGGTGCGGGTATGGAAAGTAATGTTCCCCTTTTTGGATTGGAGGAAACCAGCATGGGTGTTTCCACTTATTCCCTACATGTTCACAGATTGCAGGGAGGGTGCTTCTGCATTTGGATCACGATCCACGGAAGCTAATGACCACTGCATAGGTTAAGGATTTATCGTTGTCTCCACAGCACAACTACACAACTAACAAAAACAAACAGATGTAAAGAACAAGTAGTGAACGCTGGCAGGCAGTCAGATAGAGCAGTCCGACAGTTAAACTAGGTGAACAGAAGGAGAACGAAAGGTACCGAGCGAGATCAACCTCGCGAGACGGGGCCCGCGGCCGTAGGCGGGAGGCGGGGCTGGCGGAGCGATCCGGTGGGGTGGGGTGCTGCCGGCGTCGGCGCGGGGAACGCTGCCGATGGTACGCGTCGGGCGGCGCCGGGTGCTATGCGGGGCGAGATGGATGGATACAGATCAGGGCCTCCGCCGAGTGACGTGCCCGGGGAAGAAACGGTGTGAACTGGACCCGCGAGGGAGGGAGAGGATGGCCTTGATTTCGGCCACCCCGACCGTGGCCCGTCGGCGGGGTCGGTTGGCGGGACGGTGGATCGCTCCGGGCCGCGGCGGGATTGGGCGGGTGAGCGGCGAACGGCGAGCCGCCCCCCTCCTCCTCTCCTCTGTACCGGCATCGGAGATCGCCGGAATCGGCCGGCATCTGTGGCGGCGGAGATGTGTCCCAGTAGAGAGAGAAAAGTTGCGGGAGAGAGAGAAGGATGGGTGGGGGTCCTCCTGAGGTGTGTGGGAAGCAGATGGGAGGGGAGAGGCTGCCGGCGGATGTGGGAGAGACGGGGCGGTGAGTGGGTGGACGCGGCAATGCGAGATAGGAGGGGAGGGGATGGATCAGGGTGGGTGGGACGAGGAGTGGGTTAGGGTTTAGGGCGGTGGGTCTGGTCTGGGGTAGGTGGGACGTCGGCTGCCGTCAGATCCGGTATAATCTAATGGTGCTTAATCCATGATCCACGTGATATCCTTTTGAACCAATCAGAATGCAGTACCCCTTTGATGACGTTATGACCATTCAAATTGGTCGTAATCGATTAAAAACAAAATGCTAAATTATGCCAACTATTTTATGGTCTACAAAAGTTTAGAAAACTAAATAGAAAAAGAAAAACCTTCGCATTGTGTCACCAAGTGTGACCTACTTTTCAGTAAAAATAACAAACTTTGAATAAAACAAATAGCTTCAAAATGTGTTCTCAGAAATGAGTTTTTTTTACAAAAGAACCATTTTTTGAGTGCCCAAAATGAGTTTTTTCGTGAAGGATCTACCATATATTTGTTGCAAAATTGGACCAAATCAATTTTCTAAAATATTAGGCCATGTTTAATACAAAATTGACCAAATGGTTGGGTGTCAAATGTTTCGATCCACCTCTGGTGAAAAAGACAAATTTCCGCCGATCCAGCTGGAAGCGGGTCAAGTTTGAACTGCAGCTGCCTTATAATTTGCTCTTTATTTTTTCCAAAAATTGTTTCTAGGTACATAATTATCTATTTAATCGAGAAACACCAAAAAATTCGAGATTCAATAACTAGCTAGGAGCAGTTATTCCGCCATTTTGACCACATTTTGAAGCGGGCATAAAAATATATTTGGAAAACCTTCCCATTGTATCATTATATGTGGCCAAGTTCTGCAAAAATTATAAACTTGTGTCGACAATTATTTTAAAAAGTGTTCCTGAAACGAGCTATCAAGTGTGAAGATTCATGGCTTTCAAGCCAAATGATCAATCATGTGGCCACATTCAGGACATAGTTTGTTCAAATGATCTCATATTGTGCACAAGGGTGCATCTTGGAATGGAAGACAATGTTGCCTAAGGAAGTTTTCATTTTCTTTGGACGAAAAATTCATTTTCCATTTTTCGAGTTCCCGAAATGAGGTTTTTTTGTGAAGGACCTACCATATATTTGTTGCAAAATTGGACCAAATCAATTTTCTAAAATACTAGGACATATTTAATGCACAATTGAACAAATGGTTGGGTGTAAAAAGTTTAGATCCACCTCTCGTGAAAAAGACAAATTCCTGCTGATTCAGTTGGAATAGGGTCAAATTTGAACTGTAGCTTCCTCGTAGTTTGCTCTTTATTTTTCCCAAAAATCATTTCTAGGTACATAAGTATCTATTTAATCAGAGAAACACCAAAAAATTTCAAGATTCAACCACTAGCTAGGAGCGGTCATTCCATAGTTTTGACCACATTTTGAAACAGCATAAAAATTCAAAAAAATCAAAAATCAGAAAACCTTCGCATTGTGTCATTATATGTGGCCAAGATTCCAGGAAAAATAATAAACTTGTAATCTGAAATTATTTTAAAAAGTGTTCTCGAAGCGAGCTATCATGCGTGAAGATTCATGGCTTTCAAGCCAAATGATCAATCTTGTGGCCACATTCATGGCATAGTTTATTCAAATGATCTCATATTGTGCACAAGGGTTCATCTTGGAATTCCAAACAATGTTGCCTAAGGGAGTTTTCATTTTCCTTTCACGGAAAATACATTTTCCATTTTCTGAGTGCCTAAAATGAGTATTTTTGTGAAGGACCTACCATATATTTGTTGCAAAATTGGACCTAATCAATTTTATAAAATACCAGCACATATTTAATGCACAATTGACAAAATGGTTGGGTGTCAAAAGTTTTGATCCACCTCTTGGTGAAAAAGACAAATTCCCATCGATTCAAATTTGGAAGCAGTCAAATTTGAACTGCGGGTGCCTCATAGTTTGCTCTTTATTTTTCCAAAAATCATTTCTAGGTAAATAAGTATCTATTTAATCAGAGAAACACCAAAAAAATTCCAAGATTCAACTACTAGCTAGGGCGGCCATTCCATTGTTTTGACCGCATTTTGAAGCAGGCATAAAAATTCAAAAAATCAAAAATTGGAAAACCTTCGCATTGTGTCATTATATGTGGCCAAGTTTGAGGAAAATAATAAACCTGTAATACTGGAAGTTATTTTAAAAAGTGTTCTCGAAGCGAGTTATCATGCGTGAAGATTCATGGCTTTCAAGCCAAATGATCAATCTTATGGCCACATTCATGGCATAGTTTGTTCAAATGATCTCATATTGTGCACAAGGGTGCATCTTGGAATTCAAACAATGTTGCCTAAGGGAGTTTTCATTTTCTTTTCACGGAAAATACATCTTCCATTTTTCGAGTGCCCAAATGAGTTTTTTGTGAAGGACCTACCATATATTTGTTGCAAAATTGGATCAAATCAATTTTATAAAATACTAGGATATATTTAATGCACAATGGACCAAATGGTTGGGTGTAAAAAGTTTTGATCCACCTCTCATGAAAAAGACAAATTCCTGCTGATTCAGCTGGAAGCGGGTCAAATTTGAACTGCAGCTGCCTCATAGTTTGCTCTTTATTTTTTCCAAAAATCATTTCTAGGTACGTAAGTATCTATTTAATCAGAGAAACACAAAAAAAGTTTCCAAGGTTGAACCACTAGCTAGGAACGATCATTCCCGCCGTTTTGATCGCATTTTGAAACAGGCATAAAAATTTCAAAAAATCGGAAAACCTTTGCATTGTGTCATTATATGTGGCCAAGTTTCCAAGAAAAATAATAAACTTGTAATACGAAAATTATTTTAAAAAAGTGTTCTCAGAAACGAGCTATCATGCGTGAAGATTTATGGCTTTCAAGCCAAATGATCAATCTTATGCCACATTCATGGCATAGTTTGTTCAACTGATTTCATATTGTGCACAAGGGTGCATCTTGGAATTCCAAACATTGTTGCCTAAGGGAGTTTTCATTTTCTTTTCACGGAAAATACATTTTCCATTTTCCGAGTGCTTGAAATGAGTTTTTTTGGTGAAGGACCTACCATATATTTGTTGCAAAATTGGACCTAATCAATTTTATAAAATACTAGTACATATTTAATGCACAATTGACAAAATGGTTGGGTGTCAAAAGTTTTGATCCACTTCTAGTGAAAAAGGCAAATTCCCGTCGATTCAGGTGGAAGCGGGTCAAATTTGAACTAAAGGTGCCTCATAGTTTGTTCTTTATTTTTTCCTAAAATCATTTCTTGGTAAATAAGTATCTATTTAATTAGAAATACATGGTTTGATGGCGAGACATCGAGGTTTGGACGGTGGCCGAGCGCCCCAACTCTAGAGCGCATAAGCTCGCATGCCCGCCGCGTGGTCACCGCATGACCGTGGCGTTGCCATGCGTTCTGGGCGGCCTAGGCATGTCTAGTGGGTTGGGCATTCCCTAGGTAGGTGCTAGGAAGAAAATTATAACATAATATTCTCATGAGGAGAGCGAACTATGCTCAAACATGAATTAGCAGCCAAGTGTTTGATTAGCGATACGAGAAATGCACATGGCCAATGGGCGTGAGTTTTGGCTAAGGATGATCATATACTAAGAAGAATGTCTTCACAAATTTTTAGGGAAATGAAGAATATATAAATAACACTTCCTTCACAAAGTGCTGCTCTGAACAGAATAGGAAAATGAATATTGTTGAGTTATTTTTGAACTAGGCAAGGAAGGTTTTTGACATATTTGATGAAGATATGATCCAAACAATTTATGAGAATTTTTTGGAATTCTTGGAATAGCAGAAATATAGGTTGCTTCACAACCTAGGGCAAAAATTGACACATGGACATGACACATAGGCAAAACTGATGAGATGGCGCCTAGTCATCACAACCCACCACAATCTACAAGCCTATGACCATCTATATTGGTCGTTAACAACTAGAAATAAGGCAGCGGACCAGCACTGTTTGCTTTATGACCATTTCACGTAAGGAAATTACGACTTTTCTGACCAAAATGGTCGCAATGGTTTAGGGTTTGGAGCCCCCCCAACAGCTTTTGACCAATTGGTCTCAAATGGTCATAGATCTATGACCAATTCTTCCAGGGTCACTAACAGAAGGTCACTAGTTGACATATTTCTTGTAGTGTGGAGTTTTCTCTAGGTCACTTTACAAAATAGGCATCAATGCACTTTCAGACAACACACTCACACTCATGATTCTAACTTCTTTAATACCTACTTTGCGATTTTGACAGTTTATTACATATGTTCTGTGCAATTATCAACTTCTATAATTCGAACTTAATTGTATTTGTTCTGTTTTGGCTGCTCTAACAGATATATAGGGTTCTCGGCTGGCAGGGAAGACTTGACAAGAGGCACAGGTAAAATAGATCATCTCTTGTGACTCTCAAGATATGTATCCAAAGGGCAAGTCAGGTCTCGGAATGCTGACTGAGTATTCCATGGCCTTTGTTTTTCTTGCTAGGTGGATTACTACTTCCTTGGACGTTTTCAGGTTATTATTTCCTTGCTCCCCTTTGCCGGCAAGTATTCTCATCTTTTGGTCACTTGCATAAGATACAACATGCTAATGCTATCTTGGTTTGGTTTGCTCTTGTAGAAAATAAGTGAAATGTGCAGACCGACAACATGGACGACAGGTCTTGCGGCTCCCAGCGCCCTCAACCCCCACTGACCCTCTCTCAATTTTGATATCTCCTCTACTCTTCTGGTGAGTGGCACTACAAGAAATATGTCAACTAATGACCTTCTATCGGTGACCTCGGAAGAATTGGTCATAGATCTATGACCATTTGAGACCAATTGGTCAAAAGCTGTTCTGGGCTCCAAACCCTAAACTATATCGACCATTTTGGTCAGAAAGGTCGTAATTTCCTTACGAAATGGTCATAAAGCGAATCTGACTGGTCCATTGCCTTATTTCTAGCTGATCATGACCAATATTGATGGTCATAACCTTGTAAATTATGGTGGGTTGCTATGACTAGGCGCCACCACATTAGTTTTGCCTATGTGTCATGTCCATGTGTGGGTTTTGCCCTAGGTTGTGAAGCAACCTATATTTTTGTCATTCCCAAAATTCATAAAAAATTTCATAAATTCTTTGTGTCATATCTTCGTCAAATATGTAAAAAAACTTCCTTGCCTAGTTCAAAAATAATTCAACAATATTCATTTTCAGATTACATTAGGATAAACACTTTGTGAAGGAAGTGTTATTTATATATTCTTGATTACCCTCAAAAATTTTTGGGCACTCTTTCCTATCAAAATCATTACCTCATGACAAAATTCAGCTCCATTTGCCCAGTAAATCTTCCTCGGCAAATTTCCAAAGTTTTTGTCCACCTAGAACCTTTGTGAAAGAAGTACTAGCTATGCATATCCTAATGAGTTGATTTTTTTCCACATATCCTATATGACTATGTAACTTACCTACACCAAATTTGAGCTCATTTCATTTAGCCAATTTCTCTCACTAATTTTCCGAAGTTTCTGTCCAGAGAAGAGCATTGTGAAGGAAGTACCACTTTGGCATGTCCAAATGGTATCCATTTTCTACAATGCTTTCCTATGCCCAAATAACCATCCTCCACCAAATTTCAGCTCAATCCATTCACTATTTTGAGCCGAGCTTCAACATTCGTATTTATGTCGAGTGTGGTACTTTCCAAAGCAAGTACCACTTATGCTCCTCCTTTTGACCTGAAAATTTGTTAAGACAGTCTTCTTAGTAACTGATCATCCTCAGCCAAAACTCACGCCCATTAGCCATGTGCATTTCCCGTACCACTAATCAAACACTTAGCTGCTAATTCATGTTTGAGCATAGAATCGGTCTCCTCGTGAGAATCTTATGTTGTAATTTTTTTTCCTAGCACCTACGTGGGGAGTGCCCAACCCACTAGACATGCCTAGGCCGCCCAGAATGGATGGCAACACCACGGCCACGCGGTGACCAAGCGGCGGGCATGCGCGCGCTCTAGAGTTGGGGCCCTCGGCCACCGTCCAAACCTCGGCGTATCGCCACCAAACCATGTATTTCTTATTAAATAGGTACTTATGTAACTATAAATGATTTTTGGAAAAAATAAATAGCAAACTATAAGGCAGCTGCATTTCAAATTTGACCTGCTTCCAACTGAATCGGTGGAAATTTGTCTTTTTCACGAGAGGTGGATCAAAACTTTTGACACCCAACCATTGTGTCAATTATGCATTAAATATTTCCTAGTATTTTAGAAAATTGATTTGGTCCAATTTTGCAACAAATATATGGTAGGTCCTTCACAAAAAAAAATCATTTTGGGCACTCAAAATATGGAAAATGATTTTTTCGTCCAAAGAAAACGAAAGCTTCCTTAAGAAACATTGTTTTCCATTCCAACATGCACCCTTGTGCATAATATGAGATCATTTGAACAAACTATGCCATGAATGTGGCTATAAGATTGAGCATTTGGGTTGAAAGCCATGCATCTTCACACTTGGTAGCTCATTTCTGAGAACATTTTTTTAAAATAATCGCCGTATTACAAGTTTATAATTTTTGCTAGTAACTTGGTCATATGTAATGACACAATGCAAAGGTTCTCCAATTTTTTGATTTTTTTTTTGAATTTTTTTACGCCCGTTTCAAAATGCAGTCAAAACGGCGGGCATGACCTTTCCTAGCTAGTGGTTGAATCTTGGAAAACCTTTTGTGTTTCTATGATTAAATAGATACTTATGTACCTAGAAATTATTTTTGGAAAAAATAAAGAGCAAACTATAAGGCAGCTGCAGTTCAAATTTTACCCGCTTCCAACTAAATCGACCGAAATTTGTCTTTTTCACCAGAGGTGGATCAAATATTTTTACACCCAACCATTTGGTCAATTGTGCATTAAATATGTCCTAGTATTTTATCAAATTGATTTGGTACAATTTTGAAACAAATATATGGTAGGTCCTTTACAAAAAAACTCATTTTGGGCACTCGAAAAATGGAAAATGAAATTTCCGTCCAAAGAAAATGAAAACTTCCGTAGGCAACATCGTTTGTCATTCCAATATGAACCGTTGTGCACAATATGAGATCATTTGAAGAAACTAAGCCATGCATGTGGCCATAAGATTAAGTATTTGGGTTGAAAGCCATGCATCTTCACACTTGATAGCTCGTTTCCGAGAACACTTTTCTTAAATAATCGCCGTATTACAAGTTTATAGTTTTTGCTAGCAACTTGGTCACATGTAATGACACAATGCGAAGGCTTTCCATTTTTTAATTTTTGAATCTTTTATACTGTTTCAAAATGCGGTCAAGCTTGGCGGGCATGACCGTTCCTAACTAGTGGTTGAATCTTGGAATTTTTTGTGTTTCTATGATTAAATAGATACTTATGTACCTAGAAATGATTTTTGGAAAAAATAAAGAGCAAACTATAAGGCAGTTGCAGTTCAAATTTTACCCGCTTCCAACCTGAATCGGCGAAATTTGTCTTTTTCACCGAGAGGTGTATAAAAACCTTTTACACCCAACCATTTGGTCAATTGTGCATTAAATATGTCCTAGTATTTTAGAAAATGGATTTGGTATAATTTGGAAACAAATATATGGTAGGTGCTTTACAAAAAAACTTATTTTGGGCACTCGAAAAATGGAAAATGAAATTTCCGTCCAAAGAAAATGAAAACTTCCTTAGGCAACAATGTTTGCATTTCCATATGCACCCTTGTGCACAATATGAGATCATTGAACAAACTATGCCATGAATGTGGCCATAAGATTGAGCATTTGGGTTGAAAGCCATGCATGTTCACACTTGATAGATCGTTTCTGAAAACACTTTTTTTAAAATAATCGCCGTATTACAAGTTTATAATTTTTGCTAGTAACTTGGTCACATGTAATGACACAGTGCGAAGGTTTTCCAATTTTTTGATTTTTCTTGAGTTTTTTATGCTCGTTTCAAAATGCAATCAAAACGGCGGGCATGACCGTTCCGAGCTAGTGGTTGAATCTTGAATTTTTTTTTTGTGTTTATATGATTAAATAGATACTTATGTACCGAGAAATGATCTTTGGAAAAAAATAAAGAGCAAACTGTGAGGCAACTGCAGTTCAAATTTTACACGCTTCCAAGTGAATCGGCCGAAATTTGTCTTTTTCACCAGAGGTATATAAAAATTTTTACACACAAACATTTGGTCAATTATGCATTAAATATGTCCTAGTATTTTAGAAAATTGATTTGGTACAATTTTGAAACAAATATATGGTAGGTCCTTTACAAAAAAACTCATTTTGGGCACTCGAAAAATGGAAAATGAAATTTCCGTCCAAAGAAAATGAAAACTTCCTTAGGCGACATTGTTTGTCATTCCAATATGCACCCTTGTGCACAATATGAGATCATTTGAACAAACTATGCCATGAATGCGGCCATAAGATTGAGCATTTGGGTTGAAAGCCATGCATCTTCACACTTGATAGCTCGTTTCTAGGAACACTTTTTGAAAATAATCACCGTATTACAAGTTTATAATTTTTGCTAGTAACTTGGTCATATGTAATGACAGAATCTGAAGGTTTTCCAATTTTTTGATTTTTTTTGAATTTTTTATGCCTATTTCAAAATGAGGTCAAAACGGCGGGCATGACCGTTCCTAGCTAGTGGTTAAATCTTGGAAAACTTTTTGTGTTCCTATGATTAAATAGATACTTATGTACCTAGAAATTATTTTTGGAAAAAGTAAAGAGTAAACTATGAGGCAGCTGTAGTTCAAATTTGACCTGCTTCCAACTGAATCGGCCGAAATTTGGCTTTTTCACCAAAGGTGTATAATTTTTTTTACACCCAACTATTTGGTCAATTGTGCATTAAATACGTCCTAGTATTTTAGAAAATTGATTTGTTATAATTTTGAAATAAATATATGGTAGGTCCTTTACAAAAAAAAACTCATTTTGGGCACTTGAAAAATGGAAAATGAATTTTTAATCAACCATGACCAATTTTTTAGTCAACTACGACCAATTTAGATGGTCATGACATCGTACCCGTGTGCTGCATTTTGATTGGTCTATGGGCGTTTCACGCGGATCATGGATCAAACACCGTCGGATGCTCGTGGATCCAACGACAGTCCTCACCCTAAGCCCACCTAAGCCGAAACCTTAGTCCTCGTGGACATTTTCCATCCACCCCCCGTCTCCTTTCTTTTCTCCATCTCTCCACAGTCCGTGACCCCGACCCCAACCCGTCCTTCCCCAACCTCCTCTCCCCGATCCCATCGGTCGGCGCGACCTTCGCTCCACCAGCCCTACCAACGACCTCCTACACAATCGCGTGGCGTGTGGCAGTTCCAACCAATGACATCTCGGTCGAACCCCTACCCCATGGCCATGGCAAGGGGAGCCCGAAACCCTACCCCGTGGCGGCTAGGGTTTTAGTCGGCTCCAACTCCAAGCCTCTGCTCTGCCTCCGGCAACTCCCGAGCCCTCAAGGGCGGGCGGGTGGGCGGCTGGCGCTGCCTCCGTGCACGCGCACCGGGAGGCCCTCGAGGCGGCCCTCCGTGCGCGTGCACCGGGAGGACCTCGAGGCGTCGCTGATAACCCACAAGTGTAGGGGATCAACTGTAGCCTCTTTAGATAAGTAAGAGTGTCGAACCCAACGAGGAGCTAAAGGTAGAACAAATATTCCCTCAAGTTCTATCGACCACCAATACAACTCTACGCACGCTTAATGTTCGCTTCACCTAAAACAAGTATGAAACTAGAAGGACTTTGTAGGTGTTGTTGGATAGGTTTGCAAGAAAGTAAAGAGCATGTAAATATAAACTAGGGTTGTTTAGATAAAGAAGCAATAAAGTAAATTTAGCGAGTGTGGAAAAGTGGTGGTAGGAGTTGTGTAATTGTCCCTAAGCAATTGACTACTTTACTAGACCGATAGCAAGTTTTATGTGGGAGAGGCATAAGGTAACATACTTTCTCTTCTTGGATCATATGCTCTTATGATTGGAACTCTAGCAAGCATCCACAACAACTAAAGATCATTAACGTAAAACCCAACCATATCATTAAAGCATCAAGTCCCCTTTATCCCATACGCAACAACCCCCTTACTCGTGTTTATGCTTCTGTCACTCAAGCAACCCACTATAAGTGAATCATGAACGTATTGCAACGCCCTACAACAGGAATCCCTCACGCTTGCGCGACACGGAGGGCACAATAGGACAGCAACATAACCACAAGCAAATTAAACCAATCATAGCAATTCATCAATCACCGGTAGGACAACGAAAATCTACTCAGATATCCTATGATGGCAACACATCATTGGATAATAATATTAAGCATAAAGCACCATGTTCAAGTAGAGGGTACAGCGGGTTGTGGGAGACTGGACCGCTGAATATAGATGGGGGAAGGTGATGGAGATTTTGGTGAAGATGATGGAGGTGTTGGTGTAGATCGCGGTGATGATGATGGCCCCCGGCGGCGTTCTGGCGCCACCGGAAGCGAGGGGGAGAGAGCCCCCTCCTTCTTCTTCTTCCTTGACCTTCTCCCTAGATGTGAGAAGGGTTTCCCCTCTGGTCCATGGTCTCCATGGCGTGGAAGGGGCGAGAGCCCCTCCGAGATTGGATCTGTCTCTCTGTCTCTCTCTGTTTCTGCGTTCTTGGATTCTGCTCTTTCACCGTTTCTTATATATTCGGAGATCCGTAACTCCGATTGGGTTGAAACCTTCGCCATGATTTTTTTTCCGAAAATTATCTTCTTGCGGCAAAAGAAGAGCAAAGAATCGCCTTATGGGGTGCCCACGAGGGTCGGGGCGCCTCCTTCCTTGTGTCCCCTCGGCACCGTCTCGCGTTGATTCTTCCTCCCAAATCTCACAAATATTCCAAAAATATGCTCCGTCCGCTTTTGTCCCGTTTGGACTCCGTTTGATATGGGTTTTGCGAAACATAAAACATGCAACAAACAAGAAGCGCCTTTGGGCCTTTGGATCAATATGTTAGTCCCAAAATAATATAAAAAGTTGCCAAAAGTACATGAAAGTTGAATAATATTGGCATGGAACAATAAAAATTATAGATCTGACGAAGACGTATCAGCATCTAAGCTTAATTCCTGCTCGTCCTCGAGTAGGTAAATGATAAAAAGATATTTTTTGATGTGGAATGCTACCTAGCATAATCTTGATCATATATCTAACCATGGCATGAATATTAAGACACGAGTGATTCAAAGCAATAGTCTATGATTTGACATTAAGATGATAATATTTCAAGCGTACTAATAAAGCAATCATGTCTTTTCAAAACAACATGGCCAAAGAAAGTTATCCCTACAAAATCATATAGTCTGGCTATGCTCTATCTTCAGCACACAAAATATTCAAATCATGCACAACCCCGATGACAAGCCAAGCAATTGTTTCATACTTTTGACGTTCTCAAACCTTTTCAACTTTCACGCAATACTTGAGCGTGAGCCATGGACATAGCATTATAGGTTGAATAGAATATTATGGTGGAGGTTGTGAGGAGAAGACAAAAAAGGAGAAAGTCTCACATCAACGCGGCTAATCAACGGGCTATGGAGATGCCCATCAATTGATGTTAATGTGAGGAGTAGGAATTGCCATGCAACGGATGCACTAGAGCTATAAGTGTATGGAAGCTCAAACTGGAAACTAAGTGGGTGTGCATCCAACTTGCTTGCTCATGAAGACCTCGGGCGTTTGAGGAAGCCCATCATCGGAATATACAAGCCAAGTTCTATAATGAAAATTCCCACTATATATATATATAAGGCTTCTTTGGCCTCTATCTTTTTTTGGGCTTCTTTGGCCACTTTTATTTTTCATAAAGTCCGAAGTCTCATCCCGACTTGTGGGGGAATCATAGTCTCCATCATCCTTTCCTCACCGGGGCAATGCTCTAATAATGATGATCATCACACTTTTATTTACTTACAACTCAATATTACAACTCGATACTAGAACAAAAATATGACTCTATATGAATGCCTCCGGCGGTGTACCGGGATGTGCAATGATCTAGCATAGCAATGACATCAAAAAACGGACAAGCCATGAAAACATCATGATAGCTATCTTACGATCATGCAAAGCAATAAGACAATGAATGCTCAAGTCATGTATATGATGATGATGGAAGTTGCATGGCAATATATCTCGGAATGGCTATGGAAATGCCATAATAGGTAGGTATGGTGGCTGTTTTGAGGAAGATATAAGGAGGCTTATGTGTGATAGAGCGTATAGTATCACGGGATTTGGATGCACCGGCGAAGTTTGCACCAACTCTCGAGGTGAGAAAGGGCAATGCACGGTACCGAAGACGCTAGCAATGATGGAAGGGTGAGAGTGCGTATAATCCATGGACTAAACATTAGTCATAAAGAACTCACATACTTATTGCAAAAATCTATTAGTCATCGAAACAAAGTACTATGTGCATGCTCCTAGGGGGATAGATTGGTAGGAAAAGACCATCGCTCGTCCCCGACTGCCACTCATAAGGAAGACAATCAATAAATAAATCATGCTCCGACTTCATCACATAACGGTTCACCATACGTGCATCCTTTGGGAATCAGAAACCTCAACACAAGTATTTCTACTAATCCACAACTACTCACTAGCATGACTCTAATATCACCACCTTCATATCGCAAAACTATTGCAAGGAATCAAACATATCATATTTAGTGATCTACAAGTTTATGTACGATTTTATGACTAACCATGTGATTGACCAATTCCTGTCATCTCTCTAAATAGATATAAGTGAAGCAAGAGAGTTTAATTCTTTATACAAAAGATATGCCTGTGCTCTAACAAATATAAGTGAAGCAAAAGAGCATTCTACAAATGGCGGTTCTATGTGAAGAGAAACAGGCAATCCAAACTTCAAATGATATAAGTGAAGCACATGAAGCATTCTATAAAGCCATACTCAAAAGATTTAAGTGAAGTGCAATGAGCATTCTATAAATCAACCAAGTACTATCTCATACTAGCATGGTGCATAAAAGAAAAAAAAATCAAAACTAAATGCAAAAGATGCACCAAGACTAGCACATATCGCATGAACGAAATGAATCCGAAAACATACCGATACTTGTTGAAGAAAGAGGGGATGCCTTCAGGGCATCCCCAAGCTTAGACGCTTGAGTATCCTTGAATATTTACTTGGGATGCCTTGGGCATCCCCAAGCTTGAGCTCTTGGCTCTCTTCCTTTTCCTCATACCGAGACCTCCTCGATCAAACACTTCATTCACACAAAACTTCAACAGAAAACTTGGTAAGATCCGTTAGTATAATAAAGCAAATCACTAGTCTAAGTACTGTTGCAAACCAATTCATATTTTGTTTTTTCATTGTAGCTACTGTAATATAACTTTTCCATGGTTTAATCCACTGATAGGAATTGATAGTTTCATTAAAACAAGTAAACTATGCATCAAAAGCAGAATCTGTCAAAAACAGAACAGTCTGTAGCAATCTGAACATTCACCATACTTCTGGAACCCAAAAAATTCTGCCAAAATTATGAAAAATAAACAATTTGTATAGAAAGACATTGCAAAAAGTTTCAGAACCGTTTGATGTTCCAGTAAAAAACTGTAAAATTTGGCACTACAGACAAAGTTTCTGTCCTGCACCGCACAAACCAACAAGCATTGTACACATCCTAAAGGCAAACCTTGGCACATTATTTTTATAATACAAAGGAATTGTACAAGGGGATAATTATTTTTGATGAAAAGTTTCTGTAATTAAGATTCACAAAGTTCCAGTGAGCATGAACAAAGTTCAAGGAGCTCCCCCACTTCAACAATGCTTGTCTTTCTTACTTTCACTTTCCTTTTTGAAAAGTTTAGGGTGCCCCTCTTTATTTTTTTGTTTTTAAACTTTATGAAAGCACACAAAAGAAATAAAATGGCTCTCAACTTCCGGGTTGTCTCCCTGGCAGCGCTTTCTTTAAAGCCATGAAGCTAGGCATACAGTGCTCAAGTAATGGATCCACCCGGATCCCAAGGTATATCAAAGCCAATTTTAATTAACAATGATTTTTGATTTAGTAGTGAGCACAAAGTAACATATATCATGCAACAACGAAGTATAACTATCTTCCTATGCATCGGCATGTCATAAAGGAACAATTCATGCATACAAATTAAAGGCCAATGCATAGTATAAACAGTTTCTTGCAATTTTATCGTATTGGAAACATACAGAGGTGGAGATATAGTTCCTTTCTCATAATAATTGCAAGTAGGAGCAGTAAGCAAATGCATATCACATTCATCAAAATTATCATGTGCAATGGTAAAGGGCAACCCATCAATATAATCCTTAATAAGCACAAACTTCTCCGATATAGTGTAGTAGGGAGAATTCACAAAGATAATAGGACTATCATGCGTGGGTGCAATAGCAACAATTTCATGTTTAACATAAGGAACTATAGCAAGTTCATCTCCATAAGCATCATTCATATTGGCATCATGGCCACAAGCATAGCAAGCATCAAGTTCATCAAAAAGGGATATTTCAAATGAATTAAAGGGATCATAGCAATTATCATAACAATCATCGTTCGGTAAGCACGAAGGGAAATTAAACAATGTATGAGTTGAAGAGTTACTCTCATTAGAAGGTGGGCACGGGTGGCTAATCCGCTCTTCCTCATTTTGTTCTTCGCTCTCCTCATCATCTTTTTCATCTAATGAGCTCACAGTTTCATCAATTTCTTCTTCCATAGACTCCTGCAAAATATTAGTCACTTCTTGGACAGCGGAGACTTTCTCTATAAATGCATCAATATTGGAATTGAATTCATAATTCTCCTAGCAATGTTTAAGCATAGCAAAAAATTTCAGGTCTGTAAATAGCATCATCAAGATTTTCACACTCTTTAAACAAGGATTCAATTTCATAAGCACCCATAAAAGCAACGAATTCTTCTATTTGTTCCACATCATAGTAATCATATATACCATTAGCATAAGAAGCTAAGGTTTCATTATCATTGAATTTGCATGAAAAGGGAAGGTGTGGAGCCTTCATCCTAGAGCAATAATGTAAGTGCATCTAGTGCCCCTTAGTGATTTTGGTGTATTGAAGACTTATAGGTTAAATGGCGATGCGTTTGTGAGTGTACAGGTCTATAAGTCTATGAGGAGTTTGATATTTACAGAGAAAGTCGACCCCTAAAAATGAAGTTCTTCGACTGAAGACTTTGATATTCTGAAGACTTTCTGAAGACTTTGAAAGTGAAGAAATTGGTGTGACCTTGAAGACTTGATATTCATTCGAGGAATATGAAGCGTGAAGACTTTTGTTTTCGTAGTTTCATTTTCGCTTTCTTGAGTCATAGGAAACACCGTCATTGTTAAAGGGGTCGAGGAAATACTAAGGAAAAATTTCCATGTGATGCTCAACTCAAAATCCTACACCTACCAATCCCTTGAGTGAAGCCATTGGAAATCTCATACGATTCAGTCAAATTCTTGATATGAGACGCAGTTCTTCCGTCCTTGATGACTTTACTCGATCGAGGAGTTAGGAATTCGCCAGTCGAATTGCCTACACAAAGGAGGAACATGATAGCCACGAGGAATTTGAGAGTCAAATTTCCGACCGTTCTTTGTCTTCTTGGCGGCTGTCCCAAAATATCTTATCCACCTAATGGTCATATCAATGAAAGGCATTTATGTCTTATCATGTCAGGCTGCTCCCTAGGCTATAAATAGCCGCCCCCTACAACGACTAGCTGGTTGGCTGCTCTGAGAGAACTTGACACTTGTCATTTGAGAGCAACCCATCCTCCGAGGACTTTGAGCGAAAATCATCAAGTGAGGAAAATCCCAAAACCAAACCCCCACAAACCCAAAGTGATTGAGCATCATCAAGAAATTGATCTGCGTGGATCCGACGCTTGTTACCTTTGAAGACTGTGCTTCTTCCAGACGGTTAGGCGTCAAGGTCTAGAGCATCCAAGAGGAATTGTGGATCACCGAGTGACCAAGTCTGTGAAGGTTTGGAAGTCACCTGAAGACTTATCATGAGTGATTGGACGAGGCCTGCGTGGTCTTAGTTCGAGGAGAATACGGTGAGGACTGGGTGTCCTGAGTTGCGGCTCAGAGACTGGATGTCCGGGATTGTGTGTCCTCGAGTTTAAATACTCATCCGCTCCAACCAGACGTACAACTAAGACAGCAGCTGGAACTGGTTTACCAAATCATTGTCTTCACCAACTGACTGGTTCTATTCCTCAACTCTTCCATTTCCTCATTACGTGTTGAATGTTGTTCATATCTGTGCTTGAAGACTTTGATGAAGACTTTCACAAATTCCTCGTTCAATTTCTTGACTGTTTGTCTTCATCTTGCTATCCTGTGTTTACGCTTTCCGTACTCGTTTTAGTCTTCATTTCATCATGCCGACTATGTGTGTATCCTGTTATGTTTACTTCGAGTACATATTCATTGCAAGTAGTTCTTCGCTAAGGAATTTCCTCACTAGCAAATTCCTCAGTGAAGAATTCATAAAAATCGCCTATTCACCCCCCCTCTAGTCGATATAACGCACTTTCAATTGGTATCAGAGCAAGTTACTCCCTTGTTTTGTGTGATTTTGGTTTAACCGCCTGGAGTTTTAGTTATGTCGACCGCAGTATGATCAAGGTCTTGGCTGGGTGTCCTACCTTTGATGGAGCGGATTACCCTCTATGGAAGAACAAGATGCGAATGCATCTTGAGGCAATTGACAATGATCTACGGTATGTTGTGGAAAATGGTGTCCCTCTCATCGGTGAAACACCGACCGCTACCGATGTGAAGAGATTCAAACAACTCGATTCTCAAGCGAAGAATATCATCTGTGGCCATCGAGCAAAGGACAAGTATGGAAGAGTGAGTGCTTTGGAAGCGCTAAGCTTATACGGGATAGGCTGTCCAAAGTAAATGAAGGAGTTTCAACTCAGCGTGACTCTCGAGTCGATGTTCTTGAGAATCTCTTCAACCGCTTCAAAAGACTCGACAATGAGAATGTCCAACAAACCTTTGATCGCCTCATCGACATCTCAAATGAGCTTCAAGCCCTCGGTGCCACCGACATCACGATCATGAAGTTGTGAAGAAAGCTGCTGAGATCGCTTGATTCCTCATTTGATACTCGGGGATGATGATACAAGAACATGCCGACTACAAGTCGCTTGATCCTGCTGATATCCTCGAAGGCTAAACACTCACGAGTTCGACTTCTGAAAAGAGAGATCTCTATGGCTCAAACTATGGCAAACCACGTGCCTCAAGGCTAAGGTTGTGTCGACTCGAATGTGAGGATTACGGTAGTAGCCTTGGTGATCTGAAGAAGCGAGCCAGATCTAGCTCTGCTTGTGAAGAAATTTCAGAAGTTCACAAGATGTGGTCGCTTTGGAAAACCCTCAAGAGGAAATGATTCCTCATCCAGTGACTACAAGAGAAGACTTTGCCACAAATGCAAGAAGCCTGGTCACTATATTCAAGATTGTCCTCAGTGGGAAAAGGAAATGAAGAAGAAGAAATACAAGGATTACAGTTCTGATGATATGAAGAAGAAGAAGAAATACAATGCTTGGAGCGCAGAGGTAGGCGTTGATGACCTCGGCGAGATTGACACCGTGCAGCAGCTTCAGGTCCCTCCTCACCTGCACAGTCAAGCACATACACTTGTTAGTGCAGATCCACTTGCGGAACACGGTGGGGAGTGGGGCAACAGCTCGTGGTAGTACACCTACCTTGAGGGTCTTGGAAGTAGGAAGCATGGCGGTGCTGGTTCGGTTCTACAACGAGGCGCTAGAGCACTCCGACCTCCGCTGCGACCGCTCATATCCTATCAACATAAACATTTCACAAATCAACATCCATGCTCATATCCTATCCAACCAGCATAAACAGTTCACAAATCAACATCCATGCTCATATCCTATCAGCATAACATTTCACAAATCAACATTCAAGTTCATATCCTATCGGCATAAACATTTCGAAATCATATCCTATCTATCAACATAAACATTTCAGAAATCATATTGTATCTATCAGCATAAAAGGCACTCTTAAAGCTTAAGTTTCCTATAACTAGCAGCACCTGTCGAACTTAAAGCTTAGGAAGGTAGGTAGTATGTTATATGACACCTTGAAGAGTAGGACTTAAGGATGTGCTGCTCTTATACATGATGCAATTCAGCATTTTGCCGCAAGAGAAATGCTTAATCAGATTCAGCGATTGTCCATCTAAGCGATATCATCCCTTCTCTGGGATTTTCATTCTCCCACCGAAAACTATAGTGTGTCCGTAGATCATGCCAACCCCTGTTTTCTACTCGGGTAGCGATGACCGAAAGCGCAGAGCTACACAAAGAGCAGAAGAGACTGCCGCTTAACAAATACACGAGGAGCAAAGACGGTGACCAATCGCTAACGGTTGCCGATTAACGAGAAAACTAGTGCGGTGCGGGTATGGAAAGTAATGTTCCCCTTTTGGATTGGAGGAAACCAGCATGGGTGTTTCCACTTATTCCCTACATGTTCACAGTTGCGGGGAGGGTGCTTCGCATTTGGATCACGATCCACGGAAGCTAATGACCACTTTGCATAGGTTAAGGATTTATCGTTGTCTCCACAAAGACAACTACACAACTAACAAAAACAAACAGATGTAAAGAACAAGTAGTGAACGCTGGCGGCAATCGGATAGAGCGGTCCGACAGTTAAACTAGGTGAACGAAGGAGAACGAAGGTACCGAAGCGAGATCAACTCTCGCATGACGGGGCCCATGCGCCGTAGGCGGAGGCGGGCTGGCGGAGCGATCCGGTGGGGTGGGGTGCTGCGGCGTCGGCGCGGGAACGCTGCCGATGGTACGCGTCGGCGGCGCCGGGTGCTATCGCGGGCGAGATGGATGGATCTGATCGGGGCCTCCGCCGAGTGACGCGTGCGGGAAGAAAGCGGTGTGAAGCTGGACCCGCGAGGAGGAGAGGATGGCCTTGATTTCGCCACCCGACCGTGGCCCGTCGGCGGGTCGGTTGGCGGGGACGGTGGATCGCTCCGGCATGGCGGATTGGGCGGTGGCGGCGAGCGGCGAGCCGCCCCTCCTCCTCTCCTCTGTCACAGCATCGGAGATCGCGGAATCGGCCGGCATCTGTGGCGGCGGAGATGTCCCGAGAGAGAGAGAAAAGTTGCGGGAGAGAGAGAAGGATGGGTGGGGTCCTCCGAGGTGTGTGGGAAGCAGATGGGAGGGAGAGGCTGCCGACGGATGTGGGAGAGACAGGCGGTGAGTGGGTGGACGCGCAATGCGAGATAGAAGGGAGGGATGGATCGGGGTGGGTGGGACGAGAGTGGGTTAGGGTTTAGGCGGTGGGTGCAGTGCAGGGTAGGTGGGACGTCGGTGCCGTCGGATCCGGTATAATCTAATGGTGCTTAATCCATGATCCACGTGATATCCTTTTGAACCAATCAGAATGCAGTACCCCTTTGATGACGTTATGACCATTCAAATTGGTCGTAATCGATTAAAAACAAAATGCTAAATTATGCCAACTATTTTATGGTCTACAAAAGTTTAGAAAACTAAATAGAAAAAGAAAAACCTTCGCATTGTGTCACCAAGTGTGACCTACTTTTCAGTAAAAATAACAAACTTTGAATAAAACAAATAGCTTCAAAATGTGTTCTCAGAAATGAGTTTTTTTTACAAAAGAACCATTTTTTGAGTGCCCAAAATGAGTTTTTTCGTGAAGGACCTACCATATATTTGTTGCAAAATTGGACCAAATCAATTTTCTAAAATATTAGGCCATGTTTAATACAAAATTGACCAAATGGTTGGGTGTCAAATGTTTCGATCCACCTCTGGTGAAAAAGACAAATGTCCGCCGATCCAGCTGGAAGCGGGTCAAGTTTGAACTGCAGCTGCCTTATAATTTGCTCTTTATTTTTTCCAAAAATTGTTTCTAGGTACATAATTATCTATTTAATCAGAGAAACACCAAAAAAATTCCAGGATTCAATAACTAGCTAGGAACGGTTATTCCCGCCATTTTGACCACATTTTGAAACGGGCATAAAAAATATATTTGGAAAACCTTCCCATTGTATCATTATATGTGGCCAAGTTACCGGCAAAAATTATAAACTTGTAATACGACAATTATTTTAAAAAAGTGTTCACAGAAACGAGCTATCAAGTGTGAAGATTCATGGCTTTCAAGCCAAATGATCAATCATGTGGCCACATTCAGGACATAGTTTGTTCAAATGATCTCATATTGTGCACAAGGGTGCATCTTGGAATGGCAGACAATGTTGCCTAAGGAAGTTTTCATTTTCTTTGGACGAAAAATTCATTTTCCATTTTTCGAGTTCCCGAAATGAGGTTTTTTTGTGAAGGACCTACCATATATTTGTTGCAAAATTGGACCAAATCAATTTTCTAAAATACTAGGACATATTTAATGCACAATTGAACAAATGGTTGGGTGTAAAAAGTTTAGATCCACCTCTCGTGAAAAAGACAAATTCCTGCTGATTCAGCTGGAATAGGGTCAAATTTGAACTGTAGCTGCCTCGTAGTTTGCTCTTTATTTTTCCCAAAAATCATTTCTAGGTACATAAGTATCTATTTAATCAGAGAAACACCAAAAAAATTTCAAGATTCAACCACTAGCTAGGAACGGTCATTCCCGCCGTTTTGACCACATTTTGAAACAGGCATAAAAAATTCAAAAAAAATCAAAAAATCAGAAAACCTTCGCATTGTGTCATTATATGTGGCCAAGATTCCAGGAAAAATAATAAACTTGTAATACGGAAATTATTTTAAAGAAGTGTTCTCAGAAACGAGCTATCATGCGTGAAGATTCATGGCTTTCAAGCCAAATGATCAATCTTGTGGCCACATTCATGGCATAGTTTATTCAAATGATCTCATATTGTGCACAAGGGTTCATCTTGGAATTCCAAACAATGTTGCCTAAGGGAGTTTTCATTTTCTTTTCACGGAAAATACATTTTCCATTTTCTGAGTGCCTAAAATGAGTATTTTTGTGAAGGACCTACCATATATTTGTTGCAAAATTGGACCTAATCAATTTTCTAAAATACTAGGACATATTTAATGCACAATTGAACAAATGGTTGGGTGTAAAAAGTTTAGATCCACCTCTCGTGAAAAAGACAAATTCTGCCGATTCAATTTGGAATAGGGTCAAATTTGAACTGTAGCTGCCTCGTAGTTTGCTCTTTATTTTTCCCAAAAATCATTTCTAGGTACATAAGTATCTATTTAATCAGAGAAACACCAAAAAAATTTCAAGATTCAACCACTAGCTAGGAACGGTCATTCCCGCCGTTTTGACCACATTTTGAAACAGGCATAAAAAATTCAAAAAAAAAATCAAAAAATCAGAAAACCTTCGCATTGTGTCATTATATGTGGCCAAGATTCCAGGAAAAATAATAAACTTGTAATACGGAAATTATTTTAAAAAAGTGTTCTCAGAAACGAGCTATCATGCGTGAAGATTCATGGCTTTCAAGCCAAATGATCAATCTTGTGGCCACATTCATGGCATAGTTTATTCAAATGATCTCATATTGTGCACAAGGGTTCATCTTGGAATTCCAAACAATGTTGCCTAAGGGAGTTTTCATTTTCTTTTCACGGAAAATACATTTTCCATTTTCTGAGTGCCTAAAATGAGTATTTTTGTGAAGGACCTACCATATATTTGTTGCAAAATTGGACCTAATCAATTTTATAAAATACCAGGACATATTTAATGCACAATTGACAAAATGGTTGGGTGTCAAAAGTTTTGATCCACCTCTTGGTGAAAAAGACAAATTCCCATCGATTCAGCTGGAAGCAGGTCAAATTTGAACTGCAGGTGCCTCATAGTTTGCTCTTTATTTTTTCCAAAAATCATTTCTAGGTAAATAAGTATCTATTTAATCAGAGAAACACCAAAAAAAATTCCAAGATTCAACTACTAGCTAGGAACGGCCATTCCCGCTGTTTTGACCGCATTTTGAAACGGGCATAAAAAATTCAAAAAAATCAAAAAATTGGAAAACCTTCGCATTGTGTCATTATATGTGGCCAAGTTTCGAGGACAAATAATAAACCTGTAATATGGAAGTTATTTTAAAAAAGTGTTCTCAGAAACGAGTTATCATGCGTGAAGATTCATGGCTTTCAAGCCAAATGATCAATCTTATGGCCACATTCATGGCATAGTTTGTTCAAATGATCTCATATTGTGCACAAGGGTGCATCTTGGAATTCCAAACAATGTTGCCTAAGGGAGTTTTCATTTTCTTTTCACGGAAAATACATCTTCCATTTTTCGAGTGCCCAAATGAGTTTTTTGTGAAGGACCTACCATATATTTGTTGCAAAATTGGATCAAATCAATTTTATAAAATACTAGGATATATTTAATGCACAATGGACCAAATGGTTGGGTGTAAAAAGTTTTGATCCACCTCTCATGAAAAAGACAAATTCCTGCTGATTCAGCTGGAAGCGGGTCAAATTTGAACTGCAGCTGCCTCATATTTTGCTCTTTATTTTTTCCAAAAATCATTTCTAGGTACATAAGTATCTATTTAATCAGAGAAACACAAAAAAAGTTTCCAAGGTTGAACCACTAGCTAGGAACGATCATTCCCGCCGTTTTGATCGCATTTTGAAACAGGCATAAAAAATTCAAAAAATCAGAAAACCTTTGCATTGTGTCATTATATGTGGCCAAGTTTCCAAGAAAAATAATAAACTTGTAATACGAAAATTATTTTAAAAAAGTGTTCTCAGAAACGAGCTATCATGCGTGAAGATTTATGGCTTTCAAGCCAAATGATCAATCTTATGCCACATTCATGGCATAGTTTGTTCAAATGATTTCATATTGTGCACAAGGGTGCATCTTGGAATTCCAAACATTGTTGCCTAAGGGAGTTTTCATTTTCTTTTCACGGAAAATACATTTTCCATTTTCCGAGTGCTTGAAATGAGTTTTTTTGGTGAAGGACCTACCATATATTTGTTGCAAAATTGGACCTAATCAATTTTATAAAATACTAGTACATATTTAATGCACAATTGACAAAATGGTTGGGTGTCAAAAGTTTTGATCCACTTCTAGTGAAAAAGGCAAATTCCCGTCGATTCAGGTGGAAGCGGGTCAAATTTGAACTAAAGGTGCCTCATAGTTTGCTCTTTATTTTTTCCTAAAATCATTTCTTGGTAAATAAGTATCTATTTAATTAGAAATACATGGTTTGATGGCGAGACATCGAGGTTTGACGGTGGCGGCGCCCCAACTCTAGAGCGCATAAGCTCGCATGCCCGCCGCGTGGTCACCGCATGACCGTGGCGTTGCCATGCGTTCTGGGCGGCCTAGGCATGTCTAGTGGGTTGGGCATTCCCTAGGTAGGTGCTAGGAAGAAAATTATAACATAATATTCTCATGAGGAGAGCGAACTATGCTCAAACGTGAATTAGCAGCCAAGTGTTTGATTAGCGATACGAGAAATGCACATGGCCAATGGGCGTGAGTTTTGGCTAAGGATGATCATATACTAAGAAGAATGTCTTCACAAATTTTTAGGGAAATGAAGAATATATAAATAACACTTCCTTCACAAAGTGCTGCTCTGAACAGAATAGGAAAATGAATATTGTTGAGTTATTTTTGAACTAGGCAAGGAAGGTTTTTAACATATTTGATGAAGATATGATCCAAACAATTTATGAGAATTTTTTGGAATTCTTGGAATAGTAGAAATATAGGTTGCTTCACAACCTAGGGCAAAAATTGACACATGGACATGACACATAGGCAAAACTGATGAGATGGCGCCTAGTCATCACAACCCACCACAATCTACAAGCCTATGACCATCTATATTGGTCGTTAACAACTAGAAATAAGGCAGCGGACCAGCACTGTTTGCTTTATGACCATTTCACGTAAGGAAATTACGACTTTTCTGACCAAAATGGTCGCAATGGTTTAGGGTTTGGAGCCCCCCCAACAGCTTTTGACCAATTGGTCTCAAATGGTCATAGATCTATGACCAATTCTTCCAGGGTCACTAACTGAAGGTCACTAGTTGACATATTTCTTGTAGTGTGGAGTTTTCTCTAGGTCACTTTACAAAATAGGCATCAATGCACTTTCAGACAACACACTCACACTCATGATTCTAACTTCTTTAATACCTACTTTGCGATTTTGACAGTTTATTACATATGTTCTGTGCAATTGTCAACTTCTATAATTCGAACTTAATTGTATTTGTTCTGCTTTTGGCTGCTCTAACAGATATCTGAGGGTTCTCGGTGGCGAGGAAGACTTGACAAGAGGCAGGTAAAATAGATCATCTCTTGTGACTCTCAAGATATGTATCCAAAGGGCAAGTCGGTCTCGAATCTTGTTGAGTATTCCATGGCCTTTGTTTTTCTTGCTAGGTGGATTACTACTTCCTTGGACGTTTTCAGGTTATTATTTCCTTGCTCCCCTTTGCCGGCAAGTATTCTCATCTTTTGGTCACTTGCATAAGATACAACATGCTAATGCTATCTTGGTTTGGTTTGCTCTTGTAGAAAATAAGTGAAATGTGCAGACCGACAACATGGACGACAGGTCTTGCGGCTCCCAGCGCCCTCAACCCCCACTGACCCTCTCTCAATTTTGATCTCTCCTCTACTCTTCTGGTGAGTGGCACTACAAGAAATATGTCAACTAATGACCTTCTATCGGTGACCCTGGAAGAATTGGTCATAGATCTATGACCATTTGAGACCAATTGGTCAAAAGCTGTTCGGGGGGCTCCAAACCCTAAACTATAACGACCATTTTGGTCAGAAAGGTCGTAATTTCCTTACACGAAATGGTCATAAAGCAGATACGACTGGTCCGCTGCCTTATTTCTAGCTGATCATGACCAATATTGATGGTCATAACCTTGTAAATTATGGTGGGTTGCTATGACTAGGCGCCACCACATTAGTTTTGCCTATGTGTCATGTCCATGTGTCAGTTTTTGCCCTAGGTTGTGAAGCAACCTATATTTTTGTCATTCCCAAAATTCATAAAAAATTTCATAAATTCTTTGTGTCATATCTTCGTCAAATATGTAAAAAAACTTCCTTGCCTAGTTCAAAAATAATTCAACAATATTCATTTTCCTATTCTGTTCAGATAAACACTTTGTGAAGGAAGTGTTATTTATATATTCTTGATTACCCTCAAAAATTTTTGGGCACTCTTTCCTATCAAAATCATTACCTCATGACAAAATTCAGCTCCATTTGCCCAGTAAATCTTCCTCGGCAAATTTCCAAAGTTTTTGTCCACCTAGAACCTTTGTGAAAGAAGTACTAGCTATGCATATCCTAATGAGTTGATTTTTTTCCACATATCCTATATGACTATGTAACTTACCTACACCAAATTTGAGCTCATTTCATTTAGCCAATTTCTCTCACTAATTTTCCGAAGTTTCTGTCCAGAGAAGAGCATTGTGAAGGAAGTACCACTTTGGCATGTCCAAATGGTATCCATTTTCTACAATGCTTTCCTATGCCCAAATAACCATCCTCCACCAAATTTCAGCTCAATCCATTCACTATTTTGAGCCGAGCTTCAACATTCGTATTTATGTCGAGTGTGGTACTTTCCAAAGCAAGTACCACTTATGCTCCTCCTTTTGACCTGAAAATTTGTTAAGACAGTCTTCTTAGTAACTGATCATCCTCAGCCAAAACTCACGCCCATTAGCCATGTGCATTTCCCGTACCACTAATCAAACACTTAGCTGCTAATTCATGTTTGAGCATAGAATCGGTCTCCTCGTGAGAATCTTATGTTGTAATTTTTTTTCCTAGCACCTACCTTGGGAGTGCCCAACCCACTAGACATGCCTAGGCCGCCTGAGCGGATGGCAACACCACGGCCACGCTGGTGACCAAGCGGCGGGCATGGCAGCTCTAGAGTTGGGGCCCTCGGCCACCGTCAAACCTCGCGACGCCACCAAACCATGTATTTCTTATTAAATAGGTACTTATGTAACTATAAATGATTTTTGGAAAAAATAAATAGCAAACTATAAGGCAGCTGCATTTCAAATTTGACCTGCTTCCAACTGAATCGGTGGAAATTTGTCTTTTTCACGAGAGGTGGATCAAAACTTTTGACACCCAACCATTGTGTCAATTATGCATTAAATATTTCCTAGTATTTTAGAAAATTGATTTGGTCCAATTTTGCAACAAATATATGGTAGGTCCTTCACAAAAAAAATCATTTTGGGCACTCAAAATATGGAAAATGATTTTTTCGTCCAAAGAAAACGAAAGCTTCCTTAAAAACATTGTTTTCCATTCCAACATGCACCCTTGTGCATAATATGAGATCATTTGAACAAACTATGCCATGAATGTGGCTATAAGATTGAGCATTTGGGTTGAAAGCCATGCATCTTCACACTTGGTAGCTCATTTCTGAGAACATTTTTTTAAAATAATCGCCGTATTACAAGTTTATAATTTTTGCTAGTAACTTGGTCATATGTAATGACACAATGCAAAGGTTCTCCAATTTTTTGATTTTTTTTGAATTTTTTTACGCCCGTTTCAAAATGCAGTCAAAACGGCGGGCATGACCTTTCCTAGCTAGTGGTTGAATCTTGGAAAACCTTTTGTGTTTCTATGATTAAATAGATACTTATGTACCTAGAAATTATTTTTGGAAAAAATAAAGAGCAAACTATAAGGCAGCTGCAGTTCAAATTTTACCCGCTTCCAACTAAATCGACCGAAATTTGTCTTTTTCACCAGAGGTGGATCAAATATTTTTACACCCAACCATTTGGTCAATTGTGCATTAAATATGTCCTAGTATTTTATAAAATTGATTTGGTACAATTTTGAAACAAATATATGGTAGGTCCTTTACAAAAAAACTCATTTTGGGCACTCGAAAAATGGAAAATGAAATTTCCGTCCAAAGAAAATGAAAACTTCCGTAGGCAACATCGTTTGTCATTCCAATATGAACCGTTGTGCACAATATGAGATCATTTGAAGAAACTATGCCATGCATGTGGCCATAAGATTAAGTATTTGGGTTGAAAGCCATGCATCTTCACACTTGATAGCTCGTTTCCGAGAACACTTTTCTTAAATAATCACCGTATTACAAGTTTATAGTTTTTGCTAGCAACTTGGTCACATGTAATGACACAATGCGAAGGCTTTCCATTTTTTTAATTTTTTGAATCTTTTATGCCTGTTTCAAAATGCGGTCAAAACGGCGGGCATGACCGTTCCTAACTAGTGGTTGAATCTTGGAATTTTTTTTGTGTTTCTATGATTAAATAGATACTTATGTACCTAGAAATGATTTTTGGAAAAAATAAAGAGCAAACTATAAGGCAGCTGCAGTTCAAATTTTACCCGCTTCCAACTGAATCGGCCGAAATTTGTCTTTTTCACCAGAGGTGTATAAAAACTTTTTACACCCAACCATTTGGTCAATTGTGCATTAAATATGTCCTAGTATTTTAGAAAATGGATTTGGTATAATTTGGAAACAAATATATGGTAGGTGCTTTACAAAAAAACTTATTTTGGGCACTCGAAAAATGGAAAATGAAATTTCCGTCCAAAGAAAATGAAAACTTCCTTAGGCAACATTGTTTGCATTTCCATATGCACCCTTGTGCACAATATGAGATCATTGAACAAACTATGCCATGAATGTGGCCATAAGATTGAGCATTTGGGTTGAAAGCCATGCATGTTCACACTTGATAGATCGTTTCGAAAACACTTTTTTAAAATAATCGCCAGTATTACAAGTTTATAATTTTTGCTAGTAACTTGGTCACATGTAATGACACAGTGCGAAGGTTTTCCAATTTTTTGATTTTTCTTGAGTTTTTTATGCTCGTTTCAAAATGCAGTCAAAACGGCGGGCATGACCGTTCCGAGCTAGTGGTTGAATCTTGATTTTTTTTTGTTTATATGATTAAATAGATACTTATGTACCGAGAAATGATCTTTGGAAAAAAATAAAGAGCAAACTGTGAGGCAACTGCAGTTCAAATTTTACACGCTTCCAAGTGAATCGGCCGAAATTTGTCTTTTTCACCAGAGGTATATAAAAACCTTTTACACACAAACATTTGGTCAATTATGCATTAAATATGTCCTAGTATTTTAGAAAATTGATTTGGTACAATTTTGAAACAAATATATGGTAGGTCCTTTACAAAAAAACTCATTTTGGGCACTCGAAAAATGGAAAATGAAATTTCCGTCCAAAGAAAATGAAAACTTCCTTAGGCGACATTGTTTGTCATTCCAATATGCACCCTTGTGCACAATATGAGATCATTTGAACAAACTATGCCATGAATGCGGCCATAAGATTGAGCATTTGGGTTGAAAGCCATGCATCTTCACACTTGATAGCTCGTTTCTAGGAACACTTTTTGAAAATAATCACCGTATTACAAGTTTATAATTTTTGCTAGTAACTTGGTCATATGTAATGACAGAATGCGAAGGTTTTCCAATTTTTTGATTTTTTTTGAATTTTTTATGCCTATTTCAAAATGAGGTCAAAACGGCGGGCATGACCGTTCCTAGCTAGTGGTTAAATCTTGGAAAACTTTTTGTGTTCCTATGATTAAATAGATACTTATGTACCTAGAAATTATTTTTGGAAAAAGTAAAGAGTAAACTATGAGGCAGCTGTAGTTCAAATTTGACCTGCTTCCAACTGAATCGGCCGAAATTTGGCTTTTTCACCAGAGGTGTATACTTTTTTTTACACCCAACCATTTGGTCAATTGTGCATTAAATACGTCCTAGTATTTTAGAAAATTGATTTGTTATAATTTTGAAATAAATATATGGTAGGTCCTTTACAAAAAAAAACTCATTTTGGGCACTTGAAAAATGGAAAATGAATTTTTAATCAACCATGACCAATTTTTTAGTCAACTACGACCAATTTAGATGGTCATGACATCGTACCCGTGTGCTGCATTTTGATTGGTCTATGGGCGTTTCACGCGGATCATGGATCAAACACCGTCGGATGCTCGTGGATCCAACGACAGTCCTCACCCTAAGCCCACCTAAGCCGAAACCTTAGTCCTCGTGGACATTTTCCATCCACCCCCCGTCTCCTTTCTTTTCTCCATCTCTCCACAGTCCCGTGACCCCCGACCCCAACCCGTCCTTCCCGCAACCTCCTCTCCCCCGATCCCATCGGTCGGCGCGACCTTCGCTCCACCAGCCCTACCAGCGACCTCCTACACAATCGCCGGCGCGCGGCAGTTCCAACCCAGCAGCATCTCAGGTCGAACCCCTACCCCATGGCCATGGCAAGGGGAGCCCGAAACCCTACCCCGTGGCGGCTAGGGTTTTAGTCGGCTCCAACTCCGGCACTGCTCTGCCTCCGGCAACTCCTGAGCCCTCAAGCGGCGGGCGGGTGGGGCGCGCCGGCGCGGCCCTCCGTGCACGCGCAGACGGGGGAGGCCTCGAGGCGGACCCTCCGTGCGCGTGCACCGGGAGGACCTCGAGGCGTCGCTGATAACCCACAAGTGTAGGGGATCAACTGTAGCCTCTTTAGATAAGTAAGAGTGTCGAACCCAACGAGGAGCTAAAGGTAGAACAAATATTCCCTCAAGTTCTATCGACCACCAATACAACTCTACGCACGCTTAATGTTCGCTTCACCTAAAACAAGTATGAAACTAGAAGGACTTTGTAGGTGTTGTTGGATAGGTTTGCAAGAAAGTAAAGAGCATGTAAATATAAACTAGGGGTTGTTTAGATAAAGAAGCAATAAAGTAAATTTAGCGAGTGTGGAAAAGTGGTGGTAGGAGTTGTGTAATTGTCCCTAAGCAATTGACTACTTTACTAGACCGATAGCAAGTTTTATGTGGGAGAGGCATAAGGTAACATACTTTCTCTTCTTGGATCATATGCTCTTATGATTGGAACTCTAGCAAGCATCCACAACAACTAAAGATCATTAACGTAAAACCCAACCATATCATTAAAGCATCAAGTCCCCTTTATCCCATACGCAACAACCCCCTTACTCGTGTTTATGCTTCTGTCACTCAAGCAACCCACTATAAGCGAATCATGAACGTATTGCAACGCCCTACAACAGAATCCCTCACGCTTGCCGACACGGAGGGCACAATAGGACAGCAACATAACCACAAGCAAATTAAACCAATCATAGCAATTCATCAATCACCGGTAGGACAACGAAAATCTACTCAGATATCCTATGATGGCAACACATCATTGGATAATAATATTAAGCATAAAGCACCATGTTCAAGTAGAGGGTACAGCGGGTTGTGGGAGACCTGGACCGCTGAATATAGATGGGGAAGGTGATGGAGATTTTGGTGAAGATGATGGAGGTGTTGGTGTAGATCGCGGTGATGATGATGCCCCCGGCGTTCTGGCGCCACCGAAGCGAGGGAGAGAGCCCTCCTTCTTCTTCTTCCTTGACCTTCTCCCTAGATGTGAGAAGGGTTTCCCCTCTGGTCCATGGTCTCCATGGCGTGGAAGGGGCGAGAGCCCCTCCGAGATTGGATCTGTCTCTCTGTCTCTCTCTGTTTCTGCGTTCTTGGATTCTGCTCTTTCACCGTTTCTTATATATTCGGAGATCCGTAACTCCGATTGGGTTGAAACCTTCGCCATGATTTTTTTTCCGAAAATTATCTTCTTGCGGCAAAAGAAGAGCAGCAACCGCCTTATGGGGTGCCCACGAGGGTCAGGGGCGCGCCCCTTCCTTGTGTCCCCCTCGGGCACCGTCTCGCGTTGATTCTTCCTCCCAAATCTCACAAATATTCCAAAAATATGCTCCGTCCGTTTTTGTCCCGTTTGGACTCCGTTTGATATGGGTTTTCTGCGAAACATAAAACATGCAACAAACAAGAACTGGCACTAGGCACTGGATCAATATGTTAGTCCCAAAAATAATATAAAAAGTTGCCAAAAGTACATGAAAGTTGAATAATATTGGCATGGAACAATAAAAAATTATAGATACGACGAAGACGTATCAGCATCCCCAAGCTTAATTCCTGCTCGTCCTCGAGTAGGTAAATGATAAAAAAGATATTTTTTGATGTGGAATGCTACCTAGCATAATCTTGATCATATATCTAACCATGGCATGAATATTAAGACACGAGTGATTCAAAGCAATAGTCTATGATTTGACATTAAGATGATAATATTTCAAGCGTACTAATAAAGCAATCATGTCTTTTCAAAACAACATGGCCAAAGAAAGTTATCCCTACAAAATCATATAGTCTGGCTATGCTCTATCTTCAGCACACAAAATATTCAAATCATGCACAACCCCGATGACAAGCCAAGCAATTGTTTCATACTTTTGACGTTCTCAAACCTTTTCAACTTTCACGCAATACTTGAGCGTGAGCCATGGACATAGCATTATAGGTTGAATAGAATATTATGGTGGAGGTTGTGAGGAGAAGACAAAAAAGGAGAAAGTCTCACATCAACGCGGCTAATCAACGGGCTATGGAGATGCCCATCAATTGATGTCAATGTGAGGAGTAGGAATTGCCATGCAACGGATGCACTAGAGCTATAAGTGTATGGAAGCTCAAACTGGAAACTAAGTGGGTGTGCATCCAACTTGCTTGCTCATGAAGACCTCGGGCGTTTGAGGAAGCCCATCATCGGAATATACAAGCCAAGTTCTATAATGAAAATTCCCACTATATATATATAAGGCTTCTTTGGCCTCTATCTTTTTTTGGGCTTCTTTGGCCACTTTTATTTTTCATAAAGTCCGAAGTCTCATCCCGACTTGTGGGGGAATCATAGTCTCCATCATCCTTTCCTCACCGGGGCAATGCTCTAATAATGATGATCATCACACTTTTATTTACTTACAACTCAATATTACAACTCGATACTAGAACAAAAATATGACTCTATATGAATGCCTCCGGCGGTGTAACGGGATGTGCAATGATCTAGCATAGCAATGACATCAAAAAACGGACAAGCCATGAAAACATCATGATAGCTATCTTACGATCATGCAAAGCAATAAGACAATGAATGCTCAAGTCATGTATATGATGATGATGGAAGTTGCATGGCAATATATCTCGGAATGGCTATGGAAATGCCATAATAGGTAGGTATGGTGGCTGTTTTGAGGAAGATATAAGGAGGCTTATGTGTGATAGAGCGTGTAGTATCACGGGATTTGGATGCACCGGCGAAGTTTGCACCAACTCTCGAGGTGAGAAAGGGCAATGCACGGTACCGAAGATGCTAGCAATGATGGAAGGGTGAGAGTGCGTATAATCCATGGACTAAACATTAGTCATAAAGAACTCACATACTTATTGCAAAAATCTATTAGTCATCGAAACAAAGTACTATGTGCATGCTCCTAGGGGGATAGATTGGTAGGAAAAGACCATCGCTCGTCCCCGACTGCCACTCATAAGGAAGACAATCAATAAATAAATCATGCTCCGACTTCATCACATAACGGTTCACCATACGTGCATCCTTTGGGAATCAGAAACCTCAACACAAGTATTTCTACTAATCCACAACTACTCACTAGCATGACTCTAATATCACCACCTTCATATCGCAAAACTATTGCAAGGAATCAAACATATCATATTTAGTGATCTACAAGTTTATGTATGATTTTATGACTAACCATGTGATTGACCAATTCCTGTCATCTCTCTAAATAGATATAAGTGAAGCAAGAGAGTTTAATTCTTTATACAAAAGATATGCCTGTGCTCTAACAAATATAAGTGAAGCAAAAGAGCATTCTACAAATGGCGGTTCTATGTGAAGAGAAACAGGCAATCCAAACTTCAAATGATATAAGTGAAGCACATGAAGCATTCTATAAAGCCATACTCAAAAGATTTAAGTGAAGTGCAATGAGCATTCTATAAATCAACCAAGTACTATCTCATACTAGCATGGTGCATAAAAGAAAAAAAATCAAAACTAAATGCAAAAGATGCACCAAGACTTGCACATATCGCATGAACGAAATGAATCCGAAAACATACCGATACTTGTTGAAGAAAGAGGGGATGCCTTCCGGGGCATCCCCAAGCTTAGATGCTTGAGTATCCTTGAATATTTACTTGGGATGCCTTGGGCATCCCCAAGCTTGAGCTCTTGGCTCTCTTCCTTTTCCTCATACCGAGACGTCCTCGATCAAACACTTCATTCACACAAAACTTCAACAGAAAACTTGGTAAGATCCGTTAGTATAATAAAGCAAATCACTAGTCTAAGTACTGTTGCAAACCAATTCATATTTTGTTTTTTCATTGTAGCTACTGTAATATAACTTTTCCATGGTTTAATCCACTGATAGGAATTGATAGTTTCATTAAAACAAGTAAACTATGCATCAAAAGCAGAATCTGTCAAAAACAGAACAGTCTGTAGCAATCTGAACATTCACCATACTTCTGGAACCCAAAAAATTCTGCCAAAATTATGAAAAATAAACAATTTGTATAGAAAGACATTGCAAAAAGTTTCAGAACCGTTTGATGTTCCAGTAAAAAACTGTAAAATTTGGCACTACAGACAAAGTTTCTGTCCTGCACCGCACAAACCAACAAGCATTGTACACATCCTAAAGGCAAACCTTGGCACATTATTTTTATAATACAAAGGAATTGTACAAGGGGATAATTATTTTTGATGAAAAGTTTCTGTAATTAAGATTCACAAAGTTCCAGTGAGCATGAACAAAGTTCAAGGAGCTCCCCCACTTCAACAATGCTTGTCTTTCTTACTTTCACTTTCCTTTTTGAAAAGTTTAGGGTGCCCCTCTTTATTTTTTTGGTTTTAAACTTTATGAAAGCACACAAAAGAAATAAAATGGCTCTCAACTTCCGGGTTGTCTCCCTGGCAGCGCTTTCTTTAAAGCCATGAAGCTAGGCATACAGTGCTCAAGTAATGGATCCACCCGGATCCCAAGGTATATCAAAGCCAATTTTAATTAACAATGATTTTTGATTTAGTAGTGAGCACAAAGTAACATATATCATGCAACAACGAAGTATAACTATCTTCCTATGCATCGGCATGTCATAAAAGAACAATTCATGCATACAAATTAAAGGCCAATGCATAGTATAAACAGTTTCTTGCAATTTTATCGTATTGGAAACATACAGAGGTGGAGATATAGTTCCTTTCTCATAATAATTGCAAGTAGGAGCAGTAAGCAAATGCATATCACATTCATCAAAATTATCATGTGCAATGGTAAAGGGCAACCCATCAATATAATCCTTAATAAGCACAAACTTCTCCGATATAGTGTAGTAGGGAGAATTCACAAAGATAATAGGACTATCATGCGTGGGTGCAATAGCAACAATTTCATGTTTAACATAAGGAACTATAGCAAGTTCATCTCCATAAGCATCATTCATATTGGCATCATGGCCACAAGCATAGCAAGCATCAAGTTCATCAAAAAGGGATATTTCAAATGAATTAAAGGGATCATAGCAATTATCATAACAATCATCGTTCGGTAAGCACGAAGGGAAATTAAACAATGTATGAGTTGAAGAGTTACTCTCATTAGAAGGTGGGCACGAGTGGCTAATCCGCTCTTCCTCATTTTGTTCTTCGCTCTCCTCATCATCTTTTTCATCTAATGAGCTCACAGTTTCATCAATTTCTTCTTCCATAGACTCCTGCAAAATATTAGTCACTTCTTGGACAGCGGAGACTTTCTCTATGAATGCATCAATATTGGAATTGACTTCATAATTCTCCTAGCAATGTTTAAGCATAGCAAAAAATTTCAGGTCTGTAAATAGCATCATCAAGATTTTCACACTCTTTAAACAAGGATTCAATTTCATAAGCACCCATAAAAGCAACGAATTCTTCTATTTGTTCCACATCATAGTAATCATATATACCATTAGCATAAGAAGCTAAGGTTTCATTATCATTGAATTTGCATGAAAAGGGAAGGTGTGGAGCCTTCATCCTAGAGCAATAATGTAAGTGCATCTAGTGCCCCTTAGTGATTTTGGTGTATTGAAGACTTATAGGTTAAGTAACTGATGCGTTTGTGAGTGTACACAGGTCTATAAGTCTATGAGGAGTTTGATATTTACAGAGAAAGTCGACCCTAAAATGAAGTTCTTCGATGAAGACTTTGATATTCGAAGACTTTCGAAGACTTTGAAAGTGAAGAAATTGGTGTGACCTTGAAGACTTGATATTCATTCGAGGAATATGAAGCGTGAAGACTTTTGTTTTCGTAGTTTCATTTTCTCTTTCTTGAGTCATAGGAAACACCGTGATCGTTAAAGGGGTCGAGGAAATACTAAGGAAAAATTTCCATGTGATGCTCAACTCAAAATCCTACACCTACCAATCCCTTCGAGTGAAGTCATTGGAAATCTCATACGATTCAGTCAAATTCTTGAGAATGAGACGCAGTTCTTACAGTCACTTGATGACTTTACTCGATCGAGGAGTTAGGAATTCGCCAGGTCTGAATTGCCTACACGATGAGGAACATGATAGCCCCGAGGAATTTGAGAGTCAAATTTCCGACCGTTCTTTGTCTTCTTGGCGGCTGTCCCAAAATATCTTATCCACCTAATGGTCATATCAAAGAAAGGCATTTATGTCTTATCATGTTAGGCTGCTCCCTAGGCTATAAATAGCCGCCCCCTACAACCACTAGCTGGTTGGCTGCTCTGAGAGAACTTGACACTTGTCATTTGAGAGCAACCCATCCTCCGAGGACTTTGAGCGAAAATCATCAAGTGAGGAAAATCCCAAAACCAAACCCCCACAAACCCAAAGTGATTGAGCATCACTGAAGAAATTGATCCTGCGTGGATCCGACGCTTGTTACCTTTGAAGACTGTGCTTCTTCCAGACGGTTAGGCGTCAAGGTCTAGAGCATCCAAGAGGAATTGTGGATCACCGAGTGACCAAGTCTGTGAAGGTTTGGAAGTCACCTGAAGACTTATCATGAGTGATTGGACGAGGCCTGCATGGTCTTAGTTCGAGGAGAATACGGTGAGGACTGGGTGTCCTGAGTTGCGGCTCAGAGACTGGGTGTCCGGGATTGTGTGTCCTCGAGTTTAAATACTCATCCGCTCCAACCAGACGTACAACTGAGACAGCAGCTGGAACTGGTTTACCAAATCATTGTCTTCACCAACTGATTGGTTCTATTCCCTCAACTCTTCCATTTCCTCATTCGTGTTGAATGTTGTTCATATCGTGCTTGAAGACTTTGATCAAGACTTTCACAAATTCCTCGTTCAATTTCTTGATCTGTTTGTCTTCATCTTGCTATCCTGTGTTTACGCTTTCCGTACTCCGTTTTAGTCTTCATTTCATCATGCTGACTATGTGTGTATCCTGTTATGTTTACTTCTGAGTACATATTCCGCTGCAAGTAGTTCTTCGCTAAGGAATTTCCTCACTAGCAAATTCCTCAGTGAAGAATTCATAAAAATCGCCTATTCACCCCCCCTCTAGTCGATATAACGCACTTTCAATTGGTATCAGAGCAAGTTACTCCCTTGTTCTGTGTGATTTTGGTTTAACCGCCTGGAGTTTTAGTTATGTCGACCGCAGGTATGATCAAGGTCTTGGCTGGGTGTCCTACCTTTGATGGAACGGATTACCCCTACTGGAAGAACAAGATGCGAATGCATCTTGAGGCAATTGACAATGATCTCTGGTATGTTGTGGAAAATGGTGTCCCCTCTGTCACTGAAACACTGACCGCTACCGATGTGAAGAGATTCAAACAACTCGATTCTCAAGCGAAGAATATCATCTGTGGCCATCTGAGCAAAGGACAGTATGGAAGAGTGAGTGCTTTGGAAACTGCTAAGCTTATCTGGGATAGGCTGTCCAAAGTAAATGAAGGAGTTTCAACTCAGCGTGACTCTCGAGTCGATGTTCTTCAGAATCTCTTCAACCGCTTCAAAAGACTCGACAATGAGAATGTCCAACAAACCTTTGATCGCCTCACTGACATCTCAAATGAGCTTCAAGCCCTCGGTGCCACTGACATCACTGATCATGAAGTTGTGAAGAAACTGCTGAGATCGCTTGATTCCTCATTTGATACTCTGGGATGATGATACAAGAACATCTTGACTACAAGTCGCTTGATCCTGCTGATATCCTCGAAGGCTAAACACTCACGAGTTCGACTTGCTGAAAAGAGAGATCTCTATGGCTCAAACTATGGCAAACCACGTGCCTCAAGGCTAAGGTTGTGTCGACTCTGAATGTGAGGATTCGGTAGTAGCCTTGGTGATCTCAAGAATCGAGCAGGATCTAGCTCTGCTTGTGAAGAAATTTCAGAAGTTCACAAGATGTGGTCGCTTTGGAAAACCCTCAAGAGGAAATGATTCCTCATCCAGTGACTACAAGAGAAGACTTTGCCACAAATGCAAGAAGCCTGGTCACTATATTCAAGATTGTCCTCAGTGGGAAAAGGAAATGAAGAAGAAGAAATACAAGGATTACAGTTCTGATGATATGAAGAAGAAGAAGAAATCGTCAAAATCTTCGTCATCAAAACCCTCAAAGTCTTCATCTCACAAGAAGGGCAGCTCCAAGAAAGCTCGGGCATTCATTGGCAAGGAAATGGACTCTGAAGCTGAATCTGAGGAAAATGATGAAGAGGAGGAGTCTGAAGAATCTGAGTCAGTGTGGCGAGTCGGCGTTGCTCTTGCTTTCGTCAGCAAGTCCATCTTCAACACCGAAGAAGCTGACTCCACCGACAAGCCTGATGAAGATAATGATGGCTACGCTCCCACCTATTGCTTCATGGCAAAAGGAGCTAAGGTACTCAAATACAACTCCTCTGATTCTAGTGAAAATGAATCTGATGAGGATCTCAAGCCTAGCTACTCTAAACTTGCTAAAACTGCTATGAAACAACAACGGGCTCTTGAAAAGGTTCAAAACATGCTAGATAAAAGTGATGATATGTTGGGTGAAGAAATGGATCGCACTAAAGCTCTGACTGAAAATCTTCATAGACTTCAGTCTAAGTATGATAACCTTCAAGGTCATCATAACTCTCTCTTGTCTGATCATGAAAAACTTTCTTATGAATTTCTTCAAGAAAAGCAAGATCATGAAAAGCTTTCTCTTGAAGCTATTCAAAGAAAGGAAGATCTTGAAAAGCTAAGAGTGTGTTATGAAGATCTTCGGAAGGAGCGCGATTCATTACTAGCTCAACAAATCAGCGCTTCTCAGGAAGAATTTGTTCCTCCATGCTTAAAGTGCATTGAACGTGAATCTGCTAATTCTTCACCTGAATGTTCAAATGCTTCAAATGTTACAAATTCTTCATCTGCCTCTGCTATCGCTAATTCCTCATCCGAGGACATTGCTAGTATCACTGACAATGCAGGGCTGAAGGAATTGTACATGACAGGCATGTACAAAAGCCTCAAAGGGCATCAGACACTGTGTGATGTGCTCAAAAAGACTATCCTCAACAGAAACCCTAGGAAAGAGGGTATTGCCTTTGAGAGGAAACTCAATGCCGATGGAACATATTGGAAGCCTGAGCAGTATTGTAACGCCCCAAGACCGGAGCTTCAGATGCCTTCCTTGTACTCCGAGTTTCGTCATGTGATTTGTTTTGTTCGTTGCATTCATCATGCCATCTCTTGCATTGCATCATGTCATCTTGTGCATGGTGTGATTTCTCATACATATTATGTTGTTGCATGTTTCATGCATGAATCTCGCATCACCCATTTTCTCCTCCCCTCTATTTCCTTCTTTTGACAAGTGCCATTTCTCCCTTCTCCATTAATGTTCATCCTCTCCCTGTTAATTTTGCTCCTTGCCCTAAACCTCTCTGCCAAAGATATCCTTATTTGAAGTTGTTTTGGTCAGGTTCAAAAATGACACAAGTTTGAAAATATTTCAAACTTGTCTTATTTTTCTACCTTTAAAAATGTCCAATGCAATTTATTAAAATAGTGGATAATTCCAGGAGTTGGAGAATATTTTCTTTATCCTCTAACTCCTCTTCTTTTTCCCTGAGCTTTTCTGTTTTCATTTCTGTTTTAAATAATAGAGGAAATGCAGCCTGCACCCAACCGCCTGGGCCTCCCAAACCTCCCGCGCCAGCCCAGCCGGCCTCTAGCCAGCAGCCCGCCGGCCACCTGGGCCTCCTGTAGCCGCAGGCCAAGGCCCAGCCGACCCCCCTCCTAACCCTAGCCCGCATCCATCTCTCCCTCTCGTCCCTCTGCCCGCAGCCGCACTCACACACCGCACGAGCAGAGCCCCCCCTTCGTTCTCGATCTCCACACACTCGCCTCCCTCTCCTCCCACGCTCCGCCCGATTGCCATGGCCGTCGGCCTCCTCGAGCACCGGCCGCCCCCGCGCCCTACCTCCTCCTCGGAGCCGGCCTCCACCGCCTCCTCCCTCAACTGTCGTGTCCTCCTCCACCTCGCGCGTCCCCGCCGGCTCCCGTCGCCCCTCCATCGCGGCCTGAGCCGAGCGCCCCGCTCTCCCCCGCCGGCCCCGGGATCCTATCACAGCCGCCGCCGCTGCCTTCTTCCAGCGCCGCTTGCCATCTTCTTCAGAGCTCGAGCACGAGCTCGTCCCCGCCGCGCCAAGCCCCTCTCCATCGACCACCAGGAGCCCGGAGTCCCCTGCCCCTCTGCACGAGCGCCCGTGCGCGCTGGCACTCGCGCCGGCTCCTTCTCCCTCACGCCCGAAGCTCTGCCGCTGCTCTGCTGCCGCCATGGACCGAGCCTTAGAGCTCCGCTGCTGCTTTGGTTCTCGCTCCGCCTAACTCCTCCTTGACAGCCGCCTCACCTCGGTACCACTTGCACCCCATGCTTCGTGTTCCTTCGTCGCGACGCCAAGACCAGACCCGTCAAGGACAACCACACCATGTAGATACGGGAACCACTACCGTCGACCTCCGAAGAACAGGGTTTTGCCGAGTACCCCCTTCGTTTTGTCAAGACCATCAAGTCCGTCGACGACAAGTGCACGACTACGAGGATTGTACCAAGTACCCTTTCGGATCGCCAAGTTCCACGACGACATGTACGACTACACACGACGATGCGCCAAGTACCTCTACCGACGGCCCTGGACATCTACGAAACGAACGTGTACAACAACCGTCGCCGTGTACAACGACTTCCACTACGACGAGTACAACTACTTCCCTCGACGCCCGAGAACGACTACTTCCTCTACTTCCTCTACGAACTCGACCCGCTCCGAAATGCACGCTTCGAAGGTATAACGAGATGACGACCGCCCGTGAATGAATGCATGTTGTATGAGTTGTCCTTGTTTGCCCCGGGCCCGTTTGCTTCATGCACGTTCCGCCTTGTTGGCCATGCCGTCGTCCCGTGGGAACCCGGTATCCGGGATCACCCCACCATCCGTGCACGCATCCGCACACTTGCTCTTTGCACCGGTATCTCAATGAGTTATCGGATCATCGGAATGTTGCCGTGGCACCATTTCATTTTTGCCGCCGTGGCACCCTTTTCCGTTTCACCGCCGTGGCACCTTTTTCCTTCCGCCATGGCGACAAATGCTTCATAACATGCTCATGTCAACCTTTTCATAAATATTGCATAAAACTTGCATATATCATCCGCATCATGATAATAACAATTAAAATGTTTAAAACTTGTTGTTGCATTAAATTGCTAAATGCATATGGGGATTTTCCGGAATTGTTGGTTGTTGTTCCGGCCTCATTTAAACTTGACTAACTTGTTAGTTTAATTATGCTTCACCTCTTGCCATGCTTAACAACATTTAATACTGTTGGTTAGCCTTATCGAGAGAGAAACTAAATAATTAATGTGGTGTTTCGTCAATATGCAACTCGTTGCATATTGAGCTCCACTTAACTTGTAGTGTTGTTTGTGCATATTGCCATGCCATGCCTCATTAAACCGGACATGCATCATACTTGCTTGCGCATCATGCCATGTTTTATGTGATGGTTGTTTACCATGTTGTTTGTTTCTTTCCGGGTGCTTTCTCTCGTTAGCCTCGGTTCCGTTTCGGAGTTGTGAGGATCCGTTCGACTTCGTCCGTTTGTCATCTTCATGGACTCGTTCTTCTTCCTTGCGGGATTTCAGGCAAGATGACCATACCCTCGAAATCACTACTATCTTTGCTATGCTAGTTTGCTCGCTCTTTTGCTATGCCAATGCTACGATACCTATCCCTTGCTTGTCAGCCTCCCAAAATGCCATGAACCTCTAACCTTTGACACCATTCCTAGCAAACCGTTGTTTGGCTATGTTACCGCTTTGCTCAGCCCCTCTTATAGCGTTGTTAGTTGCAGGTGAAGATTGAAGTTTGTTCCTCGTTGGAACATGGAGATGATGTTCCTTGTTGGAACATGTTTACTTGTTGGGATATCACAATATCTCTTATATTATTAATGCATCTATATATTTGGTAAAGGGTGGAAGGCTCGGCCTTATGCCAGTGTTTTGTTCCACTCTTGCCGCCCTAGTTTCCGTCATACGGTGTTATGTTCCCGGATTTTGCGTCCCTTACGCGGTCGGGTGATTTATGGGACCCCCGACAGTTCGCTTTGAATAAAACTTGTCCAGCAAGGCCCAACATTGCCTTTTACCATTTGCCTCACCTAGCCCTTTTTTCCCTTGGGTTTCCGGAGCCCAAGGGTCATCTTTATTTTAGCCCCGGGCGGTGCTCCTTCGAGTGTTGGTCCAAACGGGCAGATCGGGGCCACCTCGGGCAACTCGAGGGCTGGTTTTACTCGTAGGCTGACCCATCCGGTGTGCCCTGAGAACGAGGTACGTGCGACTCCTATCGGGATTTGTCGGCACATCGGGCGGCTTTGCTGGTCTTGTTTTACCATTGTCGAAATGTCTTGATGTACCGGGATACCGAGTCTGATCGGAGTGTCTTGGGTGAAGGTCTATTCCTTCGATGATCGCGAGAGCTTGTCATGGGCTAAGTTGGGACACCCCTGCAGGGTTTAAACTTTCGAAAGCCGTGCCCGCGGTTATGTGGCAGATGGGAATTTGTTAATGTCCGGTTGTAGAAAACCTGAAGTTGACCTTAATTAAAATACATCAACCGTGTGTGTTACCGTGATGGTCTCTTTCCGGCGGAGTCCGGGAAGTGAACACGGTGTTGGAGTTATGCTTGACACAGGTTGCTATAGGATCACTTCTTGATCATACTTTTATCGACCGTGCTTTGCCTTCTCTTCTCGCTCTCATTTGCGTATGTTAGCCACCATTTATGCTAGTCGCTTGCTGCAGCTCCACCTCATGCCTTTACCTTACCCACAAGCTTAAATAGTCTTGATCTCGCGGGTGTGAGATTGCCGAGTCCTCGTGACTCACGGATACTTCAAAACCAGTTTGCGGTGCCTTTGTTACCGGCGGTGACGCAACCAAGCTCAAGGAGGAGCCCGATGAAGATCTTGCCCTTTGTGTTGTTTTGTTCTAGTTGATCAGTAGTGGAGCCCAGTTGGGGTCGATCAGGGTCCTTTGTCGCATTTGGGGTTCTTCTTTTATTTTGGTTCCGTAGTCGGACCTTGATTGTATCTGGATGATGTAATGCTTTATTCATGTAATTGTGTGAAGTGGCGATTGTAAGCCAACTATGTATCTTTTTCCTTATGTATTACATGGGTTGTGTGAAGATTACCTCACTTGCGACATTGCTTTCAATGCGGTTATGCCTCTAAGTCGTGCTTCGACACGTGGGAGATATAGCCGCATCGAGGGCGTTAAAGTTGGTAATCGAGCCTTCCCGACCTTAGGAGCCCCACCGCTTGATCGCTTTTAGTGGCGAGTTGTGTCTAGAAAAATGTTTTGAGTCATTTAGGATTATATATATATCGGAGAGTTAGGAATTCTTTTTACTCCCGGTCCTTCGACCTTCTCGGTGAGGTATCCGACGTAGAGTTTTGACTCTTCTCTTCTTAAATTTCACTAAATTTTTTTTAGGATCACGGGTATCTTGGAATCGTTCGATGGTTTTATGATGACAACATTGTCTTGGTGCCTCGACATTTAGGGGTTGTGGCGGTGTCCCGGGAGTTGAGCTCCGAGGTGTTGTCGTCATAATTTTATCGTTGCAGTTCTGGAATACCGAGTTTAGTGCGCCGACATCGAAAATCTCTTTTATGCAGTTGTTGGTGAGATAACCCGCTAACCCGATCTTGAGGTGAGTACGGGAGTATTGCCATGACTCGTATAACGGATGCTTTTGAAGGTTGAGGTAGACGATTTCGAAGGTTTCTTGGTTATGTGTTGACGGATGGATACAATGGATGTAGGGATTGTTAGTTTGTGTGAGATATTATTGCTCCCTGTATCCCCAACACCAGATTGCATAACCGAGAAAGTTTGGGAGTTTTATAGGTGGGAATTCAAGTAGCTCTTAGGATATCTTTCCGACGGATGTATGATATGAAATTGGGGTTCGACGTCTAGTGGTCCGCCTATTCACGGTTGGTTTTCTGATGGTCTCGTTGTGTCTTAAAGAGTCCTTGGCTATGCCGACTGGGACGCTTCGTATGTCATGTGCACTGCCTTGTACATGATGGTGCTGTACGATTGAGCCCGTGTAGGCCCCACCACGAAAACTTCGGACGAAATCTCTATCATATGTTTGTTCCGGCTTATTCTGCAAGCCAGTCCTTTGTTTTGTTTTGAGTTGTGGTATTCGAGTTGCTTCAATGTCAAGTGTTGATTGCATACCTTTCCGAAACGGTGTTCTCATATTCCTATGTGAATACTAATCCTTCTCGACAATGGAGATTGTCATGTCTATCCTTTTCAACCGGCGTGTTTCTCTTCAAGTGGATCCGATCACTTCAACATCAGCAAGACCAATTATCATTTCTTCTCAACGGTGTTTGTTTCATCCGTCTCCAAGTTGTCTTTGTTTTTCCCGCCCACCCACCCTTTTTCTTCAAGGACACAGATTTCTTAATCAGGTATCCATTTAATCATGTGAAGTCTCTTCATTCTTTTCTTTCGATGTTCTGATCCGGTGATCCCTCGTGAAGATGCTCACGAGTTTCAAGTTCATCATCCTTCATTGTTGTTTCTTCTCCGGTGGATTCAAGTCAAGTTTTATTGATAATACCTTTTTTCCTCATTTCAATGTCTTCTCATACCGGTGCACCTCTTAATCATTCTTCTTCTCGCTATTTGTTATTCCGGAGTGCTCAAGATATCTCGAAGATTCGTGTTTCCACTCTGCATTCGTTCAAGCTCTTTCGAGATTGTTATCTCATTCAAGTCATTTAATTCAACCGGTGCAACATCTCTTTTAAATCATTTCAACGGTGTTTTCTTTTGAGTGGGCCCTAACCCACAGGTCTTTTCCCAGGATCTTACCTGACTCTTCTAATTATTCCGGAGCCATTCTCTAATTCTTTTCAAAGTTTGACGTAAGAATGAGTTGTCATCAGTCAAATGCTTTTCTCTAAGATCTTTCAAATTCTTTTCTTAGTTGGCTCAACCTCTTCGCTTTTGATTCTTCCGGTGTGCCTCAATAATTCTTGGTGGTGTTTCTCGTTGTCATTCTCATCATTTGAAGACCGAAGAAGATTTTCTCTTTAATCTTGCTCTATTCTCTTCAAGATTCATGGTGCTAGCTTGTTGCCATCCTCTCATGATTGTTTTTGGTTGTGACAATTCTTTTCACCCATCCGGAGCATTTCATGAGTTGTTTCCATTTCTTTCCTCCGAAGTCCATCATGTCATAATTCTTCATTCTCAGCGTGTAGCTATCGTTCTCTAAATCTCACCGGTGCATCATTCAAATATCCTCTAATCAGTTCATGATGTCTTCGTTCTCATGTATCTAAATCCCCTCAAATATCTTCATTCGTTTTCAAATTCTTCCCGGTGAATTGTGCCTTTGCTACTTTCATTTTCAATTCTTACGGTGGTTCGTTCAAGATTTCTCTTCCTTCGTCATCGTATCAATTCATTCATTCGTTCATTTGTTGTTCCAATCCTACCGGTGGTTCGTTGAAGACCTTCTCAAGTTTGCACCATATCTCTTTAATCCTTTCTACGAGAATAAGTAGTATGCCAAATCCGTTGCTCTTGTTTCATCCAAGTGTTTAATTCCTTCTTTCGGAGTTTGTTCATGATGAATAAATTCTCGGTTTCATTCGCTTCATCTTTTCTTTTCCGGAGTTCTAAGTTTTCCGCATTATCTCGTCGCGAAGATCCATCTAAATCATTGCAAGGATTCACCTTGTGTTTTCAACTTCTCTTTCTTTTCATCATCCTTTTATTACCGGAGTCTTCATGAAGGCTCTACATGATGGTTCGTCAAGGATTTCTTTCATTCTTCAATTGTTCTTCATGATTTCTCTTGAAGTTATGATCCGCCAAGCTATACTCAAAATTAAACATGGTGCTTAACACATGTTTTGTTTTGAGAAGCTCAAGTATTCTTCATCTTGCATTCCAAAGTGCAATTCTTTCTACCTTATCTTTTGAGATGGTGTTATGTCACTCTTGACAATTGCCATTCTTGTTTCACGATTCACATGTTGTCAAGAATGAGGTATTTAAACCCATCAATCTCTTCATTCGAGTTATCTTGGTATAGATTTCACCTAAAGCCTTCCCTAAGGAACGTTGCTATTTTGGTGCTTATTAATGACCCAAGTTATCTCTTTTCCATCTTGATGGAACAAGCTTTCATCTCTTCGTTAATCTCAAGCAAGCAATTGTTTCCGTTAGTGGCCGTTTGTCACCTCATAATTTTGAGATGTTTCCATAAGCCCACTACAAACTTATTCTTTTCGTTGTTGGTCTTCCAACAACTCTATTCTAACCTTCTTGCAAGGATGCCTTCCAAATTCAATTGTGGTAGAAGTTGTCATTTTCTTCTCCGTCCCTTTATCCCAGTGGTCTAGCTTCTATTCTTTCGTTCCGGAGGCATTGTGATGCTGTGCTCTTCAATCATCATCTTGTTTTGTCAGGATCATGTTCTTTTTCTTGCTTAACCATTTAACCGGAGTGTTGGGTCATCTCTTCAAGTTCTTTTCATCTTATCAAGTTTTCTTCTCTTTTCTACCGGAGTGCTGTCCAAATTCTGTCATTCTTGTTCCTTGGCTATCTCATTATACCGAGGTGGTCATATTCTTTTCCATCGTGAAACTCTTGATTCATGTCTTTGCAACCTTTAAATTCTCGTAATACTCCTTGCTCTCTTTTCTAACGGATTGTTTGCAATCTCGTTCATCTCTAATTGCTCAACCTCTCAAGGTTCGTGGTTTCAATCATTGGTCGAAGAAGCAACTTAGTTTTACCTCTTCTCTTTCTCTTCCGTTTTCCCTCCGGTGCCATCCTAGATCTCGGGACGAGATCCTCTCATAGTGGTGGAGTGTTGTAACGCCCCAAGACCGGAGCTTCAGATGCCTTCCTTGTACTCCGAGTTTCGTCATGTGATTTGTTTTGTTCGTTGCATTCATCATGCCATCTCTTGCATTGCATCATGTCATCTTGTGCATGGTGTGATTTCTCATACATATTATGTTGTTGCATGTTTCATGCATGAATCTCGCATCACCCATTTTCTCCTCCCCTCTATTTCCTTCTTTTGACAAGTGCCATTTCTCCCTTCTCCATTAATGTTCATCCTCTCCCTATTAATTTTGCTCCTTGCCCTAAACCTCTCTGCCAAAGATATCCTTATTTGAAGTTGTTTTGGTCAGGTTCAAAAATGACACAAGTTTGAAAATATTTCAAACTTGTCTTATTTTTCTACCTTTAAAAATGTCCAATGCAATTTATTAAAATAGTGGATAATTCCAGGAGTTGGAGAATATTTTCTTTATCCTCTAACTCCTCTTCTTTTTCCCTGAGCTTTTCTGTTTTCATTTCTGTTTTAAATAATAGAGGAAATGCAGCCTGCACCCAACCGCTGGGCCTCCCAAACCTCCCGCCAGCCAGCCCCGGCCTCTAGCCAAGAGCCCGCCGGCCACTGGCCTCCTCAGAGCAGCAGCCAAGGCCCAACCGACCCCCCTCCTAACCCTAGCCCGCATCCATCTCTCCCTCTCGTCCCTCTGCCCGCAGCCGCACTCACACACCGCACGAGCAGAGCCCCCCTTCGTTCCCGATCTCCACACACGCCTCCCTCTCCTCCCACGCTCCGCCTGATTGCCATGGCTGTCGGCCTCCTCGAGCACCGCCGCCCCGCCCTACCTCCTCCTCGGAGCCGGCCTCCACCGCCTCCTCCCTCAACTGTCGTGTCCTCCTCCACCAAGGCCCCCGCTGGCTCCGTCGCCCCTCCATCGCGGCCTGAGCCGAGCGCCCCGCTCTCCCCCACCGGCCCCGGGATCCTATCACAGCCGCCGCCGCTGCCTTCTTCCAGCGCCGCCGCGCCATCTTCTTCAGGAGCTCGAGCACGAGCTCGTCCCCGCCGCGCCAAGCCCCTCTCCATCGACCACCAGGAGCCCGGAGTCCCCTGCCCCTCTGACGAAGCGCCTGCGGCGCTGGCTGGCACTCGCGCGGCTCCTTCTCCCTCACGCCAAGCTCTGCGCTGCTGCTGCTGCCGCCATGGACCGAGCCTTAGAGCTCCGCTGCTGCTTTGGTTCTGCTCCGCCCAACTCCTCCTTGACAGCCGCCTCACCTCGGTACCACTTGCACCCCATGCTTCTGTGTTCCTTCGTTCGCACGCCAAGACCAGACCCGTCAAGGACAACCACACCATGTAGATACGGGAACCACTACCGTCGACCTCCGAAGAACAGGGTTTTGCCGAGTACCCCTTCGTTTTGTCAAGACCATCAAGTCCGTCGACGACAAGTGCACGACTACGAGGATTGTACCAAGTACCCTTTCGGATCGCCAAGTTCCACGACGACATGTACGACTACACACGACTACGCGCCAAGTACCTCTACCGACGGCCCTGGACATCTACGAAACGAACGTGTACAACAACCGTCGCCGTGTACAACGACTTCCACTACGACGAGTACAACTACTTCCCTCGACGCCCGAGAACGACTACTTCCTCTACTTCCTCTACGAACTCGACCCGCTCCGAAATGCACGCTTCGAAGGTATAACGAGATGACGACCGCCCGTGAATGAATGCATGTTGTATGAGTTGTCCTTGTTTGCCCGGCCCGTTTGCTTCATGCACGTTCCGCCTTGTTGGCCATGCCGTCGTCCGTGGGAACCGGTATCCGGGATCACCCCACCATCCGTGCACGCATCCGCACACTTGCTCTTTGCACCGGTATCTCAATGAGTTATCGGATCATCGGAATGTTGCCGTGGCACCATTTCATTTTCGCCGCCGTGGCACCCTTTTCCGTTTCACCGCCGTGGCACCTTTTTCCTTCCGCCATGGCGACAAATGCTTCATAACATGCTCATGTCAACCTTTTCATAAATATTGCATAAAACTTGCATATGTCATCCGCATCATGATAATAACAATTAAAATGTTTAAAACTTGTTGTTGCATTAAATTGCTAAATGCATATGGGGATTTTCCGGAATTGTTGGTTGTTGTTCCGGCCTCATTTAAACTTGACTAACTTGTTAGTTTAATTATGCTTCACCTCTTGCCATGCTTAACAACATTTAATACTGTTGGTTAGCCTTATCGAGAGAGAAACTAAATAATTAATGTGGTGTAGCCGTCAATATGCAACTCGTTGCATATTGAGCTCCACTTAACTTGTAGTGTTGTTTGTGCATATTGCCATGCCATGCCTCATTAAACCGGACATGCATCATACTTGCTTGCGCATCATGCCATGTTTTATGTGATGGTTGTTTACCATGTTGTTTGTTTCTTTCCGGTGCTTTTCTCGTTAGCCTCGGTTCCGTTTGAGTTGTGAGGATCCGTTCGACTTCGTCCGTTTGTCATCTTCATGGACTCGTTCTTCTTCCTTGCGGGATTTCAGGCAAGATGACCATACCCTCGAAATCACTACTATCTTTGCTATGCTAGTTTGCTCGCTCTTTTGCTATGCCAATGCTACGATACCTATCACTTGCTTGTCAGCCTCCCAAAATGCCATGAACCTCTAACCTTTGACACCATTCCTAGCAAACCGTTGTTTGGCTATGTTACCGCTTTGCTCAGCCCCTCTTATAGCGTTGTTAGTTGCAGGTGAAGATTGAAGTTTGTTCCTCGTTGGAACATGGAGATGATGTTCCTTGTTGGAACATGTTTACTTGTTGGGATATCACAATATCTCTTATATTATTAATGCATCTATATATTTGGTAAAGGGTGGAAGGCTCGGCCTTATGCCTGGTGTTTTGTTCCACTCTTGCCGCCCTAGTTTCCGTCATACCGGTGTTATGTTCCCGGATTTTGCGTCCCTTACGCGGTCGGGTGATTTATGGGACCCCCCTGACAGTTCGCTTTGAATAAAACTTGTCCAGCAAGGCCCAACATTGCCTTTTACCATTTGCCTCACCTAGCCCTTTTTTCCCTTGGGTTTCCGGAGCCCAAGGGTCATCTTTATTTTAGCCCCCCCCGGGCCAGTGCTCCTTCGAGTGTTGGTCCGAAACGGGCAGACTGCGGGGCCACCTCGGGGCAACTCGAGGGCTGGTTTTACTCGTAGGCTGACCCATCCGGTGTGCCCTGAGAACGAGGTACGTGCGACTCCTATCGGGATTTGTCGGCACATCGGGCGGCTTTGCTGGTCTTGTTTTACCATTGTCGAAATGTCTTGATGTACTGGGATACCGAGTCTGATCGGAGTGTCTTGGGTGAAGGTCTATTCCTTCGATGATCGCGAGAGCTTGTCATGGGCTAAGTTGGGACACCCTGCAGGTTTAAACTTTCAAAGCCGTGCCCGCGGTTATGTGGCAGATGGGAATTTGTTAATGTCCGGTTGTAGAAAACCTGAAGTTGACCTTAATTAAAATACATCAACCGTGTGTGTTACCGTGATGGTCTTTTTCCGTGAGTCCGGAAGTGAACACGGTGTTGGAGTTATGCTTGACGCAGTTGCTATAGGATCACTTCTTGATCATACTTTTATCGACCGTGCTTTGCCTTCTCTTCTCGCTCTCATTTGCGTATGTTAGCCACCATTTATGCTAGTCGCTTGCTGCAGCTCCACCTCATGCCTTTACCTTACCCACAAGCTTAAATAGTCTTGATCTCATGGTGTGAGATTGCTGAGTCCTCGTGACTCACCGGATACTTCAAAACCAGTTTGCAGGTGCCTTTGTTAATGAAAGCGGTGACGCAACCAAGCTCAAGGAGGAGCCCGATGAAGATCTTGCCCTTTGTGTTGTTTTGTTCTAGTTGATCGAGAGTGGAGCCCAGTTGGGGTCGATCAGGTCCTTTGTCGCATTTGGGGTTCTTCTTTTATTTTGGTTCCGTAGTCGGACCTTGATTGTATCTGGATGATGTAATGCTTTATTCATGTAATTGTGTGAAGTGGCGATTGTAAGCCAACTATGTATCTTTTTCCCTTATGTATTACATGGGTTGTGTGAAGATTACCTCACTTGCGACATTGCTTTCAATGCGGTTATGCCTCTAAGTCGTGCTTCGACACGTGGGAGATATAGCCGCATCGAGGGCGTTAAAAGTATCCCAAAACCTCATGGGTTGCTGCAAAGGGACCTCCACTTGATCCATCTAACTTATCTGGCTTTACATGTGAATCTCCTCATTCTTCTGATGAGTCATTCGACTCCAACTATAAACTGTTCAAAAATCAGAATGGTGAAGTATTTGCTAGATATGTTGGCACTAACTGCAGGAACGGTTCCCCTATGAAGAAAATCTGGGTTCCCAAAAGTTGTGTTGAAAGTCTTCAGGTGAATGTCCTCATGACACCACCTGTGAAGAACAGGAACCCCAGATCAAATTCTTCATACGGACCAAATTCTTCACGAGAATCAAATTCCTCAACTGGATCAAAGTCCTCATATGATTACCATCGTGCTAACAACTCTGTCTCGCAGGGTAGAACTAAGGGCTATGAATATGTGCATTATTCTTCAAACCATTATGTTCATAAGTCCTCGAAGAATTACTCTGCTTATTCATATGCATACCCTAACCCTTCTTATGCTAAGCGAAACGGTTTGGCATCTTTGCCACCTTTCTCACATGGTGCTCGCAGGATGATGAACTCTTTGCCACCCCTCCAGATGTGGGTGGTGAAGAAAAAGAACTAATCTCTTCTGCAGGGTCAGGTCTCGGGCGTGCTCTAACGTCTCAAGAATTTCTTTGGGACCGACAAAAATGCTGAAAGGACGCAGGCGAATCATGATGAAATGAACTTTCATTTCACACGTCCTCATACTGCTTGATGAAATTCATCTGATGAACTTGATATCATATTCTTCATCGATGAAGCATATGAGATTGTAAGCTACACTAATTCATATGCGGGATGATCAACCCAAAACCACCGAATGGGTCCTCGATAGTGGATGTACAAATCACATGATTGGTGACAAGAATCTATTGATGGATGCTCCTTATCACCGTCACCTCCAAGCATATCATCTTTGTTGACAAAGGCAAAAGTCAGGTATTGGGTCTTGGTAAGGTTGCTATCTCTAAGGATAAGCACATGGACAAAGTCATGCTTGTTGAGTCCTTAGGATACAATCTTATGTCAGTCTCAATGCTTTGTGATCTTGATATGGTTGTTGTCTTTGGCAAATATCGCTGTGTTGTGATTATGGAAGCTGACAATTCCAAAGTCTTCGAAGGCTTTAGGAGAGGAGATCTGTATATTGTTGATTTCTCTACAGGACCACAACCAGCCATGTGTCTACTCGCAAAAGCTTCAGAAGGCTGGCTATGGCATCGACGACTTGGTCATGCAGGCATGAGGAATTTGAACACGCTTGCAAAGAAGAAGCATGTCATTGGCATTGAGAATGTCAAATTCCTCAAGGATCACTTATGCGGAGCATGTGAAGCCAGAAAAACAACCAAGGCCAAGCATCCAGCGAAGACTACCATGACCACTACCGTCCATTGAATTGCTTCACATGGACCTCTTGGACCAAATCATTATTCAGCAAATCACTAATGATGCATCTCTATATGGTTTTGTCATTGTTGATGATTATTCTCGATATACATGGGTACACATTGTTACTTACAAACATGAAGTGCAGGAAGTCTTCAAACGATTTTCCTCGAGGGCTTCAACCAACTTTGGTGTGAAGATCAAGCATATCAGAAGTGACAATGGAACTGAGTTCAAGAATTCTGGTCTTGATGCTTATGTTGATGAACTTGGTATTACTCATGAATTATCTGCTCCCTATACTCAGCAGAATGGCGTCGTGGAGCGCAAGAACAGAACTCTTGTTGAGATGGCTCGCACTATGCTTGATGAATACAAAACGCCTCGGCGTTTTGGATTGATGCAATTGATACCGCTCGCCACATCATCAACAGAGTATATCTTCACAAATTCTTCAAGAAGACCGCCTATGAACTCCTCAGCGACAAGAAACCCAATAGAGCACCTACCTTCGTGTTAGATGAACCAGCACCGAGGATGCTATCAAGCTCAAGGCAACCGAGGATGTCATTCCTCTTCAAGAATCTTTGAAGAATTCATCCTGCTCGTGAAGAACGTCGAGTGATGCACCAAGAACATGATGAGGAAAATGGTGTGAAGAGAATGCTGATCAAAATCCTCACGACAGCCCACTCATCCACGCGTTGCAAAAGAAGTGCAAGTGGAGAAGATCATCGATGACATTAGCGCACAGGTCCTCTCACGCGCAAAAGCCTCACACTTATCTAACTTTTGTGGGCACTATGCTTTTGTTTCTATCTCAGAGCCCACTAAGGTAGATGAAGCATTTCTGGAGCCGGAGTGGATTCAGGCTATGCAAGAAGAATTAGATCAGTTCGAGTTGAACAATGTCTGGGAATTGGTTAATCGCCCAGATCCTCGCAAGCATAATATCATTGGCACAAAGTGGATCTACCGCAACAAGCAAGATGAAAATGGCCTTGTGGTGAGGAATAAGGCACGGCTAGTAGCTCAAGGCTACACACAGGTTGAAGGAATTGATTTCGATGAAACTTTTGCACCTGTTACTAGACTTGAGGCTATTCGCATTTTACTTGCCTATGCTAACCATCATGATATCATCTTATGTCAAATGGATGTGAAAAGTGCATTCCTCAATGGTAAGCTTGAGGAAGAAGTATATGTTGCTCAACCCCCAGGTTTTGAAGATCCCAAGAATCCTGACAAAGTCTTCAGACTCAATAAGGCCCTCTATGGCCTCAAGCAAGCCCCTCGGGCGTGGTATGACACATTGAAGGAATTCTTCAGAAGAATGGCTTCACACCGGTTCACTCGACCCTACTCTATTTACTAAATCATATGATGGTGAACTGTTTGTGTGCCAAATATATGTTGATGATATTATCTTTGGCTGTACTAACCAACGATATAGTGATGAATTTGCCTATATGATGAGTGAAGAATATCAAATGTCTATGATGGGAGAATTGAAATTCTTCTTAGGTCTTCAAATTCGCCAAAGACACAATGGCATATTCATATCTCAGAGAAATACCTCAAAGATGTCTCGAGGAAATTCGCATGCAAGATTGCAAAGCGTCAAAATTCCAATGCCCACAAATGGTCATCTATGCACCGATGAAAATGGTATTAACTTCGATCACAAGGTATACCGCCCATGATTGGTTCCTTATTGTACTTATGTGCATCTAGGCAGATATAATGCTTAGTGTTTGCATGTGTGCCCGATTTCAAGCTGCACCAAGGAATCACACCATAAGGCTGTGAAGCATATTCTTCGATACCTAGCTCACACACCAACACTAGGATTATGGTACCCCAAGGGCTCGCTTTTGATCTCATTGGATATTACGACTCGACTATGCTAGTGATCGTGTGGACCGCAAGTCAACATCGGCACTTGTCATTTCCTGACGATCTTTGGTCCGTTGGTCCTCGAAGAAAGCAGAATCTGCGTATCACTTCTCTCACTGAAGCTGAATACATTGCTGCTGGCTCATGCTGTGCTCAACTGCTTTGGATGAAGCAAACCCTCAAGGACTATGGTGTCAACGTGAAGAATGTGCCTCTCCTCTGTGACAATGAGAGTGCCATCAAAATTGCTCACAACCCAGTTCAGCACTCGAAGACTAAGCACATCTAGATTCGTCATCATTTTCTTCGTGATCATGTGTTGAAGGGCGACATCTCCATCGAGCATGTGAAGACTGAAGAACAGCTAGCTGATATCTTCACTAAGCCCTTGGATGAGAAGAAATTTAGCAAATTGCGGTGTGATCTAAATATCTTAGAATCTTCAAATGTTCTTTGAAAAGGACACACAACCTAACTCTTATGCAGAATTGATGACTTAGATGTGCAACACATGAAGAAATGTTTTTCTTCAATCAATGAAGAATAACACTCTAAGTGTGAAGAAATTAATGAAGAATTTGATTCTCAGAACCCTACGACAATTGTACGCGGTGTCTGAAATCATCATTCTTATACGGTGGGTCACGCCACCACAAAAGTTGAAAATCTTCAATTTGAGTTTTTCCTCATTTTTGAAATTCCTCATTTTTTCAAATTCTTCAACTTTGCAAAATCTTCAATGTTTCCGACATTTTTCTTCATTGGCTATATATATGTGAGTTTATGTCCTCTACAGCATTCACTTATTGCTATTTCTTCAAGTTGTGATTTCTGCTAAGTGAATGTGATCGGACCCTTCCCCCTCTATGCTATACTCAACCCAATCTATTCACAAATTCTTCATGTGCATTCTGATTGAAACTCATTCAAAGTCTTCACTGTGTCCTTGACAGCTGAAGAAATTGCGAACGAAACTTTTAACAAATCTTATTCAGATTTTCGATTTTACCGCTCAAACCGTTCCACATCCCACGATACATTAGTTTAATCACCCACGATCTTACACGATCTCATCTGCACAGTACGTGGGTGACACATGTCGCGTGAAGGAGAAAGGGCAGGGGCATGTTCGTCCAAAATCTTCGGGCGAACAGTTTTTTCGCCGTGGCTATAAATACCCCTCTCCCTTCCTTACATCATTTACTCTGCTCGGTCGCTGTCTCTCGCTCGAGCTCTCCTCAAACCCTAGCGCCGCCGCTACTCCATCGCTGTCGGTGAGGAAGAGCTTCACTGCCTCGACCTCGTCGCCGTCGTACTCGCGCCGTCAGCGGAAAATCTTCACTCCGCCGCCGCCGTAGCCGTATCCCTCTGCCAAGTTAGGGCGTGGGAGATCTAACGTGACGAACTTCACTACAGTTCATCTCTGTTCGTCGTGTTCTTCAGTTCGGGTAATTAAAAGTCACTTTTATTACTCACTTTGATTCTCAAATCTTTCTGAAAATCTTCAAAGGTGTTTTTGTTCTTCAAATCTTCACATATGAACACCTCACACACTATATGCTCTTGATTTATCTCTCTAAGAATTCATTTCTTCAAGATTTCTCAATTGTGCGGATTTTCAATCTGTACAACTCTGGAACCTAAGACGAAACGCTTAGTGAAATTCCTCAAGGCTCAACTGGTCAAATTCCTCAAAACTTGTCTTTTTCAAACAACCTTCTAAGAACGCATATGACCTCTCCAAATTCCTCGCACCTACACTCTGTTCACAGGTACTCATGTCCGCTGCTGAATCACTAGGTTCTCATCAACTTAACTCATTTGCAGCGTTCCTCGAAGAAAAACTGCATACTTCTTCAGAGTGCTCTATAGTTCAAATTCCTCATCTGAAGAAAATGGCAGAAGGCAAGAGACCGCAGAAGGGAGGAAAGAAACCAGAGGTCATCACCGCCTTTGAGATCCTCGATGAAATTTACAAAGATTATCTGCTTTTTGATGAAGCCAAGTTTGGCAAGGAAACCAAAAATCAGCGCAAAGTGCATCCGGAGGATAGAACGAAGATGGGCACGAGAATGGAGGAATATCGCTATGTTACTCCCAAGTACATGAAGAAATTCGCCTTAAACCCTCCATGCCCAAGAGCTCCTTTGGCTTTGGCCAAGTCACGATCCCACCAAAGCATCAAGCGTGGTGAAGACTTTCTGAAGAATGGTCCAGGCGCCAAGCCAAATTGGCAAGACAGGCCAAGGAGGCAGTGAGGAAATTCAATGAGGATTCTGCTGCTGCTGCTGCCGCTGAAACCTCGGTTAAGCCAAGGAAATCAATGCCAAAGAAGCCTGCACGCAAGCCAAGTGCTTCACCATCAGCGCCCTCACGGCAAATTCCTTAGACTGCTGCTGCTCCCTCAAAATCCTCAGCAGCTCCCTCCAAGTCCTCAACTCCTGTGCATCTGGCTACATGTCAAAGGACTCAGGGTTTCTCGATTGCTTCTGGTGTCTCAGCAAGTTCCTCAGCTGCACCAATGTCCTCATCAGGCCCCACTCTGCTGAAGACAAAAGCAACAACTGGACGCGGTCCTCGGCCAAGTCCAAAGAAGAAACAGGTTGCATTCAACGTGCCCTCTGATGACGAAGCTTCTGATGAAGAACTCGCAGAAATCATCAGAGACAGACTGACAAAGGCCGCTAGAGCCAAAGGAACAAATGTGCCTCGCTTTGGATCGAAGAAGATCCTTGACTTCATCGACCTATGGCATCGAGGATCCAAACACTCCCATACCGGATCGCCATCGACTCTGGTCAAAGTCATATGCTCAACCATTTCATCGCTGAAGAGAAATGGAAATTTGAAAAGGCTCGTGAGATCAAGAGAACACAAGCCGAAAGGAGAAGCTTCGAGGAAGAACATCGTCAACGACTCTGAAGAACTTCTCAAAGCTCAATCTGAAATCAAGCCCTCGGCAAGGATTTCGATGCTTATAATGCTGATTGGCAAGGAGCCAAGGTGAGATTAAATCAATTTGACGAAGAAAATGACCCTTATTGCAGCCCCATCGCAACAAGAAAATCCTCAGTGAAGACTCGCTCAGCCTGGCGATGAACATGCCAAGACTATCGATGACTCTCACTGCCGATGAAAATACAAGTTCCGTGGCTGATGACTCCATTCCAGCCGCCGAAGAAATTCCCGGGCATCCACTAGTGGTGCGCTGAAGAAAATGAAGAGATCAGGCAATCGCACTGGGCCATACCAAGAAAGCGAACCACGTCCTCGGCTCCTCCTGCGCCAACACCAACTCCAATACTTCCTTCTGCTTATGAAGTGAAGAAGACAAAGGCTGTAGAACGAGCTGCAGTGAAGAAGAGGAAGGCATCAGCTGCGTCAAATTCTTCGGCTGCGAAGAAAATGAAGCCAATGACCAGCTCGATTGAAAATCCCATTGATGCCGTTCCCATTTCCTCCATGTCGTCTAAGGAAATTGTTCCTTATGGAGAAGACTACAAGATCCCTAGCGGATCTAATGAAGATAATCAATCTGTTGCTACCTCAGAACAGTTTGATGAAGAAATTGAAGTGGAAGCATTCCTTCACCATGATTGTTTCTCACCCATGTCTCGGTTCACAGCTGAAGAGGCTGGTGTTGAAGAAATTGAAAAAGAAGATGAAGACGTGGATATTGGATGCACTACACCAGTGATGAACGATGACTTTTGGGAAAGTCAGCATCCAAATACTCCTCTCTTTACTCCAATTCAACAAATTCCTCAGTCCCCGGCTACAACTGTTCAATTGGGCTCTGAAGAAACTCATCCCACATCTTCTGTTAACGAGGAAATTCTAGCCGCTAGTGTTGAAGAACCTGCTGTTGATCCCCAGATTGCACAAGAAGAGGAACCAGAAATTCCTCAGCCTGAAGCACCTGAGATCGCGATTCCTGAGGTTGTGCTGCAAATCACTGATATTCCTCTGCCCAAACCGAAGAATCCGTTCTCGAGCAAGCAAAAATTCAAGGCTGAAGACTTCTTTTCTGAGCATGTGTTCTTCACTGCGTACAATCCATATGACTCTGCTCGCATGAGGAAAAGACGTTTCTGGACTCCAACTCAAGCCAACTTCTATTCCTCAGTGCTCTTTGACAAGGACAGGATCTTCGACCATGAGCATATTCCTCATGTGGATATGGAATCACTACCATGCTTCGAGCCAGTCCTCAGAGTTATTCACGATGCAGGGTTACTGAATTTCTGCATTGATATCTGTTACTGGAATGAAGAACTCATTCTTCAGTTCTATGCCACCCTGCACATCACCGGAGATGCTGAAGATATCAATTCATGGGTGCTGGATTGGATGACAGAAAATACTCACTACAAGGCACCAGCAACTGAATTGCTTCGTGTCCTTCCTCTTGATCCTCCCCATGAAACTGCACGTTGCATCTACAATGACCGCGAACTGTCTGATCACTCTATGCAAGTGCTCATGAAGCCTTTGAAGCTAGGGCAGGCCCCTCGAACCAAATTCCTTGTCAAGGAATTGCTGTATGTGCCTCGGACCGTCTATCGAATTCTGACGAAGACAATGAGTCCCATCAAAGGCCACGACTCAAATGAAGAAGATGTCGTTGGCATCATGAAGAACATGCTTTTCAACATCATTCATGGCGTTCCCGTCAACTTCCATGATTTCTTCATGAGGACTCTGGCTAATGTTGCAATGTCGCCTTTTGAGCTGAAGCCATATGTGCCTTGGATTATGAGATTCATAAGGGCAAGATCTTCACTAAATTACAAGGCTGACACTCTGAACCATGGCAGCTACTTCCCGCCCATTGAACTCCTCAAGCGACCAGTTTCATCATCTGATGATAAGGGCAAGGCAGCAGCTGTGATTGATGAAGGCACTCGTCCATTGGATGGTCAATTCCGTCTCGCCACATCTTACTCCACCAATGACGATTCTGCAACACATGACTCTGCCGCAAATACCTCACCCAAGCAAAAGCCTCAAGCAACAGCACCCAGGGTGATGACTGACCGTGAGTTACTCCTCAGTCTTCATCGGAAGGTTGAACATAATCGAAATGGTTGAAGCGTCAATTTGCTGCAATTCTTCACAACATGACCTCAACACATAATGCAGTGAAGAAAAATCAGTACTACCTTCATGAAACCCTCAACCGCACCTGGGCTGTTCTTAATCATGTATATTCCGCGGAAGAATTGAAGACTATGGGTCTCCAGGAAGCTTTTGACTGGTCTGCACCACCTCCGAAGAAATTCAAGAGAGTCAAAGTTCCCGATCTGGTGGCCAGATCTTATTCTTCATCGCGTGAAACTGATGAACATGAAGATTTGGACGACACTATGGCAGGCCCTACTTCAACAACCAACCCCGACAACGCTGGCGCTCCTCCATCGACTTGAAAATCTTCAGGGGCGTTAGTCCTCAGTTTTGATCCTTTTGGTCATTTGATGACAAAGGGGGAGAAATCTGAGTTAATCTTTAAGCGGGTTTATATTATGGGCGTTTTTATTAAGTTATAACTCTCGTTCTTCCGAAACTTTTATTGGATCGAGTTGTAATCTTAAATCCGATGGTGCCTTGATACTTTTGGTCGTGCTTTGATGCTTTTGATGCATTGACCTCTGAAACTTTTGATGTGATATTCTGCATGCTTATTCCTCGTTAATATTATTGCACGCATGCTGAATCTCATCAGGCACCATATTTCACCATGCATTTCAAATTCTTCATATTATATATCAAATGCGTGTATGAATTACAAGATATAGGGGGAGATCTCCATGATTCAATTCTTCAAATGTGCATTGCCTCAAAAAGCAAATTCCTCACTATGCACATATTCAGGGGGAGTTCTTCTATATCTTGCAATCAAATTCCTCAATATCAGTATTTACACTTCATATGTTTATCCCCGTTGAAAACTTAACCTATGTTGTCATCAATCACCAAAAGGGGAGATTGTATGTGCATCTAGTGCCCTTAGTGATTTTGGTGTATTGAAGACTTATAGGTTAAGTAACTGATCGTTGTGAGTGTACACAGGTCTATAAGTCTATCAGAGTTTGATATTTACAGAGAAAGTCGACCCTAAAAATGAAGTTCTTGACTAAAGACTTTGATATTCTCAAGACTTTACAAGACTTTGAAAGTGAAGAAATTGGTGTGACCTTGAAGACTTGATATTCATTCGAGGAATATGAAGTGTGAAGACTTTTGTTTTCATAGTTTCATTTCTCTTTCTTGAGTCATAGGAAACACCGTCTTTGTTAAAGGGGTCGAGGAAATACTAAGGAAAAATTTCCATGTGATGCTCAACTCAAAATCCTACACCTACCAATCCTTCGAGTGAAGCCATTGGAAATCTCATACAGTTCAGCCAAATTCTTTAGTAACAGAGACGCAGTTCTTACAGTCATCGATGACTTTGCTATGATCGAGGAGTTAGGAATTCGCCAGATCTGAATTGCCTACACGATGAGGAACATGATAGCCCCGAGGAATTTGAGAGTCAAATTTCCGATCCGTTCTTGTCTTCTGCTACGGCTGTCCCAAAATATCTTATCCACCTAACGGTCATATCATTGAAGGGCATTTATGTCTCATCATGTCAAGCTGCTCCCTAGGCTATAAATAGCCGCCCCCTACAACCACTAGCTGGTTGGCTGCTCCGAGAGAACTTGACACTTGTCATTTGAGAGCAACCCATCCTCCGAGGACTTTGAGAGAAAATCATGAAGTGAGGAAAATCCCAAAACCAAACCCCCACAAACCCAAAGTGATTGAGCATCACTGAAGAAATTGATCCTGCGTGGATCCGACGCTTGTTACCTTTGAAGACTGTGCTTCTTCCAGACGGTTAGGCGTCAAGGTCTGGAGCATCCAAGAGGAATTGTGGATCGCCGAGTGACCAAGTCTGTGAAGGTTTGGAAGTCACCTGAAGACTTACCATGAGTGATTGGACGAGGCCTGCATGGTCTTAGTTCAAGGAGAATACGGTGAGGACTGGGTGTCTGAGTTGCGGCTCGTAGGCGGGTGTCCGGACTGTGTGTCCTCGAGTTTAAATACTCAGCCACTCCAACCAGACGTACAACTGAGACAGCAGTTGGAACTGGTTTACCAAATCATTGTCTTCACCAACTCATTGGTTCTATTCCCTCAACTCTTCCATTTCCTCATTCTGTGTTGAATGTTGTTCATATCTGTGTTTGAAGACTTTGACTGAAGACTTTCCCAAATTCCTCAGTTCAATTTCTTCAGTCTGTTTGTCTTCATCTTGCTAACCTGTGTTTACGCTTTCCGTACTTCGTTTTAGTCTTCATTTCATCATGCTGACTATGTGTGTATCCTGTTATGTTTACTTCTGAGTACATATTCCGCAGCAAGTAGTTCTTCGCTAAGGAATTTCCTCACCAGCAAATTCCTCAGTGAAGAATTCATAAAAATCACCTATTCACCCCCCTCTAGTCGATATAACGCACTTTCAAATAAGTATAATCATATCTCAAGCATAGTTCCCGAGCATACCAATGCAACATATGAATTTGATCCCATAATAGTTTCCCTTTTTTGTGTCAAGCGATAATCCCTAAAGTATTCACGTTGATCCAACGTGTCTCCCATAACATAATTGAATAGGGTTTTCTCAGGATTATCAAAGTAGTACATAATATTTTTCACATAAGCAGCATCGAGGGTTTTAGGAGGTTCCCCATCTCCAAGAGTAGCAAATATACCTAGTTTTTTTGGTATTTCATGTTCCATATCCATAACTAAAGATAGAGAACAACTTAGAACAGCAAATAAAAATTACTTAGTGATAAAGCAAACAAGCACACACGAGAATATTCACCTTGCGTTATGACTCCCCGGCAACGGCGCCAGAAAAACGTCTTGATAACCCACAAGTATAGGGGATCAATTGTAGCCTCTTTCGATAAGTAAGAGTGTCGAACCCAACGAGGAGCTAAAGGTAGAACAAATATTCCCTCAAGTTCTATCGACCACCGATACAACTCTACGCACGCTTAGTGTTCGCTTTACCTAAAACAAGTATGAAACTAGAAGGACTTTGTAGGTGTTGTTGGATAGGTTTGCAAGAAAATAAAGCGCACACAAATATAAACTAGGGGCTGTTTAGATAAAGAAGCAATAAAGTAAATTTAGCGAGTGTGGAAAAGTGGTGGTAGGAGTTGCGGAATTGTCCCTAAGCAATTGACTACTTTACTAGACTGATAACAAGTTTTATGTGGGAGAGGCATAAGCTAACATACTTTCTCTTCTTGGATCATATGCACTTATGATTGGAACTCTAGCAAGCATCCGCAACTACTAAAGATCATTAAGGTAAAACCCAACCATAGCGTTAAAGCATCAAGTCCCATTTATCCCATACGCAACAACCCCCTTACTCGGGTTTATGCTTCTGTCACTCAAGCAACCCACTATAAGCGAATCATGAATGTATTGCAACACCCTATAGAGGGAATCCCTCATGCTTGCGCGACACGGAGGGCACAATAGGACAGCAACATAACCACAAGAAAATTAAACCAATTATAGCAATGCATCAATCACCGGTAGGACAACGAAAATCTACTCAGACATCATTGGATGGCAACACATCATTGGATAATATATGAAGCATAAAGTACCATGTTCAAGTAGAGGGTACAGCGGGTTGTGGGAGAGTGGACCGCTGAATATAGATGGGGGAAGTGATAACCCACAAGTATAGGGGATCACAATAGTTTTCGAGGGTAGAGTATTCAACCCAAATTTATTGATTTGCACAAGGGGAGCGAAAGAATATTCTCAAGTATTAGTAGTTGAGTTGTCAATTCAACCACACATGGATAACTTAGTATCTGCAGAAAAGTATTTAGTAGCAAAGTAGTATGGAAGTAACGGTAACAGTAACAAAAGTAACGGTAGAAATTTTGTAGTAATTGTAAGAACAGCAATGGTAAAGTAAATAAGCAAAGCACAATATGTGAAAAGCTCGTAGCCATTGGATCGGTGATGGGTAATTATGTCAGATGCGATTCCTCATGTAATAGTTATAACATAGGGTGACACAGAAATAGCTCCAATTCATCAATGTAATGTAGGCATGTATTCCGAATATAGTCATACGTGCTTATGAAAAAGAACTTGCATGACATCTTTTGTCCTAACGGAAACTAAGGGATATTAAGGCCTCCTTTTAATAGAGTACCAGACCAAAGCATTAACACATAGTGAATACATGAACTCCTCAAACTACGGTCATCACCGAGAAGTATCGCGATTATTTTCACTTCGTGGTTGTTGGATCATAACACATAATAGGTGACTATAGACTTGCAAGATAGGATCAAGAACTCACATATATTCATGAAAACATAATAGGTTTAGATCTGAAATCATGCACTTGGGCCCTAGTGACAAGCATTAAGCATAGCAAAGTCATAGCAACATCAATCTCAGAACATAGTGGATACTAGGGATCAAACCCTAACAAAACTAACTTGATTACAAGGTAAATCTCATCCGACCCATCCCCGTCCAGCAAGCCTACGATGGAATTACTCACGCACGGCGGTGAGCATCATGAAAGAGGATGGGTGATGATGACGACGACGACGAATCCCCCCTCCGGAGTCCCGAACGGACTCCAGATCAGCCCTCCCGAGAGAGATTAGGGCTTGGCGGCGGCTCAGTATTGTAAAACGCGATGAAACTTTCTCTCTGATTTTTCTCTCCGTGAAAGCAAATGTATGGAGTTGGAGTTGAGGTCGGTGGACTTCCAGGGGGCCCACGAGGCAGGGGGGCGCGCCCTAGGGGAGGGGGCGCGCCCCCCACCCTCGTGGATAGGGTGTGGGCCTCCTGACGTTGATTCTTTTGCATATTTTTTTATTAATTTTGAAAAGTTGCTCCGTGGATTTTCAGGTCATTCCGAGAACTTTTATTTCTGCACAAAAATAACACCATGGCAGATCTGTTGAAAACAACGTCAGTGCGGGTTAGTTCCATTCAAATCATGAAAGTTAGAGTCCAAAACAAGGGCAAAAGTGTTTGGAAAAGGAGATACGACGGAGTCGTGTCAACCCCCTCAAGCTTAAACCTTTGCTTGTCCTCAAGCAATTCAGTTGACAAACTGAAAGTGATAAAGAAAAAACTTTTACAAACTCTATTTGCTCTTGTTGGTGCAAATATGTAAAGCCATTATTCAAGTTTTCAGCAAAGATTATGAACTAACCATAGTCACAATAGCACTTAGGTCTCATGTTTACTCATATCAATGGCATAATGAACTAGCGAGGAATAATAATAGAACTCGGATGAAAACACTTTCTCAAAACAATCATAATATGATACGACAAGATGGTATCTCGCTAGCCTTTCTGAGACCGCAAAACATAAATGCAGAGCACCTTTAAAGATCAAGGACTGACTAAACATTGTAATTCATGGTAAAAGAGATCCAGTCATAGTCATACCCAATATAAACTAATAGTAATACATGCAAATGACAACGGTGCTCTCCAGCGGGTGCTTTTTAATAAGAGGGTGATGACTCAACATAAAAGTAAATAGATAGGCCCTTCGCAGAGGGAAGCAGGGATTTGTAGAGGTGCCAGAGCTTGATTTTGAAATATAGGTAAATAACATTTTGAGCGGTATACTTTCACTGTCAACATAACAACTAAGAGATCTCAATATCTTCCATGCTACACACATTATAGGCGGTTCCCAAACAGAATGGTAAAGTTTATACTCCCCCACACCAACAAGCATCAATCCATGGCTAGCCCGAAACAACGGGTGACTCCAACTAGCAACAATCCTGGGGGAGTTTTTTTAATTATTTTGATTTGATTTGAGCATGGGACTAGGCATCCCGGTGACCAGCCATTTTCTCGTGAATGAGGAGCGGAGTCCACTCCTCTTGAGAATAACCCGCCTAACATGGAAGATACAGACATCCCTAGTTAATACATGAGCTGTTCGAGCATACAAAACAGAATTTCATTTGAAGGCTTGGAGATTGGCACATACAAATTTACTTGGAACGACAGGTAGATACCACATATAGGAAGGTATGGCGGACTCATATGGAATAACTTTGGGGTTTATGGAGTTTGGATGCACAAGTAGTATTCCCGCTTAGTACAGGTGAAGGCTAACAAGAGACTGGGAAGCGACCAACTGAGAGAGAGACAACAGTCATGAACATGCATTAAAATTAATCAACACTGAGTGCAAGCATGAGTAGAATATAATCCACCATGAACATGAATATCGTGAAGTTTATGTTGATTTTGTTTCAACTACATGCGTGAACATGTGCCAAGTCAACTCACTCGAATCATTCAAAGGAGGATACCACCCTATCATACCACATTAAAACCATCTTAATAGCATGTTGGCACGCAAGGTAAACCATTATAAGCTCCTAGCTAATTAAGCATGGCATAAGCAACTATAAGCTCTAATTGTCATTGCAAACATGTTTATTCATAATAGGCTGAATCAGGAACGATGAACTAATCATATTTACAAAAACAAGAGAGGTTGAGTTCATACCAGCTTCTCTCATCTCAGTCAGTCCATCATATATCGTCATTATTGCCTTTCACTTGCACGACCGAATGGTGTGCATAATAATAATAGTGCACGTGCATTGGACTAAGCTGGAATCTGCAAGCATTCAATTCAAGGGAGAAAACAAGGTAATATGGGATCTTGGTTAAATCAACAATCATGCATATGAGAGCCACTTAAACATTTTCATTATGGTCTTCTCCTCTCGACCCCCAAAGGAAAGAAAAGAAATAAAACTATTTACACGGGAAAGCTGCCAACAAGCAAAAGAAGAACCATAAATCTTTTTGGGTTTTCTTTTAATTACTACTACAAGCATGGAAAGTAAGCTAACTAATTTTTTTGGTTTTTCTTAAGGTTATTCAAACACACAAGAAGAAAACTAGAAAAGGAAAAAAACTAGCATGGATAGTTCAATGAAAAAGTATGAGCACCGACGAATAGAATGAGTGTGTGAACATGAATGTAATGTCGGTGAGAAATACGTGCTCCCCCAAGCTTAGGCTTTTGGCCTAAGTTGGTCTATGCCCATGGATCACAGCTACTCTCTCCAGTGTACTAAGGAGTGTCATCATATTGCCACTGGCCGGCGATCTCCTCCGGATCCTACTTATAAGATGATGTACGATAAGGATCAAGTGGTGGTTCCGGCTCAGGCTCTGGAGCTGACGTCTGGCCACGGAGCACATAGACGGCCTCCGGCAAGACGAGGTAAGGGCATGCAGTTAGATCAAACAAAGAGGGCGCAGGCAAGATAATAGTCTCACTGTGTTTCTTATGAAATCTCAAATTATACAAGAGCATCTTATCATAATTCTTAACAATAAACTCATGTGCTACCATGCTCTTATAATCTAGAAAAGTAGGGGCCATCAATTTTTCCTCTTTCTCAAAATGCCTAATAGGTATCCTGAAATGTTTAGCAAGGCGTGCAACATAGATACCTCCAAAGATGGGGCCCTTTGTATGGTTCAGGATTAATCGTTTAGCAATAATAGCGCCCATACTAACAGAGTTATCACAAAATAAAGCATGGAACAAAATATTAATATCAGGAACACTAAGGTTTCCACAGTTTCCGCGACCAATTAAGCATCGACTAGCAAATATTGCAAAGTAGCGTAAAACAGGAAAATGTATGCTAGTAATTCTAGCATCGGAAACCTTCCTCGTTTCCCCTACAGTAATAGTATCAATAAATCCATCCACATCTTTACGATATGGTTCCTCTAAGCTGCCCCCAAAAGGTATCTTGCAAACCGTGCAAAGTTCATATAGGGACATCTCCCTAGCCACATCATATAAATGAAACTCTACTGAAGGAGATGATTTCTTAGGATAAAAGTAGAAATTTTGCATGAAAGTATTGGTGAGTAAGAGATACTGTTCGATCTGGTTGTGGAGGAAGTCGGTGAGGACCGGATTATCAACCAACGAATAAAAATCATCATGAATCCAGACTGCTCTCAAGAAATCATCACAAGGCCATTCACACGGCCGTACTTCCGCCACACAAGGGAGATTATACTTGGGCTTTTCATTCTCCTTAGCTTGTTTATCCTTAGAGCCTTGGCTAGAAGAGCCCCTCAAGAAAAAACTCTTCATCTTTTCTGAAAATTTCTGAAACTTTTAGTAACTCAAAATAAAAGTTAATCAAACTCAACAAAATTGATAGCAACTACTCCCACAAGTGCCTAGAGCCTATATCATGCATTAGAATTACTTGGGACCATATAAATTTGACATGCAAGCTCAAGAAAAGGGTCACCTAGGCAGCAAAAATTTGCAATGAATAAAGCACTAGAACAAAAACTAATTGGACCATTAGAGGAGTCACATACCAAAGAACAATCCCCCAAAGCAGTTTTGTGAATGGAGCTTTGAGCAAGGAGATCGAAAATCACAGCAAAATGAGCTAGAACTCGTGCTTGAGCTGGATGGTGATTTTTTTGGGAGGAAGATGAAGTGTGTGGGTGCAGGAATAAGTGGATGGGGCCACCATGGGCCCACGAGGCAAGGGGCACGCCCTATAGGGGTGGGCGCGCCCTGGACCCTCATGGCCAGGTGCCAGCTCCCCCTGCTGTGTTCTCAGTGCCACATATTCTCAAATATTCCAAAAAAAATCATACTAAATTTGCAGGGCATTTGGAGAACTTTTTTCGGAGTAATTTTTATTGCATGGATAATTCAGAAAACAAACAGAAAATACTATTTTTACTTTATTTAATCTAAATAACAGAAAGTAAAAAGAGGGAGCAGAAGGTTGTGCCTTCTAACTTCATCCATCTCATTATCATCAAAAGGAATCCACTAACAAGGTTGATCAAGTCTTGTTAACAAACTCATTCCGAATAACATGGAACCAGAGAAATTTTGAATAACACTAGGTTACCTCAACGGGGATATGCACATCCCCAATAATAAGAATATCATATTTTTTCTTGACAGTAGGAAGAGGAAATTCAAAACCTCCAATAATAATAGTTGGAATTTTCCCAATAGAATTGATACTATGAACTTGAGGTTGTTTCATCGGAAACTGTACCATATGCTCACTACCATTAACATGAAAAGTGACATTGCCTTTGTTGCAATCAATAACAGCCAATGCAGTATTCAAAAAGGGTCTACCAAGGATAATCGACATACTATCGTCCTCGGGAATATCAAGAATAACAAAGTCCGTTAAGATAGTAACGTTTGCAACCACAACAGGCACATCCTCACAAGTACCGACAGGTATAGCAGTTGATTTATCAGCCATTCGCAACGATATTTCAGTAGGTGTCAACTTATTCAATTCAAGTCTACGATATAAAGAGAGAGGCATAACACTAACACCGGCTCCAAGATCACATAAAGAAGTTTTAATATAGTTTCTTTTAATGGAGCATGGTATAGTTGGTACTCCTGGGTCTCCAAGTTTCTTAGGTATTCCACCTTTAAAAGTGTAATTAGCAAGCATAGTGGAAACTTCAGCTTTCGGTATCTTTCTTTTATTTGTAATAATATCTTTCATGTATTTAGCATAAGGATTTACTTTAAGCATATCTGTCAAATGCATACGTAAGAAGATAGGTCTAATCATTTCAGCAAAGCGCTCAAAATCCTGATCATCCTTTTTCTTGGATGGCTTAGGAGGCAAAGGCATGGGTTTCTGAACCCATGGTTCTCTTTCTTTACTGTGCTTCCTAGCAACAAAATCTCTCTTATCATAACGTTGATTCTTGATTGTGGGTTATCAAGATCAACAGCAGGTTCAATCTCTATATCATTATTATTGCTAGGTTGAGCATCAACAAGAACATTATCATTAACATTATCACTAGGTTCATGTTCATCGCCAGATTGTGTTTCAGCATCAGAAATAGAAATATCATTGGGATTCTCAGGTGTGTCTACAACAGGTTCACTAGAAGCATGCAAAGTCCTATCATTTTACTTTTTCTTTCTTTTAGAAGGACTAGGTGCATCTAAATTATTTCTCTAAGAATCTTGCTCAGTTCTCTTCGGGTGGCCTTTAGGATTGTCAGGACCCCGACTCAATGCCACATCGATCTAGCATGTAACACCTCATATCACTTTGCGGCCTCACGCACGGTATTCCCACGTGTGTCGCCTTACCTTTGCCCGGGACCGTTTGCGCCTTTTGGCACACGTATATGATAGTGTCGCTAGCATCCATACGATAAGGAGCCCGGCTGACATGGCGATCGTAAACCCAAAGTGGCACAAACTTACAAGGACAGCATCCATGACCCAAAGATCGAGCGTGTCGGTCATTAGCGAGTGAATCCAGCTGTAGCACTGGGCTAGCAGGACTCGGTGAACCGGGCTGTAGCGGGCTAACAGGACTCGGTATTCATCGAGTGACATTTCCCGAAGGACGTACACGAGAGCGAAGAAGGACACATGCCGGCCAGCCTAAGTGTTTCGGAGCAGTAGCAAGCTACCATGGCTCGGTGGAAACACTAGGAGACATTTCCGGTAAGAGAGGCTACTAAGGATAAACAACTAGATAGTCAGATCCCACACATACCAAGCATTTCAATAACATACACACAATATGCTCGATATGTGCAAATACAACATGGCATCACAACATGACTCTCGACTCAAGTATGTATTCATTAGGCTCCAAGGAGCGAGATATTACAAACATGGGTCTCACGACCCAACATTCAGAGCATACAAGTCAAGCACAAGCGGAAGCTTAACATGTCCGAGTGAGACATCTACAAATGAAAAAGGCTTGAAAGCGACTATCTACCAGATCTGCCGAGGGCACAAGATCGTAGCTGAGGTAACAAGCTAAACATCAAGTCCAAGCGGAACTACTAGCGAGATCAAGTCTCTCGCAAAAACATAAAATAGGTAAGCGTGAGTACAAATGTACCCAGCAAGACTTACATCAGAACTAACTACATATGCATCATTATCAACAAAGGGGATGGTGGAGTTTGACTGCAGCAAGCTAGCTTTGATTCAGTGGCTAACCTGAACTACGACTGCAAGTAACTCTTTTGAGGTGGCGCACACGAGTCCACATATTCACCATATCAACACACCACTATGGATCCGCTCCCGTCTCCCTACGAGAACGCCATCCATAGCACTCACACTTATCTTGCGCATTTTAGAGTATCCACTTTCACTTGTCTATGAACTATGCAAGGGGTCCAAGCTTCCATATCCGAGGAATCCGGCTATTCGAATAGATAATGATAACCCTGCAGGGGTGTACTTCTTCACACACGCTCTCGCCACTTACCGCCCTGTACACGTCATGTACCTCGGCAACCTTCAAGCGGAAACCAGGCGAGGGAGTCGGCCACGACCTACCTAAACACTCAAGTCTCTCGTCCAGGTTTATCGCCTATTCGAGTTCCATACGCAAGGAGATCCGGCCGGGGTGTCGCTCACGGCCCCAAACGATGTGAGCAGGGTTCCCAAGCCCACCATCCGGGTGCCACTTGGTACACCGTGCCACTGCACCTAGTCTGTCCCAAGCCCACCTGTACCGGGTGCCACTTGGTAGACTACTAGCACTACCTACAAACACCAGAAACTAGTTGCAACTCCTGGACAGAGAACAAGGGTGATTAAGAAGCCGAGAGGGGTCGAGTTACCGGAACCCAATGTGTGGTAGTAACTGTTCATGGATCACAAACACAGAACTCAGTTCCTGAGGACGGCTGCAATGAGACAACCCACCATGTACTCCTACATGGCCTCTCACCGCTACCTTTACCAAATCGTGTTCACACACTTAGCTCTCAACAGTAGGACATGTTCACACACCTCTAATTCATCCCGATGAATCGGACTGACTCAACTCTAAGCGTAGCAGTGCATGACAAACAAGCATGAATGAGTAGGCACATCAGGGCTCAAACAACTCGTACTCATGCTAGTGGGTTTCATCTATTTACTGTGGCAATGACAGGTCATGCAGAGGATAAAGGGGTTCAACTACCGCAGCAAGTAACAGTTGTATCGTTGTTGTCCTAATGCAATAAAATAGAGCAGGAGCAAGAGAGCGGGATTGTATCGGAATGAACAAGGGGGTTTTTGCTTGCCTGGCACTTCTGAAGATAATATAGTTCTTCATCGGTGTCATCGAATTCATCGTCGGAACCAAGCCTATCGAGAGGGGACAAATACCGGCAACACAGAGAAAACACAATCAATGCAATGCAACAATATGATGCATGAATGTGACATGGCAATATGCTGTGGTTTGAGCTAATGCAACTAGCAGCAAGTTAAATGGAGTTGGTTTGAATACAAGATTCAAATTCAAACTCCATATGTGATTATTCAAATGCCATTTAATTGATTTGACCTAAACAGTGAACAAAAGTTGTTCTAACATGCATGAAAATGGTACATATGGATATATTGGATTTTTCTGATCATTTTTCATATATAAATTATTTCATTTGGATCTACGGTTGAATTTCTATGATTTTTAGAAGTTTAGGACATTTTCTGGAATTTCTGAATAAATAGAATTAAATTAATACCAGAAAAGGATTACTGCGTCAGCCTGACGTCAGAGTGACGTCAGCAAGTCAACAGAGCTGCCCCGGGTCAAACCTGACCATGGGCTCCATCGGTCGATGACACAGTCTTGGCGATGTCGGCGACAGTGGGGCGGGTCAACAAACACGTCAGCGAGGTCAATGCCGGCGCGTGGGGCCACTGTGATTAATTTAAACTAAACAGAAATTAAACAATGGTTAGTTAAGTGTGTGGGGCCCAGTGTCAGAGGCACGGGGCGGTGATTAGTGGCTAATTAAGCCAGCCACGTCAGCAAGTGACGCCGGCGACCACGGCGACGGCGGGACCTCGCCGGAGTTGCTCGGGACGGCGCTACGGGCGTCGGCTGGATGCGCTAAAGGCACCAAAGGAAAACCCATCCTCGCGCGCATCCAGGGGAGCCCGCGGAAGGCTGCTAGGTGGCCGGAATCCCTGCCGGCGTCGAGCTATGCGGCTGCCGGAGCTCGGGGGAGCTCGGGGTCGAGGCTACGGTGTATGGAAGAGCGAGGCAAGCGGTGCTATGGCCTCCTGTGAGCACGCTCAGCACAACTACGTGCTCGGTTGGGTCAGGCGAGGTTGCTAGCTGCGGCAGTGACGATCGTGGCGGCGGTGAGCTCACGGTTGCGGCGGTTAGCGCGGTTAGGGAAGCAGACGACCGTGGGGAGAGGGGGAAACGGGGCAGGAGCTCACAGGGAGGTCGTCGAGAAGCTCAGTGGGCTCGGGGAGGCGGCGGAGACGGCGAATCGGACGGCAACATCCGGCGGCCATTGTCGGGGAAGAAAGGTCGCGGCGTCGTCCTCGGGTCGTCTGGCCTTGCGTTGGTCGGCGGAGAGGTGCTTGGGGTTGGGGTGGAGCACGGGGGCACGGGAATGGCTCCTGGGGAGCTCGGTGGCCATGCTAAACGGCGGCGGTGGTGACGACTGCGCTCGGGCGTTCGCAGGAGAGAGAGACGGGAGGGATGAGTGAGCGAGGGGAGGCCGAGGGAATTCAGGGGCACGTGGCGTTCTAGTCGGGCCGGGCGAGGCGGCAAGGGAGGTGGCCGGCGCAGGCGGCAAGGTCGTCGGCCACGCGTCTTATCCTCTGGCGGGAGGTAGGTGATGATCTGCTTTGTGGGCGATGGGCGCCTGATCTTTGGGCCAGGTGGGCGCCAGATGGGCTGCAGGTGAGTTAGGTAGGTTTCCTTTTTTATTATCTGTTTTCTGTTTTTAGTTAATATTTTGCCACTGTTTTGAATTCAAACAAATTCAAACAATGCCAAAAACTCCTCTGAATATTTTTATTTTGCTAGATGGACTTTTCCAAAAGCTCATAAAATAATTCAGGGGTATTTGAAATTATATTCTAATATATGAATATAATCCAAATTCAAATAGCTAATGATTTAAATTCAAAGACCCACAATATTCCTTACAAATGTTCATTATTTTTGGTTTGGTGCAAGAGCCTTGCCAAAAATATTAAACAGTTAATAAGAACATTTTGAGAAACATTGAATGCAATTTTCCAGGGTTCTTTGCCCTTCTTGAATTAAATCTTGAGGCTTCCAGATTTCCTCAATTCAGGTTTCAGAAATTTAAACATGATGCAAGCAAGATGCAAACACTAGGCAGCACCAGAAGCTAGGGATGTGACAGCTCACCCCCACTAGCAAAAATCTCGTCCCGAGATTCAAGCGTAGGGTAAGATGAAGAGGGAACGCAATCTAGCACAATCTTCACGATCCAGGGTGCACTTCGTGAGAATGTTGATTCGATCACCATCATTGCTATGATGTCTTGCTCTGAGAACTCCAACTAACATGACAACGGGGGGGAAAAACTCTAGAAGGATCGATCTTCTCGAAGATAGAATGACTCAAGATCAACTCATGGAGTGAGACGTAATAACATCTCTCGAGTTGGGACATAAAGCATACAATAAGTGGGATGGAAAGAGACAGATGCCGAAGGATCAAATTGGTAGGCAACACTTCCAGGCTTATACAGATGGTGAGTATGGATTAAAGTGGCGAGGAGATAAGTTGCCATGATTCCATTATGGGGCACCTTAGAGAAGGTGTCTCGTAGAATTATTCCCTTAAGTGGCAAAAAGAATTACTTTTGATTCAGAGATCATTAGAGCTCTTATACCAGCTTAAGGCAAATCACAATCGATCATTTGAAGGAGTTCGGTAGAATGACATACTCAGACTAGAATGGATTATGTGGATTACCTTGTTGAAAACAACACAAGGAATGATTTTAGTAACTGGGAAGAAGCTCAACAGTAGAGAGTGAGTCCACTATTTCAAAAGTTATAGTATAACCAAGGAATCTGAGAGCAATCCCAATTAGTGCTGGTGATAACACCTAGCGCTTGTGCGTGCTCTCAAGAATTGAGCATTTCCATATTCATCAAGATTTTACCAATATCCGTGTCAAGGGTCCTGGCAACACAACGTACTACCATGATGAACAGCGATGGACGATGCGGAGGCAAAGGAAGATAACCTTCTCAGATTTCACCTTAGCGGGCCAAGGGAACAAAATCTGGATGATCGACCGAGAGACATTTAGCACTCCGCTTCTAATGTTCTCCTTGATGTGCTAGCGTAATCCATTCATAGATATGGTTTGATATCTAGAACATCAAGTAAAAGGTCGGACTTCAGGAACACCAAGAATCATAAGGCACAACTAGGGGGTAAAATCCTACGAAGTCCTTATGGGGAGGTGGCCAACTTCTTTCAATCAAGATGCTACAATAATAGGTCTTCCGGTTGGGTGTGTTGGCCACGACATCCACTTTACCGGTTATCGAGAGACCAATATTATAGTTCTTGGAAAATGCTCCAACCATCAGATCTGCCTGAGATTCAGATCTGGTTGGTGTAAGGATATTCCAGACTCATCAAGTCTAGGAATAAAAATGAAAGTTTGCAACACAAACTGACGAGACGACGTTGCGAGATTCTCGGGAAATGGACTGCGGTAGTAAGCTCCAAAACATGAGCTAGTTCTGCTACAAACATGTTAACACGCTGTCCCAGACAAGCATGACCACGTAGTAGTCTTATAATAAAACACTACCGAGTTCAGGTGGGAAACCACCATCAGGGATTTCGAAGTCTTTACGCGCGCTGAACTTCTTTTCCTTGAACAAATCAATCTGTGGCTTGGGGTGCTAGGAATTACGCATGGAGTGGAGGTAATTAATCTACCAAACCATAGAATACTTCGCACATGCATGACTGACTTGGGATGATTCCAGAGGAAGCAAAAACAAACTTTCTCGAGTTCACGGCGGCAACTTACATCAAATGCACATGAATTAGAGGAAGTCACTTCTTTCATCCAAACATATACTTCATGAATGGGGCATGAAGAAAATGCTTACACAAGTTTCCAACACTAGCTCAATGTTCAACATGAATCATGGAGGAGACAAAATGCTGTTGATGGGCTCAACAACAACTCATCGGAATTTCCATATCACTGGACTTCCACCACTATGTGAACAATGGGATGGTATTTGTCAGACCAAAGATGTAATGGTGTATGCTCGAGTAATCAACCACGAGTAAGACAACATTACGAATATCGTTGGTTCTGATTTGATTTGACGATAGCCCTTTCTCAAATCAAAGGTTCGGGTAAGACAATAGATCCAACAATTGACCACGAGGATCAACCAATGAAGATATCATCTTTCTTCAACACACGCACAAGGATAACCCTTTGGAATGAACTGATTCGGACAAGCTTTTATCTTCCAACTCTCCAAGTTGTTGTTTAGCTTAACCAACCAGCTCAGGGGTATCCAACACGGATTCTTGGAGAGAAGGTGGTTTCAAAAACCAACTTGATCACGAGCTCAACATAGCGGTTAGGTGACAACCTGGTAATACTCCCGAGAAGATATTCGGAAAATCACGAACCACCGATATGTTACTAAGCTCGAGAACAATCTTGCTTTTCAAGGCAAGACGATATGATCAATAGAGCAAGAGTTTGACAAAATCCTAACTCATTGATCGAAGAGTGCACCAAAAGTAAGGACTAGGTAGAACAATCAGTCTTAGAATGATGATTCAAGAACCAACACACTAAGAATGAAATTATTGTCCATTAACTACCAAGCAACACAGTTGCTGGGACTATTGAGTTCACACATCATGATTCACCTGTCGGCATTCCGGTTGCAACAACACGGAACCGAGAAATGAAAATGATGGCGAGAAGTATCACTGCGTCAAGAATTCATAAGAGATGGTGCAATTCTCATAACAATCCTGACATAAAGAAGGTAATACTTCAAGGTAGAACAGACCAGAAGCTGGATTGGCATTTTGATCTATGGAATACAACTTGTTTGACCCAATCCTGGATATGGAAGAGGTACTGGAGTTTGTTTCTCCTAGTCATTCCAGAATAGAATGGCTTGACGGACCACAAGAGTAATAGGCATCGATGAATGAATGCACACATACTCTTGACTATAAATTGATAGATGAAGGTCAGAAGACAACTAAAGAGGGACAACTCAAAGGAGCATATGATTTTCTGAGTTGTGGATGCATGGACTAGCATGTCGAACGAGTTCAACATATTTCTTCCGGATAACCCATGCAGAAAAGTTGAACTGGCAGAGTCACAATATAGAGAGAAGAACTCATCAAGAGCACTCTGGTTGTGATCTTTTGGTTCAACGAGGAACTGCTGCCATAAGTAGTTCATGGTATTTGGAAGAACAATATACCACGAACCTCGAGGCTATCACAAGGTTACTAATATCCTAAAGGGACTAGCAAACACTATCAACACGAGGTAAGTAGGGTGAATCTCGGGTTCAAAACCCAGTGAATAGAATACCTGCTACTAAGTGGCATCACGGGATGCTTTCGAGAATGATGGCCAGAATCATCACACGGGGAACACAAGCATGGATGGATTACTAGGCGATACTCTAGACACCTAGGGTCATAACAATAGCTCCAACATAAATGTCGAGGCAATAGAATACCTCAACTCAACAATTAGTGTGATTAACCAGGCCTAAGGAACACCGGAACAGTAAGAAGGGATTTGCAAATGCATCAGACTGTTTAGAAACCTGGGATGACTCGGACAGCATAACGGCTGTAAATGCTCGAAAAGATTTGAGACAAGCTACAAAAATGGTGGCATAGCCATTCAAAAGCACAATATCAAGATTCCGAGACCAACTATGAGCACACGAAAGTAGTAGAAACTGAACTGAGGTTTGAAACTAACAATTCTATAAGTCTATGGATTAGTAACACGTCATCCTGATAGATAGATGAGAAGGCCTAGTTCTTAATCCCCGTAGAAGAGAAGAGGATGACTCAGATCAGAAGGCCATGAGGTATAAGGAGTAAAAAGAGCCTTACGTTCCATCCCACAATCAATTCCCCTACATATTACTAAAGCATTTCTAGACTCAACTTTGACCAGTTTGGCTTGATAATCCTACAGGCAGTCAAGCTCTGATACCAAAGCTGTCAGGACCCCGACTCAATGCCACATCGATCTAGCATGTAACACCTCATATCACTTTGCGGCCTCACGACGGTATTACCACGGTGTCGCTTATTTTGCCCGGGACCGTTATGCCTTTTGGCACACGATATGATAGTGTCGCTAGCATCCATATGATAAGGAGCCCGGCTGACATGGCGGTCGTAAACCCAAAGTGGCACAAACTTACAAGGACATGCATCCATGACCCAAAGATCGAACGTGTCGGTCATCACGAAAGTGAATCCAGGCTGTAGCATTGGGCTAGCAGGACTCGTGAACCGGCTGGAGCGGCTAACAGACTCCGTATTCATCGAGTGACATTTCCCGAAGGGATGACACGAGAACGAAGAAGGACACATGCCGGCCAGCCTAAGTGTTCGGAGCAAGAGCAAGCTACCATGGCTCGGTGGAAACACTAGGAGACATTTCCGTAAGAGAGGCTACTAAGGATAAACAACTAGATAGTCGATCCCACACATACCAAGCATTTCAATAACATACACACAATATGCTCGATATGTGCAAATACAACATGGCATCACAACATGACTCTACGACTCAAGTATGTATTCATTAGGCTCCGAGGAGCGAGATATTACAAACATGGGTCTCACGACCCAACATTCAGAGCATACAAGTCAAGCACAAGCGGAAGCTTAACATGTCTGAGTACAGACATCTACAAATGAAAAAGGCTTGAAAGCCTGACTGTCTACCAGATCCTGCTGAGGGCACAAGATCGTAGCTGAGGTAACAAGCTAAACGTCGAAGTCCAAGCGGAATTACTAGCGAGACTGAAGTCTCTCTGCAAAAACATAAAATAGGTAAACGTGAGTACAAATGTACCCAGCAAGACTTACATCAGAACTAACTACATATGCATCATTATCAACAAAGGGGATGGTGGAGTTTGACTGCAGCAAGCCAGCTTTGATTCAGTGGCTAACCTGAACTACGACTGCAAGTAACTCTTTTGAGGTGGCGCACACGAGTCCACATATTCACCATATCAATACACCACTATGGATCCGCTCCCGTCTCCCTACGAGAACGCCATCCATAGCACTCACACTTATCTTGTGCATTTTAGAGTATCCACTTTCAGTTGTCTATGAACTATGCAAGGGGTCCAAGCTTCCATATCCGAGGAATCCGGCTATTCGAATAGATAATGATAACCCTGCAGGGGTGTACTTCTTCACACACGCTCGCCACTTACCGCCCTGTACACGTCATGTACCTCGGCAACCTTCAAGCGGAAACTAGGCGAGGGAGTCGGCCACGACCTACCTAAACACTCAAGTCTCTCGTCCAGGTTTATCGCCTATTCGGGTTCCACCCGCAAGGAGATCCGGCCGGGGTGTCGCTCACGGCCCCAAACGATGTGAGCAGGGTTCCCAAGCCCACCATTCAGGTGCCACTTGGTACACCATGCCATCAGACCTAGTCATCCCAAGCCCACCTATACCGGTGCCACTTGGTAGACTACTAGCACTACCTACAAACACCGAAACTAGTTGCAACTCCCGGACAGAGAACAAGGGTGATTAAGAAGCCGAGAGGGTCGAGTTACGAACCCAATGTATGGTAGTAACTGCTCATGGATCACAAACACGTAACTCAGTTCTCGAGGACGGCTGCAATGAGACAACCCACCATGTACTCCTACATGGCCTCTCACCGCTACCTTTACCAAATCGTGTTCACACACTTAGCTCTCAACAAGAGGACATGTTCACACACATCTAATTCATCCCCGATGAATCGACCGACTCAACTCTAAGCATAGCAGGCATGACAAACAAGCATGAATGAGTAGGCACATCAGGCTCAAACAACTCCTACTCATGCTAGTGGGTTTCATCTATTTCTTGTGGCAATGACAGTCATGCAGAGGATAAAGGGGTTCAACTACCGCAGCAAGTAACAGTTGTATCGTTGTTGTCCTAATGCAATAAAATAGAGCAGGAGCGAGAGAGTGGGATTGTATCGGAATGAACAAGGGGGTTTTGCTTGCCTGGCACATCTGAAGATAATATAGTTCTTCATCGGTGTCATCGAATTCATCGTCGGAACCAAGCATATCGAGAGGGGACAAATACCGGCAACATAGAGAAAACACAATCAATGCAATGCAACAATATGATGCATGAATGTGACATGGCAATATGCTGTGGTTTGAGCTAATGCAACTAGCAGCAAGTTAAATGGAGTTAGTTTGAATACAAGATTCAAATTCAAACTCCATATGTGATTATTCAAATGCCATTTAATTGATTTGACCTAAACAGTGAACAAAAGTTGTTCTAACATGCATGAAAATGGTACAGATGGATAGATTGGATTTTTCTGATCATTTTTCATATATAAATTATTTCATTTGGATCTACGGTTGAATTTCTATGATTTTTAGAAGTTTAGGACATTTTCTGGAATTTCTGAATAAATAGAATTAAATTAATACCAGAAAAGGATTACTGCGTCAGCCTGACGTCAGAGTGACGTCAGCAAGTCAACAGAGCTGCCCCGGGTCAAACCTGACCAGTGGGCTCCACTGGTCAGTGACACAGTGCTGGCCGAAGGTCACGATGTGGGGCGGGTCAACAAACACGTCAGCGAGGTCAATGCCGACGCGTGGGGCCACTGTGATTTATTTAAACTAAACAGAAATTAAACAGTGGTTAGTTAAGTGTGTGGGGCCCAGTGTCAGAGGCACGGGGCGGAGATTAGTTGTCAGGACCCCGACTCAATGCCACATCGATCTAGCATGTAACACCTCATATCACTTTGCGGCCTCACGCACGGTATTCCCTACGGTGTCGCCTTACCTTTGCCGGGACCGCTTATGCCTTTTGGCACACGATATGATAGTGTCGCTAGCATCCATATGATAAGGAGCCGGGCTGACATGGCTAGTCGTAAACCCATAGTGGCACAAACTTACAGGACAGCATCCATGACCCAAAGATCGAACGTGTCGATCATCACGAGTGAATCCAGGCTATAGCACCGGGCTAGCAGACTCGTGAACCGGGCAGAAGCGGGCTAACAGACTCCGGTATTCATCGTGACATTTCCCGAAGGGACGTATACAGAACGAAGAAGGACACATGCCGCCAGCCTAAGTGTTCCGGAGCAAGAGCAAGCTACCATGGCTCGGTGGAAACACTAGGAGACATTTCCAGAAGAGAGGCTACTAAAGATAAACAACTAGTTAGTCGATCCCACACATACCAAGCATTTCAATAACATACACACAATATGCTCGATATGTGCAAATACAACATGGCATCACAACATGACTCTACGACTCAAGTATTTATTCAATAGGCCCGAGGAGCGAGATATTACAAACATGGGTCTCATGACCCAACATTTGAGCATACAAGTCAAAGCACACGCTGAAGCTTAACATGTCCGAGTACGCATAACTATAAATGAAAAAGGCTAAGAAGCCCGACTATCTACCAGATCGCCGAGGGCACAAGATCGTAGCTGAGGTAACAAGCTAAACGTTGAAGTCCACGTGGAACTACTAGCGAGACCAAGTCTCTCGCAAAAACATAAAATAGGCAAACGTGAGTACAAATGTACCCAGCAAGACTTACATCGTAACTAACTACATATGCATCATTATCAACAAAGGGATGGTGGGGTTTAATCGCAGCAAGCCAGCTTTGACTCAGTGGCTATCCTAAACTACAACGCAAGTAACTCTTTTGAGGTGGCGCACACGAGTCCACATATTCACCATATCAATACACCACTATGGATCCGCCCCGCCTCCCTACGAGAACGCCATCCATAGCACTCACGCTTATCTTGCGATTTTAGAGTATCCACTTTCACTTGTCTATGAACTATGCAAGGGTCCAAGCTTCCATATCCGAGGAATCCGCTATTCAATAGATGATGATAACCCCGCAGGGTGTACTTCTTCACACACGCTCGCCACTTATCGCCATGTACACGTCATGTACCTCGGCAACCTTCAAGCGGAAACCAGCGAGGGAGTCGGCCACGACCTACCTAAACACTCAAGTCTCTCGTCCAGTGTTTATCGCCTATTCGGTTCCATCCGCAAGGAGATCCGCCGGGGTGTCGCCACGGCCCCAAACGATGTGTGCAGGTTCTCGAGCCCACCATCCGGTGCCGGTCGGTACACCGTGCCACGTGTGCCTAGTCTGTCCTAAGCCCACACCTGCCGGGTGCCACTTGGTAGAAAAATAGCACTACCTACAAACACCGAAACTAGTTGCAACTCCCGGACAGAGAACAAGGGTGATTAAGAAGCCGAGAGGGCCGAAAGTTACGGAACCCAATGTGTGGTAATAACTGCTCATGGATCACAAACACGTAACTCAGTTCTCGAGGACGGCTGCAATGAGACAACCCACCATGTACTCCTACATGGCCTCTCACCGCTACCTTTACCAAATCGTGTTCACACACTTAGCTCACATACAGTAGGACATGTCCACACACCTCTGATTCATCCCCGATGAATCAGACCTGACACAACTCTAAGCAATAGCAGGCATGACAAACAAGCATGAATGAGTAGGCACATCAGGGCTCAAATAACTCCTACTCATACTAGTGGGTTTCATCTATTTACTGTGGCAATGACAGGTCATGCAGAGGATAAAGGGTTCAACTACCGCAACAAGTAACAGATATGTCGTTGTTGTCCTAATGCAGTAAAAGAGAGCAGGAGCGAGAGAGTGGGATTGTATCGGAATGAACAAAGGGGTTTTGCTTGCCTGGCACTTCTGAAGATAATATAGTTCTTCATCGGTGTCATCGAACTCGTCGTCGGAACCACATCTATCGAGAGGGGACAAACACCGGCAACTGAGAAAGAACACAATCAATGCAATGCTACAATATGATGGATGATCATGACATGGCAATATGCTGTGATTTGAGCTAATGCAACTAGCAGCAAGTTAAATGGAGTTGGTTTGAACCCTAGGTTCAAATTCAAACTCCACATGTGATTATTTAAATGCCATTCATATGATTTGTGCTATAAAGCAGCTATAAGTTGTTCTAACATGCATGAAAATGGTACAGATGGATAGATTGAATTTTTCTGATCATTTTTCATATATAATTTATTTGATTTGGAGCTACGGTTGATTTTCTTTGAATTTTTGAAGTTTGTGGTATTTTCTGGATTTTTCCTGAATAAGAATAAATACAGAAAAAGATTAAGTGCGTTAGCATGATGTCGGGGTGACGTCATCAGGTCAAAGGCGCCAGCCCAGGTCAAACCTGATGGCTGGGACCCGCACGTCAGTGTAACAGGTAGGTGACAGAGGTCGACCGGTGGGTCCGGTCAATGCTGACGTGGCCAAGTCAACGGTGACAGGCGGGGCCCTCTGAGATTAGTACTAATTTAACAGAGAGGTTAAACTAATTAGTTTATGCGCTGGGGCCCACATGGCAGTGGCTCTAGGGGTGGTTAGCTGGGTCATTAGCTACTAATGACGTAGCCACGTCGGACGCGCCGGCGGTTAGACGACGGCGACCACGGCTCGCTGCGGCGACGCTCGGAATCGAGCTGCGGACGGTGGTTTGGCGCGTTGGGGGTACTGGGGTGGAGCTCTTGCTCGTCCGCATCCAATGGACCGGGCGGGAGGCTGCGGGGTGGTCGGGAGCAACGCCGGCAGCAAGCGAGGCGGCTGCCGGAGCTACGGCGCCACGGGCGCGAGGACCGCAGTGCACTAGCGAGCGAGCTGATGGCCACGTGGGGCTCCTGGGAGCTCACTGAGCACGCCTGCGTGCTCGGGTTAGCCAGGCGGGGCTGCTAGCGATGGTGACGATGAACGCAGTGCCGACGAGCTTCGATGAGGACGGGGAGCAGCGCTAAGGCACACAATCGAGCGAGAGGACGGAGGGAAAACGGAGAGGCACTCACAGCGGACATGCGGAGCAGATCAGCGGGCTCGGGGAAGCACGGACGGCGACACAACGGCGATGGCGATCCGGCGGCCGTGCGCGGGGAAGACGGTCGATGGCGTCACTGTGGTTCGTCTGAGCTCGTATGCTTCGCCTTGGAGGAGCATCGGGTTGTCTCGGAGCTCGTGGGCATGGAGGAGGGGAGAGGAACGGTCGGTGGCCACGGTGAACGACGACGGTGGCGACGGCCGCGTTCGGGTCTGCTCGGAAGAGGGGCTAGAGGGCGAGGGAGAGAGCAGAGAGTGAGGGGAAAGTGAGAGGGGGCCTCGGGCGTCTCCAGACGCGAGGGAGAGGCAGGAGGTGGCAAGCAGGAGCTAGAGCCTGGCTGCGTCTTGGCGCTCTCACATGACAAAGAAGAACTTTGGGGCGAGGGGAGGAAGACGACAGGAAGGAGGCAGAGGCGGGCTGGGCCAGTTGGCTGGGCTGCCAGCTAGGCCGGCCAGGTGGGCTGCACAGTAGGTAGGTCCAGGTATGTCTCCTTCTCTCTACCTTTATTTCCTGTTTTCTATTTTTTTGTAACTTTGTGGATTTTCTAAAAATACTTAGGCATCTATAAAAATCCTGAAAATAATCATAGGCTCTATTTAGATTAACTCCAACAGCCCACACTTATTTCCAGAATTATTTGAGCAGTTAAAATATTTACTAGCATTTAAATGCCCAAATGCAAAGTACATATGATTTAATTCAGTGACCAATTATGTCATGGAAAAATGTGCAACACCTCTGGTTATGGTTTTAGCATTTTCCAGAAATGATGAACATTTTTTAAATCCATTTGGATTCACTGAAAATATTTTTAGGTTGAACCTATTAGAATTCCATTAGATACTAGGGTTTGGACAATCCCCATTTCAACTTCATTTGAAAAGTTGAACATGATGCACACATGGAAGCTAGCATAGGTCAGGCCAGAACTAGGGATGTGACAGCTCACCCCCACTAAACAAGAATCTCGTCCCGAGATTCAAGACGTGAGGTAAGAAGACAAGGGGACACAAACTAATAACATGAGCTCCAAGATCCAACTGTCTTTCTCGAGGATGCTGATTCAGTGCTCCAATTGATGTTGACGTCTTTGCTTTTGAGATCTTCATCCAACACGAGGACAGAAACACTCTACAAGGATGGATCATTTTAGTGATCACAAGATCAACTCACGGAATGAGATGTAGAACATCTCTGGAGCTGAGAGGAAAAACATGCGTCAGGAGGGACGAAAGAAGCAATTTGACGAGGGTTTCAGGTAGCGAGGATAAACTTCCATGATTCCATAACGATGCACCTTAGGAAAGGTGACTCATAGAATTATCCCCTTAAGTGGCAAAAAGAATTACCTTTGATTCAGAGATCATTGAAACTCTTTATACCAGCCTAAGGCAATTCTCAAGCGATCTTTTGATGGAGTTCGAAGGAGTAGCATACTCGGACTGGTATGGATGATGTGGACTACCTTGTTGAAGACAACGCAATGGATGACTTTTACTTATCACCGGAAATGGATGGGACTCATGGTAGGTCCACTTTTAAGGATGATCCTAGACATCAATTACTAAGAAGGGCAATCCAAGGGAGTTTGGCACAAGGCGGTGCTAGCTTGGAACAAAATGCAATGTCAGAAATGTTCCAACCATCATATCTGCCTGAGATTCAGATCCGATTGGTGATAGGATTCTTCAGACTCAACATGTTTGAAAGAACGTTAGCAACACGATTCGACGAGATGGCGTTGCGAGATTCTCGGGAAATGAACTACGATAGCAAGCTCCAAAACATGAGCTGGTTCTGCTACACACCTGTGAACACACTGTCCTAGACAAGCATGACCACATGGTAGTCTTACAATAAAACACTACCGAGTTCTAGTTGGGAACCATCACCGCGGATAACGAGGTCCTTGCATAAGTCATATGATTAGCTCTTATGAAGGAACTCCTTCTCCTTGAACAAATCAACCAGTGGCTTGGTGTGCTAGGGAATACATATGGAGTGAAGATGATTAGTCTATCAGACCACAGAATACTTCGCACGTTTGCATGACTGATTTGGAATGATTCCAAGGAAGCAACATTGACTTTATCGAATTCACGGCGGCAACTTACACCAAGTACCGTGGATTAGAGGAAGTCACTTCTTTCATCCGAACATATACTTCATGAATGGAACATAAAGGTAATGCTTACACAAGTTTCCAACACTAGCATGATGTTCATCATGGATTATGGAGGAGATAAAATGTTGCTGATGGGCTCAACAACAACTCATCAGAATTTCCATATCACTGGAATTCCGCCATTATGTGAACAAAGTGATAGTATTGGTCAGACCAAGAGATGGAATGGTGTATGCTCGAGGGATCAACCACGAGTAAGACAACATTATGAACATCGTTGGTTCTGATTTGATTTGACGATAGCCCATACTCAAATCAAAGATTGGGTAAGATGATAGGTCCATAAACTGATCACGGGGGTCAATAGATGAAAATACCATCTTTCTTCAACACACATACAAGATATCCCTTGGAATGAACTGAGTTGGACAAGCTTTTATCTTCCAACTCTCCAAGTTGAATGTATAGCTTAACCAACTAGCTCAGGGGTATCCAACACGGACTCTTGGAGAAAGGGTGGTTTATAGAAATAAACCAACTTGATCACAAGCTCAACATAGCGGTCAGGTGACAACCTGGTAATACTTCCGAGAAGATATTTGGAACATCACGAACCACCGATATGTTGCTAAGCTCGAGAACAATCTTGCTTTTCAGGGCAAGACGATATGATCAATAGAGCGAAGATTTGAAATAATCCTAACTCATCGATCGAGGAGTGTACCAGGAGAATGGACTAGGTAGCACGACCAATCTTAGAATGATGATTCAATAAGCAACATGCTAAGAATGAAGTTATTGTCCTTTAACTACCAAGCAACAGAGTTGCTAGGAGTATTGATTTCACACATCATGGTTCACTTGTCGGCATTCCGGTTACGACAACACGGAACCGAGGAATGAGTAATGATGGCGAGAAGTTTTACTGCGTCAAGAATTCATAAGAGATGGTGCAATTCTCATGACAATCCTGACATAAAGGGGGTAATACTCCGAGGTAGAACAGAATCAAAAGCTGGATTAGCAATTTGATCTGCGAAGTACAACTGCTTTGACCCAATCCTAGAAGTGGACAAGGTACTGGAGTTTGTTTCTCCTAGTCATCCTGGAATAGGATGGCTTGACGGACCACAAGGGTAATAGGCATCGATGAACGAATGCACGAATACTCTTGACTATCAATTGATAGATGAGGGTCGGAATACAATTAAAGAGGGACAACCCAAGAGAACATATGATTTTCTGAGTTGTGGATGCATGGATTAGCATGTCGAACGAGTTCAACATATTTCTTCCAAATAACCCATGCAGAAAAGCAGAGTTGGCAGAGTCACAATATAGAATGGAGAACTCATCAAAAGCACTCTGGTTGTGATCTTTTGGTTCAAAAGAACTCCTGCCAAGAATGGTTCATGGTATTTGGAGGAACGATATACCACGGACCTCGAGGACTATCGCAAAGGTTACTAATATCCTAAAGGAACTAGCAAACACTGTCAACACGAGGTAGGTAGGGTGAATCTCGGGTTTAAAACCCAAGGAGTAGAATACCTACTACTAAGTGGCATCACGGGATGCTTTCGAGAATAAAGGCCAGAATTATCACACTGGGAACACATAACATGGTTAAATTACTAGCTGACTCCCTAAAACACCTAGGGTCATAATACTAACTCCAACATATATGTCGAGGCAATAGAGTACCTCAACTCACCGATTAGTGTGCTTAATTTGGCCCAAAGGGACATCGGGAACGGGAGGAAGGGATTTGCAAATGCATCAGACTGTTTAGAAACCTGGGATGACTCGGACAACATAACGGCTGTAAATGTCCGAAAAGATTGGAGACATGCTACAAAAATGGTGGCATAGCCACTCTGAAGCACAATATCAAGGTTTCGTGATCAACAGTTATGAACATATGGAAGTAGTAAAACTGAACTGAGATTTGAAACTAACAATTCTATAAGTCTATGGATTAGTAACACGTCATCCCCGATAGATAGATGAGAAGGCCTAGTTCTTAATCCCAGAGAAAAGAAGAGGTTGACCTGCATCGAAGGCCATGAGGTATAAGGAGTAAAAAGAGCCTTACGTTCCATCCCACAATCAATTCCCCTACATATAACTAAAGCATTTCTAGACTCAAGTTCGACCAGTTTGGCTTGGTAATCCTACAGCAATCAAGCTCGATACTAAAGATCCAGACCCGACTCAATGCCACATCGATCTAGCATGTAACACCTCATATCACTTTGCGGCCTCACGCACGGTATTCCCACGGTGTCGCCTTACCTTTGCCCGGGACCGCTTGCGCCTTTTGGCACACGATATGATAGTGTCGCTAGCATCCATATGATAAGGAGCCGGGATGACATGGCTAGTCGTAAACCCATAGTGGCACAAACTTACAGGACAGCATCCATGACCCAAAGATCGAACGTGTCGATCATCACGAGTGAATCCAGGCTGTAGCACTGGCTAGCAGACTCGTGAACTGGGCTGAAGCGGGCTAACAGACTCGGTATTCATCGCGTGACATTTCCCGGGATGTATACGTGAACGAAGAAGGACACATGCCGGCCAGCCTAAGTGTTTGGAGCAAAGAGCAAGCTACCATGGCTCGTGGAAACACTAGGAGACATTTCCGTAAGAGAGGCTACTAAAGATAAACAACTAGTTAGTCGATCCCACACATACCAAGCATTTCAATAACATACACACAATATGCTCGATATGTGCAAATACAACATGGCATCACAACATGACTCTACGATTCAAGTATTTATTCAATAGGCCCGAGGAGCGAGATATTACAAACAGGGTCTCATGACCCAACATTCAGAGCATACAAGTCAAAGCACACGCGAAGCTTAACATGTCCGAGTACGCATAACTATAAATGAAAATGCTAAGAAGCCCGACTATCTACCAGATCCCGCCGAGGGCACAAGATCGTAGCTGAGGTAACAAGCTAAACGTCAAGTCCACGTGGAACTACTAGCGAGACCAAGTCTCTCTCGCAAAAACATAAAATAGGCAAACGTGAGTACAAATGTACCCAGAAGACTTACATCGTAACTAACTACATATTCATCATTATCAACAAAGGGATGGTGGGGTTTAATCGCAGCAAGCCAGCTTTGACTCGGTGGCTATCCTAAACTACGATCGCAAGTAACTCTTTTGAGGTATGCACACGAGTCCACATATTCACCATATCAATACACCACTATGGATCCGCCCCGCCTCCCCACGAGAACGCCATCCATAGCACTCACGCTTATCTTGCGATTTTAGAGTATCCACTTTCACTTGTCTATGAACTATGCAAGGGGTCCAAGCTTCCATATCCGAGGAATCTGCTATTCAATAGATGATGATAACCCCTGCAGGGTGTACTTCTTCACACACGCCTCGCCACTTATCGCCATGTACACGCCATGTACCTCGGCAACCTTCAAGCGGAAGCCAGCGAGGGAGTCGGCCACGACCTACCTAAACACTCAAGTCTCTCGTCCAGTGTTTATCGCCTATTCGGGTTCCATCCGCAAGGAGATCCGCCGGGTGTCGCCACGGCCCCAAACGATGTGTGCAGGGTTCCCGAGCCCACCATCCGGTGCCACTCGGTACACCAGGCCACGGTGTTTAGTCTGTCCCAAGCCCATTCTGCCGGGTGCCACTTGGTAGAAAAATAGCACTACCTACAAACACCGTAAACTAGTTACAACTCCCGGACAGAGAACAAGGGTGATTAAGAAGCCGAGAGGGCCGAGTTACCGAACCCAATGTGTGGTAGTAACTGCTCATGGATCACAAACACGTAACTCAGTTCACGAGGACGGCTGCAATGAGACAACCCACCATGTAGTCCTACATGGCCTCTCACCGCTACCTTTACCAAATCGTGTTCACACACTTAGCTCACATATAGTAGGACATGTCCACACACGTCTGATTCATCCCCGATGAATCAGACCTGACACAACTCTAAGCAATAGCAGGCATGACAAACAAGCATGAATGAGTAGGCACATCAGGGCCCAATCAACTCCTACTCATACTAGTGGGTTTCATCTATTTACTGTGGCAATGACAGGTCATGCAGAGGATAAAGGGTTCAACTACCGCAGCAAGTAACAGATATGTCGTTGTTGTCCTAATGCAGTAAAAGAGAGCAGGAGCGAGAGAGTGGGATTGTATCGAATGAACAAAGGGTTTTGCTTGCACGGCACTTCAAGATAATATAGTTCTTCATCGGTGTCATCGAACTCGTCGTCGGAACCACGTCTATCGAGAGGGGACAAACACCGGCAACTGAGAAAGAACACAATCAATGCAATGCTACAATATGATGGATGATCATGACATGGCAATATGCTGTGATTTGAGCTAATGCAACTAGCAGCAAGTTAAATGGAGTTGGTTTGAACCCTAGGTTCAAATTCAAACTCCACATGTGATTATTTAAATGCCATTCATATGATTTGTGCTATACAGCAGCTATAAGTTGTTCTAACATGCATGAAAATGGTACAGATGGATAGATTGAATTTTTCTGATCATTTTTCATATATAATTTATTTGATTTGGAGCTACGGTTGATTTTCTATGAATTTTTGAAGTTTGTGGTATTTTCTGGATTTTTCCTGAATAAGAATAAATACAGAAAAAGATTAAAGGCCAAGATGACGCCGGGTGACGTCATCAGGTCAAAGGCGCCAGCCCAGGTCAAACCTGACGGCTGGGACCCGCACGTCAGTGTAACAGGGCAGGGACAGAGGCTGACTGGTGGGTCCGGTCAATGCTGACGTGGCCAAGTCAACGGTGACAGGCGGGGCCCTCTGAGATTAGTACTAATTTAACAGAGAGGTTAAACTAATTAGTTTAGGCGCTGGGGCCCACATGGCAGTGGCTCTAGGGGTGGTTAGCTGGGTCATTAGCTACTAATGACGTAGCCACGTCGGACACGCCGGCGGTTAGACGACGGCGACCACGGCTCGCGGCGGCGACGCTCGGAATCGAGCTGCGGACGGTGGTTTGGCGCGCTGGGGTTACTGGGGTGGAGCTCTTGCTCGTCCGCATCCAATGGACCGGGCGGGAGGCTGCGGGGTGGTCGGGAGCAACGCCGGCAGCAAGCGAGGCGGCGGCCGGTGCTACGGCGCCACGGGCGCGAGGACCGCAGTGCGCTAGCGAGCGGGCTGATGGCCGCGTGGGGCTCCTGGGAGCTCACTGAGCACGCCTGCGTGCTCGGGTTAGCCAGGCGGGGCTGCTAGCGATGGTGACGACGGACGCAGCGCCGACGAGCTTCGATGAGGACGGGGAGCAGCGCTAAGGCACACAATCGAGCGAGAGGACGGAGGGAAAACGGAGAGGAGCTCACAGCGGACACGCGGAGCAGATCAGCGGGCTCGGGGAAGCACGGACGGCGACGCAACGGCGATGGCGATCCGGCGGCCGTGCGCGGGGAAGACGGTCGATGGCGTCGCTGTGGTTCGTTTGAGCTCGTGTGCTTCGCCTTGGAGGAGCATCGGGTCGTCTCGGAGCTCGTGGGCATGGAGGAGGGGAGAGGAAGGGTCGGTGGCCACGGTGAACGACGACGGTGGCGACGGCCGCGTTCGGGTCTGCTCGGAAGAGGGGCTAGAGGGCGAGGGAGAGAGCAGAGAGTGAGGGGAAAGTGAGAGGGGCCTCGGCCTCTCACGCGAGGGAGAGGCAGGAGGTGGCAAGGAGCTAGAGCTGCGTCTTGTGGCGCTCTCATGGCGGCAAAGCAGCAGCTTTGGGGCGAGGGGAGGAAGACGACAGGAAGGAGGCGGTGGCGGGCTGGGCCAGTTGGCTGGTCTGCCAGCTAGGCCGGCCAGGTGGGCTGCACAGTAGGTAGGTCCAAGTATGTCTCCTTCTCTCTACCTTTATTTCCTGTTTTCTATTTTTTTGTAACTTTGTGGATTTTCTAAAAATACTTAGGCATCTATAAAAATCCTGAAAATAATCATAGGCTCTGTTTAGATTAACTCCAACAACCCACACTTATTTCCAGAATTATTTGAGCAGTTAAAATATTTACTAGCATTTAAATGCCCAAATGCAAAGTACATATGATTTAATTCAGTGACCAATTATGTCATGGAAAAATGTGCAACACCTCTGGTTATGGTTTTAGCATTTTCCAGAAATGATGAACATTTTTTAAATCCATTTGGATTCACTGAAAATATTTTTAGGTTGAACCTATTAGAATTCCATTAGATACTAGGGTTTGGACAATCCCCATTTCAACTTCATTTGAAAAGTTAAACATGATGCACACATGGAAGCTAGCATAGGTCAGGCCAGAACTAGGGATGTGACATTAGTGGCTAATTAAGCCAGCCACGTCAGCAAGTGACGCCGGCGACCACGGCGACGGCGGGACCTCGCCGGAGTTGCTCGGGACGGCGCTACGGGCGTCGGCTGGATGCGCTAAAGGCACCAAAGGAAAGCCCATCCTCGCGCGCATCCAGGGGAGCCCGCGGAAGGCTGCTAGGTGGCCGGAATCCCTGCCGGCGTCGAGCTATGCGGCTGCCGGAGCTCGGGGGAGCTCGGGGTCGAGGCTACGGTGTATGGAAGAGCGAGGCAAGTGGTGCTATGGCCTCCTGTGAGCACGCTAAGCACAATTACGTGCTCGGTTGGGTCACGCGAGGTTGCTAGCTGCGGCAGTGACGATCGCGGCGGCGGTGAGCTCACGGTTGCGGCGGTTAGCGCGGTTAGGGAAGCAGACGACCATGGGGAGAGGGGGAAACGGGGCAGGAGCTCACAGGGAGGTCGTCGAGAAGCTCAGTGGGCTCGGGGAGGCGGCGGAGACGGCGAATCGGACGGCAACATCCGGTGGCCATTGTCGGGGAAGAAAGGTCGCGGCGTCGTCCTCGGGTCGTCTGGCCTTGCGTTGGTCGGCGGAGAGGTGCTTGGGGTTGGGGTGGAGAACGGGGGCACGGGAATGGCTCCTGGGGAGTTCGGTGGCCATGCTAAACGGCGGCGGTGGTGACGACTGCGCTCGGGCGTTCGCAGGAGAGAGAGACGGGGAGGGGATGAGTGAGCGAGGGGGAGGCCGAGGGAATTCAGGGGGCACGTGGCGATTCTAGTCGGGCCGGGGCGAGGCGGCAAGCAGGAGGTGGCAGGCGCGTCTTGCGGCATCGTCACGCCACAGGTCTGTCCTCTGGCGGGAGGTAGGTGATGACGGCCTTGTGGGCGATGGGCGCCTGATGCTAGGTTAGGCTAGGGGCGCCAGATGGGCTGCAGGTGAGTTAGGTAGGTTTCCTTTTTTTTATTATCTGTTTTCTGTTTTTAGTTAATATTTTGCCACTATTTTGAATTCAAACAAATTCAAACAATGCCAAAAACTCCTCTAAATATTTTTATTTTGCTAGATGGACTTTTCCAAAAGCTCACAAAATAATTCAGGGGTATTTGAAATTATATTCTAATATATGAATATAATCCAAATTCAAATAGCTAATAATTTAAATTCAAAGACCCAAAATATTCCTTACAAATGTTCATTATTTTTGGTTTGGTCCAAGAGCCTTGCCAAAAATATTAAACAGTTAATAAGAACATTTTGAGAAACATTGAATGCAATTTTCCAGGGTTCTTTGCCCTTCTTGAATTAAATCTTGAGGCTTCCAGATTTCCTCAATGCAGGTTTCAGAAATTTAAACATGATGCAAGCAAGATGCAAACACTAGGCAGCACCAGAAGCTAGGGATGTGACAAGGATACAAAGGTTCTGAGTCATTTTACCCGTTCTAGTAGCCACTCTAACAGCAAAGACATGTTTATTATTTGAGTCATCGAGCAAATCACTTTGAGCATTAAGTACTTGTTCTGCTTGAGTGGTAACTGTCGGTGTCAAAACCGGCGGATCTCGGGTAGGGGGTCCCGAACTGTGCGTCTAGGCGGATGGTAACAGGAGACAAGGGACACGATATTTTTACCTGTGTTGGGCCCTCTCGATGGAGGTAAAACCCTACTCCTGCTTGATTGATATTGATGATATGGGTAGTACAAGAGTGGATCTACCACAAGATCAAGGAGGCTAAACCCTAGAAGCTAGCCTATGGTATGATTGTTGTAATGGTTGTTTGTCCTACGGACTAAAACCCTCCGGTTTATATAGACACCAGAGAGGGCTAGGGTTACACAGAGTCGGTTACAATGGTAGGAGATCTACATATCCGTATTGCCAAGCTTGCCTTCCGGGCCAAGGAAAGTCCCATCCGGACACGGGACGAAGTCTTCAATCTTGTATCTTCATAGTCTTGGAGTCCGGCCGATGATGATAGTCCGGCTATCCGGACACCCCCTAGTCCAGGACTCCCTCAGTAGCCCCTGAACCAGGCTTCAATGACGACGAGTCCGGCGTGCATATTGTTCGACATTGCAAGGCGGGTTCCTCCTCTGAATTAATTCATAGAAGATTGTGAACACCAGGATAGTGTCCGGCTCTGCAAAATAAATTCCACATACCACCATAGAGAGAATAATATGTACACAAGTTCAATCTAGTGACGTATTTTATGGCGTGACGTCACACCACTACCAAGCCTTTACTTGAATTGTTTTTATTATACCACCTCAGCGCGTTTAGCGAAGCGGTTTCCTTGGCACGTCTTGTCGGCAGTAGATCGTGTTCCCCTTATTTCGGGATTCCCATCAATGCGGACGTGGGTAACCCAACCGCACCGTTCCGCCACGCCACGCCTCTATCGGGCGAGTCCCAAACGGTCACGGGACGGCTCTTGGTATTCTCCTCTTTATAATGGGACCAAGGCTCGTTTTCTTCAATCCTCAATCGAATCTGCTCTTCATACGAGTTCCAACACCCAGAGCCCCAGATTCGAGTGCTTCGACTTTCGGCAATGTCCGCTCCGACCCTCAGTGGCGGTGGATGCCCTCCTCCGCCGCTGAAGAGGACGTGCTAAAGTTGAGAGAAGCTGTACTGGCCCGCGAGATTTCGTGATAGGCTGCCCGCCAAAGGGCAAGTCATTCCTACTCCCGAGCCCGGCGAGAGCGTCGTGTTTGTGTCCCACCTCCGTCGGGGTTTAGGCTTCCCGATGGATCCTTTTGTGAGAGGGCTCATGTTATTACTATGGGTTGGAATTCCATGACTGGCTCCGAGTCCATCCTCCACATCTCGTCATTCATTGTCGCTCATGGTATGCTCCTCCACACTATCCCCCACTTCGGTTTGTGGCTCAAAACCTTTAACATGGAGCCGAAGATGATCGAGGGGCGCCAAGCAGAGTGCGGTGGGGCGGTTGTAAGAAGGAGGGCCGATGCTCCATGGCCCGAGGGCTCTTTCCAAGAGGAGCTCGGCTTGTGGCAACAGGAGTGGTTTTATATTACCGCCCTGTGGGCAGCAGTGAAGCTGCCGCCCATCTTCCGCTCGGGACCTCCACGATGGCTGATGTCATGGGTCAACCAAGGGCTCAACTGGGGGCCGTCAAAGGATGTGCCCCTATTGCAGGGCCGGATTCGAGACCTCCAAGAGAGGGAGAACGATCTGGTCATGGTGATGCAGGTCATGCTGATTAGGCGTCTTCTGCCCTGCAAACGCCGTCCTCTCCGGCTATGGGAATTCAATCCGGAGGGACCACGAATTCTCCAACACTTCATGGGTACGACACCCGTGGAGATGTGCAAATTGATCTTCGGATCACAAGAGGTGTGTCCGGAATTGAGCGAGGACGCCGGCCTAAGCTGCAATCGCCCGGATACGCAAGTAAGTAGCTCTATGTCCGGACATACCGTTCGTTTGCATTTCTAGGATTTGCCTTTTAACCAATTGTCCTTTGAACAGGAGTGGATAGCGCTAGCAAAGCTGATACGGTGTCCGGCCCCCCTCCCGGAGACCACGCTGGATCTCGTGTTGGCCAAGATGTTGGAGGTTGCGCCTTCGGAGGAAGGCGAAGGGGAAAACAGAGAAGCTACCGCCTCTACCAAGGAGGCTCTCGAGAGAGGAGGGATCGAGAATCCCCCCTTCCAAAGGGAGAAGAGGACCGCTTCCGGAAACCCGGAGGGCAAGGCCTCAAAGCGGGGGAAGAGATCTTCACCGGAGGGTCTTGCACCAGGGGAAGCCCTGGCCGCACCCTCTCCCCCAAGGGATGAGCCCTCCAACGATCCGTAAGTAGAAAAAGGGGAGTTTTGTAATAGGGGACATCCCTATTTGTGCTTCTGAGGATAACCTAAGTTTTTACCTTGTAGTTCGGATCTTCGTCCTTCTCAGATGAGCTCGTCTTCGGGGGACCTTCGTCCGGAGATGATGGAGAGTGAGACGCCTCCATCTGCCACACCGTCAAGTGGGGCGGACAACCCTGAGGTGTCATCACGGAGGGTATCCCCCAGTCCGGCAGGGCCGAAGAGTTCGGCACCAACTGGTGTACGGCCGGAGGAGATGAAGGATCTGCTTGAGAGGGCGTCTATCTCAGAAGGTCACCGTACATTGATGAGTATGGTGATTGGAGGAATTGCATCCGCCGAAGGCGGGTTGCATGATACCGTCAGAAGTTTGCTGGCGGGGTTTGAGGTACGTAAAAATAACATACCTTTTGACAGTTTTGCACATAAAGCGCGCCCTGTATAGATAGTAGCCCCTGAGACTTGGTATGTTGTCGAAAGCGACAGCGTGCCGAGGATCGTAATCTCAGGTATTAATTCTCGCCCTTCCTACACAGGTGGCGGATAGTCCGGTGGCCAGCCGGACTGATGGAGTTGCTGAACTAAGGCGGCAACTTGACGTTGTGGATGCGGACATCGCGCTGGTCAATAAACGACTTGACGAGTCGCAAGGTAGGTTGTTTCTCCGTGGTCACCTAGTAAGGGAGCCGAAGCTCACTCCTTACAACATGTGTGTTTGATGCAGATGGTGCTGCTGCTATAGACGACCTTCAAGCAGAGCTTGCTCGAGCAAAGGAGCAGGCCAGAAGGAGTGATGCGGCTGCCTTGAAGGCGGCCGAAGAGCTGGAAGCCGAAAGGGCTGCTCACTGCCGAAGCAGGGAGGAGATGGCCGAAATGGCCTTGAAGTTGAAAGATGTTACCGACCGCTATGAGGTTCTTGAAAAAGAACGCCGAGCGGAGCAAGAAAGCCTGAAGAAGGCCACCGCCGAAGCTAAGGATGCCCGTTCTGCAATGAGGGCTATAAAGGAGGAGCTGCGCCAGGCCGGAGATATTGCGGCTGGCAAGCCCTTTCTGCTGCGCAGGAGGTTCACAGATCCGAAGTATGCTTAGCTTGGCCAGCTGTGGGGTCCGGAGGATCCTTATATGGATTTAGCGGCGAGTGCGGCAGATGCTGTTGTGCACTTCCGAAGTCAAAAGGATCACGAGACGGAAGAGCTTTTTTGGTCTCAATTCCACAGTCCGGAGCGTTCACTTCCGCTGACCGATCGGTTGGCTGAGTGGGCTGAGCTGAATAGATTATCCGGACTTGCCATGACGGACGTAGTGACTCATATCTGGCCGGATAGGCCCAAGCCGAAGAGTTATTTTGGCTTATTGCAGCAATTCCTTAGGGCGGTGCCGCATATCAAGGCGATGAAGCGGTCGGCTTGTATAGAGGGTGCACGGATGGCCCTTGCCCGTGTGAAGACATACTGGATGGAGATGGATGCCACGGATGTTGCAACCCGGGGTTCGGACGAAAGCCGGTTACCCGCCGAGCACTATTTTGGGGAAGTTTTGCGAGGTGTTCGTGCAATAGAGTCACAGTGCTCGAAGAATGTCATGTTCAAATGATCGTTATGATTTGTAAAACGATATTTATAATATAAGTGCTTTTTATACTTGTGCATTCAAGTATTGAGATATCTCCTGTGCGGCCGTTAATGTATACTTGTGTATAACCTGAAAGATGGCAGGCTTCGGCTTCAGCCCCCACGCACATGGTGCGGGGGTGTTTGCAAAAATAGTGCATTTTCACACTTAATCCCACGTCTTGGTCCTGTGAAGGAGGTGGTAGCGTAGCAAACGAGGCAACCGGACTATAATGCTTTATCACTTTCACTTAGCCATAGGAGTTCGAGGGTGGGGCTACGATATAGCCCCTAGGGGCACCGCGCTCTCCGAATTCGGGGCGCGTTTGTGCCTGACCGGGAAATGGTCCTTCGTCAAAGCGGAGGAATTCTAAACATTCCGGTTGTTGATCGAGTGGTTGACCAGTCTCTCGCTGTATCATGACAGTTTTGGCCGCTTTCATCGAGGTGCTCGCCCGGCCAACCGGGGCACAATTGCAGAGTTCTCCGGTGCCGTGTTAGCCGATGATACGGAACGAAGGCAGCAAAACACAGGAGCCGGGCAAACCCAACATTTGACCAAAGACATGATTCGAGCTGATGCATATAAGGCCTAACTCAAGACGCCAACACTCCCTAAGGTATTCGGTCTTTACGATAACGGGCGTAACAATGCCCTAAGCCCCTAGTGTCAGTGCACAAAGAAAATTTCTGGTGCGGCCGATGCCAAAACGCCACCTCCTCGCTGGTTATGGTGAAAACCATGGGATATGAATCAACAAGAGACAGAAGAAAGGTCTACGCAGGTCTTAATCAAAAGAATCCTTGCCACGGGTCCTCGCTGCACGTCTGCTACCTGGTTCCATTGTGCCGTATCCTGGACGGGTGTACACGTTGTTCATCTGTAAAAAGAGAGGAACTTAGCTTGAAAAGAAATCGTGCAAAAAATTTATTGAATACAAAGTATGAATGAATGAATAAAATTGAGCTTTTATTGGCTCTTTATTGTTTGTACGCGCAACCCCTTGTGAAGGGGTATGCGGATAGGGAGCCCCTAGTTTATTTGTACCGGACTCGCCTAGCCGTGTCCCGGGTCTTCAATGACCTTTTAATGAGATGATGCCACGTGGACCGGGCATTTAAGTGTAAGAGACGCGTAGTGCGGTATTGCGTTAAAGCGGGCCAAAGCTTCACGTCCCAATAGTGCTTGATGGCTACTTTTGAATGGGGCGACATGGAAGATTAGCTTTTCGCGACGGAAGTTGTTGGGTGATCCGAACACAACTTCTAGTAGTAAGGAGCCCGTGCACTTGGCATAAGGGCCTGACGTAACTCCTTTGAAGGAAGTGCGGCTATGGCGAATTTTAGTAGGGTCTATCCCCAACTTGCGAATTGTGTTCAGATATAGCAGGTTTAAATCGCTGCCGCCATCCATTAGGACTTGTGTAAATTGTAGTCCGTCGATTATAGGATCCAATATCAGAGCAGTCCATCCTGCGTTTCGAATACTTCTGGAATAGTCCAGGTGGTCGAAAGTAATTGGTTTTGACATCCAATCTCGGGGTTCCGCTGGGGTGGACCGTGCGATACATACTTTAGCGGGTGCCGCACTATTGTTCCCTATTATCACATGAAGTGAGTTTACTGTTTTGACTTCTTGTGGGAAAGTCTTTTGTTTTCCGACGCTCTGCTGGTGGGGTTCGTCGTCATCCTCACTTGGCGCGTCGAGCCCCTTGTGTCCAGTGATGGATTCATGTACCTAGGGTAGGGTCATAGACCTGATCTAAGTGCCATACCCAAGGACACCTTTAGAAGAGGTCACCTCCCAGTCGACCTACGAGGGACCCACTCGATTGGATTGAAGGACTCGACCATGAAGACTCACTCGACCATGAAGACTCACTCGACCACCAGAAGGTCAGAAGGCACTCCGCACTGCAACGGCCTGTAATTGAATAGACTTTATGGTAGTTAAGACACTTTATGTGGGCGTTACAAGAACGCCTGCACTTAATGTACTTTAAACCCTCCATTACGTGGGCTGGCGGGGGTCTGGCGCATTTATATAAGCCGCCTCCACAGTGTAAGGGTTCGCACTCGTAACACATACACATATAATCCACTCGACCGCCTCAGGCTCCGAGACGAGGGCTTTTACTTCCTCCGAGAAGGGCCTGAACTCGCACATCGCTTGTGTTCACAACCTCTCCATAGCTAGGACCTTGCCTCTCCATACCTACCCCCACTCTCTTGTCCGACTTAGAACCACGACAGCTTGGCGCCCACCGTGGGGCAGGTGTTTTAGCGATTTTGTGGAGAAGTTGCGGTACTTCCAGTACTTTCATCATGATGACTGCTGGAGTTTTGGTCGAGGGCGCGAGATCCGTCTCGGCGCTCTCACCTTTGTCGCCGACGACCGCGTGGCTCCGTGGAGGCTCCACTCGACGCCGATCGCGCCCCGTCATGCGGCGGCGACGATTACAAGCGATGTGTCCGCGGGCGTTCTGCTGCGGCAACCATCGACCCCATATCGGTCGACTCCTTTATCGGCCACCCGCCCGGTTTCCCACCAGCGCAAGCGCTCTGGTCGGTCGAGACTCCAGCGGTGGGTGAAGCACGCGGTGGCTTGCCGGACGGCCACCGCCCAGGTCACGGCAATTGAGCCCGACGAGTCCCTCTACGGCCTGTTCGATCTGTCGACTGGCTCCGTAGAGACTGCATCCGAATGTGATAGCAGTGATCCGGCGGCGGAAATTCTCATGGTCGACGGACCCCGCAGTCCTCCTGGCTTCGCTCATGGGGGCGGAGTAGGCGGTGGAGGCGACCCCGCGCAAGACCACGAAGAGTACCAGCCTGAGACACTCGACTCTCTGCAGAGAGAAGAGCTCCGCCGCAGGAACATGGATGCCTTGCATACTCCCATCGCGGAGAAACCCCGAGGCTCGCGCCTTGGAGGAGGCACGCTTATTAATTGGCTGAACGCGCCGTTCGAGAACCTCCAACGAAGCGCCGACGAGCTGCTGCAACGAAGTTCCCGACGCCAATCGACGCCAACTCTTTCCGCCGACTCGTATATCGAACCCCAATCCGAACTTAGCAACTGCAACCCGATAGCAGAGTCCATCCAGCCCTCTCACCGGAGGCTGCCGAGGTTTGATGCAGATCGAGATTTGCTCCGGAAGCAGAGACCAAAACTCAGCCGTGTCGCGATCGCAAGCAAGAATTCACAACGATCCGTCGCGCGAATACAGATCGCCGCTCACAGCCCCAGATCGCCTCCGGGCGGAAGGGCGCGACAACCGGCGAGATCAGATGGAGACAGACACGACCGAGATGACAGCGCCGAGTGCCCGCTTCTCCGAGGGATGGGTCTTACGCCTCGGCGACATGGATAAAGCGCGATTCCAAGTGCAGGGCGAAGAGTTCCAGTCGACCCCAGGGAACCAGGCTTCGACGCGCGATCCATTATCGTGCAAGGCTTGGTCGACCGAAACAGAGCCCATCGAGGTGGACCCGAGAGAGATGCGCCCACGAGCAGTCGAGTGCATGTTTCTGGTCCAGAGTGTTTTAGCAGGGCTATCAGAGCCGCAGTAATTCCCCCCAACTTCAGGTTGGCAACAGGAGTCAGCAAGTTCACTGGTGAGTCCAAGCCTGAAACTTGGCTTGAAGATTACCGAGTGGCTGTTCAAATTGGTGGTGGGAATGATGAGGTGGCCATGAAGCATTTGCCCCTCATGCTGGAAGGTTCAGCCAGAGCGTGGTTGAATCAGTTACCTCCTAGCAGTATTTACACTTGGGAGGATTTGTCCCGAGTGTTCGTCAGAACTTTTGAAGGAACTTGCAAGCGACCAGCTGGTTTGACAGAGCTGCAAGTCTGTGTGCAGAAGACCAATGAGACTCTCCGGGAGTATATTCAGAGGTGGATCACTCTGCACCATACTGTAGAAAATGTGTCAGATCATCAAGCAGTCTGCGCCTTCAAAGATGGCGTCAAGAATAGAGAATTAAGTCTGAAATTTGGTCGAACCGGAGACATGACCTTGAGTCGGATGATGGAGATTGCTACCAAGTACGCCAACGGCGAGGAAGAAGACCGACTCCGAAGCGGCAAGTACAAGCCGAGTCAGTCGAAGAAGGGAAATTCCAGTCGGAAATAGAAGTGGAAAGCCAAGCCAGCAGGTCCTGGAGAGGCCCTGGCCGTGACTCAGGGAAAGTTCAAGGGGAAGCCAAAAGGATCCTGGAATCCTAAGAAAGTAAAGGATAAAGAAGGAAACGACGTGATGGATATGCCGTGTCACATCCACACGAAGAAAGATGAAGAGGGCAACATCATTTACCCAAAGCACACCACTCGCCAGGTCGACTCCCGATCCAGCAGCCAGGAAAACAGTCCAAGGACAAGGAGAAGGAGTCGGACAAGGCCGAGACAAGGAGGACAAGGAGGAAGGATATCCGCATGTCAACTCCACTCGATGATCTTCGCAGACGTGGAAAGCAAGAGTCGATCGAAAGTCATTAACCATGAGGTGAACATGGTTGCCCCAAAGAAACCAAGTTATCTGAGATGGTCCCAAACACCCATCACATTCGACCAATCTGATCACCCGACTCATATTGCCACCCCTGGGAGGCAAGCTTTGGTGGTCGATCCAGTTGTCGAAGGCACTCGACTGACAAAAGTGCTGATGGACGGTGGTAGTGGGCTGAACTTGTTGTATGCGGACACATTGAATGGAATGGGCATCCCGATGTCCCGACTGAGCACCAGTAACATGAGTTTCCACGGAGTCATACCAGGGAAGAAAGCCGAGTCACTCAGCCAAATAGCTCTGGACGTGGTTTTTGGCGACTCAAAGCATTTTCGCAAGGAAAAGTTGACCTTTGAGGTTGTGGATTTTCAGAGTGCGTATCATGCCATTTTGGGGAGGCCCGCCTATGCACGGTTCACGGCTCGACCATGTTACGTGTACCTCAAACTGAAAATGCCAGGTCCCAAAGGAGTGATCACCGTCACTGGCGATCGGAAAAAGGCAGAAGAGTGCTTTCATAAGGGCTCAAAGATTGCCGATTCCCAGGTGACAGCGGTCGAGTTCAAGAGTACAAGCAAAATGCAGATCCGAGTGATTTGTTGCGATCCAAGAAACCCGCCACAGAATCTGCATTTCAGCCGTCTGGTGAGACGAAGCCTGTTCACATTCACCCGACCGACCCCAATGCAGCCCCGACCCACATCTCCACGACACTCGACCCAATAGGAAGAAGCGCTCATCCAGTTCCTCCGTGAGAACCGGGACATTTTTGCATGGAAGCCACCGACATGCCGTGTTCCTGGGGACTTGCCGAGCATCGCCTCGAGTCGATAAATCAGCAAAACCAGTCAAAGAGCATCTTGGCGGCGCCGCCCGTAAGAGAAAAGCTATTGGTGAGGAAGTGGCTCGATTGTCATGGCGGCAGGATTTATCCGAGAGATATACCACCCGAGTGGCTCGCTAATGTCGCCATGGTTCCCAAGAAGGACAACTCACTCCGCATGTGCAATGATTTCAAGCACATCAATCGGGCCTGCCCGAAAGATCATTTTCTCTCCTCGCATAGATCAAATTGTTGACTCGACCGCTGGATGTGAGAGATTGTCTTTTCTAGACGATATTCCGGTATCATCGATTCGGCTCAGATGGACCCGACGAAATAAAAACAGCTTTCATCACTCCATTCGGTGCTTCGCTATATCACCATGCCATTCGCCTCAAGAATGCCGGAGCCACATTTATGCGAATGATTCGAAGTGTCTTCACCAAATCAGTCGGAATGTGGAAGCGATATGGATGATATCGCCGTTAAATCGCGAAAGGTTCCGACCTGCTTGCTGACCTCGCCAAACATTTGCCAACCTCGTAAGGTATGATATCAAGCTCAATCCATCGAAGCGCACATTCGGAGTTCCTGGTGGAAAGTTACTCGGTTTTCGCTTCCGAGCGAGGATCGACGCTAATCCGAGAAGATCGGCACTATTCTCCTAATGAAACGCCTGCGGCGAAAGTGCACGGCGTCCGAGCCATCGATGCTTGGCCGCATTAAGTCGATTCATCTCACGACTCGTGAAAAGGCATTGCCTCTTTACCGATCGATGAAGAAGGCGCAAGTTCGAGTGGACTCGTAAGTCGATGCAGCGCTTGCGAGCTTAAAGCTCTACTTCCACCCAGCCGGTGCTTGCTGCTCCAATCAGCAAAGCGCCTCTGTTTTATATTGCAGCCACAGGACAAGTCGTCGATAATGCTTACGGTCGAGCGGGAAGAGGAAGGAAAAGCCTTCAAAGTTCAGCGCCCGGTGTATTATTTGTCTGAAGTCTTGACTCCATCCAAGCAGACATATCCTCATTATGAGAAGATTGTGTATGGAATATATATGACCACGAAGAAGGTTGCTCATTATTTCTCTAATCATTCTATCATAGTCGTCAGCGACGCCCCACTATCAGAGATTCTGCACAACAGAGATGCAACTGGTCGAGTGGCGAAATGGGCGATTGAACTTCTTCCCCTTGATATCAAGTTTGAGGCAAAGAAAGCCATTAAGTCCCAAGCAATAGCAGATTTCCTCGCTGAGTGGATTGAACAACAGCAGCCGACTGAAGTTCACTCGGAGCATTGGACCATGTTCTTCGATGGCTCTAAGATGCTGAATGGTTCTGGTGCTGGGGTTGTTCTGGTTTCCCCCAGAGGAGATAAGCTTAGATATGTGCTCCAGATTCACTTTGATTCCTCCAACAATGAGGCAGACTATGAGGCCCTTTTATATGGATTGCGCATGGCCATCTCACTCGGCGTCCGTCCGCCTCGATGGTTTATGGCGATTCAGATTTAGTGGTCAACCGGTGATGAAGGAGTGGACGGAGAAGCCCAGCCATGACTGGATACTGCAATGCAAAGGAGGAAGCTGGAAAAGAAGTTCGAGGGGTTGGAGCTCCATCACATCCCCGATCTGAAAAATCAAGCAGCAGATGATCTCGCAAAGATAGGTTCCAAAAGAGAGGCCATTCTGAGTGGTGTGTTTTTGGAGCATATACACACTCCGTCCGCTAAAGAAGATCCTTCACAGAGGAAGCTCCACAGCCCAAGAGTGCCACAGATCCGATCGAGGTTGAGGTCCCAGAAGGGTCGACTTGGTCATGGAGGTTTTAGTGGTCACTCCCGACTGGACAATTCCCTATATTGCGTATATCCTAAGAAAAGAGCTCCCAGAGGATGAGGAAGAGGCTTGGCAGATCGTCCGTCGATCCAAAGCCTTTACCGCTATCAAAGGACAGTCAGATAGAGAAAGCCCGATCGAGTTGGTCAAAATGCATAACGCCGTAAGAAGGTCGAATCATTCTCAATGATATCCACTGGGACCTGTGGTCACCATGCGCCCTTCTCGACCATTGTAGCCAAAGCATACCGAGCCGGATTTTACTGGCCGAGGGCGAATGAGATGGCGAAAGAAATAGTGGACAAGTGCGAAGGATGTCAGTTCTACTCCAATATGTCACACAAGCCTGCGTCAGCTTTGAAGACCATTCCACTCGTCTGGCCATTCGCAGTATGGGGGCTAGACATGGTCGGTCCCTTGAGAACAGGCCAAAGTGGTTTCACGCATGTACTGGTAGCAGTCGACAAGTTCACCAAGTGGATTGAGGCTAAACCAATCAAGAATCTTGACGCCGGTACTGCTGTTACTTTCATCAGGGAGCTGACATTCACATATGGTGTCCCGCACAGCATCATTACGGATAATGGGTAGAACTTTGACTCAGAAGAATTCAGAGATTTCTGCAACTCTCAAGGCACACGAGTCGACTACGCTTCAGTCGCCCATCCACAGTCGAATGGACAAGCGGAACGAGCCAATGGCTTAATCCTCAAGGGTTTGAAGCCCCGACTGATGCGTGATCTCAAACATGCGGATGGAGCATGGGTTGACGAACTCCCTTTGGTGCTTTGGGGGTTGAGGACCACACCCAATCGGTCGACCGGAAGAACTCCGTTTTTCTTGGTCTATGGAGCTGAAGCAGTCTTGCCGAGTGATCTTCTTCACAATGCTCCTCGAGTTGAAATCTACAATGAAGCAGAAGCTGAGCAAGCGCGTCAGGACGCAGCCGACCTCCTTGAGGAAGAAAGGGAGATGGCTCTGATTCGGTCGACCATCTATCAACAGGACTTGCGTCGCGTTCACGCCAGGAATGTGAGGGGCCGAGCCTTCCAAGAAGGAGATCTAGTTCTCCGAGTGGATCAGCAGAAACAGCATAAGCTCGCTCCTTCTTGGGAAGGACCCTTCATCCTCACCAAGGTTCTCCACAACGGGGCATACCGTCTCTACAACGTCGTACACAACGTCGAAGAGCCCCGAGCTTGGAATGCGGATCTGCTCCGCCCGTTTTACACTTAAAGTTTTCACTCGGATGGGTTGTAATAAAATACTTCTGTAGTTCATGGATTTCGAAATAATAGTGCCATAATTCCTTCATAAATTTTGTCACTTTTTATTTTTGTCCAGTAAAATTTTCCCCCAGTGGGTGGCTTAGCCGCGAATCCGTTTCGCCTAAGTTTGTACAAATCCTACCGAGTGGTAAGCCAGACTTCCACTCGGAGGCTTAGCCGCGAATCCGTTTCGCCTAAGTTATAAAAATCCTACCGAGTGGCAAGCCAGACTTCCGCTCGGGGGCTTAGCTGCAGCCCAGTGCTCGCCTAAGTTATTAAAATCCTACCGAGTGGTAAGCCAGACTTCCACTCGGAGGCTTAGCTGCAGTCCAAGTACTCGCCTAAGTTATAAAAAATCCTACCGAGTGATAAGCCAGACTTCCACTCGGAGGCTTAGCTGCAGTCCAAGTACTCGCCTAAGTACAACATACGCTTGCAAGGAGGACGAGGTGCAGGTCGACTGCGACCCTCTCCTCTGAGCTACGCCATAAGTACAATGTGTGTGCTCACAAGGAGGACGAGGTACAGGTCAACTGCGACCCTCTCCTCTGAGCTACGCCATAAGTATAACGTGTGCTCGCAAGGAGGACGAGGTGCAGGTCGACTGCGACCCTCTCCTCCGAGCTTCGGCACAAACACAACGTGAAAATCCTACCGAGTGAAGAGCAAACCTCTCACTCGGGGGCTTAGCTACAGCCCAGCGCTCGCCTAAGTTATAAAAAAATCCTACCAAGTGAAGAGCAAACCTCTCACTCGGGGGCTTAGCTGCAGCCCAGCGCTCGCCTAAGTTATAAAAAATTCCTACCGAGTGAAGAGCAAACCTCTCACTCGGGGGCTTAGCTGCAGCCCAGCGCTCGCCTAAGTTATAAAAAATCCTACCGAGTGAAGAGCAAACCTCTCACTCGGGGGCTTAGCTGCAGCCCAGCGCTCGCCTAAGTTATAAAATATCCTACCGAGTGAAGAGCAAACTTCTCACTCGGGGGCTTAGCTACAGCCCAGCGCTCGCCTAAGTTATAAAAATCCTACCGAGTGAAGAGCAAATCTCACACTGAGGCTTAGCATGCTCAATGCTCGCCTAAGGAATAAGTCGACTGCAGAAAGCACCTCGCTGTGAACCTGCAAAGGACAATTCGAGCCAAAAGCAATCATATCCAAACACCAAATCCGAGTTTAGGTTGATACCTAAAGGAACCGAGAGTGCTCAGGCGCTAAGCCTGTTAAGGTTTATTGGTTACAATTCCACTCGGTATACCAAGCCAAATTTAAAGTGTCGGGCTTAAAGGAAGTTTTTTACCCCTCCTGTGGAGGGCTGGAAGGAGCAACAAACTCATCAAGGTCGATTCCGTCTGCGATCCGGGTAGCAGCAGCGATGAAGGTTTCCATGAAGGACCTGAAGTCGTGTTTCTTGGTGTTGGCCACTCGGAGAGCCGCCAGCTTGTCTTCTCGCGCGTCTTTGCAGTGGACTCGGGCCAGACACAGGGCAACATCAGCACCGCAACGAGCCGAGGACTTCTTCCACTCTTGCACTCGGTCAGGGACAGCGTTCAGTCGAGCCATCAGCGACTCGAGGTCATTCTGGAGTGTCGCCCTGGGCCAGAGCGTCGAGTCGATGCGGGACGTAGCAACCTTCAGCCTTGCAAGGTAGTCCACGATAGCTGCAACACGGGACTCCAGTCTGAAGACATTCATGACAACTTCATCATTCACTGGAGAATTGACGGGGTCAAGGTTTGGTTCCAGCTGGCTAGTCTCTTCTTCAAAGTTTCGACAGAATTCTGCAAAGACAAAACGCCGAGTCAAGACAGTGGTCGAATGGAAGCATCACAGTTGAAAATGTTGGTCGAGTGTAAAAGGTTACCTTCGAGCATAAGGAACAATTTCTTGGCAAGACCACCTAGGAAGGCTTCCAGGTCATTCTTCTTCCCAGTCAACTGGTTGATCTTCTCGGTCAGAGTAGTCTTGTCAGTTTTCAGTCGGTCGACGTCCTTGTTGGCAATCGCCAGAGCAGCTTTCAGATTGGTATTTTCCTGTTCAAGCTTGGTGACTGGATAACATCTCGCGGCAAGCTTGGTCTTCTCAGCTAGCTCAAGGTCTTTCTTCTTCTGGGCCTCCTTCACCTTGCCTGCAAGTTACAGCAAAGTCAGATTTTGCAACAAATGGAAGGAAAAAGGAGTCGTAGAGGTCTCACCGAACATACCTTTGGTCTCCTCCTTCGCCTTCGTCAGATTCTCCTGCACTAGCTTCAGATCCAGCTCGAGCTGAATGTGCTTCTGCTCCAGCTCGGTATAGCGAGCCGCAAGGTCACAGGATTTCTACGAAGAACCAATCGACAAAATATCAAAGATAATTCACTTCCGAGTGGATAAGAGAAAATCACACGTTTCTAAGACTACAGCCGAATGCAAGCATTCGACCGTAGTCTCGGGGACTACACCCAGTGGCTGCACTCAGCGTGCCCCCACTAATTCTGTTCAAGACAGATTCGACCAGTCGACCCCCCAAAAAAAAAAAGACGTGCTCAGATCGTAGTCGATCGCAAGCAATCGACCACGCCTCGGGATTACACCAGTGGGTGCACTCAGCGTGCCCCACCGGTTTTAAATCCATTCGATCCAAATAATGACAAAAAGCCTTTACTTATAAAGCCTAAGGCCGACTGCCAGCAGTCGACCTTAGCCTTGGGGACTACACCCAGCGGGTGCACTCAGCGTGCCCCCGCTAACACGGAGTTTTTTATCAACACACCTAGTGGGTGACTGCTATGAATTCCAGAAAGAAAAGTTTTGATAGCATATCCTAACAGAACAGGCGGTGGTCGACTGACCTGAACGTTGCTTTGAAGGGCGGAGCTGGCGTCGTAAGCTGCTTGGCTCGCATCCCGGATGGTCTTCATCTGCTCCATCATAGCCCCTGCTTGGCGTATCGCTTCCTTGGCAGCGCTGGCTTGGTCCTCTGGGACGTGGTGCTTCGTGAAGAGAGAAGGTTGTGCGGCACTCGACGAAGTGGGATGAGCACTCGTCAACGGCACCGCGAAAGACACGGTGTGTCGAGTGGTGTTCTCCCCCTTAGTGTTAAGAGTTTCAGGCACCGTCACATCCTGTGCCACCCGGCCGGCAGATGCTTTCCTACTCCTTCTGTGCTTCAGCGGTTCCTCATCCTCATCATCATCAGGAAGAGTGATAACAACATTGGATGGAGCAGCAGAAAAGAATCAGAATCAGAGATCACAAATCAGTCGACTAAAGACGGAATTAAGAGTATAGTACCAGGATTTGAAGTTGCTGCGTCCTCCATCTCATGGTCTTCAGCTTTGCCTGAAGTCTCAGAAGTTGCAGCACTGAAGTTCCAAAGAATCAGTCGAACTAGCTCAAGTATCAACCAGAGATAAAGCTTGTACAAAACAAGGAGACTCAAGTAACATGTTTACCCTGATATGGTGGGGATGGACACCTTCATCTTCGGCAGGAGCTTGGTGGGCTTCGACGGAGCCACCTTCGACTGCTTCGGCGCCTTTTCAGTCGGCACCGGAGATGCGGTCCGAGGGCGTTTGGTCGACTGCGAGACAGTCGCAACCCCCTTACCGCGTTTAGTCGTGGGGTCATGGACAAGTTTCGACTGCCTTTCCGAGCGCGGTGGTGCAACCTCCTCCTCCTCCTCTTCTTCGTCCTCATCATCGTCATCGTCATCATCGTCATCTTCGCAGCGCTCGAGTCCCACCTCTGGGCTCGCCCCGCTGGCTTCTCCTCCTCGCCGGAGCTGAGCCCCATTGGGCATCGAGTATAGCTCAGTGAGGACCTGAAAGACGTCAAGCCAGAGATCAATCGACCAACTGACAGAACATACAAAAACAAATACGACAAGTATACAATGGAAGACAGAGCAGAAGTACCTTGTCTGGAACGCTGTGATGGTCGAGTGGAGGAATCCTCCTGGATCCACGGGGATTATCCTTGTTCCCAGTGACCGCGGCCATCCACCTTTCCACCGTGGCGTCGTCGACTGCCTCCGGGTGGACCCGAGTCTCGTCTTCGATTCCAAGACAACCACATGCAATGGCTCCGGAACTGAAGGGGCTGGATACGTCGCTGGAGGAAAACTTCCAAAAGGTCCATGCCAGTAACACCGTCCCGAACCAACTGCACCACGCGATCCATCAACATCTTCACGTCAGCTCTCTCCTCCGGAATCACCTTCAGAGAGGAGGGCTTGTTCACTCGGTCCATGGTGAATGGCGGGAGTCCACCCGACTGTCCCGGCGTCGACTCATTCTTGCAGTAGAACCAGGTCGACTGCCAGCCCCTGACCGACTCGGGAAACGTCATGGCTGGGAAGGTGCTCTTGTTCCGCACTTGAACCCCCAGGCCCCCACACGTTTGGACAACTTGGGTTTTCTCATCGCCTGGACTCGCTTTCTTCACGGTCTGAGAGCGACACGTGAAGATGTGCTTGAACAAGCACCAGTGCGGTCGACAGCCCAGGAAATTTTCACACATGGATACAAACGCAGCTAGATACGCAATGGAGTTTGGGGTGAAGTGGTGGAGTTGGGCTCCAAAGAAGTTCAAAAAACCACGAAAGAAAACACTTGGTGGCAGAGAAAATCCGCGATCGACATGAGTGGCCAGGAGCACGCACTCACCCTCTTCCGGCTAAGGTTGCCACTCTTTCCCTGGAAGCCTTGCGGTGTCGTGGGGGATCAGCCCATCGTCGGCCATGTCGAGGAGGTCCTTCTCCCTGATGGTCGACTGGATCCAATCTCCCTGGACCCAGCCCTTCGGCAGGCGGGATCTAGAGGAAGACCCGCCGCGGCTGGTGGATCTCCCCTTCGCCTTCGCCGCCGCCGACGCCTTCTTTGCGCGCTCCAGCACCGCCGTCTTATCCTTGACCATGGCTGCCGGCGAGATGCGCGGAGAGGGACTTTGCGGAGGTGGAGGCGGCTGCGTTGGGCGGAGACGAGGAGAGCAGAGAAGAAAGAATGGAGCACTCAGAAAACCCTCGCTGGTTGCATTTATAACGTCCCTTCCAAGTGGATGACAGGTGGACCCGGTCAATCTAATCATATCCCGAAACAGTTGCATTGAGGTGATATGTGGCGGAAAAAGCGGCGCGGGGATCGAGGCATCTATGTCCTATCCTTTCCGAACGCCGCGGTCCGCCCCGCTTCGCGCGCTTCCCCAAATTTCGTATCCCGTGGAATCCGCGAACGGCAGATCAGTCTGTCGACGTGGGATCTCCTGCGATCCGTCCGCCGAACCGTGAGGTCTGAAAAGTCACTCGACGAAAGACAAGAATGGATCGAGCCGACTGAAGAAAAGTTGCTCGTTATCAACAAAGAGGATCTTAATCCAGAACGACGCATAGCCAATATGCAAAAGTCAATCGGAAACAGCATCAACTCCTTCCTCACTCAAGCCTCAATCCATTCGGGGGCTAATGATGGATTCATGTACCTAGGGTAGGGTCATAGACCTGATCTAAGTGCCATACCCAAGGACACCTTTAGAAGAGGTCACCTCCCAGTCGACCTATGAGGGACCCACTCGACTGGATTGAAGGACTCGACCATGAAGACTCACTCGACCATGAAGACTCACTCGACCACCAGAAGGTCAGAAGGCACTCCGCACTGCAACGGCCTGTAATTGAATAGACTTTATGGTAGTTAAGACACTTTATGTGGGGCGTTACCAGTAACGCCCCAGACTTAATGTACTTAAAACCCTCCATTACGTGGGCTGGCGGGGGTCCTGGCGTACTCTATATAAGCCGCCCCCCTCCACAGGCAGAAGGGTTCGCACCCCTGTAACACATACACATATAATCCACTCGACCGCCTCAGGGCTCCGAGACGTAGGGCTTTTACTTCCTCCGAGAAGGGCCTGAACTCGTACATCGCTTGTGTTCACAACATCTCCATAGCTAGGACCTTGCCTCTCCATACCTACCCCCACTCTACTGTCAGACTTAGAACCACGACATCCGGCGTTGAGTCGGCCGGACTATTTGAAGACCCAACAATCTCGGTGGGTGTGGTTTGCAGGCTTCCCGGGGGTACTGTGGATTTGACATATCCGATCCAAAATTTTGTTTGAGTTGGATAGCTCGTCACTGTTATCCTTAAGAGGCAGTGTTTTGGTGTTCGGCTGCGAGCTTTTGAATCCGGCGTTGACCGCCGTGTTCTTTGGGCTCTTTTCTTTATTTCGGCGCTGGTCCTTTCTGCGCCGTGATTTTCCGTTTCCATCTCTGATCTCGGATGTACTCGGGTCGCTGGTGCTGCGTCTTGCTAGCCAGCTGTCTTCCCCCGCGCAAAAGTGGGTCATGAGGCTTGTTAGCGCGGCCATTGTTCTTGGCTTTTCCTGGCCGAGGTGTCTGGCGAGCCATTCGTCTCGGACGTTATGTTTGAAAGCTTCTAAGGCTTTGGCGTCCGGACAGTCGACTATTTGGTTCTTTTTGGTGAGGAACCTGTTCCAGAATTTGCGCGCTGATTCTCCGGCTGTTGGGTTATGTGACTTAAATCGTCTGCATCCGGAGGGCGGACATAAGTCCCCTGAAAATTTGCTCTAAACGCGTCCTCGAGCTCTTCCCAACTTCCAATGGTATTTTCTGGGAGGCTTTTAAGCCAATGCCGAGCTGGCCCTTTGAGCTTGAGGGGCAGATATTTTATGGCGTGGAGATCGTCTCCTCTAGCCATATGTATGTGCAGGATGTAATCCTCAATCCAGACTCCGGGGTCTATTGTTCCGTCGTATGCCTCTATGTTTACGGGCTTGAACCCCTCTAGAAATTCATGATCCAGCACCTCATCGGTGAAACATAGTGGGTGTGCGGCGCCCCTGTATTTGGGTGTGCCGTTGTCTTCGAACACTCGGCGTGTTGTGTTGCTTCCTGGGGCCCTCTTTTTTGGCCCATAAATGGACCTGACCGGGCCATCTGTCTTGCGAGGATCATGTGTCGGCTTGTGTGCGGCGCCGCTTGTCGCTCTTGGCATATCATCTGGTCGTCTATCCGGCCAGGCGGCCTTTTTGCTTTTTGACTGTGGGGGCTCTATGGCCTCCTCGTCGAATTCGGGCAGCAGCTTGCGCTTCGGGTAGCTCTTTGTTTGGTGGCTGTTGCCATATTTGTCCGCGGTCCTGAGTACTTTGCGCCACCTCATTCTGAGTATGTCTTCCGCTGTTTTGAGCTTCCGTTTCTGCTTCTTCAAGCTTCTTGCAGTGGCGACAAGCCTTTTGTGAAGGTTTTTATGCTCCGGTGGTGTGTCCGGCGTGAGATCGTCTGGACTATTGTTTTCGCCGGGGATGGGTTGATTATCCGATTCATCCTGTTCGGATGGTTGCTTGGTTGCATGTTCGTCGCCCACTGGTTTGCCCTGCTCTATGGCTGGGTCATTATGAGTACTGTTGTTATCGAGGCGGGACTTGGGGCGGCGCTTGCGCCGCCGTTTTGGTTGTTTTTCGTGGGAATTATCCTTCGCCGCGTCCCGTTGTTCCTCGTTATCGCTCCCTTTTGGGGTGTCCACCATATATACATCATGAGTTGAGGTGGCTTTCCAGTGCTCAGTAGGCGCTGGTTCGTGGTCGTCTCCGGCATCGTCGTCCATACCGTAGATGTCTTCGGAGTCGTAGTCTAGCATGTCGGTTAAATTGTCAACAGTGGCTACAAAGTGGGTGGTGGGTGGGTTTTGAATTTCTTCGTCCTCCGCATCCCAACCATCCTGACCGCAATCCAGCCAGGGCGCTCCTAATAACGAGAGATGCTTTAGCGAATTCAAGATGTCGCCAAAGGGTGAGTGTTGAAAGATGTCCACGGCGGTGAACTCCATGATCGGTGCCCAATCGGATCCGATTGGTAGGGGCGAAGGAGGTTCGGAGTCTGGCAAGGAGTCCGGCCCTCAGAGTCACGAGCTTTACGAGGGACAATGTCAGTGTTCGGCTCCATCGCCGTAGAGATTGCAGCCCCCGAGGCGGTGTCCAGCCACCTGTCCTCGATCTGCGTGGTCGGCTCCGAACTAGGGGTCAGAGCGGACTCATGTGCGGCCTCGTGGCTTTGTCCGCGGCGAGCTAAATCATGCCCATCGTGACAGTGCGGCACGCTCGGCTGTGGCTCGAATCCATCGAAGATCAAGTCTCCGTGGGTGTCGGCCGTGAAGTTTAGGCTTCCAAATCTGACCTGACGGCCAGGGGCGTAGCTTTCGGTCTGCTCCATATGGCCAAGCGAATTGGCCCGCAGTGCAAAGCCGCCGGACACGAAGATCTGTCCGGGGAGAAAAGTCTCACCCTGGACTGCGTTGTTGTTGACGATTGAAGGAGCCATCAAGCCTATCGGTGACGACACAGAGGAACTCTCAATGAAACACCAATGCCGGTGTCAAAACTGGCGGATCTCGGGTAGGGGGTCCTGAACTGTGCATCTAGGCGGATGGTAACAGGAGACAAGGGACACGATGTTTTTACCCAGGTTCGGGCCCTCTCGATGGAGGTAAAACCCTACTCCTGCTTGATTGATATTGATGATATGGGTAGTACAAGAGTGGATCTACCACGAGATCAAGGAGGCTAAACCCTAGAAGCTAGCCTATGGTATGATTGTTGTAATGGTTGTTCGTCCTACGGACTAAAACCCTCCGGTTTATATAGACACTGGAGAGGGCTAGGGTTACACAGAGTCGGTTACAATGGTAGGAGATCTACACATCCGTATTGCCAAGCTTGCCTTCCATGCCAAGGAAAGTCCCATCCGGACACGGGACGAAGTCTTCAATCTTGTATCTTCATATTCTTGGAGTCCGGGTGATGATGATAGTCCGGCTATCCGGACACCCCCTAGTCCAGGACTCCCTCAGTAACCATAGAAGCATATTTACTAATGAATTTAAGTCCACCCTTAACTCTAGCCATATAATCGCTCAAGCGTCCAATCATGTAAGAATTACTCTTTAATTCTCTACCAACATAAGTATTAAAGTTTTCTTGTCTAGCCATAAAGTCATCAAATTCATCCAAACATTGGCTAGGAAACTTAGAAAACGGGATTTCAAATTTATCATATCTATAGAGAGAATTTATCTTTACTACCTATGTCAGGTTATCAAGACCATGTGTTTCTTCAATAGGTGGTATATTAAGACCATGTATTTCTTCAACAGGAGGTAAATTCTTAACATATTCAGCTTTAATACCTTTTTATGTCATAGATTTCTTTGCCTCTTGCATATCTTCAGGACTGAGAAATAGAACTCCCTTTTTCTTCGGAGTTGGTTTAGGAGTTGTCTCAGGAAGTGTCCAATTATTTTCATTTGTCAACATATTATTCAATAGCAATTCAGCTTGATCGACTGTTCTTTCCCTGAAGCCACAACAAGCACAACTATCCAAATGATCCTTGGAATCATCGGTTAGTCCATTATAAAAGATATCAAGCATTTCATTTTTCTTAAGAGGATGATTAGGCAAAGCATTAAGTAATCGGAGAAGCCTCCCCCAAGCTTGTGGGAGACTCTCTTCTTCAATTTGCACAAAATTATATATTTCCCTCAAGGCAGCTTGTTTCTTATGAGCAAGGAAATATTTAGCAGAGAAGTAATAAATCATATCCTGGGGACTATGCACACAACCAGGATCAAGAGAATTAAACCAAGTTTTATCATTACCCTTTAATGAGAATGGAAATATCTTAAGGATATAATAGTAGCGGGATTTCTCATCTTTAGTGAACAGGGTTGCTATATCATTTAACTTAGTAAGATGTGCCACAACAGTTTTAGATTCATAGCCATAGAAAGGATCAGATTCAACCAAAGTAATTATCTTAGGATCAACAGAGAAATCATAATCCTTATCAGTAAGAAAGATAGGTGAAGTAGCAAAAGCAGGGTCATATTTCATTCTAGCATTCAGAGTTTTCTGTTTTAGTTTAGCTAATAACTTCTTAAGATCAGATCTATCATTGCAAGCAAGAAAATCTCTAGCAGTTTCTTCATCCATAACATAACCCTCAGGAACAATAGGCAATTCATATTTAGGGGGAGAACCTTCATCATCACTATCTTCAATAATATCAGTTTCAAGAATTTCATTCTTTCTAACCCTAGCAAGTTGTTCATCAAGATATTCATAGAAGTAGTTTCATCATAAGCATCATGCATAGTAGAAGTGGCATCATCAATAACATGTGACATATCAGAATTAATAGCAGAAGCAGGTTTAGGTGTCGCAAGCTTACGTATAACAGAAGGAGAATCAAGTGCAGAGCTAGATGACAGTTCCTTACCTCCCCTCGCAGTTGAGGGATAACTCTTAGTTCTTTCGTCTTTCAAGTTCCTCATAGTGACTAGCAGACATAAATCCCAAGTGACTCAAAGAATAGAGCTATGCTCACTGGCAACAACGCCAGAAAATAGTCTTGATAACCCACAAGTATAGGGGATCACAACAGTTTTCGAGGGTAGAGTACTCAACCCAAATTTATTGATTCGACACAAGGGTAGCGAAAGAATATTCTCAAGTATTAGCAGTTGAGTTGTCAATTCAACCACACATGGATAACTTAGTATCTGCAGAAAAGTATTTAATAGCAAAGTAGTATGGAAGTAATGGTAACAGTAACAGAAGTAACGGTAGCAGTTTTGTAGTAATTGTAAAGCAGCAACGGTAAAGTAAATAAGTAAAGCACAATATGTGAAAAGCTCGTAGGCATTGGATCAGTGATGGATAATTATGTCAGATGCGATTCCTCATGTAATAGTTATAACATAGGGTGACAAAGAACTAACTCCAATTCATCAACGTAATGTAGGCATGTATTCCGAATATAGTCATACGTGCTTATGGAAAATAACTTGCATGACATCTTTTGTCCTACCCTCCCATGGCAGCGGGGTCCTAACGGAAACTAAGGGGTATTAAGGCCTCCTTTTAATAGAGTACTGGACCAAAGCATTAACACATAGTGAATACATGAAGTCCTCAAACTACGGTCATCACCGAGAAGTATCCCTATTATTGTCACTTCGGGGTTGTCGGATCATAACACATAATAGATGACTATAGACTTGCAAGATAGGATCAAGAACTCACATATGTTCATGAAAACATAATAGGTTTAGATCTTAAATCATGGCACTCGAGCCCTAGTGACAAGCATTAAGCATAGCAAAGTCATAGCAACATCAATCTCAAAACATAGTGGATACTAGGGATCAAACCCTAACAAAACTAACTTGATTACATGGTAAATCTCATCCAACCCATCACCGTCCAGCAAGCCTACGATGGAATTACTCACGCACGGCGGTGAGCATCATGAAATTGGTGATGGAGGATGGTTTATGATGACGACGGCGACGAATCCCCCTCTCCGGAGCCCCGAACGGACTCCAGATCAGCCCTCCCGAGAGAGATTAGGGCTTGGCGGTGGCTCCGTATCGTAAAACGCGATGAAACTTTCTCTCTGATTTTTTTCTCCGCGAAAGAAAATATATGGAGTTGGAGTTGAGGTCGGTGGATGTCCAGGGGGCCCACGAGGCAGGGGGCGCGCCCTAGGGGAGGGGCGCGCCCCTACCCTCGTGGACAGATTGTGGGCCCCCTGACGTTGATTCTTTCACCAATATTTTTTATTAATTCCGAAAAGTTGCTCCGTGTATTTTCAGGTCATCCCGAGAACTTTTATTTTTGCACAAAAATAACACCATGGCAGTTCTGCTGAAAATAGCGTCAGTGCGGGTTAGTTCCATTCAAATCATGCAAGTTTGAGTCCAAAACAAGGGCAAAAGTGTTTGGAAAAGTAGATACGACGAAGACGTATCAACTCCCCCAAGCTTAAGCCTTTGCTTGTCCTCAAGCAATTCAGTTGATAAACTGAAAGTGATAAAGAAAAAACTTTTACAAACTCGGTTTGCTCTTGTTGTTGCAAATATGTAAAGCCAACATTCAAGTTTTCAGCAAAGATTATGAACTAACCATATGCACAATAACACTTAGGTCTCATGTTTACTCATATCAATGGCATAATGAACTAGCGAGCAATAATAATAAAACTCGGATGACAACACTTTCTCAAAATTATCATAATATGATATGACAAGATGGTAGCTCGCTAGCGCTCTCTGAGACCGTAAAACATAAATGCAGAGCACCTTTAAAGATCAAGGACTGACTAAACATTGTAATTCATGGTAAAAGAGATCCAGTCATAGTCATACCCAATATAAACTAATAGTAATACATGCAAATGACAGCGGTGCTCTCCAGCGGGTGCTTTTTAATAAGAGGGTGATGACTCAACATAAAAGTAAATAGACAGGCCCTTCGCAGAGGGAAGTAGGGATTTGTAGAGGTGCCAGAGCTCGATTTTGAAATAGATGTAAATAACATTTTGAGCGGTATACTTTCACTGTCAACATAACAACTAAGAGATCTTGATATCTTCCATGCTACACACATTATAGGCGGTTACCAAACAGAATGGTAAAGTTTATACTCCCCCACCAGCAACAAGCATCAATCCATGGCTTGCCCGAAACAACGGGAGCCCCCAACTAGCAACAATCTTGGGGGAGTTTTGTTTAATTATTTTGATTTGATTTGAGCATGGGACTGGGCATCCCGGTGACCAGTCATTTTCCCATGAATGAGGAGCGGAGTCCACTCCTCTTGAGAATAACCTGCCTAACATGGAAGATACGGACAACCCTAGTTGATACATGGGCTGTTCGAGCATACAAAACAGAATTTCATTTGAAGGTTTGGAGTTTGGCTCATACAAATTTACTTGGAACGACAGGTAGATACCGCATATAGGAAGGTATGGTGGACTCATATGGAATAACTTTGGGGTTTATGGAGTTTGGATGCACAAGCAGTATTCCCTCTTAGTACAGGTGAAGGCTAGCAAGAGACTAGGAAGCGACCAACTGAGAGAGAGACAACAGCCATGAACATGCATTAAAATTACTCAACACCGAGTGCAAGCATGAGTAGGATATAATCCACCATGAACATAAATATCGTGAAGGCTATGTTGATTTTGTTTGAACTACATGCGTGAACATGTGCCAAGTCAACTCACTAGAATCATTCAAAGAAGGATACCTCCCTATCATACCACATTACAACCATCTTAATAGCATGTTGGCACGCAAGGTAAACCATTATAAGCTCCTAGCTAATTAAGCATGGTATAAGCAACTATAAGCTCTAATTGACATTGCAAACATGTTTATTCATAATATGCTGAATCAGGAACGATGAACTAATCATATTTACAAAAACAAGAGAGGTCGAGTTCATACCAGCTTCTCTCATCTCAATCAGTCCATCATATATCGTCATTATTGCCTTTCACTTGCACGACCGAATGGTGTGGATAATAATAATAGTGCACGTGCATTGGACTAACCTGGAATGTGCAAGCATTCTATTCAAGGGAGAAAACAAGGTAATATGGGCTCTTGATTAAATCAACAATCATGCATATGAGAGCCACTTAAACATTTTCATTATGGTCTTCTCCTCTCGACCCCCAAAGGAAAGAAAAGAAATAAAACTATTTACACGGGAAAGCTCCCAACAAGCAAAAGAAGAACGAGAAATATTTTTGGGTTTTCTATTAATTACTACTACAAGCATGGAAAGTATGCTAACTATTTTTTTGGTTTTTCTTAAGGTTATTCAAACACACAAGAAGAAAACTAGAAAAGGAAATAAACTAGCATGGATAGTACAATGAAAAAGTATGAGCACCGACGACTAGAATGAGTGTGTGAACATGAATGTAATGTCGGTGAGAAATACGTACTCCCCCAAGCTTAGGCTTTTGTCCTAAGTTGGTCTATGCCCATGGATCACGGCTACTCTCTCCAGTGTACTGAGGAGTGTCATCATATTGCCACTGGCTGGCGATCTCCTCCGTAATGTGGGAGAGGCATAAGCTAACATACTTTCTCTTCTTGGATCATATGCACATATGATTGGAACTCTAGCAAGCGTCTGCAACTACTAAAGATCATTAAGGTAAAACCCAACCATAGCATTAAAGCATCAAGTCCCCTTTATCCCATACGCAACAACCCCCTTACTCGGGTTTATACTTCTGTCACTCAAGCAACCCACTATAAGCGAATCATGAACATATTGCAACACCCTACAGCGGGAATCCCTCACGCTTGCGCGACACGGAGGGCACAATAGGACAACAACATAACCACAAGCAAATTAAACCAATCATAGCAATTCATCAATCACCGGTAGGACAACGAAAATCTACTCAGACATCATAGGATGGCAACACATCATTGGATAATAATATGAAGCATAAAGCACCATGTTCAAGTAGAGGGTACAGCGGGTTGCGGGAGAGTGGACTGTTGATTATAGATGGGGGAAGGTGATGGAGATGTTGGTGAAGATGATGGAGGTGTTGGTGTAGATCGCGGTGATGATGATGGCCCCCGGCATTGTTCCGGCACCACCGGAAGCGAGGGGGAGAGAGCCCCCTCCTTCTTCTTCTTCCTTGACCTTGTCCCTAGATGGGAGAAGGGTTCCCCCTCTGGTCCATGGTCTCCATGGTGTGGGAGGGGCGAGAGCCCCTCCGTGATTGGATCTATCTCTCTGTCTCTCTCTGTTTCTGCGTTCTTGTATTCTGCCCTTTCACCGTTTCTTATATATCCGGAGATCCGTAACTCCGATTGGGTTGAAACCTTCACCACGATTTTTTTCAAAAATTAGCTTTCTTGCGGCAAAAGAAGAGCAGCAACCGCCTTACGGGGTGCCCACGAGGGTCAGGGGTGCGCCCCCTGCCTCGTGGCCCCCTCGGGCACCGTCTCTCGTTGATTCTTCCTCCCAAATCTCACAAATATTCCAAAAATATTCTCCGTCAGTTTTTATCCCATTTGGATTCCGTTTGATATGGGTTTTCTGCGAAACATAAAACATGCAACAAACAGGAACTGGCACTGGGCACTGGATGAATATGTTAGTCCCAATAATAATATAAAAAGTTGCCAAAAGTATATGAAAGTTGAATAATATTGGCTTGGAACAATCAAAAGTTATAGATACGACGGAGACGTATCAGGCGCCGTCGGAGATCGTCTCCGGGCTCGATCTCGGCCACCTCAACTCCTCACGCGCCGGCGGCTCGCTCCGCAAGGTCGCTGCCGAGGCTGCCGCCGCCAGGGCCCGTGTCTTCGCCGACCTGTACGCCCTCGGAGGCGCGTCCCTACCGGACCCGCTGGATGAGGAGGACAAGGCCAAGTGCGCGCACTCCATCGTGCTCGCCGGCGATGAGTTTCGGGCTGGGGGCAAACCGTGGAGCTGCCGTGCTTTCGTGCGGGCTCACACTGGACCCCAAGATCGTGCAGCTCAGGCAGGGGGAGGAGCCGCTCATGGTCCCCCAGTTCATGATGGAGCTGCAGGTCGGCGGAGGAGGATTTGGCTGGTGAGATGGTGAGCTGGTGCTACAAGCTGGTTCGGTGATTCAATTCATGCTGGTGCGAGTGTGCCGTTGATGCTTTCCTGTCTATTTTTTTGCTCAAGTGGGGCGCAAGGAGACGACGCTCAACATGGCCAAGTTCGTCGACAAGGGCGTCTAGGTCAAGCTCACCGGCGGCCGCCAAGGTTGATTCAATTTGCACAGCCCAAATCCCCTCGTTTTTCTTCTGTCCCTTCCTAGTGTTATGATAGATACATCATCGGATCAACTAGAGGGCTCCCTATTTGTTTTGCGTTAGGCTCTACCACCGTTGCAGTGTTTGGTGCCGAGAGATTCGTAGAGAATGCTGCGGACGTTACCAAAGCGACTTGTTAGCTGGCCTTTGTGATTTAGTTGGTGAGTTGTTGGCTGTTGTCATTCTAGTCAGCAAAACAAATGCCTCTATGTGAGTTTATCTAGTCTAGATATATGTGCTAGGATACCTGTTACTACAGTGAGGAAACATGTGGGGTGAGAAATAGAAGTTAAACCTGGATCATGATAATTCATCATGTGTTAGCCTGATGCACGGGCTTTTTATCGCAAATCAGTTACAGGCTTGCGCTTGCTTGCACCTCTTTCTTGTTGGGAATGTTTGTCTATAGATTTTGATGTGTGTGGGTATGAGGCGTCTCTTACCTTAGTAGTTGAAAATTATTTAAGCTCTATGGTGGCAAGGTCTATGAAACCCATGTACTCCCTTCGTTCATAAATATAAGATGTTCCAACTTATTTATGAATTAGATGTATATTGACACGTTTTAGTGTTCACTCTGTATGTAGTCCATATTGAAATATCCAAAACCTCTTAATTTATGAATGGAGGTACTACCTGTTTATCTCCTCCTTTGTTCTTGCTAGCAGTCATATACTGACGTGGAATATGCATATTTGCAGTTACAGGAAATTTAAAGGGATATGACCTACTGCTGAACTTAGTGCTGGATGAAGTAGTCGAGTCTGAAAGAGTAGGCTTCCTTCCTTTGGTTTTTACTGTCCATCTATTTTTTCTAATGATTGATAGTTTCTACAGTTAGAGCTTAGGATGAGAGTTATGACTTATTTGTTCAGCATAGAACATTTTGTTCTACTAAGATTTTGTCAAGGCTAACTTTGTACTAGAGCACTGCATGGAGTACTAGATTACGACAAATGCAGAGTTTATGTTTTCTTTAAACAGCATGATCAATGTGGCTCTTGTGCATTTATAAAGAGATAATGTCCCTCCTTTCTTCTATAGTGTCGTGTGTAATAATCCCCATCTTGCAATTTCTACAGTGGCGTTTATCTAATGCATGTACTTGTACGGTCTCTCTGGACTGCTACTTAGCTTGGTTTCCCCAAGTGAAAGCAAGTCTTCATGCAGTGCTTTTAACATGAAAGAATAGTGTTACAAATCCTTCACACTGCTATTGAATACTCCTGCTGCCACACAAGACGACCAAGGTCCGCTCTGCTCTGGTGCTATCCCTCGCTCTAGCTCCATTCGTTGCTGCACAAGAAAAACAGAGACAAATGAAAACAAATTATCTAAGGTCCCGTTATTATTACCTATATACGTCATTGCTACTGGATTGCCTAGCGCCCCTGTTCATGATGGGCTAAACTTGTATTTGCTCCTCCTGCTGCGTTTTGATGATCATGAGTGTGATGAATTTTGATGATCTCCTTGTACCAGATGAGTCCGTCGATGAAGTGGCAGCGTCTCCTCTAGAGGGTGACGGCGGCGGCGGCGCCTATGTGCGGCTTCGACTACAACCTCCTCTCCGGTGAGTCCATCTCCTACCTCTAGCTCCATCTCTGAGCTGTTGTAATACCATGCTCTGTTTCATGGCCGTGGCTTATTTAGTCTGTGCTTGCTGTGCCTTGTGTATTGGAGCCTAATTAGCTTCTGTTAGGGGATAATCTACTGGTTATACCAAAATTTTGCATGAAATTTTGTTCTGCTTATTCTGCTAAGGTTGTTTGCAATGGCTATACATATGTTACACAATTTTTGCTGCTGGCTAATCAGCTTTAGATATGGTAACATGGTGTTGCACTCTCAGGATCATCTTATGACACACACTCAATTTTTGGTGTGCTCAAATTTTTAATTTTAGTGATAAGGAAAGATCCCACCTAGTTTGCTGGCTCTCTCACTTGAGTTGGTTTAACAGTAGTGGCCTCCTAACTTGTAGTTGGGTAGGTAGCTGAGAAGACTCATGGTACTGGGTGGGAGCAAAAGTTTATAAGCATGGATAATGACCTTGCACTAAATGGGAACAAATAAAGGAGCTGAGTATTAAATTAACTTGTACTAACTGGAAACAATATTCTGTATGATATACACAAATATCGAGTTGATAGCTGATCTATAGCAAATATAGCTGCGTTTAACTTCTTTACTTGGTTCCTCTTTTACAGGAGCTCCAGTCCTAAGAAAGTTGGAAGTCTGAAGACGTGAAGAAAAGCACGAAATTGTGAAGTGCGACTCAGCAAAGAGTTGTCTGTTCTATTTGACTGTAATATATTCTGGAAACAATATTCTGTATGGTGTACATAAATATCGAGTTGATAGGTGATATGTAGCAAATATAGCTGCGTTTAACTTCTTTACTTGGTTTCTCTTTTACAGGAGCTCCAATCCTAAGAAAGTTGGAAGTGCGAAGACGTGAAGAAAAGCGCGAAGCTGTGAAGTGCGACTCAGCAAATAGTTGTCTGTTCTATTTGACTGTAATATTGTAATAGGTCGCAATAGTCTACACAAATTGTAACACACTAATCTAGTGTTATTTGACGAATTTCACATGTTCTCTTGTTTGGAATATTTGATTGTGAATGTGATTTGATAGTGTGTGAGATGGGAACATGACCAGTGCAACCCACCTATGCAATAATATGAGTCTGTAACTTTCTGATGTGTGTGATCAATATATGAGATTAACATGACTAGTCGGACCAGCTCCAAAATATATTTTCCAAAAATAGGAAATCAATAGACCGTAAAAGGCTAAAGCCTAGAAATAAAAAGGCCGAAATATTGGCTTGGCCCATGTAGCCCAATAGAATTCGTAGGAAAAAAAATAATAGAAATATTAAATTTGTTGGGCTTGGCCCATGTAGAACACCTAATTGGACCGGGCTGAATCTTACCAACGACCAATTCAATTGGTTGCAATTTTGCCATGTAAGCTTGCCACGTTGGATCCGACGTGGCCTGGGCAGACAGCCAGTGACCAAAACAAAAGGTCATGGGTTCAACGACCTTCTGTTTTGGTCGTAAACGTCTACGACCTTATCCCGAAGAAGGTCGTTGATTTTAATTTATGACCGCCAGCTTTTGACCATTTGTTTTTGGTCACAAATGAAAAACAATGACCATTCAGTGACCAATAGTCAAGGTCACAAGTTGACATATTTCTTGTAGTGTGGGAGCAACATGTGGATATATTCAACTATATATTTGCTTTTGATTGGTGCCCATGAAGTACTTCGGAATTCTTTATATAGGTCATGACTATATTTAGTGATACATCCACTATTTTGGAAGAGGTTTCAATTGACTATGACAATAAAGTTGCTATCTATGATGATTATTATGATGACATGTATGCCATAAAGAGTAATAAATTTTCTATGCTTGTGCATCACGAAAAGAGTGATGTATGTCATAGTTATATTGTTGAATCCATTCATGATGCCTCTGAAAATAATTTTGAGAAAGGAACTTATGCCTTTACATACCTCAATAATATCAAGTTTCTTCTCTATGTGTTGATTGCTTTGAAGTTACACTTGTTTTGCCTTCCTATGCTTGTTGATTCTTGTTCCCATACGTTGTTTGCTAACAAAATCCCTATGCATAGGAAGTGGGTTATACCTAAATGTGCTAGTCATAGGCTTCATGATGATCTCTTCATGTTTCAATTCTTATCTTTTATGCGAGCATCAATGAAATCATCATGCCTAGCTTAAAAGGCATAAAAGAAAAGGGCTTGTTGGGAGACAATCCAACACTTTTACCTACTGTTTTGCATGTTCACATGATTATGCTACTGTATTGATCATGTTTTATTGCTTTTATTTCAATAAAGTGCCAAGTAAATCCTTTGGGATCATGTTGGGTGATAGTTGATTTAACCCTGCTGAAAAACAGAAACTTTTGCGCTCACGAAAATAAGTCCCATTTTTAACAGAAGAGTGATTTTGAGTTGTTCTTTTTGCAGGACTTTAATATTCAAATTCCTCACGTGGTCATAATTTTCTCATAATTTTTGTAGTACTAGAAGTATGGTAGTTATTATCATTACAGATTTTTCTGTTTTTGACAGATTCTGTTTTCAATGCATAGTTTGCTTGCTTTCTAGTTTTATGGCTTATATTGCTCAATATAAATTATGGAAATGATATGCTACAGTAGGCATTGTGTGGAAACAATTATGAATATTCCCTTTGACAATACCAAAGTGAAATGGTTTGTTCTTTATCATACTAACCTATCTCACGAAGTTCCATTAAGTTTTGTGTGATTGAAGTTTTCAAGTTTTGGGTGAGATGACGATATGAGGAGAATAAGGAGTGACAATGCCCTAAGCTTGGGGATTCCCAAGGCACAACAAGTTAATATCCAAGGAATATCCAAACAACTAAGCTTGGGGATGCCCCGGAAGGCATCCCCTCTTTCGTCTCCAACATTATCAGTAACCTCACTTGGAGCTATGTTTTCATTCGTCATATGATATGTGTTTTGCTTGGAGCGTCATTTTATTTTGTTAGGATTTTCTTTCTGTCATTTAGAATAATGTTTTTCATCTTTTATTTCAATAAAAGTGGCATTGATAGCCTTTGCCATGCTTATCTTGCAAGTATACATGTTGCTGCTTGAAAATAGAAAGTTTATCGATGTTGGAAAAATTCTCGAGGAAAGTCAGTATGTGATAAAATGTTGAAACTTTTTGCATAATAAGCTCTGATAAATTTTCGACAGTGTGGTAGAATTTCATAATGTTTGGAGTTGAATAAGTATTGATACTCTTGCATTCTTTACATACTATACTATTTTGGCAGATTGATGTTATGTTTGCATTGTTTGCATATGTTTGCTTGTTTAATGAATCTTTTTGAGGATAGGAGTATTAAATATGCAGAGGCATTTAGTATGCAATGTTGAATAATAATTTTAGTGATTTGCTACAGTAGAAAATGATAAGGTTTTTGCATTGGTTTATACAAACTTATGTCATGAGTTCTTGTTGAGTTTTGTGTGAATGAAGCTTTTGAAATTTAGGAAAACCGTGATATAAGAAGAATTAAGGAGACACAAAAGCTCAATCTTGGGGATGCCCAAGGCATCCCAATATAATATTTCAAGAAGTCTCAAGCATCTAAGCTTGGGGATGCCCTTGTAGGCATCCCACCTTTCTTCTTCGACAATTATCGGTTAGTATCGGTTGAGCGCACATGAGTTGTGCTATTGTTGGAATGTCATTTTATTTTGTTCTGCTTGCTGTTTTAATAAAATACTTAGATCTGAAAGTTTTTAAATAAAATAGAGTCCTCAAATAGTTGCCAAGGAGGCTAAGTAAGCGGCATTCACATCCCGTCAATGAAGCTCTTTTGTTTGGAATTGCTCTTGTGCTTCACTTATATCCTATGAGTAAATTGTTGAATAAATTTAATTTCATGAAGTTGAAATCATATCATGCCTAGTGGTAGCTTCACATTGGGTTTAGAAAGTGAAATCTTTTGAGGCTTGACAATCACAATATTGGCCATACAAGCAATTCACGAATAATTAGTATAAGGAAGAGAATTTTCACATGCAAATACACTATCCTAGAAATCTTTTGTGATTGTGAGCCCCCATCAAAATATTGTATGCCAAAATTGTTGACATTGGACAAGGAAGACAACGTAATGGTTTATGTTTGTTCATATTCACATAGAAGTCATATCGTCATAGATCCTTCAACATGTGGTGCTTGCCCGCCATCTTTGCTAGCCAAAAATTCCGCACCAAGTAGAGATACTACTTGTGCATCATAAAACCCTTAAACCCAAATCTTATTTTCAAGATTCCACCATACCTACCTAAGGATTGAATAAGATTCTTCAAGTAAGTTGTCACCTGTGCAATAAAGCAATAAAAAAGTCTTCTAAAAGTTAGATCATTTAGTGTAAGAGAAAATTGAGTGTTGTACGAACTTGGATGGCAAAGAATAAAAGCGACAGACTGCATAATAAAGGTTGTCATCTTAAGGGGCAATACAGCGTGACGTTCTCTTGCACTAAGGGATTGAGCATACAAACAAATAAGCGCATGGCAACCTCTGCTTCCCTCTGCGAAGGGCCTACCTTTTACTTTCATGTGTTTACGTTTATGCAAAGAGTCAAAGTTTTTCTCTCTATTCCCTTTGTTTTTTCTCTTTTGGCAAGCACCATGTGGTGAGGAAAGATCTAGGAACACATGTCCAGCTGAATATGGGTAGCATGAGTTATTATTGTTGACATCACCCTTGAGGTGAATACGTTGGGAGGCAAAACAAATAGCCCCTATCTTTCTATGTGTCCGGTTGAAACGTTTTGCTCATGAGTATGCGGTGAGTGTTAGCAATCATAGAGACTATATGATGGTTGAGTATGTGGAGCTCTTACTTAAACTCTGTTGAATAAGTTGAATTTAAATTGCTTGATGACTAAGAACATAGATTGTTGAGTTTCAAGAGAGTTCATTGTTTGAACCTTAACATGTGAATTGGTTTCCACTATAACATGAGAAGTTTTATCAGAAAGAATTGATGTTATGATGCTAGGAAAAGTGATTGAATTTATCATTGATCAAACTTATGCACTTTGCTAGCATTCACACTTCATAAATTATTTCATTTATCATTTACCTACTTGAGGATGAGTAGAAATTAAACTTGGGGATGCTGATACGTCTCCAACGTATCTATAACTTATGAAGTATTCATGCTGTTATTTTATCATTCTTGGATGTTTTACAATCATTTTATAACAACTTTATATCATTTTTTGGGACTAACCTATTGACCCAGTGCCCAGTGCAAGTTGCTATTTTTGCTTGTTTTTTACATCGCATGAAATCAATACCAAATGGAATCCAAACGCAATGAAACTCCACGAGGATTTTTTATGGACCAGAAGGAACCCAATGGGCCAGAGCTGCACCTGGGGGTGCCCGGAGGGGGGCACAAACCACCAGGGCACGCCAGGCCCCCTGGCGCACCCAGGTGGGTTGTTCCAACCTCGGTGGCCTCCCACATGTTGGGCAACGTAGTAATTTCAAAAAATTTCCTACGCACATGCAAGATCATGGTGATGCATAGCAACGAGAGGGGAGAGTGTCATCTACGTACCCTCGTAGACCGAAAGCCGAAGCATTAGCACAACGCGGTTGATGTAGTCGTATGTCTTCACGATCCGACCGATCAAGTACCGAACGTACGACACCTCCGAGTTCAGCACACGTTCAACCCGATGATGTCCCTCGAACTCCGATCCAGCCAAGTGTTGTGGGAGTGTTTCGTCAGCACAACGGCATGGTGACGATGTTGATGTTCTACCGACGCAGGGCTTCGCCTAAGCACCGCTATAGTATTATCGAGGTGGACTATGGTGGAGGGGGGCACCGCACACGGCTAAGAGATCAAACAGATCAATTGTTGTGTCCCTAGGGTGCCCCCTACCCCCGTATATAAAGGAGCAAGGGGGAGGCCGGCCGGCCCTTGCAGGGCGCGCCAGGAGGAGGAGTCCTCCTCCTAGTAGGAGTAGGACTCCCCTCTTTCCTACTCCTACTAGGAGAGGGAAAGGAAGGAGGAGAGGGAGAAGGAAAGGGGGGCGCCGCCCCCCTCTCCTAGTCCAATTCGGACCAGAGGGGAAGGGGGCGCCCGGCCCACAATGGCCGCCCCTCTCTCTCCACTAAGTCCCATAAGGCCCATTACTTCTCCCGGGGGGGTCCGATAACCCTCCGGCACTCTGGTTTTCTCCGAAATCACCCGGAACACTTCCGGTGTCCGAATATAGTCGTCCAATATATCAATCCTTATGTCTCGACCATTTCGAGACTCCTCGTCTTGTCCGTGATCACATCCGGGACTCCGAACAACATTCGTTACATCATAACACATAAACTCATAATAAAATTGTCATCGTAATGTTAAGCGTGCGGACCCTATAGGTTCGAGAACTATGTAGACATGACCGAGACACGTCTCCGGTCAATAACCAATAGCGGAACCTAGATGCTCATATTGGCTCCCATATATTCTACGAAGATCTTTATCGGTCAGACCACATAACAACATACGTTGTTCCTTTTGTCATCGGTATGTTACTTGCCCGAGATTCGATCGTCGGTATCTCCATACTTAGTTCAATCTCGTTACTGGCAAGTCTCTTTACTCGTTCCGTAAAACATCATCCCGCAACTAACTCATTAGTTGCAATGCTTGCAAGGCTTAAGTGATGTGTATTACCGAGAGGGTCCAGAGATACCTCTCCGACAATCGGAGTGACAAATCCTAATCTTGAAATATGCCAACCCAACATGTACCTTCGGAAACACCTGTAGAGCACCTTATAATCACCCAGTTACGTTGTGATGTTTGGTAGCACACAAAGTGTTCCTCCGGTAAATGGGAGTTGCATAATCTCATAGTCATAGGAACACGTATAAGTCATGAAGAAGGCAATAGCAACATACTAAACGATCGTGTGCTAAGCTAACGGAATGGGTCATGTCAATCACATCATTCTCCTAATGATGTGATCCCGTTAATCAAATGACAACACATGTCTATGGCCAGGAAACATAACCATCTATTATCAACAAACTAGTCAAGTAGAGGCACACTAGTGACACTTTGTTTGTCTATGTATTCACACATGTATTATGTTTCCGGTTAATACAATTCTAGCATGAATAATAAACATTTATCATGATATAAGGAAATAAATAATAAATTATTATTGCCTCTAGGGCATATTTCCTTCAGTCTCCCACTTGCACTAGAGTCAATAATATAGATCACACAGTAATGATTCTAACACCCATGGAGCCTTGGTGCTGATCGTGTTTTGCTCGTGGAAGAGGCTTAGTCAACGGGTCTGCTACATTCAGATCCGTATGTATCTTACAAATTTTTATGTCTCCCACCTGGACTAGATCACGGATGGAATTGAAGCGTCTCTTGATGTGCTTGGTTCTCTTGTGAAATCTGGATTCCTTCGCTAAGGTAATTGCTCCAGTATTGTCACAAAAGATTTTCATTGGACCTGATGCACTAGGTATGACACCTAGATTGGATATGAACTCCTTCATCCAGACTCCTTCATTTGCTGCTTCCGAAGCAGCTATGTACTCTGCTTCACATGTAGATACCGCCACGACACTTTGTTTAGAATTGCACCAACTGACAGCTCCACCGTTCAATGTAAACACGTATCCGGTTTGCGATTTAGAATCATCCGGATTAGTGTCAAAGCTTGCATCAACGTAACCATTTACGATGAGCTCTTTGTCACCTCCATATACGAGAAACATATCCTTAGTCCTTTAAGGTATTTCAGGATGTTCTTGACCGCTGTCTAGTGATCCACTCCTGGATTACTTTGGTACCTCCCTGCTAGACTTATAGCAAGCCACACATCAGGTCTGGTACACAACATTGCATACATGATAGAGCCTATGGCTGAAGCATAGGGAACATTTTTCATCTTCTCTCTATCTTCTGTAGTGGTCGGGCTTTGAGTCTTACTCAACTTCACACCTTGTAACACAGGCAAGAACCCTTTCTTTGTTTGATCCATTTTGAACTTCTTCAAAATTTGTCAAGGTATGTGCTTTGTGAAAGTCCAATTAAGCGTCTTGATCTATCTCTATAGATCTTAATGCCCAATATGTAAGCAGCTTCACCGAGGTCTTTCATTGAAAAACTCTTATTCAAGTATCCACATATAATATAAGAAATGCTACAGAGCTCCCACTCACTTTCTTGTAAATACAGGCTTCTCAACAAGTCTGTACAAAACCAAATGCTTTGATCACACTATCAAAGCATTTATTCCAACTCCGAGAGGCTTGCACCAGTCCATAAATGGATCACTGGAGCTTGCACACTTTGTTAGCTCCCTTTGGATCGACAAAACCTTCTGGTTGCATCATATACAACTCTTCTTCTAGAAACCCGTTCAGGAATGCAGTTTTGACATCCATCTGCCATATTTCATAATCATAAAATGCGGCAATCGCTAACATGATTCGGACAGACTTAAGCATCGCTACGGGTGAGAAGGTCTCATCGTAGTCAATCCCTTGAACTTGTCGAAAACCTTTTGCGACAAGTCGAGCTTTGTAGACAGTAACATTACCGTCAGCGTCAGTCTTCTTCTTGAAGATCCATTTATTTTCAATTGCTTGCCGATCATTGGGCAGGTCAACCCAAGTCCACACTTTGTTCTCATACATGGATCACATCTCAGATTTCATGGCCTCAAGCCATTTTGCGGAATCTGGGCTCACCATCGCTTCTTCATAGTTCGTAGGTTCATCATGGTCTAGTAACATGACTTCCAGAACAGGGTTACCGTACCACTCTGGTGCGGATCTTACTCTGGTTGATCTAAGAGGTTCAGTAACAACTTAATCTGAAGTTCCATGATCATCATCACTAACTTCCTCACTAATTGGTGTAGGTGTCACAGGAGCAGATTTCTGTGATGAGCTACTTTCCAATAAGGGAGCAGGTACAGTTACCTCATCAAGTTCTACTTTCCTCCCACTCATTCCTTAGCAACGAATGTCTTGCCTTCGGATCTGTGATAGAAGGTGTACGCAACAGTTTCCTTTCGGTATCCTATGAAGACACATTTCTCCAATTTGGGTTCGAGCTTATCAGGTTGAAGCCTTTTCAGATAAGCATCGCAGCCCCAAACTTTTAGAAACGACAACTTTGGTTTCTTGCCAAACCACAGTTCATAAGGCGTCGTCTCAATGGATTTTGATTGTGCCCTATTTAACGTGAATGCGACCGTCTCTAAAGCATAACCCCAAAATGATAGCGGTAAATCAGTAAGAGACATCATAGATCGCACCATATCAAGTAAAGTACGATTTCAATGTTCAGACACACCATTACGCTATGGTGTTCCGGGTGGCGTGAGTTGCGAAACTATTCCGCATTGTTTCAAATGTAGGCCAAACTCATAGCTCAAATATTCTCCTCCACAATCAGATCATAGAAACTTTATTTTCTTGTTACGATGATTTTCAACTTCACTCTGAAATTCTTTGAACTTTTCAAATGTTTCAGACTTATGTTTCATTAAGTAGATATATCCATATCTGCTCAAATCATCTGTGAAGGTGAGAAAATAACGATATCCGCCATGAGCCTCAACATTCATTGGACCACATACATCTGTATGTATGATTTCTAATAAATCTGTTGCTCTCTCCATTGTACCGGAGAACAGCGTTTTAGTCATCTTGCCCATAAGGCACGGTTCGCAAGTACCAAGTGATTCATAATCAAGTGGTTCCAAAAGTCCATCAGTATGGAGTTTCTTCATGCACTTTACACCGATATGACCCAAACGACAGTGCCACAAGTAAGTTGCACTATCATTATCAACTCTGCATCTTTTGGCTTCAACATTATGAATATGTGTATCACTACTATCGAGATTCATCAAAAATAGACCACTCTTCAAGGGTGAATGACCATAAAAGATATTACTCATATAAATAGAACAACCATTATTCTCTGATTTAAATGAATAATTGTCTCGTATCAAACGAGATCTAGATATAATGTTCATGCTCAACGCTGGCACCAAATAACAATTATTTAGGTCTAATACTAATCCCGAAGGTAGATGTAGAGGTAGCGTGTCGACCGCGATCACATCGAGTTTGGAACCATTTCACGCCGCATCATCACCTCGCCCTGGCGGTGTTCGCTAATCCGTAGTCCCTATTTCGAGTTGCAAATATTAGCAATGTAACCAGTATCAAATACCCGTGTTCTACTACGAGCTCTAGTAAGGTACACATCAATAACATGTATATCACATATACCTTTGTTCACCTTGCCATCCTTCTTATCCGCCAAATACTTGGGGCAGTTCCGCTTCCGTGACCGACCGCTTGCAAGAGAAGCACTCGGCCAGGCTTAGAACCAGACTTGGGTTTCTTCTCCTGAGCAGCAACTTGCTTGTTGTTCTTCTTGAAGTTCCCCTTCTTCTTCCCTTTTCCCTTTTTCTTGAAACTAGTGGTCATTTTGACCATCAACACTTGATGCTCCTTCTTGATTTCTACCTCCGCAGCCTTTAGCATTGCGAAGAGCTCGGGAATTGTCTTTTCCATCCCTTGCATATTATAGTTCATCACAAAGCTTTTGTAGCTTGGTGGCAGTGATTGGAGAATTCTGTCAATGACGCTATCATCCGGAAGATTAACTCTCAGCTGAATCAAGTGATTATTATACCCAGACATCTTGAGTATATGCTCACTGACAGAACTATTCTCCTCCATCTTTCAGCTCTAGAACTTATTGGAGACTTTATATCTCTCAATCTGGGCATTTGCTTGAAATATTAACTTCAACTCCTGGAACATCTCATATGCTCCATGACATTCAAAACGTCGTTGAAGTCCTGGTTCTAAGCCGTAAAGCATGGCACACTAAACTATCGAGTAGTCATCAGCTTTGCTCTGCCAGACGTTCACAACATCTGGTGTTGCTCCTGCAGCAGGCCTGGCACCCAGCGACGCTTCGAGGACGTAATTCTTCTGTGTAGCAATGAGGATAATCCTCAAGTTACAAACCCAGTCCGTGTAATTGCTACCATCATCTTTCAACTTTGCTTTCTCAAGGAACGCATTAAAATTCAACGGAACAATAGAACGGGCCATCTATCGACAATCAACATAGACAAGCAAGATACTACCAGGTACTAAGTTCATGATAAATTTAAGTTCAATTAATCATATTACTTAAGAACTCCCACTTAGAACGACATCTCTCTAATCCTCTAAGTGATCACGTGATCCAAATCAACTAAACCATAACCGATCATCACGTGAAATGGAGTAGTTTTCAATGGTGAACATTACTATGTTGATCATATCTACTATATGATTCACGCTCGACCTTTCGGTCTCAGTGTTCAGAGGCCATATCTGCATATGCTAGGCTCGTTAAGTTTAACCTGAGTATTCTGCGTGTGCAAAACTGGCTTGCACCCGTTGTAGATGGACGTAGAGCTTATCACACCCGATCATCACGTGGTGTCTGGGCATGACGAACTTTGGCAACGGTGCATACTCAGGGAGAACACTTTTATCTTGAAATTTAGTGAGAGATCATCTTATAATGCTACCGTCAATCAAAGCAAGATAAGATGCATAAAAGATAAACATCACATGCAATCAATATAAGTGATATGTTATGGCCATCATCATCTTGTGCTTGTGATCTCCATCTCCGAAGCACCTCCATGATCACCATCGTCACCAGCGCGACACCTTGATCTCCATCGTAGCATCGTTGTCGTTTACGCCGTCTATTGCTTCTACGACTATCGCTAACACTTAGTGATAAAGTAAAGCAATTACAGGGCGTTTGCATTTCATACAATAAAGCGACAACCATATGGCTCCTGCCAGTTGCCGATAACTTCGGTTACAAAACATGATCATCTCATACAATAAAATATAACATCACGTCTTGACCATATGACATCACAACATGCCCTGCAAAAACAAGTTAGACATCCTCTACTTTGTTGTTGCAAGTTTTACGTGGCTGCTACGGGCTTAGCAAGAACCGTTCTTACCTACGCATTAAAACCACAACGATAGTTTGTCAAGTTGGTGCTGTTTTAACCTTCGCAAGGACCGGGCGTAGCCACACTCGGTTCAACTAAAGTTGGAGAAACTGACACCCGCCAGCCACCTGTGTGCAAAGCACGTCGGTAGAACCAGTCTCGCGTAAGCGTACGCGTAATGTCGGTCCGGGCCGCTTCATCCAACAATACCGCCGAACCAAAGTATGACATGCTGGTACGCAGCATGACCTATATCGCCCACAACTCACTTGTGTTCTACTCGTGCATATGACATCTACGCATAAAACCAGGCTCGGATGCCACTGTTGGGGAACGTAGTAATTACAAAAAATTTCCTACGCACACGTAAGATCATGGTGATGCATTGCAACGAGAGGGGAGAGTGTTATCTACGTACCCTCGTAGACCGAAAGCGGAAGCGTTAACACAACGCGGTTGATGTAGTCGTACGTCTTCACGATCCAAACGATCAAGTACCGAATGTACGACACCTCCGAGTTCAGCACACGTTCAGCCTGATGATGTCCCTCGAACTCCGATCCAGCCGAGTGTTGAGGGAGAGTTTCGTCAGCACGACGGCGTGGTGACGATGTTGATGTTCTACCGACGTAGGGCTTCGCCTAAGTACCGCTACAGTATTATCAAGGTGGACTATGGTGGAGGGGGGCACCGCACACGGCTAAGAGTTCAAACAGATCAATTGTTGTGTCTCCAGGGTGCCCCCTGCCCCCGTATATAAAGGAGCAAGGGGGAGGCCGGCCGGCCCTTGCAGGGCGCGCCAGGAGGAGAAGTCCTCCTCCTAGTAGTAGGACTCCCCTCTTTCCTACTCCTACTAGGAGGCGGAAAGGAAGGGGGATAGGGAGAAGGGAAGGGGGGCACCGCCCCCCTCTCCTAGTCCAATTCGGACCAGAAGGGGAGGGGCGCGCGGCCCACCCTGGCCGCCCCACTCTCTCTCCACTAAGGCCCATTACTTCTCCCGGGGGGGTTCCGGTAACCCTCCGGCACTCCGGTTTTCTCCGAAATCACCCGAAACACTTCTGTTGTCCGAATGTAGTCGTCCAATATATCAATCTTTATGTCTCGACCATTTTGAGACTCCTCTTCTTGTCCATGATCACATCCGGGACTCCGAACAACATTCGGTACATCATAACACATAAACTCATAATAAAATTGTCATCGTAATGTTAAGCATGCAAACCCTACAGGTTCGAGAACTATGTAGACATTACCAAGACACGTCTCCGGTCAATAACCAATAGCGGAACCTGGATGCTCATATTGGCTCCCACATATTCTACGAAGATCTTTATCGGTCAGACCGCATAGCAACATACGTTGTTCCTTTTGTCATCGGTATGTTACTTGCCCGAGATTCGATCGTCGATATCTCCATACCTAGTTCAATCTCGTTACCGGCAAGTCTCTTTACTCGTTCCGTAATACGTCATCCCGCAACTAACTCATTAGTTGGAATGCTTGCAAGGCTTAAGTGATGTGTATTACCGAGAGGGTCGAGAGATACCTCTCTGACAATCGAAGTGACAAATCCTAATCTCGAAATACGCCAACCCAACATGTACCTTCGGAAACACTTGTAGAGCACCTTTATAATCACCCAGTTACGTTGTGACGTTTGGTAGCACGCAAAGTGTTCCTCCGGTAAACGGGAGTTGCATAATCTCATAGTCATAGGAACATGTATAAGTCATGAAGAAAGCAATAGCAACACACTAAACGATCGTGTGCTAAGCTAACGGAATGGGTCATGTCAATCACATCATTCTCCTAATGATGTGATCCCGTTAATCAAATGACAACACATGTCTATGGCCAGGAAACATAACCATCTTTGGTCAACAAGCTAGTCAAGTAGAGGCACACTAGTGACACTTTGTTTGTCTATGTATTCACACATGTATTAAGTTTCTGGGTAATACAATTCTAGCATGAATAATAAACATTTATCATGATATAAGGAATTAAATAATAATTTTATTATTACCTCTAGGGCATATTTCCTTCACCACACCCCCTCTTTGCACTATAAATTCCCAAATGTTCCGAAACCCATCGGGGAAAACCTAGATCAGAAGTTCCGCCGCCGCAAGGCTCTCTAGCCACCGAAAACCAATCTAGACCCGTTCCGGCACCCTGCCAGAGGGGGGAATCATCTCCGATGGCCATCTTCATCATCCCGGCGGCCACCACGATGAGGAGGTTGTACTAGTAGCTGTGTACTTAACCTCTCTCTCGTGATCTCTATCATGGTCTTTGTTAATATAGTCGGATCATATGATGTTTCTACCCTCTATACTCTATTTTTTTATGGAATGACTATAAGCGAACCCCCTACAGTATAATTGATGCAATAAACCCAAATTGCAAGTACCATGCCTTGAACCTGGGTGGGTGGGAAGGCATCAGCCCCTTCCCACGACTAGGCTATGCCTTAGTCTGCCCCTCTATACTCTTGTTATGATGAATTAAATCTTTACCCTTTAAAGTTGTGTCTTGTCGGATTGAATATTCAGAGATGAGAACACATGATATATATCTTGCGGTATGAATACTTGAGGTGACAATTGGGGTATCATATTGATTCACTTGATATGTGCCTTGGCATTCAACTCGCGGATTCCCACGGTGATATTGGGGTAATCTATGCATAGGGGTTGATGCACGTTTTTCTCCGACGGAAATTTTGGGGTCTCTTTATAGTTCTTTGTGTGGATTGAGTATTATGAACGTGAATTTGCTTTGGTGTTATTCTAGTACGAACTCTAGGATCGATTGAACGGAAAAAATAGCTTTGTGTTATTTTAGTACAAACTCTTGAATAGATCGAATGGAAATAATAGCTTTGAGTTGGTCTCGTACCCTACAAACAATATCTATCATTTTTTCTCCACTAATAGGAACTCGGGAGTGATTCTTTGTTGCACTTTGAGGGATAATCATATGATCCAACTATGTTAGCATTGTTGAGAGTTTGCACTAGCAAAAGTATGGACCCTAGGCCTCATTTTTAATCATTGCAATATTGTTTTTGTGCCCGTTTACTAATTGCTACCTTGCTGTTTTTATTTATTCAGATTATAAAAGCATATTTCTACCATTAATATTACACTTTTATCACCATATCTTCGCCGAACTAGTGCACCTATACAATTTGCCATTCTATTGGGTGTGTTGGGGACACAAGAGATTTCTTGTATTTGGTTGCAGCGTCATTTGAGAGAGACCATCTTCATCCTACACCTCTCACGGATTGATAAACCTTCGGTCATCCACTTGAGGGAAAATTGCTACTGTCCTACAAAACTTTGCGCTTGGAGGCCCAACACGTGTCTACAAGAATAAAGTTGCGTAGTAGACATCAGGGGAGGGGGGGGGCACAGGGGTTTATTTTGCTGTAATAGTAGCGCTACATACGGGCCGACGCTACTGCTAAGCCCACTAGCTGTAGCGCCGGTGGAGAGCCCACGCTACAGCTAAGTGGGATACCGTTTTGGCCATGTGGCCCATGTAACAACAGCGCGACTTGTGCTAACCAACGCTGCTACTAAGCCATACCAGTATAGCACTTCGTACCCAGCGCTACTGGTAATTACGAGTAGCGTGGGGGCCGAAACAAACGCTACTGCTGAACTTCTATGTATAAGCATTTTCCTAGTAGTGTAAGCATTGCCATGCGACAAGGATTATGTGATAATCCGGTTTCTGGTCGGCATCACTGCAACGAGAAAAAGGACGGGCTAGCACAAGGATGAGATATTTGCCTTGAGCCCGACAACATATATCGTGTGGCAAAGGGAACAGAAGTGTGACATGTTGTACAGGTTCGCCAACCAGCTTCATTGTCTACTTGGTGGTCGGCACGCCTTGCTAGAGGCCGCTACCAGCCGAGTAGGTCAGAGGTGATCCAACCTGCGACCAAGCCGACTTGAACCTAAGGGGTCGCACGCTTAAGGGAATGAACCTGTGCGTCCTGATCCGACACCACGAGTCAGATGTGATGCTACTCGGGCTCGGATCCCGGCCGAACATATTTTGGGCTTTAGGGTCGGTGCGAGGCCCAAGTGATGAGCCCATGACGGATGGCTATATATAGTGGAGGTGCGGCACACTCATGCAGTTGATCGCTTCGGAGTTGTCACTAGGTTTTGAATGTATTGTGAATATCCACCTTCACTTGCCACCGACTGTGTGACCGGACCTAGCAATCCGCCACACGGGGTTCCGCCTGGACGCGCGGATACTGTTAGAGGCGGTGCACTTGTGCCGCTTCGGCGAACCAGTGCGCGGGATTCAACGACCGGCTGTTCGAGGGAGATCGGGCAAGGAGACAAACCATGCGGACGCGCTGCCCCAACTCTTCTTCCGTTGCACGACACTGCACGTCTAGTGGTAGCGATCCGTGATCCATCTCCCATACCATGTTCTTGGTTGTTCTGCGCATAGGAAAATTTTCTTTTACAGTCGACACAACCTACCGTAGATCTCAATAGGTTGAGCCGTAGGGACCATGGGTCCCTGCCACAGGAGTCCGGCGGCGTGTAGGATGATGGCGTCGTGGTGCTCGACGGCGTGACCCAAGGCCCGGTCGGCCTCATCGGCGAGGGAGGGGACGGGGGGCAGGTCGATGAGGAGCTGAGCAGGGCCAGGGGCACAAAAGTCCGCGGCGAGGGGGGCGGGGGAGCGGAGGCGCCGGGTCGCCCACACCGTCGCCCTTGGCATTGCCAGCGGAGCGCGATTCAAACTCCATCTCCCCAAACTTTAGGGCCGCCTGCTGGAATTTGGCGAAGGGTTTAGGGTTTGGAGGGAAAGAGATGACAGAATGCTGGGATTTGGCGATTGGAATGGGAAGGGCTAGTGTTGGAAAATGCAGCGGAAAGAGTAAATCTAAAGGGGACCGCTAGATAGAAAGTCTTTCCCTAATCTAATGCTGGGGACGTTCAAATGGCTGGCAGCATACGAACCTGCTCGGGCACACGTGACCCGGGACAATAAATGCAGGTCGGTATGCATATAAAATTAATTAAAAAAAGGAACTTGCGAAATTAATGTACATCTTTCTCTAGTATTGCAGAACCTGTAGTGGCGCTGTACCGGCGTGCCAGCTTAGGTGACCAGAGCATACATCTCATTTAACGAATATCGTAACACAACAAAGTAAACTTGAAATGGTGCATATCATTGGCGGTTCTCGAACGAATGGGATTACAAAGTTATTATTGCGTGAAAAGACAACCATCTCCCCCCTCCCCCCGCGTCGCCCTCTCCGGCAACACGGGGGAAACCCTATTCGCCGCCGCCGCCAGGGCCTTCCACCCCTCCTTCCCCCGCATCGCCGCCGCCCGAGGGGACACCGGCGAAGCCCGTGCGTGCCCGGTGAAGGTGCCTAGGCGCACCGGCCTCCATTTGGGGGGGCCCGTTCTTCCATCCATTGGCGGCGGTTTCTCCCGGCGGCGGCGTCCTGGTGACCTCCGGCGGCTCTGCCCGTCTCGTTCTGGAAGGACGTGCAGCGGTGGGCGCGCATCGGCGGCCGGGAGGACTAGATCTGGGTCCTCATTGTCTGCTCCCTGCGCGCTCGGGTGGGGCGACACTTGGGGCTCTCTCTGGCTGCAGGAACGCGATGCCGGGCTGGCGACCTCCGGTGGTGTCGTCCAGGGTGAGCGTCGGAGGCGCTCGGCTCGTTGGCTTGTTTGGGCTGGCTTCCAGTCCGGCGAGCTAGGCTGAGGAGGTGGATCCGGGGGTGGAACGGTGGTGGGGGAGGAGGAGCTGTGGTGGACAGGCCTGATATCCGCTCCTGTCGGCGCCGGTGCTCGAGGTGAGCAGTTGCGTTAATGGAGGTGCATCCTGCTAGCAGCGGTGAGGTCGCTCATCGCAGAATTGCAGGAGGATGGGAGGTCTCGCGCTCCTATGCTTGCCGGACTCGGTGGCCACCGTATGCGGAGAGGTCCAGTGTGCGATGCTTCAGGCGAAAGCCTTGTGCCGGCCTTGCTGGCATCGATGATGGCGACGCCCTCTGGCGCCGTTTTCCTCCTTGGAGGCGTCATTGTGAGGCTCCCGCATTGCGTCCTCTAATGTGCTCCGGGCGAAAGCCTAGATCCTCCTCTTGGATTGGACATCGACGAGATCTTTGACGTCGTTGCCCCCTTGGGGGCGTTGTCTTTGGAGCCATTGAGCCGTTGTGGTTTGTTTGTAGTCTCGGCTCGAGTGCGGTTGTTCTGTTGGTATGTGGCTGGGTTGTTGTTGGTCTGTTCAGTGCTGGTGGTGGTGGTGGAAGTGATTTGTGGCGGCGGCCTTTCCCTTGGTCATCCTTGTGCTGTTGGTCGATCTCTCTCTAGGGGGCTCATGGCGGCGGTGAGGTCTCGGTCTTCGGTGCCCTTCGACGACGTTTGAGGTTTGGTTGCCTCGCATAGTGCTCTGGTTCCCTCTATTTGTGATGGTGGCCGTGGTGTGGCCCAGAGGAGGTGCGGGGCTGTCTTGGCGGAACTTTGCCCTTCGTCATGGTCTGTGGCTCTCTCCGCCGCGTCGTGACTAGGCATTGAGAAGCCCTTCGACGGTGGTTGTGACTCTCCTAGCTCTTCAAGGTGCCGAGTGATCGCAGGGTAGTAGGCAACTTCTTCTCTTTGTCTTCTCGGTGTTGATTCTCCTTTCGACTTATCCAACAATATGAGTTCCCGCTCCTCATGGTCTACGAGTGGTGATGGGTGCTAAATTCTTGGTGTCGGCTGTTTGTTTATCTCATTTCCTGGTTCTTCTCTGTTGTACCTCATTCCTTCTTGTGTGTGTTGGGTGCTGCACTTGTGTAGCCGTTGCGTTTGTATCTCAGTCTTGCTTATGATAATGAAAATGGTTCAGGCCGGCGTAAGCCCGCCGTAGTTCCGTCAAAAAAAAAAATATTGCGCGAAAAAAATGCATGCTGCACTAAGATATGACGATAGATAAAAAATATCGACAAGCGACATCCTAGCGTACTGTGAACATACTGATCTCGGAGTCTTGTTCAGGTTGGACTGGTATCAGTTGGACCGGTTGGCGGTTGATGATCATGAATGTTGCCATCATATTAACCATACAGAGCACCAGGATGATACCAACTGGTGCCTGCAGTCCCTGAGTGCCTGAGATGAGGCATGCATGTTCGTAAATACGTCTCTATGGAGTTACTGGGCGCTGCACGTACCATTGAAGCTTGAGATTGCAGGCGTCCAAGGATGTTTGGTATACTCTTGGTGCCACTCCCACAAACTAGACTACTCGTTAGTTTAAGAATTGGATAATGGACATCGATCGAGTGAAACTAACCTGAGGACAAACGTACTTTCCCATCGATCACAAGATCCCTCTAGGTTCAATAACAATGTATACATACAAGAGAAAAAAAAAAGAGATCATCCCAAGATCAGTTCAGGAAGAGGCCTGAGCCCAAAAAAATTCATCATTCTTCTCACCACCCTTATTTCATCATCGCTCCATGGACATGTTTGCTGCCCTACCATCCGCCATTCCCAGAGACCATTGTACTGAACATGGCCATCCTTTAGCAAAACAACGCGTTGCAACGATGTGCACACCCTCACAACATACTTCAAAAGCCATATGTTACGCTGCGTGAATCCAATCACGACCAACTCTTTGAGGTGATGGTGTCGAAGCTCATTGCGTGATTTGTACCAATTCATCCCGCGCAGGTAATCTGGCTCCGTTTCCGAGTGAGGTACGTGGATATGCAGGACCTCAAGAAATGTCGAGGCCATGAGGAGGCCACGTGTCCATGAGATATCCCAATTTGAAGGCACGTCGGCGACTAGGAGCCTTTTCAGGTGCGGCAACTTCCTCTCCGGACGGCTGGCTCGAATCCATCTTCTCCGCCCAGTAAATCGGATGACGAGGTTCGCCATAGTGGGGGACATACCGAGGAACGAGTCAAACTCATCTCTCCCCCGTGCCTCCACTATAGTATCATCCTCTAGAGAAAATGAGAGGTTAGTGTCCATGAGGCTCGGAACAGAGCCAAATAGAATCTTCGAAGTGTCGGTTAGACAGCACGCCAGGCGGACAAGCATTGGGAGGTCGCGCAGCTCGATCACAGAGAACGAGCACTCTTCCAGGACGAGCTCCCTTATATGTGAACACGGCGCGTTCACCACCAGAGTGGTATGTGCACAACAGCATGACGTGAGGTGAAGCACCTGCAGCCCGGTGCATTCTCTGAACACCCTCTCGTACATGTTCACGGGCGTGGAAGCCGACATGTCACGCAGGACAAGCTCGGTAAGCGTGTTGTAGTTGTGCAGCGGTGGCAGTGCACAGTACTTGCCCAAGGACAGTCTGCGAAGGCAAGACGGGAGGTTGAGGCAGTTGTGGGGGAAGTTGTATGTCCGCGTCTGATCATAACCGGATGATTGCCTGACGACAACCTCCAGATCTTCCACCCCCCATGCGCCGACCGCAGCATTGATCAGGCGGTCCACACATATGCTGTTGTATGCCTGAAAAAACTCAAGACGGAGGGTCTTCACGCGCCGGTCATGGCCACTGACCGCTTCCAAGAAGCTCGTGATTCCGTTGGCGAATGACCTTATTGTGTCGATCTCACATCGTGCCTTGAGACCGTCGAGTGCCCCGGCCAAAGTGGCGTCATGCGGTATGTTGCGTTGGCGAAGGGCGATGGTCCGTTCATACTCCGGCGGGAGTATGTCGCTCACCCTGAAGTCGAGCGCCGACAGCTTGCGTGGGATGTGAACCCAGCGCCTGGCAAGGACGGCCATGGAGAGGGCTGTTCGGGTGTCCAGCCTGCTTACTATGAGGAGGATCAGATCGTCATGGAGTGCACTAAGGCGGTCCTCATGGCCAGACGTTCGAGGCCGCACTCGACGCCACATCGGCATGGCTTTTGGTGGCAATGGCAGAGCAGAAATTTTCGGAGTTCCTGTGTCATATTAAAAAATAGAACTCGGCATCACATATAGTATACAGTCTTAACGGAAAGAACATTATAATTAGGTTTTACAATGTTTAGTAGGCAAATACAAATAGTTGGCAAAAGGCAAGAAGCAAATAGTCTTTTTCGGTAAAGCCTTGTTGTGTGGTTGGCTTTATATATAAAGCGGGGCGTAAAGCCTTTTTCGGTAATACAAATAGTTGGAAAGAAGCAATAGTCTTATATGCATAAACAAAAAACTCTCTTCATTTTTGAAGATTGTACAACAGGATTAACACCAAACTAGCATAAGAAACTAGTGAATTGACACACCACATGGATGGACTATTGCAGTAACAGAAGAGCAGACGTTATAAAATTGACCGATGCATTAGCGGACCAGAAAGAAATCGGATGGTGGGCGCACTTGTCAGGAAGTAAAAATCGCACAGAGGTGAAAAGTTGGCAAATGAAGAATATAAACAGCCAATCAATTCACAACACTGAAGTTCAATCGTATGTTTGAAATGCGCATGATTCTACAATTACAAGAAACACAAGGTAAAGAAAAACAGAAGTAAATTGGGGATTCCAAAAATATCAGCAACGCAGTAATAATGAAAACAGGTGATGTAACACTTGGGCTTCGGCATTCGGGATTTAGGGTTAATGGGGTTGGGCAGCCGGGCACAACAACACAGCAGGGCATCAGGCAGTCGATAATATGAAGATGCCGAAGCAGTCTTACCAACTCCTTCTTGTAGGCTGCTCCGGTGCTCGCGTGCTGTCTCTACGGCGCGGCCGCGGGACCGAGCTGCTACGGGCAACCTGCCGGCGAGGGGAGGCAGACAGGGAGGATTGGAGGTGGAGGAGGTGAGGTCGAGCGGGGCCGGCACGGTAGGGCCGCGCAGGCGGCGCCGGCGACCGCTGGAGCCTGGAGGCTGAGTTCGGGATCGCGATCTGAGGCACTCGCCCCTCGTGTAGGAGAAAGTATATATCGACTCGGATAGCTCTCGAAACAGAATTGTACACCCTCATTCCCGATATCTTAGGCCTATTAGGATTTGCACAAAAATTAGCGCATCGTTGTTTTTTTTTTGCATGGTAGCGCATCGGTTGTTACGTGGGCGATATAGTACGAGGGATGCATCCACCACGAGCAGGAAAAAAGGAGGAGGCACGCAAGATATTCTTGGACCTAGTCTTGGTTGAACTAGTATTGATAACTAGATGATACCCCGCGCGTTGCTGCGGGAATTTATAATAATAAATTATGAATAATAAAAATTAGAAATATATGAGAATAATACTCACCTCAAACACAAACACATTCTCGCCCTATGAAGTTAGCAAACCTTTCAAGAAATGAAGGTGTCTGCACATTACAGTAAGTATGTAAATGAGTGTTGCTTTTAAACACACATGACATCAACTTAGAACTAATTAAAATGTATGGCTATTCAAAAGAAATGTGGATAAAAACTCTCAGTGTCACATTTGCATAATAGAAAGTCACTTGGCAAAAAATGCTTGTTTGTAACCCATCATAGAAATGACCATCGCGAAGTCTTCCAGCTCCTTTTTTTCCCTAAATACCTTCATGAAGCAAACATGGTAGTATAATTCATAGCTTTAGTCTGCGACTTCCTAAAATAGGCCATCAATCCTATGGTTTTTTTAAGAGGACACACCGATTTCATAGCAGGGCAATTTGGATTTTCGACCACCCATGGGAAAAATTCAAATACGAAGATCTCTCGAAAGAGTAAACATAATTACATCCGGTAACCAATTTATGGCTTTGCCAATGCCTTCTTGCATAGCAAGCCAAAGAAATTGTAGAAATGGGGCATCAATGTTTGATTGTCCCCAAGAAGATGGGTGAACATATATGATTAATGTCTTATCTAATCACAAATATGAGATCAGGTCAATGTTATAAATGCCTTCAAATGAAATGATACATCAGAGTAGTGAGAAAAAAGAAAATATGTTTGAAATCTTAACTGGCTAATGCAATTCCATTTATAGATATAAGCAATCAAATAAGTGTTTGTGCAGTTTTGCGGCAAGTACCTACACACATGTAGCCTTGCAAAAGTACACATCCCATCCTGGAGGTTTCCACTGTGACCCTGAAAAGGCAGAAGACACACTCACACATTTCTATTAGCAACATCAAATGTGATGAAACAAATAGACGAACAAACTACGTCTAAAGTCGATGCCAGTATCAAGGAACTGTTATGAGAATGAATAGCAAGAAATTTAAACCACCAAAGTGCAAATGAGATATGAAATTGAGAAAATCTTATAAATTTGACATACCTTCCTTAACTATACTGTTGCTAGAGACATCTGAAATGTAAATCCTGTGGCTAGTAAACTGATTTCATGAGTGTGTATGCTAAGAAAGGCAACAATCATAAGCCATCTCCGTCCATTACTAAATCAGCACGATTCATAGTGCTCACCAAGGACAACTTCGGGAGAAGATACGCATGTGTACCACTGCGTACAACAAAAGGCTTGATTGACGAAGACATGGAAGAAGGGATTGACAGATGTAGCATATCCAAGAAAGAACGTAACTGATGCAATCTTGACTAATGCAAATTCAGATGAACAACACACTACTGCCCCAGAGTAAAGTATAGAGAACCAACTGCAAGCCATGTTTAAGAAAAGCCCAGCAAATTTTTGTAGCAAAAATCATACCAGTCCAGACAGAAATAGTATGGTTTCCAAGCATTGAAGTCACATCTCGGTGGAGTTGTTAAATCTGACATTCAATCTATGATCTGAGAAAAAACTGGACTGCAAGTCCTTCTCATCTGCTTCTATTTGCAAAATTATTGCACGGAAGCCTTGGCACAACAAAATTTTGGGCGCGGGGATGGCTTGCAGGCCATGGCGCCGGCGAGGAGGCGGGGGGATGTTGGCAACCTGCTCCTTCCCGAGGCCACCCTGCTGGATCCCGTAGAAATTGGGGGCCCGACGGGGACGGCCGCGACCACCGCGTCCGGTTCGTCTTGCCACCGCTGCGAGCACGACCGGGAGTGGATGGACGACAGGAGAGAGGAGCTCTGAACGCCGACGTGGGTAGGCTGGCCGCCAGACTCTAGCGCAGAATATGAAAGAACCATGGAATCGGGGAATCAGTGGGGAGAGTAATTGAGGTGCCGTATCGCTTCAACTTTCTCAACTTCTGTAAATAATAAAAGGCCCGCGACTGGATTTTCTCTAGTGAAAAATTGAGAAATAGGCTCCTGGGAATGCTGACATGGAACGATGGTGACGTGGAGAGCTGCATGTTAAGAGAATTAGGTGTAGTGGGGATCAACTATTTAAGTATTATAGATTTGATATAGTAATTATTATTTTCCCAAAAATTATGGATGAGCCACGGCCTGATGAGCCGATGCTTGGAGCATCTTCACCCGCGCCCCCAACAAGTCCCCCCAAGGTCATTTTTTATCGTCGGCACCCAAAAATCGGCCAGTCGTGTCCGCAAAAGCCCAATTTTCGCCGGCTCGGGCCAAATTTGACGTCGGCGGGCCCAGGCCGAACTCGGCACGCTGGGGGCGCCGGGGTAAACATTCTTGGCGCAAAATCCAGCGGGCCCGCTGAGTCAGCGACTCGGCGCTTCATCGTCCTTATCGCCTCGGTGTCGCTCGGGGAATCAATGCCAAAGCTGCGGCGCTGCCGCGCCGGTCAGTCTGCCATTAATTCCTCACGGGCGACGCTGTGAAGGCGTCGCGACGCGCGTCCCGCCTGCTCCCACCACGCATACGCACGGCGGCCACGCGCTCGCCGCCAGCCCACGGCTATAAAAGACACCCTCCCCCCGCCGGTGAGATGCACACTTGCCCGCCCGACGCAGGTCACCTCCCTCTCACCGCCGACGCTCCCTGTCTTTCCTTGGTCCACAGCGCCGGCGACTCCCATTACCGAACACTACCCCAGCGATGGTGCGGCGGCCAACGGCTTCAGCCGCCGCCATCTACACGAGAACAAGGCCCGCCTCCTCTACAAAGCCGACTACCCGGTCCCACCGGATATGCCGGTGCTGGGGGCGTGGAGGCTGAGTGCCGGCGGGGTCCCAGTGCCGCCGCCTCCCACTGGGGTGTACCGGCGGGCGGAGATCGCCCGCATCCGATCCTCGCTGCCGCAGACGGCGAGGAATGAGCCGAGGTATGCCCCCGACAGCACGCTGTGGGAGCCATACTTCAAGCGGCGCCACGCCGAGCAACTCGCCGCTAATAACGGTACCAAAACCCACGGCCGCCACAACTCAGAGGGGCGACGCTGATGGTGCGGCGTTCCCGGCCTCACGCTGGAGGCAGTCCTCGAGTACATCAAGGGCGCTAACACGCCGCGGCTAAAGTACCCGTCGCCCCCCACCTTCTCCCGTCGGCGTGGTAGCTCGTGGACGCCGAGGCGCATGGAGCCGGCGTCCTCCTCCTCATCCAGCGACCGCTCCCGCTCCTCCGGCTCGCCTGCGCTCCGCCCCGTCAAGCCGGAGCCCCTGGAGACGCCGCTCAGCTGGCGCACCCGCGGTGGCGGCATCGTCATCAATGAGACATCTCCCTCCTCTGCCCGCCTCGTCAGGTCGAAGACAGAGCTGGTGCTCCTCGTCGTGAAGAAGGAGGGCCGCCGCCGACGAGACCGCCCTCAAATGGTCTCCGGATGACTACGTCCGCGAGGAAATGGCCCGCCAGCGCTGCGCCCTCGAGCAGATATCCTCTCGCCTCGGTGGACGTGAGGAGGGCGACGTAAATCCGCGCCCTCGAACCATTCCTGTAGCATGTTCATGCTTGATACATAACAATGAATAAATCAGCTTGTATGCTCTTTTATCAGCGTTTATTTTCCTGGAAATCATGTATTGCATTTGATATTATTTTGTGATGAATAAATAGGCAGTTTTTTGATTAAATTAATGTATGAATAAATCATGAGCATGACATGAACAACATTGATAACACACTGATTACGATCTAACAGAGCATGTACTACGCACATAGTAGAAACATCTACGCATATCGCTAGTACTGCTACAACAGAAAGAAATACGAGAGGGATAAGCGATGTATACCCTCCAATCGGACACACGGCGGCGGTGACGTTGGCAGCAGTCGCAGCATCCTCGGCGGCCTTCTTGTCGGCCGCGGCCTTCTCAGTGGCGGCACGGTCGGCATCGGTCGACATGGTGATGACGAAGGTGATGCGGACGTAGATGAACCGAAGCGACCAGTCGCGTAGTCGCTACCCAAAAACCTAATCGCCCCTCTCCCATACAGGATCTGGAGAGGAGGGTTTTCGGAGGCCTGCTCTCCCGTCAACCGTGTACGCGGTGAACGGGATGGAGTCGCCGGCGGCAGCAGCAGCAGAGGAACGACGTGGGCGTGGAGGCGGAGATGCGTTATGTTTCACAGCAGCTAGGGTTGGCAGCGCCCCACATATATATGTGCGGCGGCGCGTGGAGAGATGTTTGTTGAACCCACATCCAAGTCGGTAGCCCACGATCCGACGTCTCAGATCGTGGCCCTACCTGTGAAAGACTCTCTGTTCCTGACCGGCAAAAAGAAGCGCATAGGAGTGTGCTCGGGTCGGCTCAACCCCGCAACCCGCGGCGCGTCGTGGCGAGGTGTGGCGTGGCGTGGCGTGGCGAGGCGAGCGGAGGAGGAGGAGTGCGTGAGGGCTTCTTTTCTTCTCAAGCTCCAATAGCATGAGGGAGAGAATCCCTTATAAATCACTGCAACTCTTCTTCCACTAGTATGGTGGGACTAAACTTCCCACCACCTTGTCATGCCACCTACATGGGCCCTTAGAGATTACATCTGAAATTGTCATATGGGCTCTAGGCCCATCTCATATTTCAACAATCCCCCACCAGATCTCAGGGGCCCACTTTGTCCTTTGTTCCAAACGCTGTTTTGATATACCAGCATCTCAGTGGAGACCGGTTATGTCAGGACCGGATTTTTGGGATATCATTTCCCAGAAAATGGCCCTTGTGCTCACCAGCCCCAGGGATATCATTTCCCAGAAAATGGCCTTTGTGCTCACCAGCCCCAGGATTACTTTTAGCTGATGAGGCACCAACTTGATACAGAAATTCCAAGCAAAATACAAAATGTGTAGTACAAGAGCATTCTGGCCTATGAGTACAACAATTGGTTTCTAGTGGTTGATGTCGGAAGCAGTTTGTGGTCTTTCAGCGTCTATGGGACTCCATTTCTCACAGGAACAGCTGACCAGGTTAACTCCTATCTTCGCGTGCCTGTTGTCACCATTGCGTGGGTTCCGGGGCTGACATCGCAACGCTCTTCTCCAAGTAAGAAATCTTGCCAAGACAATAGCCAGGGACAAGCCAGTGAGTACTTTGAATGTACTCACAAAGATTATGAACACGGGTATAATATAACAAACGATAATCATGCTCTGAAATATTCTATGATCACAACGACAGTCATAAAATAGAATCCCTGATGCATCCAAGCAGGTTATTTATACACAACATGAATATGCAATAACAGAGTAGTAATAAAATGCACCGATCGGGTGTCTGAAGCGACGCCTCGAAAGGATAGTAAATAACGATCATGCCTCAGTCGGGCGTCTGAGCGACACCGCATAAAGGGCTTATAAAGTAAATAAATAACAGCATGCCACAATCGGGCGTCTGAGCGACACCACGTAAAGGGCTTATAAAGTAAATAATTAACAAGCAGGCCACAGTCGGGCGTCTCAGCGACACCACATAAAGGGCTTCTAAATAATAGAAATATCAAGCATGCCACAGTCGGGCGTCTCAGCAACACCACATAAAGGGCTTATAAGAAAACAACCACAGTGAATATCCAGGAGGTAGAACCGTCCCAGGGATACTCAATACTTCAAATAATATAAAGGGTTAGTCCATAATAATAATAATCATAATCATCATAAGTCACACGTCATGATCCATGTTCTGGTTTAGCAGTTTCTCCTCCGAAGACCGACACTAAGACCGACACTTGACCCAACCCAGACTGTAGTCCTTAACCATGGACACGACTATTCGAATAGATATAATCTCTGCAGAGGGTGTACTCTTTACCCACGAGTAACGGATTCCTTCAGTCCATCGGGACTAGTTCCGTCTACGGTCTTTTAATTGAAAACACACCTAACTCGCACACACCAGGTTAGCTTACCGGTGTCTGGAATCACCCACGACACCTGTCAAGCAAAACTCTAAGTGGGGAGGCTACAACCTCGATTACCATGGGATCAAATTTATACCGCGTGCTACTAAGGGGTGCCCCCCTCTCGGTCCCAACCGGAAACACCCATGCGCCCGGACCAGGTGGCCTGCCTACAGAATGCATCCGGTATCTTCCACCGTGGCCTCTCTGTACGGTGTGTGCCAAGAAAGGTGTTGACAACTTACAGAACCGTACCCTACCTGCTGCAGGGACAAGTGGTAGTACGAAACAAGTATGGGGGTTACTGGAACAAGACTCGATCTGTGGTTGACTCAGGAGGTTTAAGTATTCCCTGCATGATTAGCATAACAAATATATTTCATCCAACAGACAGAATCACCACTCATCATACCCCATCATGCCATACCGGACACTCTCATCTCGACGAGGAACTAGGGACGAGCTCAGGTCTACCCAAGACAGAGACTTTCCCGGCTTCCTTCTGGCAGGCACGAAAAGCACACGAGGATGATCACTATCACAAGCATGTCCATTTCTACCAACAAAAAATCTTTATTTTGCACTCATGCGTATGGTTGTATCATCACATAAAATATCGAATGCTCCATGTCAAAGTGGTGTGGTAACCGTATCAAACAGCACAAGGAAATTTTATGCCAGGGTTCAGAATGCTTGCCTTCAAGAGTATGCAAGTGGGGTGCATTTTTTAAAGTTGCCTTCTTCTTCAAAATCCTATTTTTGAAAATATTCAAATTAACACATAGCTCCAAAAAAAGTACAAAAAAAGTTGTCCGAATTTTTTTAAATAAACATGAAAATAAACTAGAGTTTTGTTTTAAAAGATATGTCCAGTCAAAGTTCTGATTTTAAATAAAACAGAAAAAAAGAAAACGTTTCAAAATGAATACACGTCGAAGACGTACTTTGCGTTTACGCCTCCACTTATGCCAGCGTGGACCGGCCCGTGGTCACTGACAGTGGGTCCAGAGGGTCCACTTGTCAGGTTTGACCGGTCGCCCCCGCCTCCTTCCTCCTCTGGCCGAACAGAGGCGGGGCTCCGGCGATCAACGCCGGCGAACGACAGCTCCCCGCGGGCTCCCGAGGGCAGGGATGGATCCGCCAGTCCAGGGCGGTCCTCCAGGTGGTCGTTAGTAGGTGGGGACGAAGGGAGTCGCCGGCGGCGAGCTCCGTGGCGGACGACAGCTACGGGTGGATTGGGGGTTTGGGCTATGGTGGCTCCCCGACGGAGTTGAGTGGTTGGGCGGCTCCGCAAGATCGAGACGAGTCGAACGACGGTGCTGGAAGGGGAGGGGAGGCTCTGGGTGCGACGAGCGGGACCGAAATGTGACGGCGGCCGGACTGGCCGGAGACGAGGAAGAAGACCTTCCCTGGTCGATTAACGGCTATGGGGGTGCTACGTGGGGTGGCTTGAGGTCGCGTGAGGGACTGGACGGACTCAGGGCCCCTTATATAGGTGGTCGAGGTCGGTTCCAACGGCGGCTGTGGATAAGAACGGCGAACCGCCGTTCTGTAGCCAGGGGCGCGTGGCGATGGTTGGCGGGGTCGGGCAGGGTGAGCGGATGAGCTTGAGCGGCTCTAGGGGCGAGCTGGCACGCTGGAGTGGCTCGGGCGGCGCCGTCCATGGCAGAGACTGCTGCGGCCGCCCGCTCGCTGCCATGGCCGACCTGACGGCGGCTCTGTAGGGCGCCAGGGGGGGCTTGGATGGTTCTGGCGAGCGGTTGAGGACGGGCGTGGCTCTGCGGGCGAGCAAAGGCCAAGGGCGCGGGGCGAGCGAACGCGTAGCTTCGGTTGCACGCAGCGTAAAACGCGGCGCCTGGCGCGCCTAAAGGCACGCACACCAGCGTTCGCAAAATGCGAATGCTTACCAAGGGGCTCCAAATCACATGAGGGTTAGCAGGGTGGGGCTATAGGCTAGGGCAGAGCCATTAGACATGTTGGTTAGGCAAAGCAAGCAGGTCCAATGTACAAACCAGAAACTATGTCAAAACTGAGCATGCACCTAAGGTGTTTGACAAAATGCCAAGGGCACCTAGGCATTTCTTGGGTGGCCAAACTCTCCAGACTAGTGTCTCTTTAGATGCAAAAGAGGGTGGTAAGGTTAGTTTGGCAAAAGCAGAAACTTGCTAGTGGAAGTTTTTGAGAAAACCATTTCTGGACAGAAGGTAAAAGGCATAGTTTCATGGACCAAAAATACTCCAATAGGTTCATTCTCCTGGACTTAAGGGTTTTGCAAGGTGGTTGATAAGCAGGAGAAAGATCATGGGCATTAGAGCAACAAAATTTAGAGTTGCTGTAGAAAAAGCCAAACTGGACCAGAGAGCAAAAGAGGATGTTTTGCTCAAATTTTTCAAAGAACATTAGTGGGTTTTTGCACAAAGATGAATAATACACTCCTACTAACATCCCCTAATTTTTGTGGAAGTTTTAAAGAAATATTTAAATAGGTTGTAGTGCAAAAGTGAAATTGTACCAGATTTGAAAACTAGGGGTATAGCTCAAAATCTCCAAATGACCAAAGGATATTTTTGCATAAAAGTGATTTAGGGACATCATATGTCATCCCCAAATTTTGGTGGGATTTTTAAATGAATTTATAAAAGGGTTGCAGTGCAAATGGGACCCTAAGACTTATGAAAAACAATTTTGGAAAGATAAAGCTCAGGGAAAAATAATTATATAAAATAATCCCACTGATGAAAGGAATGTTTCAAGAGAGGGTATACGAGCCCAACAAAATTTTTGAAAAGTTTTTTACTTGGGGCAAAAACTCCACAATATCAAAGAAAATAAAGGTTCTGAAATCAAAAGATAAACCCAGAAAATAAATTTTTTATCTCCTGGCAAAATTTTAATAAACAAAACATGATTAAATTTTGGGGGTGTTACAGATTAAGGTTGAGCTTCACCTAGACCAAGTAGTTACACTCCTTCACAACTAAACAATGGACTATGCCTTGAATTGTCAGTTTGGCATCAAGAAGTTTCACCACAAGTCTCAATGATATGAGGCTTCCGAAGGTCGACCCCTCGGGTGGAGCATATTAGTCACACTCCTGGCCTGTTCATGAGCTTGCTAGAGATCACCCCAATCTCATAGGCTGTGACCAGCAGTCGGGCTCATATAGGTGTGTTCGTCCAAAGATCACTCTGTAGGATAGCATCTTGCTTATACATATAAGCCTTGGAACACATTAAGACAATAGTCATCCTTCCATACAGTTTCCAAGAGTATTACATCTCCAACGGAGTGGGTTAGTAAAGTTACTCTCCTCAGTTCACCACTGGCTTGTTTTCCCAGGTCCTACTTCACGGGATCTCCGATCACATAGGTTGGGTTACTACCATGGCAACTCATATGGGTCTCATACCCATCTCCCTCGATGCACTATCTATCACAACACGTGATAGCCATTTTGTAAAGGGATCTGCCAGATTCTTAGCCGTATGGACATACTCCAACGCTATCACTCCGGAGTTTCTTAATTTTCTGACAGCTTTTAATCTCATTCTTATGTGTTTATTAGACTTCATGTTGTCGTTTGAACTCTTCACCTTGGTGATGACAGTCTGATTGTCACAGTTCATAAGGATAGCCGGAACCGGTTTATCAACCAATGGCAAGTCCATCAAAAGATCACGAAGCCATCCTGCTTCGACACCAGATGTGTCTACTGCTGTTAATTCTACTTCCATTGTCGATCTCGTTAAGATCGTTTTCTTGCAATACTTCCAGGAAACAGCGCCACCTCCAAGAGTAAACATATACCCAGTTGTGGCCTTCATCTCATCAGCATCAGAGATCCAATTTGCATCACTATACCCTTCAAGTACCGACGAGTATCCGGTATAGTGAAGTCCGTAGTTCATAGTACCTTTCAGATAGCGCATAACTCTCTGAATAGCATGCCAATGTACATCACCAGGATTGGAAACAAACTGGCTTAGTTTGCTCACAGCAAACGCAATGTCAGGCCTCGTTGCCCTCGCTAGGTACATGAGTGAACCAATGATTTGAGAGTATCTCAGTTGATCCTTAGCTGTGCCTTCGAACTTTCAAACCAACACACTAGGATCATATGGTGTTTGAGATGGTTTGCAGTCCAAATATCCAAAATGGCTCAACACCTTCTCAACATAATGGGATTGGAGAAGTGTGACCCCACCCTCATTATCTCTCAGTATCTTGATGTTCAAGATAACATCAGCCACACCAAGGTCCTTCATCTCAAAGTTCTAAGATAGAAACGACTTAACCTCCTCAATGACCTTGAGGTTGGTTCCGAGTATCAGTATGTCATCAACATACAGGCACAGTATGACTCCTTCGCCCCTACCATGGCGATAGTTTACACATTTGTCAGCTTCAGTAACAACGAAGCCAACAGATGTTAGAGTTGTATTAAACTTATCATGCCATTGCTTAGGTGCTTGCTTCAGGCCATATAAAGATTTCAGCAACCTACACACCTTTCTTTCCTGACCATCTATCACAAAGCCATCTGGCTGTTGCATGTAGATTTCCTCATTTAGCTCTCCATTCAGAAAAGCCGTCTTAACATCCATCTGGTGGACGAGAAGACCGTGCGAGGCCGCCAACGAGAGTAATACTCGAATGGTGGTCAGTCTAGCCACAGGTGAATAAGTATCGAAGAAATCTTCCTCTTCTTTCTGGTCATAGCCCTTGGTGACAAGCCTAGCCTTGTACTTTTCAATCGTACCATCGGGCCTAAGCTTCTTTTTGAACATTCACTTACATCCCAATGGTTTGCAACCATAGGGACGCTCAGTGATCTCCCATGTCCCATTAGCCATGATGGAATCCATCTTGCTACGGACCGCATCCTTCGAGTAGTCAGCTTCTGGAGAGGCGTACACTTCTGAAATAGAAGTAGGAGTATCATCCACGAGGTACACGAAGAAATCATCACCAAAGGTCTTTGCAGTCCTTTGTCTCTTGCCCCTACCAAGGGTTTCCTCGTCATCCTCCTCAGGATTTTCATCATGTGTTCGTTCATAATATTCCATAGGAATGGCAGGCTCAGGAGTCTCCTCAGATTCCTGTCTAGAAGTGCTTTGTACATCTCTCATGGGGAAAATGTCCTCAAAGAATATAGCATCCTTAGACTCTATAATTGTACCGACCTTCATGTCAGGTACCTCAGATTTCACTACTAGAAATCTATAGCCAACACTATTCATAGCGTAGCCTAAATTAACACAGTCCACAGTCTTTGGTCCAAGCTTACGCTTTTTGGGGATCGGCACATTAACTTTCGCCAAGTAGCCCCCAAGTACGTAAGTACGAGAGTGTTGTCATTCTCTTGGTCCACTTCTCATAAGGAGTGATCTCGTTATCCTTTGTCGGAACTTTATTCAGGACATGACATGATGTCATTATAGCCTCCCCCCCACCATGCCTTGGATAAACCCACCGTATCTAACATGGCGTTAACAAAATCAGTTAGAGTACGGTTTTTCCGCTCGGCAACCCCATTTGACTGGGTGAGTAGGGAGGCGTCCTCTCATGAATAATACCGTGTTTCGCATAGAAGGCATGAAACGCTTTCGAGAAGTACTCTCCACCACGATCTGAGCGGACTCGTTTAATTTTATTTTCGTGTTGATTCTCAACTTCTGCCTTACAGATTTTAAAGTAGTGTAGGCCTCATCTTTGGTATTTAACAGATACATATAGCAATATCTAGTGGAATCATCTATCAAAGTCATGAAATATTTCTTTCCACCTTTAGTTAACACACCATTCATCTCACAAAGATCAGAATGTATGAGTTCAAGTGGCGCCAAGTGTCTCTCCTCTGTTGCCTTGTGAGGCTTGCGAGGTTGCTTAGATTGCACACATGAATGGCACTTAGAGCCTTTGGCTAAAGTGAAACTCGGGATGAAATTCGATTTTGCTAGCCGCGTCATAACTCCAAAACTAATGTGACAAATACGTGAATGCCAAACTTCAGATTCATTAACACTCGAATGAATATGGTTCACGACTTTATTACAGAAATTTGCGAGGGAAAGGCGGAACATCCCTCCGCTCTCATAAACTTTTCCAACAAATAGTCCATACTTAGTAACAACTAATTTGTTAGACTCAAATACCAACTTAAACCCTTCTCTACATAGAAGGGAGCCACTAAAGAGGTTCTTCTTGATGGCGGGGACATGCTGCACGTTCTTCAGCTGCACGATCCTTCCCGAAGTAAACTTCAGATCGACCGTGCCAACACCATGAACAGAAGCACTCGCGCCATTCCCCATCAATACGGACCCGTGGCCTGTGACCTGGTAAGAAGAGAACAATGAAATGTCAGCACACACGTGAACACCAGCACCTGTATCCACTCACCAATCGGTAGGCTGAAAAACTGGAAAAACAGTAAATAAATTACCGTACCCAGATGCACCATTCTCATTGTTGTCCACAATCATGTTGACGGACTTGGAGTCCTGACCTGACTTCTTAAACTTGTTTGGGCACTTGTTGGCCCAATGTTCAGTCGAACCACAAGTAAAGCAGCCCTCATCCTTCTTGTTCTTCTTGAAGGTCTTCTTACCCTTCTTCTTGAAGTCGGTATTCTGTTGGACACCGTTCTTTCCCTTGAGCTTGTGGGAATTGGAGTTCTTCTGATGTACCATATCGGCCACAAAAGTTCCATCGACCCCTTTTCCGTGCGAGTCATTTGCCCTTGAATTCTGCTCAACACTCAGATGGCCAATGCCATCCTCCATAGAGAATTCACGCCTCTGATGTTTTAGAGTGGTGGCAAAGTTCCTCCAGGAATTGGGGAGCTTAGCGATTATGCAGCCCGCGACAAACTTGCCCGGTAACTCGCAATTAAGAAGCTCAAGCTCCTTAACAATGCATATTATCTCATGAGCCTGCTCCCATACAGGACGGTTTTCAACCATCTTGTAATCGTGGAACTGCTCTATAATATACATCTCGCTCCCTTTATCGGCAGCCCCGAACTTAGATTCGAGCGCCTCCCACAAGTCCTTGGCAGACCGCATATGCAAATATGCGTCAACCAGTTTATCTCGAATGATGCTCAGAACCGCCCCGAGGAACACGACAACGGCCTCCTTGAACGCCTTCTCCTGTTCAGGATCGATTGTTCCTGTGGGAGTCACACCAGCGACCCAGAACACGTTCATGACCGTGAGCCATAAGGTGGTTTTAGTCTGCCAACGCTTAAAGTACGTCCCCGTGAACGGGGACGGTTTCAGTGCAGCAGCAAAGCGAGAAGTTGAAAATCTCCTACACACATTAGGTTTTTGGATTGAAGAATAAATAGGCATTTTTTCGATTGAATTAATCCATGAATAAATCATGAGCATGACATGAACATCATTGATAACACACTGATTATGATCTAACAGAGCATGTACTACGCACATAGTAGAAACATCTACGCATATTTCTAGTACTGCTACAACAGAAAGAAACACGAGAGGCATAAGCGATGCATACCCTCCAATTGGCCACGCGGCGGCGGTGACGGTGGCAGCAGCCGCAGCATCCGCGATGGCCTTCTTGTCGGCCTCGGCCTTCTCAGCGGTGGCACGGTCGGCGTCGGTCGACATGGTGATGACGAAGGTGATTCGGACGTAGATGAACCGAAGCGAGCAGTCGCTACCCAAAAACCTAATCGCCCCTCTCCCATACAGGATTCGGAGAGGCGGGGTTTCGGAGGCCTACTCTCCCGTCAACCGTGTACGCGGTGAACGGGATGGCGTCGCCGGCGGCAGCAGCAGTAGAGGAACGACATGGGCGTGGAGGCGGAGATGCGTTCTGTTTTGCAGCGGCTAGGGTTGGCAGCGCCCCACACATGGAGAGACGTGGGCTGAACCCACGTCCAAGTCGGTAGCCCACGATCCGATGTCTGAGATCGTGGCCCTACCTGTCAAAGACTATCCCTTCCTGACCGGCAAAAAGAAGCGCATAGGAGTGAGCTCGGCTCGGCTTAATCCCGCAACCCACGACGCATCATGGCGAGGCGTGGCGTGGCGAGGCGAGCGGAGGAGGAGGAGTGCGCGAGGGCTTCTTTTCTTCTCAAGCTCCAATAGCATGAGGGAGAGAATCCCTTATAAACCACTCCAACTCTTCTTCCACTAGCATGGTAGGACTAAACTTCCCACCACCTTGTCATGCCACCTACATGGGCCCTTAGAGATTAAATCTGAAATTTTCATATGGGCTCTAGGCCCATCTCATATTTCAACAATCCCCCATCGGATCTCAGGGGCCCACTTTGTCCTTTGTTCCAAACGCTGTTTTGATATACCAGCATCTCAGTGGAGACCGATTAAGGTTGAGCTCCACCTAGACCAAGTAGTTACACTCCTTCACAACTGAACAATGGACTATGCCTTGAATTGTCAGTTTGGCGTCAAGAAGTTTCACCACAAGTCTCACTGATACGAGGCTGCCAAAGGCCGACCCGTCGGGTGGAGCATATTAGTCACACTCCTGGCCTGTTCATGAGCTTGCTAGAGATCACCCCAATCACATAGACTGCGACCAACAGTCACGCTCATATAGGTGTGTTCCTCCAAAGATCGCTTTGTAAGATAGCATCTTGCTTATACATATAAGCCTTGGAACACATTAAGACAATAGTCATCCTTCCATACAGTTTCCAAGAGTATTGCATCTCCAACGGAGTGGGTTAGTAAAGTTACTCTCCTCAGTTCACCACTGGCTTGTTTTCCCAGGTCCTACATCACGGGATCTCCGATCACATATGTTGGGTTACTACCATGGCAACTCATGTGGGTCTCATACATATGTCCCTCGATGCGCTATCTATCACAACACATGATAGCCCTTTTGTAAAGGGATCTGCCAGATTCTTAGCCGTATGGACATACTCCAACGCTATCACTCGGGAGTTTCTTAATTTTCTGACAGCTTTTAATCTCATTCTTATGTGTTTATTGGACTTCATGTTGTCCTTTGAACCCTTCACCTTGCTGATGACAATCTGATTGTCACAGTTCATAAGGATAGCCAGAACCGGTTTATCAACCAATGGCAAGTCCATCAAAAGATCACGAAGCCATCCTGCTTCGACACCAGATGTGTCTAATGCTGTTAATTCTGCTTCCATTGTCGATCTCGTTAAGATTGTTTGCTTGCAAGACTTCCAGGAAACAGCGGCACCTCCAAGAGTAATCATATACCCAGCCAGGCCTTCATCTCATCAAGATCGAGATCCAATTCGCATCACTATACCCTTCAAGTACCTACGGGTATCCGGTATAGTGAAATCCGTAGTTCATAGTACCTTTCAGATAGCGCATAACTCTCTCAATAGCATGCCAATGTACATCACCCGGATTGGAAACAAACCGGCTTAGTTTGCTCACAGCAAACGCGATGTCAGGCCTCATTGCGCTTGCTAGGTACATGAGTGAACCAATGATTTGAGATGGTTTGCAGTCCAAGTATCCAAAACGGCTCAACACTTCTCAACATAATGGGATTGCGGAGGTGTGATCCCACCCTCATTATCTCTCAGTAGCTTGATGTTCAAGATAACATCAGCCACACAAAGGTCCTTCATCTCAAAGTTCTGAGACAGAAACGACTTAACCTCCTCAATGACTTTGAGGTTGGTTCCGAGTATCAGTATGTCATCAACATACAGGCACAGTATGACTCCTTCACCCCCACCATGGCGATAGTATACACATTTGTTTGCTTCATTAACAACGAAGCCAACAGATGTCAGAGTTGTATTAAACTTATCATGCCATTGCTTAGGTGCTTGCTTCAGGCCATATAAAGATCTCAGCAACCTACACACCTTTCTTTCCTGACCATCTATCACAAAGCCATCTGGCTGTTGCATGTAGATTTCCTCGTTTAGCTCTCCATTCTGAAAAGGCGTCTTAACATCCATCTGGTGGACGAGAAGACCGTGCAAGGCCGCCAATGAGAGTAATACTCGAATTGTGGTCAGTCTATTCACAGGTGATTACGTATCGAAGAAACCTTCCTCTTCTTTCTGTTCATAGCCCATGGCCACAAGCCTAGCCTTGTACTTTTCAATCGTACCATCGGGCCTAAGCTTCTTTTTTAACACCCACTTACATCCCAATGGTTTGCAACCATAGGGACGCTCGGTGATCTCCCATGTCCCGTTAGCCATGATGGAATCCATCTCGCTAGGGACCGCATCCTTCCAGTAGTCAGCTTCTAGAGAGGCATGCGCTTCTGAAATAGAAGTAGGAGTATCATCCATGAGGTACACGAAGAAATCATCAGCAAAGGTCTTTGCAGTCCTTTGTCTCTTGCCCCTACCAAGGGTTTCCTCGTCATCCTCCTCAGGATTTTCATCATGTGTTCGTTCATAATATTCCATAGGAATGGCCGGCTCAGGAGTCTCCTCAGATTCCTGTCTAGAAGTGCTTTGTACATCTCTCATGGGGAAAATGTCCTCAAAGAATGTAGCATCCTTAGACTCCGTAATTGTACCGACCTTCGTGTAAGGTACCTCAGATTCACTACTAGAAATCTATAGCCAACACTATTCATAGCGTAGCCCAAATTAACACAGTACACAGTCTTTGGTCCAAGCTTACGCTTTTTGGGGATCGGCACATTAACTTTCGCCAAGCAGCCCCAAGTACGTAAGTACGAGAGTGTTGTCCTTCTCTTGGTCCACTTCTCATTAGGAGTGATCTCGTTATCCTTTGTCGGAACTTTATTCAGGACATGACATGATGTCATTATAGACTCACCCCACCATGCCTTGGATAAACCCGACGTATCTAACATGGTGTTAACCAAATCAGTTAGAGTACGGTTTTTCCGCTCGGCAACCCCGTCTGACTGGGGTGAGTAGGGAGGCGTCCTCTCATGAATAATACCCTGCAGGCACATGATCGCTACTTTACTGGCGGTGACTACCTTGCAGACTGCTGCACGTTTTCCCGGCTGGTTTAGGCCGTGGACATTCCACGACATGATCGGGCAGAGGCTTTCACTCATCTGGAAACGAGTTTGCTCCGCAGTTGACAGAAAGCTAAATGGCCTCAGGCCCAGTACAGACACAACCATCCTAGCGGGGGCTTGCCGGCGTCCACCAATAGCCCCGAAACTACGCCGGCGAGGAATGGTCCGCACTTATGAAGCACAACAAGGGGAATCAAACATCAACCAGCTACACGCCGGCCGCCACCGGAGACTAAATACTAGATGAGCTAACATATCTAAACTGAGGCCACATTGGCACCTCCATCAGGTCCCGCAAGACCTGCAGCAACGAGGAGGGAATCCTTGTCGAGACGCGTCAGCTTGGCAATGACGGCAATGTCGTTGTCGGTGAGGGGCTCGTCGAAACGGCGGATGAGCACATCAGCCACCTCCTTGGTCATCTTGTCCTTTGGCCCGAGCAGCCCCAGCTCCTTGACGATGCGGAGGGAGGCGCGCTGGGAGACCGGCGTCTTGGTGTTGCTTGCAGCCTGACGGGCGCTCTGTTTGGTGGGCACTGAAGGCGCACGCGCCTTGGGTGGAGTAGAGGGGCGGCGTGGTTGCGCGTTGGCGATGATCGGTGCTGGGGCGTCGACGAACAGGTGGCGAGTGATCTGGGGGGAGGCTGTCTTCGTTGTCGTTGGCGATCTCGAGCTGGCAGGCGCGGGAGGTGACCGTGCCAAGCTGCATCTCCAGCGTGCAGGCTTGCGTGGGGGCGCATCTGTTGAACTGGCCCGAGTCTTGGGAGGAGGAGGTGAGCGTGGGGCTGAAGGCGATGAGCTGCGCCTCTGTCGCAGCACCCCCTTGTGCATGCTGCTGTCGAAGTCCAGGGGGGCCGCGACCACGGCGTTCGCCGCGTCTTGGACGTCCGCCGCCGAGTTGTCGATGATCATCGAGGCGAGGATGGGCCGCTTGGCTTCTCTGAAGAAATCTTCAACTGGATCTTTTGCTTTGTCGTTGCAGATGTCGTTCTGCGTCGATCCCGAGCCTGCCGCCGCCCGTGGAGAGCGTGCGAAGGGGTGGCGGTGCTGGCTCCGCTTGGTGCTGCTCGCAGACGGCCTTTTGTCGCCCACGCGTCGACCATGGACAGCCTTGTGGTGGCGCCTAGGTGCCGGGGAGCGGCTACGGTGACGGCGCACGGGCACCGGCGCCTGCGGCTGCTGCGACGGCGTGCGCCTACGACGCAGCAGCACATCCTTCCAGGAGCGGCGCCCCCCACCATCGCCGACGCCCGCGTCTTCATCGTGGTTGCGCCTGTTGCGTGGCGCGCCCCGGCATCCCAGGTCGGCCACCGATGCGCGGCCCAGGCGCTGGATGCGATCACTCCACTAGCCGTCTTCGACCTCCATGGTCCAGGTGGCGGGGATCACCGTGAAGCGTGGCCTGTCGTCAGGGTCGGAGTTGGACGACGGTAGCCCACTCCGGGCAGAGTGGGACGAGCGCGGAGAAGGGGGCGACCAATCTTCCACCCGGTCGACGTGGATGAGCATGGTGTAGTCTGCAGCGGTGGGCGGAGGGGCGACATGCCGGTCCGGCGGCAAGTAGCCCTGCGTCTCCTCGACGCGGCCCGCCCCGCGCGGCAGGATGCCGAGTGTGTGCTTGGTGGGGATGTGGGGCGACATCACTGGTCCAGACCCAGCAGGCAAATGTCTTCGTGTGCCCGCGCTCTTGCGTCCTGCTGTCGAGGCGATCAACCCGCACCTTCTTCCCAAGGATCTCCTCGATCCCTTCGAGCGACCAGTACTGCATGGGCACCTTCTCGATGACAACTCGCACGTGTAGCTGGAGCGTGTCGAAGGAGGCGTGGTCATGCTCATGCCACGGCGCGATGTTGAAGGCGGCGCCGTCGACCCTTATGGAGCCGCGACGGACGGTGTTGACCTGGTGCACTGGCTGGGGGAAGATGACGAGGTATTGCTCTTGGTGGTGGGCCGTGACGCGGAGCTGGTTCACCGGGACGGCCAGCTGCGCCTCCAGCGCGCGGCCGACCGCCATGGGGGATGTGGCGTTAACGCCGTCAGCAGCATACATGGTCACCGCGTGGTTGCACAGGAAGAAGATGGCCTGCTCCGTTGCTGGGGTGGACATAGTCAGCGAGTGGCCCTCTCTGGGGCGCGCGAGGGGTCAATGTGGTGCAGCATGGCGGCGGTGGTGGTGACCATGGTGGATGTGGCAGGAGGCGGAAAGCAGAGGCGCGAGTGGATCGGAACTAGCGGGGCGGTGGGCGCTGGCTTGCTACTGGTCCCTCTGGCTTGCTGGTTGCGGGGGTAGTTCTTCTCAATGTGCCCCGGCTGCTCGGAGGAAGCAATGGATGGGGTCGCGGCAGTTAGCGCAGCGGTGCTTCTTGCAGAGGCAGCGGGAGCAGCGGCCGCGGAAGCGGCTTAAGAAAGCCACGCGGGCGGCGTCCGCATTGAAGCCTCTGCGGCGGTCCGGCCACTGCCCTCCAAGGCGCGCCCTGGAGCCCGACGGATCTGATGCCACACGGTTGCTCTTTTGGTGGCTGACCACCGTCCAGCCACAGTCCATACCCGGATCAGCAAACTGGGCAGCTGGGGGGATGGGGCGACGATGATGGATTTAAGGCGCTGGGTAGGGGGGGGTCAGTAGCTCGGCGGGGATTGATGGCGCCGCGGCCGTCCGCAGCGAGGCGTGCTACGGGATTTGCGGCGGGGCGGCTGGATCTACCTGGGCATCGAGGTGCGAGTCCGGCACCTCCGATGGACCGGGGGAAAAACAGGTGTCTCCCCTGGCTGGATCCGGTCCGGAGCCTGATGTAGCAGCTGGCGGAGGCGAGGTGGCTGACATAAAGGCCGGTGGGTGGCCGCCGTGGCCAGAGCGGCCAGCGGCGCGGGGGGGGGGGGGGAGAGGGAGCTAGCTAGCGGAGTGTTGCCAGTAGTTCTACACACATGTGTTGCATGTTGAAGTGGCGTTCTTCCTCTCGCATGTAGGTTTCAGCGATGAGAAACTTCAAGCACGCGCCAGCATCAGACTGCATCGAGATGTTACACGACGCACCGTGTCTCTGATCACGGGAGGGCACTACACCAGATAGTCTTCATCGACCCCGAATCACTTCATCGAATTGTACGACTACGCCAAGCTACGAGCCAACATACTTATTGGGCACGACATGGCTTCGACACTTCATCGCCGTGGAGGGACGCCTTCAAGCGACGCATCATTGTCGACATGCCACTGCAACACCATCGCCGACACTTCATCGCCAAGGTCTTCATCGACGTGGTCTTCATCAACATCTTCGTCAACACACCGCCGCCACCTCGTTCAGAAGATGGACACCTAGCGTCCTCTGACAGACTTTTCTGCAAGACGCGCCCCCGACGACGGCAATGACCACGTCACGACAACGGCATCGACCGCGTCCTTCACGAGGTACGACTGCATCGACACGATGTCACTTCAGTGACGACCCTACTTGGCCACACGGTTCTGGCAAAACCGATGTGTGCTCGATGGGCTTCCTCCGGTCTTGGCAAAACCGGTGGACTCATCGCCGATGGCACCCTCTGACATCCGCAAGGTGTATCGTCCATGTCTGCAGCCCCGTCATAGCGCATTTTTTTTGTGCCTCCGTCTTTGTGCGGTTTCATCATCCACGACGACCACAGCATCGACCACGGCTACATCACCCTGGCCGGCTATCTCAACATCGACCACACGGCTACGTCTACAGCAACTCATCGGCAACAACTCCAGGCAACAGCGTCCGCGTCGTCACTAGCGTCCACGCCACTCCCGGCCAGGATCAAGGGAGGAATAGAGGAGAAGGCATGAAGGCACCGAAGGGGACGCGATCACCGCCCTAGGTGCCAACCCATCGAGACGCATTGATGATGGCGCAACGGAGAAGACGCATTTAAAGCGTTAAGACTTCAAATTCAGTCGTGCTTGCTCGCTTCACTCCCGCCATGCATCGAGGGGAATGTTAGAAATATAATTGGTTTTAAGTTAGAGATAAAGATATAGAGATAGAATTAGTTTAAACCACATGTAACTTGTCTTGTACTCCAAGTCTCTATCCCTCTTGTACTCCTATATATACCCTACAGAAGGGTCAGATCAATACAATAGAAACCACACAGTATTATCATCCTACAATTTTCTACACAGAGATCTTTTCAATATCAGTTTTGCATAATTCACTGCAACATCACTGGTGATTCAGAGATGACATCTGTTTTTCTCTTCAACTCCACTAAGAAAAATCTTGTGAAATAAGTGAATAGTAATACATGAGTTTACAGTGAAGGAAGGTTTTTAGATGTCTCAGGATGTTTCGGGCAGTCGCAATGAAGGGCGATGTAAAATTTTCATCAATTTTTAATTTTGTTTCTAAGAGAAACTCTAGCTGATCCCCTAAAAGTCTATAGATACCTATCAGATGTACTAAACCGAATAGTGGAGTAATAATTTTACTCCACCTCCTAGTGGGCGCCTACAATTACTTGGCTGCGAGTAAAATTTCTGGCCTCTCTTGCACCTCCCCACCCCCACCGCTTCTTCACCGGCGCACCTCCAGGCGACCGTCCGCTGCCCCACCGATTCATCGCCGCTTCCCTTGCCCCTCGCCTCTGTTCTGGCCAAGTCCGAGCAATTTGCTGGTCGCCGCCACCGCCGGAATCAAGGTGAAACTCCATCGCCGGAATCGAGGTGAAACATCGTCATCGGAATCGAGGTGAAACGCCACCGCCGTCGCCTGAACCAATTCGTCGGATTTCTCTCGGATCCCCTAAATGCTACCTTGTGGATGTCATCTATCCCCCATGGGTCACATTAATAAGAAAAACCGCGTCCAAAGGGTAATGAAAATACTTACTTTACCCAACGTCAAAAGCGGCTAGAAAATAGTGGTGAGAGCCTTCGGTGTGCTTCAGAAGCGCTTTACAATTGTTCATCGCTCCGCAGAGTACTGGAGCTCAAAGTTTATATGGAAAATCATGACTTTATTGCATTATTTTGCATAATATTGAACAATAGAGAGATAGGCCATAGAATTACTTTTGGTACGTCCTCAATGGGGCTCCTGTTGAGCCAGAGTATGTGAGTAGAAGACCAGGGTGGTGTAGAACTTGCTGACTTGTGTAGAAAGGAGCTGAATCAAGCAGGAAGCTGGGGCGCCCAATTTCGGATGGGGATTTACCACTTGAGTTAATTTTGCAAGTTTGACTGAATCTAGCACAAATTCACGATTTGGACGACAATCCCTTATGAATTTTGAATATCTATAATAGCTAAATAGTTCATCCCCACTAACCTATTTCTCTTGACATGCAACATATCCACATCACTAATCAACATGCAGCCATCTACCTCACTCCACCTCATCAGTCAGCCACGTCATCAATTCCGACCACGTCCGGCGCTTTAGCTCTCTCTATCGACTCGATTTCTTCTGGCTGGGCTGTAGGAAGCCAGTTCTCAAGGAAATTTGAATGGGCTGTAGGACGTTGGGAGCCCATGGAAGGATATTAAATAGTATGTCTTGCTATCTTTTTCCCCGAAGCGTCGTCGTCTCCACACTATTACCCTTCTATTCTTCTCCTCCAATTCCACTCATATACAGCAAATCAATAGGCATGGATCGTTTCCTTCCGTCCCTTCCTCTTATTTTTCGATTGATTATATTATAGTGCATCGGTTGCCCGGATGCTTCCCTTCATCTCCAGTTCTCCACTCATCAAAACTAACAGTTCCCCTTCACATCCTCGCCCCGTTGTACTTATATCCAGGATTTCTACTACGACGGCTGCGGTGCTTATTCAATCCAATGTTTTTAATTTCGAAAACAAAATAATTTCACAGACTAAGGCATAGCCTAGTGTTGGGAAGGGGCTGATGCCTTCCCACCCACCCAGATTCAAGGCATGGTACTTGCAATTTGGGTTTGTTACGCCAATTATACTGTAGGGGGTTCCCTTACAGTCTTTCTGTCAAAACAAAAATAATAATAATTTCGGAGCCCATTGAAATATGCAAAATTTCGCATATTTTGGAAATTATTTCGGACTTTCCGATTTCAAATTTAGCTTAATTTTATTGAATAGTAAAATAATTTAAGTTCATTCAAAAATCTGTTTGAATCTGCACCGAAACTTTGGTGCTGATAATATTTCGGACCCCACTGAAATATGCGAAATTTTGGAAATTTCACTAAAATTTCGTTGAAAATTTTAACCCTGATTCGATCTACTTCAAACCTTTCACCACCATGCCAGCGCCTGCATCATCTACATCTATTCGCCGCGTGCATACAGACCACCTGAGATAGGAATAGTTGATCGATCATGATGCTCGCTTGAAGGTACTACGAGGGGACCCATGACGGAGGAGATCCCGCTGATGCTGTTGACGGGAGCTCGATGTCCGCAGCCACTGTATCTCCGCCCAACAGCGCGTCAACTCCACCTACCTCTTCCTCCTCGATATGTATGCCCAGGCCTGCGACGTCATCTCCGGTATGCATGGATAGCCTATTCCCCTTCTACTTTCACTTCTTTAAAATTCCAACGAATTCTCATATGCTGCTCCATCTTCTTGGTTTGCCCATCCAAATCGGCCACCAATGCTAGACGCCGCCTCCGCGCTCACCAGTCCATGCCAAATCGGCCCTTGCCCATCCATGAGCACACACCTCCACCGGGGGGGAATCAATGCCCAGCGGACTGATATTTTTGCTGATGTGCTCTTCGTGTCTTGAACGCAACATGGCTTCTCGACAGGACAGGCCGACAGCGCCGGTTTCCGAACTACAGCCATTGTGCGGAGAGGATGGGGTCTCCACCAATGCCAGATGTCATCCACCGCTCGGGAACGCCATGGGGGAAGGGCGTTGTGTGCCTCCACTGACCACGCCTTAGACTACTCATAGTGGGAGTAACATAGGTGGTAACATGACACATCTCTAGGCAAAACCGATGATGTGGCGAGTAATTAATAAGGAAAGAGAGGCATGTGGTAACATAGCTAGTTACTGTAACATCACACATACCAAGGCAAGATGAGTCTACAACCTAATAAATGATGTGTTGCATGACACCACATATATGTTACTCCCCACTACAGAGGTAGTAACATATGCTAGTAACATATGCATGTTACTAGTCTAAGTTACTACCCATTGTGACTAGTCTTAGGATGCGCACTATTGGGGATCATGAGGGACACCTTCAGTCCAGGCTCTTCCTCACCTTCTTTATTTGACTCTCTTTTATTAGTGTGTGAATGTGTGTTTGTACAGGATGGACACCTTCAGTCCAGACGCACTGTTTATATGTATGCATGGATCAGATTGTCAATTATGTGAACCAGAGAAGAATACACATGTGAATGTCGAGGACAACAATCGATCAGAAATTCAGAATGCTTTCATTATGAGACTCTGTGAAGACAGTGTAATTGTCATATAGTATACCATTTTTCTCATTAGGTTTTGAGAAAACAATGATGCAGTATGGAGAACTTGATCCTTTACGTTGGAAGAAAGGACTATCTGCAGGGCAACATGGGTATCTCATATCTATATCTTTAGCATTCAGGTATGTGAGGTGCAACTATAGATGTGCAATCTTTTGATTTTGCATCTCATGCACAAGCACATTGATCACATTCTTTATTCAGACGCGTATGGGCTAAACCATAAAAAAGATCCTCCAAATAGTGTGTTCTTTTTATGCACATTCTCACTAGTAGAAAACGGGACTTTAATCCCGGTTCGGGACTAAAGGCCCTCCCCTTTAGTCCCGGTTGTGTTACGAACCGGGACTAAAGGCGGAGGCCTTTAGTCCCGGTTGGTAACAACAACCCGGAGTAAAGGAATTTGTTTGTTTTTTTTCATTTTTTGGGAAAATAAATTGAATTTTTTTTGAATTTTTTTGCGATTTTCAAAATTTTGAATTATTTGATCTCTAATCACCCCTCAAAACTGCTCAATTTAATCTCTAATATCTAATCACCCCTCATCATTCCAAATCGTCTAACTTCCCGGACGGTCACCCATCCTCTCACTACAACAGCCTGAGCACGCTTAAGTTCCGAGTTCTATTCCCCCTCGCTTCCAAGTCTACACTTGTTGTTTTTCTAACAATAGTAAGCCGTAAATCCTGTTAACCCTTAGGAGTTGAACTTGAGAATGAAGTCACATGTTTCATCGGTTGAGTTTGAAACTATTATTCTTAAAACCCAGCATATGCAGATATGGCCTTGGAACACTGAGACTGAAAGGTCAAGTGTGAATCATATAGTAGATATGATCGACATAGTGATGTTCACCATTGAAAACTACTCCATCTCACGTGATGATTGGACATGCTTTAGTTGATTTGGATCACAAGATCACTTAGATGATTAGAGGGATGTCTATCTAAGTGGGAGTTCTTAAGTAATATGATTAATTGGACTTTAATTTATCATGAACTTAGTACCTGATAGTCTTTTGCATGTCTATGTTTGTTGTATATAAATGGCCTCTGCTACTGTTTCGTTGAATTTTAATGCGTTCCTAGAGAAAGCTAAGTTGAAAGATGATGGTAGCAATTACACGGACTGGGTCCATATCTTTAGGATTATCCTCATTGCCGCACAGAAGAGTTACCTCTTGGAAGCACCGCTAGGTGCAAGACCCGCAGCAGGAGCAACGTCGGACGTTCTAAACGCCTGGCAGAGAAAAGCTGATGAATACTTGATAGTTCAGTGTGCCATGCTTTACGGCTTAGAACCGGGACTTCAACAAAGTTTTGAACATGATGGAGCATATGAAATGTTCCAAGAATTGAAGTTAATATTTCAAGCAAATGCCCAGATTGAGAGATATGAAGTCTCCAATAAGTTCTACAGCTGCAAAATGGAAGAGAATAGTTATGTCAGTGAACATATACTCAAAATGTCTGGGTATCATAATCAGTTGACTCAACTGGGAGTTAATCTTCCGGTTGACAGTGTCATTGACAGAGTTCTTCAATCACTGCCACAAAGCTATTAAACCTTCATGATGAACTATGCCATGCAAGGGATGGATAAGACAATTTCCGAGCTATTCGCAATGCTAAAGGCTGCAGAGGTAGAAATCAAGAAGGAGCATCAAGTGTTGATAGTTAACAAAGGAACTAGTTTCAAGAAAAAGCGTAAAGGGAAGAAGGGGAACTTCAAGAAGAACGGCAAGCAAGTTGCTGCTCAAGTGAAGAAACCCAAGTCTGGACCTAATCCTGAGACTGAGTGCTTCTACTGCAAAGGGACTCGTCACTGGAAGCGGCCGGAACTGCCCCAAGTATTTGGCGGATAAGAAGGATGGCAAAGTGAAAGGTATATTTGATATACATGTTATTGATGTGTACCTTACTAATGCTCGCAGTAGTGCCTGGGTATTTGATACTGGTTCTGTTGCTCGTATTTGCGAATCAAAATAGGAGCTACGGGTTAAGCGAAGATTGGCTAAGGACGAGGTGACGATGCGTGTGGGAAATGGTTCCAAAGTCGATGTGATCGCCGTCGGCACGCTACCTCTACATGTACCTTCGGGATTAGTTTTAGACATGAATAATTGTTATTTGGTGCCAGCGTTAAGCATGAACATTATGTCTGGATCTTGTTTGATGTGAGACAGTTATTCATTTAAATCAGAGAATAACGATTGTTCTATTTATATGAGTAATATCTTTCATGGTCATGCACCCTTGTTGAGTGGTCTATTTTTATTGAATCTCAATAGTAGTGATATACATATTCATAGTGTTGAAGCCAAAAGATATAAGTTTAATAATGATAGTGCAACTTATTTGTGGCACTGCCGTTTAGGTCATATTGGTGTAAAGAGCATTAAGAAACTCCATGATGATGGGCTTTCGGAATCAATTGATGCTTGCGTACCATGCCTCATGGGCAAGATGACTAAGACTCCGTTCTCCGGAACAATGGAGCGAGCTACCGACTTACTGGAAATAATACATACTGATGTATGCGGTCTTATGAGTGTTGAGGCTCGCGGCAGGTATCGTTATTTTCTGACCTTCACAGGTGATTTGAGCGGATACGAGTATATCTACTTGATGAAACAAAAGTCTGAAACATTGGAAAAGTTCAAAGAATTTCAGAGTGAAGTGGAAAACCATCGTAACAAGAAAATAAAGTTTCTACGATCTGATCGTGGAGGTGAATATTTGAGTTACGAGTTTCGTCTTCATTTGGAACAATGTGGAATAGATTCGCAACTCACACCACCCGGAACACCACAGCGTAATGGAGTGTCCGAACGTCATAACCTCACTTTATTAGATATGGTGCGATCTATGATGTCTCTTACTGATTTACCGCTATCGTTTTGGGGTTATGCTTTAGAGACAACTGCATTCACGTTAAATAGGGCACCATCTAAATCTGTTGAAACGACACCATATGAACTGTGGTTTGGCAAGAAACCTAAGTTGTCATTCCTTAGAGTTTGGGGTTGCGATGCTTATGTAAAAAAGCTTCAACCTGATAAGCTCGAACCCAAATCGGAGAAATGTGTCTTCATAGGATACCCAAAGGAGACTATTGGGTACACCTTCTATCACAGATCCGAAGGCAAGATATTTGTTGCTAAGAATGGATCCTTTCTAGAGAAGGAAATTCTCTCAAAATTAAAGAAGTGAGTGGGAGGAAAGTAGAACTTGATGAGGTAATTATACCCGCTCCCTCATTGGAAAGTAGTTTATCACAGAAATCAGTTCCAGTTATTCCTACACCAATTAGCGAGGAAGCTAATGATGATGATCATGAAGCTTCTGATCAAGTTACCACCCAACCTCGTAGGTCAACTAGAGTAAGATCCGCACCAGAGTGCTACGGTAATCCGGTTCTGGATGGCATGTTACTTGACCATGACGAACCTACGAACTATGAGGAAGCAATGATGAGCCCATATTCCGCGAAATGGCTTGAGGCCATGAAATATGAGATGGGATCCATGTATGAGAACAAAGTGTGGACTTTGGTTGACTTGCACGATGATCGGCAAGCCATAGAGAATAAATGGATCTTCAAGAAGAAGACTGACGCTTACGGTAATGTTATTGTCTACATAGCTCGACTTGTTGCGAAAGGTTTTCGACAAGTTCAAGGAGTTGACTACGATGAGATTTTCTCACCCGTTGCGATGCTTAAGTCTGTCCGAATCATGTAAGCAATTGACACATTTTCTGATTATGAAATTTGGCAAATGGATGTCAAAACTGCATTCCTCAATGGATTTTTGGAAGAAGTGTTGTATATGATGCAAGCAGAAGGTTTTGTCGATCCAAAGGGGGCTAACAAAGTGTGCAAGCTCTAGCATTCCATTTATGGATTGGTGCAAGCCTCTCGGAGTTGGAATAAACGTTTTGATAGTGTGATCAAAGCATATGGTTTTATACTGACTTTTGGAGAAGCCTGTATTTAAAAGAAAGTAAGTGGGAGCTCTATAGCATTTCTAATATTATATGTGGATGACATATTGTTGTTTGGAAATGATATAGAATTTCTGGATAACATAAAAGGATACTTGAATAAGAGTTTTTCTATGAAAAACCTCGGTGAAGCTGCTTACATATTGGGCATCCAGATCTATAGAGATAGATCAAGACACTTAATTGGACTTTCAAAAAGCACATACCTTGATAAGATTTTGAAGAAGTTCAAAATGGACCAGTCAAAGAAATGGTTCTTGCCTGTATTACAAGGTGTGAAGTTGAGTGAGACTCAATGCCCGACCACTGCAGAAGATAGAGAGAAAATGAAAGTTATTCCCTATGCCTCAGCCATAGGTTCTATCATGTATGCAATGTTGTGTACCAGACCTGATGTGTGCCTTGCTATAAGTAATCCAGGAGTGGATCACTGGACAACGGTCAAGAACATCCTGAAATACCTGAAAAGGACAAAGGATATGCTTCTCGTTTATGGAGGTGACAAAGAACTTGTTGTAAATGGTTATGTCTATGCAAGCTTTGACACTGATTCGGATGACTCTAAGTCTCAAACCGGATACATATTTATATTTAATGGTGGAGCTGTTAGTTGGTGCAGTTCCAAACAAAGTGCCATGGTGGGATCTACGTGTGAAGTGGAGTACATAGCTGCTTCGGAAGTAGCAAATGAAGGAGTCTGGATGAAGGAGTTTGTATCCGATCTAGGTGTCATACCTAGTGCATCAGGTCCAATGAAAATCTTTTGTGACAATACTGGTGCAATTGCCTTGGCAAAGGAATCCAGATTTCACAAGAAGACCAAGCACATCAAGAGACGCTTCAATTCCATCCGTCATCAAGTGTCGGAAGGGGACATTGAGATTTGCAAGATACATATGGATCTGAATGTGGCAGACCCGTTGACTAAGCCTCTCCCACGAGCAAAACATGATCAACACCAAGACTCCATGGGTGTTAGAATCATTACTGTGTAATCTAGATTATTGACTCTAGTGCAAGTGGGAGACTGAAGGAAATGTGCCCTAGAGGCAATAATAAAGTTGTTATTTACATTTAATTATATCATTATGAATGTTTGTTATTCATGCTAGAATTGTATTAACCTGAAATTAGTACATGTGTGAATATATAGACAAACAGAGTGTCCCTAGTATGCCTCTACTTGACTAGCTTGTTTATCAAAGATGGTTATGTTTCCTAGCCATAGACATGTGTTGTCATTTTATGAATGGGATCACATCATTAGAGAATGATGTGATGGACAAGACCCATCCGTTAGCTTAGCACTATGATTGTTTTGTTTGTTGCTATTGCTTTCATAATGACTTATACATGTTCCTCTGACTATGATATTATGTCACTCCTGAATATCGGAGGAACACTTAGTGTGCTATCAAACGTCACAACGTAATTGGGTGATTACAAAGATTCTCTATAGGTGTCTCCGATGGTGTTTGTTGAGTTGGCATAGATCGAGATTAGGATTTGTCACTCCAATTGTCGAAGAAGTATCTCTGTGCCCTCTCGGTAATGCACATCACTATGAGCCTTGCAAGCAGTGTGACAAATGAGTTAGTTGTGGGATGATGCATTATGGATCGAGTAAAGAGACTTGTCAGTAACGAGATTGAACTAGGTCTGGTGATACCGACAATCGAATCTTGAGCAAGTAACGTACCGATGACAAAGGGAGCAACGTATGTCGTTGTGTGGTTTGACCGATAAAGATCATCGTAGAATATGTAGGAGCCAGTACGAGTATCCAGGTTCTGCTATTGGTTTTTAACCGGAGAGGTGTCTCGGTCATGTGTACATAGTTCTCGAACCCGTAGAGTTCGCACGCTTAACGTTCAATGACGATTGGTATTATGAGTTTATGTGATTTGATGTACCAAAGGTTGTTCGGAGCCCGGGATGAGATCACGGACATGATGAGTAGTCTTGAAATGGTCGAGACATAAAGATTGATATATTGGACCATGTTTTTCGGAGACCGGAAGTGTTTCGGATAAAACAGAGTGCCGGAGGGTTACCGGAACCCCCCCAGGAAGTTAATGGGCCACCATGGCCGGCCAGGAGGTGGCGCCCCCCCCCCAGTCCAAATTGGACAAGGGGTTGGGGAGGCGCCCTCTCCTTCCATCTCTCCCCTTCCTCCTTCCATCCCCTCCATGTTGGACTAGGAAAGGGGGGAACCTACTCCTAGTAGGAGTAGGATCCCCCCCTTGGGCGCGCCCCTTGAGGCCGGCCGGCCCCATCCTCCCCTCCTTTATATACAGTGAGGGGGCACCCCATAGACACACAGGTTGATCTTTAGCCGTGTGTGGTGGCCCCCTCCAAAGTTTTACACCTCGGTCATATCGTCGTAGTGCTTAGGCGAAGCCCTGCGCCGGTAACTTCATCATCACCGTCACCACGCCGTCATGCTGACGGAACTCTCCCTCGGCCTCAGCTGGATCTAGAGTTCGAGGAACATCACCAAGCTGAGCGTGTGCAGATCACAGAGGTGCCGTGCGTTCGGTACTTGATCGGTTGGATCGCGAAGACGTTTGACTACGTCAACCACGTTACTTAACGCTTCCGCTTTCGGTCTACGAGGGTACGTGGACACACTCTCCCCGCTCGTTGCTATGCTTCTCCTAGATAGATCTTGCGTGATCGTAGGAATTTTTTGAAATACTACGTTCCCCAACGGGGGGGGGGGGTAGAGTTTGAACCCCTTTAGTCCGGGATGGTGTCCATCCAATCCTACCGTCGACTAAATCTGCTAGCATAACAACTATTAATACAAAACAGTAGCAAAATTAATATTAATTAATTACAAAAATTTATCTACTGTTGTCTAATTGAAGCATACTGCAACATGTTAAAATCTACAGAAAGACCTAACTAAAAGTAATTGAAAACAACAATTAAAGGACTAAAACCACTATATAAGCAAAGCAGTACTATTTTAATTAAAATCCTAAATTCAATTGTTCTAAAAATAACCAAATAAATCGCACTGTGACAACAATCTCACATGTGACTAGGAGCAAAAAGAATTAAATTAAAAACTATTTTTAAACTCAAATTATTCACAGTTTAGGGTTTGAAGAAAATTTGAAAAAAATTCGTATGTAAATTATTCAAATTTGAAAACTAATGGCACAAACAGAAACTAGACAAAATTTTGAATCTAATGCAAAAAGAATCACTCAAAAACATCTAATATCCTAAAAGATATAAGAAATTTAAAACAGAAACTACAAACAAAAAACAAATGGAAAAACAATTTTCAGAACCCCTTTAGTCCCGGTTTGAGACACGTACCGGGACTAAAGGTTATCGCACCCTTTAGTCCCGGTTCTTGTCTCAAACCAGGACTAAAGTTCTAATATTTAGTCCCGATTTGAGACACAAACTGGGACTAAAGGGTGTGAATTTGAGACACAAACCGGGACTAAAGGGCCTCACGCCCTTTAGTCCCGGTTTGTGTCTCAAATCGTGACTAAAGGTCCCATTTGAACCGGGACTAATGCCTTCCCGATGCCTCAGTGAAAGTGTGTTTACAAATTCGTCACTAAGGAATTTCAGGGTCAGGAAACTCCTAAGTCACAAGTACTCAGATGCAAACATAACATGACAAAAGCACAGATTATAGAAAGCGTAAACACGAGATAAGCAGGCTGAAGACAAACTAACTGGAGAAATTGAACTAAGGAAATTGAGAAAGTCTTCAGGCAAAGTCTTCAAACAGTAGCGATCAAGTACACAACACAGTAATGAGAAAATGAAAGGGTTGAGGAAATAGAACCAGTTTTCATGGTGAAGACAGTGATTTAATAGACCAGTTCCAACTGCTGTGACAGTTGTACGTCTGGTTGGAGCATATAGGTATTTAAACCTGAGAACACACAGTCCCGGACACATAGTCCTCACTGTATTATCCTTGAGCTAAGGTTACACAGACTGTCGGGGGAAACTGCCCGCCACGAACACCTATGGGACCGGAGCCCCTTGTCTGTGCGGTACGAGGGCGGAGGGAGCACGGAGAGCAGATCGTAGCGAGCACGCGGGCAGTCTTTACCCAGGTTCGGGCCGCGGTGAGCGCGTAAAACCCTACTCCTGCCTTGGTTTGTATTGAGCTCGGGAGCTTGAAGAGCTACAGTAGCAGCTACACCGAGCGCGAGAGTGGCAAAGGTTTCGAACCGAACCGAACCCAACCAAACCGAACCCCCCCACGTTGCGCATGGGCCTCCTTTTATAGTGCAAGGGGTCACCGACAGGTGTCAACGCAGGAGAAAGGGGTAAAAATGTAAAAGAGGTGGTAGTTGGAATAGTGCGGGAACAGTGAAGCTACAGTGCGTGAACAAAGTGGTCGCTACCTACTTTGTGATGGGGACAAGGGCATTTAATGCCCGTCGCCGTCGACCCCAAAAGCTCCCGCCCTTGTGTCTCCGTCTGCCACGGCGATGGATCCACCACCGTGGAGTGTCACCGTGTCCCCCAGGCTGCACAGCCATCCGCCACGCGTCCCTTGGAAGGCCCAGGCACGCGTGGGCTGATGAGCTGGAGCGCGGCACCTGGCGCAATTCTCCGGCAAGCACCTTGCCGGGTCTTGACCTTGCCGGGCCCGGAGCTTGCGGGCTCAGAACTTGTCGCTCCCGGGCCCTCGCCGACGCATATAGCGCCGAGGCGTGTCTTCTATGACGTAATCTTCTAGTCTTCCTGGCGAGCTCCTCTTGCCAGGGCCTTGCGTGAGTGATGTAACCTTGAGCCTGGAACGGCCTTCCCGGCAAACTCCGCTTGCCGGGGTCTCGATCTTCTGTCTTATATACTTTGTTTTTGAATGGTTTGGCATGGAGCAGGAAAGTCTTCGGCGAGCACTTGGTAAACCCTGCCGCGGGAAGCTGCAACCGCCCGTGCACAAGTTGGGGTACTGAGGTGCCCCTACCTTAGTACACCGACAGAGCCCCGGCTCGGGCCACACACGGTGCCGAGCGCTGTTGGGCCAGGCCCAAAGCGTCTGCAGGCACGGGCACACGCGCCCACGGCGCCGAATCCACTTCAGATCCGCCGCGCATCCCCGTAACAGCACGCGTCGATTGCGGCGTCGTGGGATGGGACGTGCCCACGTTCTTTTAATGGAAAGAGCGAAACGCCCCCCACTTCCCCATAAAAGCAGAGGAAGCAGGAGCGGTTCCCCTCCTTTCGCTTTCATTGCATCTTCTTCCTCCTTGACCTAACTCTTGAACAGAGAAACAGGAGAGGAATTACGGGCATCTTATCTTCTAATTTGTAAGCCCTTGGGCCTTAGTTGTATTTAAAATATGTAATCCTCTCTATCATGTTTTTCATCCTCTATGGACTTGTACTAAACTAGGATGTTTTAATGAAAAGAGGGGAACGCTTGTCGGACCGAGTCTTTTACTTGACTTCGTGCCTTGTATGTTCCCATCTACGCTCTCGGGGAGCTTGCCGGCGCGAACACGCTTGCTGAGTGCGGGACATCAGCAGCCCGCTGGCGGTGTTGCTTCCGGCAAGCAACCTTGCCGGGCCAGTTGCAGCGCACTTGTGTTTGTTGAGCGGACTCGGAAACAAACCAAGGGCGCAACTGGGCCACGACCTGGCTCCTCCGCGCACGGGTTTTACAAGACACGCTCGTTCAAGGACGCAGCCCCGCTTTCCCCGGTCCATGAGAGGATGCATGACGAGGGATGAAAAACTTATCTGATTCCGCAGCTTTTCGGTGCTATTATCCCGGCCGGGAAGGAATCTTGGCACTCGCAGCCCCCGGCAACTCTGGCTCCGCCAAAATCCAGGTGCTGGTGTGCTCTTCTGGTTTCTCCTTGTTGCTGTAATTTCAGCCATGAAAACAGCTGAGATAGGTCTGCAACAGTTTCATTATTTACATGTATATGTATATAAATCCTTTTCCATGCGACTTTGCAATACGATGCCATGCCTTGCCCTTCGTATGTTTATACTCTACGCTGCTAGGGAGCTTGCCGGCAAAGGGCCCTTGCCGCGAGCGCTGAGTGCTGAACTCGAAGCAGCCCGCTGGTCAAGGTCTCACCGGCAAGCAACCTTGCCGCGGCTAGTCGCAACGCACTTAGCTTGCTGAGCGGACTCGAAAACGAAACAAGGGCGCGACACTTGTCGCAGCTCACTTAAATCGTTGAGCGTGCTCGAAAGCAAGATAAGGGTGCGGCTATCCGCGGGTAGGTTCCTCCACGCACAAGTTTCTCATACGAAGGGCATCTTACGGCAGGGCCTGCTACGTTACACCCTCCACTTTACACCCTTTGTGCGCTTTTACCCTACGCTTCTAGGGAAACTTGCCGGCAAAGGGGCCCTTGCCGCGAGCGCTGAGTGCTGAACTCGAAGCAGCCTGCTGGCTAAGGTCTTACCGGCAAGCAACCTTGCCGCGGCTAGTCGCAACGCACTCAGCTTGCTGAGCGGACTCGAAAACGAAACAAGGGCGCGACACTTGTCGCAGCTCACTTAAATCGTTGAGCGTGCTCGAAAGCAAGATAAGGGTGCGGCTATCCACGGGTAGGTTCCTCCGCGCATGGTATTGCGTACAAAGGACGAACGCACGAGGAGCATAACATAAAAAAGCATGGAACTAAGGAGTGCTCTGCACAAAAGTTCGGACGACTTAGCTTTTCTATTTCCAACAATCCGTCGAGGCCGTACTCCTCCCCCGATCCTTCCCCTTTGTATGTTCTCGTCCTTACGCTTTCGGGGAGCCCACCAGCGCAAACATGCTTGCTGATCGCAGGGCATCAGCGGTCCGCTGGCGGTGCAGCCCCCGGCGGAAAGAACTTGTCGGGCTGGTTGCGGCGCACTTTTATCGTCGAGTGGACTCAAGATGAACCGACGGCGCCGCGTCCAGGTCCCTCATACAGGGTATGGATTCTCAGGGGGTACAACCCAAAAGTTCGGAGCTTGGCAATTTTCTTTGCCCTACTGGCCGGTGGACCGGTCGGCGGGGCTCGATGGCGCGTTCTCGACGGTAGCGCGGCGCCCCGGGGAGACGCGCCTGCCGGAGTGAGCACCAGAGCTGCCGTCCTTGCCAGGTTTGACCTTTGGCTGGTTTGTCTTTGTTTCCTCGCACTTGCCGGTGGAGCTCGATGGCGCGTCCTCGACGGCAGCGCAGCGCTCCGGGGAGATGCGCTTGCCGGAACGAGCACCAGAGCTGTCCTTGCCGGACTTGGCCTTCTTCTTCCCCCGGGGAGCTTCAGCGGCAAGTAGCTCGCGCTCTGCCGCAGCAGCTGCTTCCCGGTAGATCTTGTCGGTGCGGACGAGCGCATCCTTCTTGTCGCCGGTCGTCGAGGACCTGGCGTTGATCCCGACGAGCCCGCGGATCCGACGATGCCGTGGAGCCGTCGTCGGCGTTGTTCCGGCGGGGCGGCGTCTTTTGCTTCTGCGGCGGGGAGTGCACGGTGGTTGCACCCCCGGCGGTCTTGTCGCCGTCGGCCTTCGTCTTCTCAGCTTGCCGCGGCCGCGAGGTCGCCGGCTGCTGTGAAGAGTCTTTGTTGGCGAAGGCGATCAGGCTCTGGATGGTAGCCCTCCAGTCTTCGGCCTTGTCCGCCGCCGGAGGGACGTCGAGGAGCGGTTGCGCCCTTGCGAGCGCTTCTGCCGGAGTGGAGGGGAGCGGGCGAAGCGTGCGAGGAGCGGATATGCTCGGACTCCTAACAGCGTTAGAAGGAGCAGGATCCTGTCCCGGCGCCTTCGCTTTGCTTGTGTCCGGACGGTGGTCCGGAGCATCCCGCGAGCCTCCGGTGTGCCCCTGCCCCAGCAGGCGGATACCACCTCCCGTGGTACGGCGCTGCTGGGTTGTCGTGTGCTGAGATGGACGCGGCGTGTCCATGGAGACCGAGGCGCGGTCATCCATCTTGTCCTTGGATCTGGTGGCGCCGCGAGTGTCCTCACCGACGACCACCCTTCCGACGGCGTCTCCTCCGCCCACCGTTGGCTCCAGTGGCGGCGGATGAGACGCAGACGGGGCTGCAACCTCCGAAGCCTTCTTCTTCGGGGCCATGGCGCAATTGTTGATGAAGTTGCTGATGAAACTGGAGAGGTTGATGAAGAACGCGCCCGCGTGAACGCCGGATCAGGTCCGCACAACCTCGACGCCCCCTACCTGGCGCGCCAAAGATGTCGGGGGAAACTGCCCGCCACGAACACCTATGGGACCGGAACCCCTTGTCTGTGCGGTACGAGGGCGGAGGGAGCACGGAGAGCAGATCGTAGCGAGCACGCGGGCAGTCTTTACCCAGGTTCGGGCCGCGGTGAGCGCGTAAAACCCTACTCCTGCCTTGGTTTGTATTGAGCTCGGGAGCTTGAAGAGCTACAGTAGCAGCTACACCGAGCGCGAGAGTGGCAAAGGTTTCGAACCGAACCGAACCCAACCGAATCAACCCCCCCACGTTATGCATGGGCCTCCTTTTATAGTGCAAGGGTCACCGACAGTGTCAACGCAGGAGAAAGGGGTAAAATGTAAAAGAGGTGGTAGTTGGAATAGTGCGGAACAGTGAAGCTACAAAGGCGTGAGCAGTGGTCGCCACCTACTTTGACAAGGGGGACAAGGGCATTTAATGCCCGTCGCCGTCGACCCCAAAAGCTCCCGCCCTTGTGTCTCCGTCGCCACGGCGATGGATCCACCACCTTGAGTGTCACCGTGTCCCCAGGCTGCACAGCCATCCGCCACGCGCCCCTCAGGAAGGCCCAGGCGGCGCTGGGCTGATGAGCTGAGCGCGGGCACACAGCTGAATTCTCCGGCAAGCACCTTGCCGGGTCTTGACCTTGCGGGCCCGGAGCTTGCCGGGCTCAGAATTTGTCGCTCCCGGCCCTTGCCGACGCATATAGCGCCGAGGCGTGTCTTCTATGACGTAATCTTCTAGTCTTCCGGCGAGCTCCTCTTGCCGTGGCCTTGCGTGAGTGATGTAACCTTGAGCCTGGAACGGCCTTCCCGGCAAACTCCGCTTGCCGGGGTCTCGATCTTCTGTCTTATATACTTTGTTTTTGAATGGTTTGGCATGGAGCAGGAAAGTCTTCGGCGAGCACTTGGTAAACCCTGCCGCGGGAAGCTGCAACCGCCCGTGCACAAGTTGGGGTACTGAGGTGCCCCTACCTTAGTACACCGACACAGACCTCGCCCAATCACGCGTGGTAAGTCTTCAGGTGACTTCCAAACCTTCACAAACACGGTCACTCGGCGATCCACAATTTCCTCTTGGATGCTCTAGACCATGACGCCTAACCGTCCGGAAGATGCACAGTCTTCAAAGGTAACAAGCATCGGATCCACACAGGAACAATCTCTTCAGTGATGCTCAATCACTTTGGGTTTGTAGGTGTTTGGTTTTGGGCTTTCCTCACTTGATGATTTTCACTCAAAGTCCTCGGAGAATGGGATGCTCTCAGTGACAAGTGTTAGTTTCTCTCGGAGCAGCCAACGAGCTAGTGGTTGTAGGGGGGGGGGTATTTATAGCCTAGGGAGCAGCCCGACATGATAAGACATATATGCCCTCCAATGATATGACCGTTAGGTGGATAGATATTTTTGGACAGCTGGCGCATAGCACAATGATGTCTACTACACAACCTTCTTCTTGTAGACGTTGTTGGGCCTGCAAGTGCACATGTTTGTAGGACAGTAGCAAATTTCCCTCAAGTGGATGACCTAAGGTTTATCAATCCGTGGGAGGCGTAGGATGAAGATGGTCTCTCTCAAACAACCCTGCAACCAAATATCAAAGAGTCTCTTGTGTCCCCAACACACCCAATACAATGGCAAATTGTATAGGTGCACTAGTTTGGCGAAGAGATAGTGATACACGTGCAATATGGCTAGTAGATATAGGTATTTGTAATCTGAAATTATAAAAACAGCAAGGTAACTAGTGATAAAAGTGAGCGTAAACGGTATTGCAATGATAGGAAACAAGGCCTAGGGTTCATACTTTCACTAGTGCAAGTTCTCTCAACAATAATAACATAGATAGATCATATAACAATCCATCGACATACAACAAAGAGTCACTCCAAAGCCACTAATAGCGGAGAACAAACGAAGAGATTATGGTAAGGTACGAAACCACCTCAAAGTTATTCTTTTGGATCAATCTATTCAAGAGTTCGTACTAGAATAACACCTTAATATACAAATCAACCAAAACCCTAATGTCACCTAGATACTCCATTGTCACCTCAAGTATCCGTGGGCATGATTATGCGATATGCATTACACAATCTCAGATTCATCCAACCAACACAAAGTACTTCAAAGAGTGCCCCAAAGTTTCTACCGAAGAGTCAGGACGAAAACGTGTGCCAACCCCTATGCATAGGTTCATGGGCGGAACCCGCAAGTTGATCACCAAAACATACATCAAGTGGCACGTGATATCCCATTGTCACCACAGATAAGCGCGGCAAGACATACATCAAGTGTTCTCAAATCATTAAAGACTCAATCCGACAAGATAACTTCAAAGGGAAAACTCAATTCATCACAAGACAGTAGAGAGGGAGAAACATCATAAGATCCAACTATAATAGAAAAGCTCGCGATACATCAAGATCGTGCCATAGAGACACACGAGAGAGAGAGAGAGAGAGAGAGAGAGAGAGAGAGAGAGATCAAACACATAGCTACTGGTACATACCCTCAGCTCCGAGGGTGAACTACTCCCTCCTCGTCATGGAGAGCACCGGGATGATGAAGATGGCCAACGGTGATGGGATCCCCCTCCGCCAGGGTGCCGGAACAGGCTCCCGAGAGGTTTTTGGTGGCTACAGAGGCTTACGGTGGCAGAACTCCCAATCTATCTTCTGTCTCGATGTTTATAGGGTACGTAGGCTTATATAGGCAAAAGAAGTCGGTCGGGGGTGCCTCGAGGGGCCCACAAGAGGGTAGGGCGCGCCCAGGGGGTGGGTGCGCCCCCTGTCTCGTGGCTTCCTCGATGCTCCCTTTACTTCAACTCCAAGTCGCCTCGGTCATAATCTTCCCAAAAATCACGCTGCCGAAGGGTTCATTCCATTTGGACTCCGTTTGATATTCCTTTTCTTCGAAATACTGAAACAGGCAATAAAACAGTAATATGGGCTGGGCCTTCGGTTAATAGGTTAGTCCCAAAAGTAATATAAAAGTGGATAATAAATCCCGTAATCATTCAAAACAGATAATAAAATAGCATGAATGCTTCATAAATTATAGATACGTTGGAGACGTATCACACAACAACGGTTGGAAATTTGAGATTCAAATTCCTCAGGGCTATCATGTTCCTCACTTGTAGGCAATCCGCACTGGCGAATTCCTAACTCCTTAGTCAGAACAAATTCCTCAAAGACCAGAAGAACTTCGTCTCTGTAACTAAAGAAATTGACTGAACTGTATGAGATTTCCAATGGCTTCGCTCGAAGGGATTGGTAGGTGTAAGATTTTGAGATGACTATCACCTGGAAACTTTTCCTTAGTATTTCCTCGACCCCCTTTAACAGTACTAGTGGTTGCCCTGGCAATTTCATCAGCGACTGGAATAGCTTCATCAGCCCTGGTACTCTCATTTTCATCAGTAGCCTTATTTTCGTAAGCAGTGCTGGCATGTTCTTCAGTAGGCTGAGTAGAGGCTTCAGCCTGAGGAATTTCATGTTGCGATGATGCTGCAACATTTGAGGTGAAATTTTCAGCCATTTTCATAAATCTGACTTTGGCTCCAAGACAATCTACACGGTAGGCCTCAAATTCATCACTGAGTCCTTTGATCTCAGCTTGTACAACCACAAGTTCTTCAGTTGTCATTTTGACAACGTTCTTCTTCAGGAAACGCTCTTTCTTGTATCGAGCTTTCTTCGACTGCCTGGCCTTCTCAAACTTCCATTTTTTCTTCACCTATGAAGGCAGTCAACATGTGACTTTGGCCAGGAGTGAGCTTGAAGTTAGGCATAGGAGTGTTGGGGTCCTTGTGCCAGAGATCAATGAAATCAAGGATCAGCTTGGGATCCAATAGAAGAGGCACATCTGTGCCTTTGGCTCTTGCGGCCCTTTGCTATCTATCTCTGATGATTTTAGCGAGTTCTTATCATCAGCTTCGTCTTCATTGGAGAGCACATGAAAGGCAACCTGCTTCTTATGGGGACTTGGTCTAGAGCCTCGTCCAGTAGTAGCCTTGGTCTTCAACAAAGTGGGGCCAGTTGAGGATTGCGGAAGAGCTGAAGAACTTGCAGAGGCTCCTGACGCAATTGAGATGCCTATGGTCATTTGACACGAGGCGAGATGCACAGGTGCTGAGGACTTTGCCGGAGGAGCTGAGGACTTTGTAATTGGAGGAACTAGAGGAACTTGAGGAATTTGCCGTGAGGGCATTGATGAGATCGGCCTTGAGGGCATTGCTGAACTTGGCCATGAGGGCATTGCTGAAGAATTGGGCTTGTGAGCTGGCTTCTTGAGCACGGCCTTCTTAGGCTTGCTAGCAGAGGCAGCAATAGAGTCTTCATTGAATTTCCTCACTGCTTCCTTAGATATTTTGGCCAGTTTTGCTTGTTTCTTGGCCCATTCATCAGGATAGTTCTGACCGTCCTTGAGGCTAGTGGGATCAGAAATTTGGCCAGGTGCCAATGGAGGTCTTGGGTAAGGAGGGTGAAGAGCGAATTTCTTCAGGTACTTTGGAGTGACATATCTATACTCCCTCCATTCTCGTGCCCTTCTCCTCTCTATCTTTTGTATGCGCACCTTGCGCTGATTCGTATTCTCCTTGACATGTTTGGCCTCATCAGGAGTACAATATTCTTCATAAATGTCATCAGGAATCTCAAACGCTGTGTTGACTTCCAGTTTCTTGCCTCCCTTCTGAGGTTTCTTGCCATCTGCCATTTTATTCAGCTTAGGATTTTGAACAATTGAGTTCTCTAAGGTATGCAATTTATCTTCGAGGAACGCTAGAAATGAGTTAAGTTGATGAGAACCTAGTTTCAGCAGCGGACATGTATACCTATGAACAGAGTATAGGTGCGAAGAATTTGGAGAGGTCATATGCATTCTCAGAAGTTTTTGCAAAAAGAACAAGTTTGAGGAATTTGACCAGATGTGTCTTCAGGAATTTCACTAAGCGTTCTTTCACTTAGGTTCCAGAGTTATATAGATTCAAAATCCACACAATTGAGGAATCTTCTAGAAAAATGTTGCTTTAGAGAAATAGATCAAGAACAAAGGCTTGTGTGAGGTGTTTAAAGTGTGGAAGTTGAAGAATAAACAACTTTTGAAGATTTGTAGAAATCATCAGAATCAACAAGGGCAGTAAAACTAACTTTTAATTACCCTTGACGAAGAACACGACGAACTGAGAGTAGTAGATTGCAAGTTTGTCAATCCAGATATTCCACGCCCTAACTTGGCAGAGGAAGATATATCCGCCCGGCGGCGGAGAGAAGAAATCTGTGGCTGGCACGAGTACGATGGCGACGAGGTCGATGCAGTGAAGATATTCCTCACCGACGATGATGGAAGTAGCGGCGGCGCTAGGTCTGGAAGCTCGAGCGGGGGAAGTGAGGTCGAGCAAGGTAAATGCAGTCTAAGGAGGGTAAGGGGTATATATAGCCGAGGTGAAAAACTGCTCGCCCGAGGAAAATGGACAAACGTGCCCCTGACTCTTCTCATCCTAGCAAGATGTGTCACTCATGTACAGAGCAGTGGTGATCGTGTGAGATCGTGGGTGAATAGATAAATCCTATCATGGGATGTGGAACGGTTTGAGCGGCAAAAGCCGAAAATTCAGATTAGAATGTTTCAACGTTTCAGTCGCAAATTCTTCAGCTAACAAGGACACAGTGAAGACATTGAACGGGTTTCAAATAGAATGGACATGAAGAATTTGTGAACAGATTGGGTTGAGTTTAGCATAGATGAGGAATGGTCCGATCACATTCACTTAGCAGAAAAAGCAACTTAAAGAATTAGCAATGAAGAATAACAACGGAAAGAGTGAAGTCATTGCAAAGTTGAAGAATTTGAACAACTAAGGAGATAAAAAAACATAAGAAGAACTCAAATTGAAGAATTTCAACATTTGTTGGTGGCGTGACCCACCGTATAAGAATGATGATTTCAGACGCCGTGTACAATTTTCGTAGGGCTTTGAGAATCAAATTCTTCGTTAATTTCTTCACACTGAGAGGGTTAGTCTTCATTGATTGAAGAAAAACGTTACTTCGTGTGTTGCACATCTAAGTCATCAGTTTTGCATAAGTGTTAGGATGTGTGTCCTTTTCAAAGAACATTCAAAGATTCTAAGATATTTAGCTCACACCGCAACTTGCTAAATCTCTTCTCATCCAAGGGCTTTGTGAAGATATCGGCTAGCTGTTCTTCAGTCTTCACGTGCTCGATAGAGATGTCGCCCTTCAACACATGATCACGAAGAAAATGATGACGAATCTGAATGTGCTTTGTCTTTGAGTGTTGAACTGGGTTATGAGCAATCTTGATGGCACTCTCATTGTCACAGTAGAGAGGCACATTCTTCACGTTGGTGCCGTAGTCCTTGAGGGTTTGCTTCATCCATAGCAATTGAGCACATCACGAACCAATAGCAATGTACTCAGCTTCAGCAGTAGAGAGTGATGCGCAGTTCTGTTTCTTCGAGGACCAACATACCAAGGATCGTCTGAGGAAATGGCATGTGCCATATGTTGACTTGCGCTCCACACAATCACCAGCATAGTCAGAGTCTGAATATCCATTGAGATCAAAATGCGAGCCCTTGAGATACCATAATCCAAGTGTTGGAGTCTGAGCTAGATATCGAATAATATGCTTCATAGCCTTATGGTGTGATTCCTTCGGTGTAGCTTGAAAGCGGGCACACATGCAAACACTAAGCATAATATCTGGCCTAGATGCAAATAAATAAAATAAAGAGCTAATCCTGGAGCGGTATACCTTTTGATCGAAGTCAATACCATTTTCATCAGTGCATAGATGGCCATTTGTGGGAATATGGATTTTGACGCCTTTGCAATCTTGCATGTCGAATTTCCAAAATAAATCCTTGAGGTATTTCTTTTGAGATATGAAGATGCCATTGCGTTATTTTCGTATTTGAAGACCTAAGAAGAATTCTAGTTCTCCCATCATAGACATTTGATATTTTTCACTCATCACTTAGGCAAATTCATCACTGTAACGTTGGTCAGTACAATCAAAGATGATATCCTCAACATATATTTAGCACACGAGTAATTTAACATCATAGGTTTTGGTGAATAGAGTTGGGTCAAGTGAACCAGGTTTGAAGCCTTTCTTCATGAGGAATTCCTTCGAAGTATCATACGACGCCCGAGGGGCCTGCTTGAGGCCATAGAGGGCCTTATTGAGTCTGAAGACTTTGTTAGGATGGTTTGGATCTTCAAAACCTAAGGGTTGAGCAACATATACTTCTTCCTCAAGCTTACCATTGAGGAATGCACTTTTCACATCCATTTGATATAAGATAATATTATGATGGTTAGCATAAGCAAGCAATATGCGAATAGCCTCAAGTCTAGCAACAGGCGCAAAAGTTTCATCGAAATCAATTCCTTCGACCTGTGTGTAGCCTTGAGCTACAAGTCGTGCCTTATTCCTCACCACAAGGCCATTTTCATCTTGCTTGTTGCGGTAAATCCATTTGGTGCTGATGATATTGTGCTTGGGAGGATCTGGTCGCTTGACAAGTTCCCAGACATTGTTGAGCTCGAACTGATGTAATTCCTCTTGCATAGCTTGAATCCACTCAGGCTCCAGAAATGCTTCATCTACCTTAGTGGGCTCTGTGATAGAGACGAAAGCAAAGTGCCCACAAAATTTAGACAAATGTGAAGATTTTGAGCGTGTGAGAGGACTTGGTGCGTTGATGTCGCTGATGATTTTCTCAATCTGCACTTCATTTGTGACGCACGTTGAGCTGGTTGACGACGAGGAATTTGCTCAGCATTTTCTTCAGAGCCATTTTCTTTAGGTGCACTAGCATGATGTTCTTCACGATCTGGAATGACTTCTTCACCAGATTCTTCAGTAGGAATGACATCCTCAGTAGCCTTGAACTTGATGGTTTCCTCAGGTGACTTCTCATCTAGCACAGGAGGTAGGTGCTCTCTTTGCGAGCCATTAGTTTCATTGAACCGCACATCTACAGTTTCAACAACCTTGTGGTGAAAGGAGTTGAAGACTCTGTAGGTGTTTGAGTCCTTTCTGTAACCAAGCATAAAACCTTCATGTGCTTTCGGTGCAAATTTAGAATTGCGATGAGGATCTCAAATCCAGAATTTCGCACTGAAGACTTAGAAATAACCCACACTGGGTTTCTTGTCAGTGAGGAGTTCATATGCGGTCTTTTTGAAGAATTTGTGAAGATATAGCCTATTGATGATGTGGCATGCAGTATCAATTGCCTCAATACATAAATGACTAGGCGTCTTGTATTCGTCAAGCATAGTGCAAGCCATCTCAACAAGAGTTCGGTTCTTGCGCTCCACGATGTTGTTCTGCTGAGGAGTATAAGGCGCAGATAACTCATGAGTAATACCAGGTTCATCAAGATAGTCATCAAGACCAGTGTTCTTGAACTCAGTTCCATTGTCACTTCTGATGTGCTTGATCTTCACACCAAAGTTGGTTGAAGCCCTCTAGGAAAATCGTTCGAAGACTTCTTGCACTTCACGTTTGTAAGTGACGATATGCACCCATGTGTAACGAGAATAATCATCAACAATAACAAAGCCATATAGAGATGCTTCATTGGTGAATGCAGAATAATGATTAGGGCCAAACAAATCCATGTGAAGCAATTCAAATGGATGAGTGGTAGTCATGATAGTCTTTGCGGGATGCTTGGCCTTGGTCATCTTTCCAGCTTCATAGGCTCCATATAGGTGATCCTTGAGGAATTTGACATCCTCGATGCCAATGACATGCTTCTTCTTCGCGAGCGTGTGCAAGTTCCACATGCCAGCATGAGCAAGTCATCGATGCCATAGCCAGCCTTCTGAAGCTTTTTGCAAGTAGACATGTAGCAGGTTGTGGTCTTGTAGAGAAATCAACAATATAAAATCTCCTCTCCTGAAGCCTTTGAAAACTTTGGAATGGTCAGCTTCCATGATCACAACACAATGATACTTGCCAAAGATAACAACCATATCAAGATCACAAAGCATTGAGACTGACATGAGGTTGAATCCTAAGGACTCGACAAGCATGACTTTTTCTTTGTGTCAATCCTTTGAGATCACAACCTTACCTAGACCAATACTTTGATTTTGCCTTTGTTAGCGTAGGTGATATACTTCAGATGCGATGGAGATAAGGGAGCATCCATCAATAAGTTCTTGTCACCAGTCATGTGATTTGTACATCCACTATCGAGGACCCACTCAGTGGCTTTGGGTTGATCATCCTGCGGATGAATTAGTGCAACTTACGAACTCATATACTTCATCACTGAAGAATATGACATCAATTTCATCAGATCAACTTCATCAAGCAAAAGAACAGATACAGCAGTATGAGGATGTGAGAAATGAAAATTCATTTCTTCATGATTAGCTTGCGTCCTTTCAAGCATATTTTAGGTCTCCAGCAAATTCTTCAAACGTTTAAGCTCGTCTGGAGACCTGACCCTGCATAAAAGAGTAGTTCTTTTTCTTCACCACCCACATCTGGAGGGATGGCAAAGAGTTCATCATTCTGCGAGCTCCATAAGGGAAAGGTGGCATAGAAGCCAGTCCACTTCTTTTCACATAAGAGGAGTTAGGGTAAGCATATGAATAAGTAGAGAAATTCTTCGAGGACTTATGAACACAATGATTCGAAGAATAATGCACATATTCATAGCCCTTAGTTCTTCCCTGCGAAACAAAAGTGTTAGCACGATGATGTTCATATGAGGGCTTTGATCCATTTGAGGAATTTGATCCACGTGAGGAATGTGGTCCATATGAGGACTAGGATCCATATGAAGACTTTGGTCCATATGAAGAATCTGATCTAGGGTCCCTATTCTTCACAGGTGGTGTCATGTTAACATTCACCTGAAGACTTTCAAGGCACCTTTTGGGAACCCAGATTTTCTTCATAGGGGGACCATTCCTGCAGTTAGTGCCAACATATCTAGCAAATACTTCACCATTCTGATTTTTGAACAGCTTATAGTTGGAGTCACATGACTCTTCACAAGAATGAGGAGATTCACATGTAAAGCCAGATAAAGTAGATGGATCTACTAGAGGTCCCTTCGCAGCAACCCATGAGGTTTTGGGATATTGCTTAGGCTTCTAGTATGTTCCATCAGCATTGAGATTCCTCTCAAAGGCAATACCCTCTTTCCTAGGGTTCCGATTGAGGATTTGCTTTTTAAGCAAATCACAAAGAGCGTGGTGCCCTTTCAGGCTTTTGTACCTGCCTGTCATATACAATCCCTTCAGCCATGCATTGTCAGTGATACTAGCAATATCCTCAAATGAGGAATTAGTGATAGCAGAGACAGTTGAAGAATTTGCTGCAATAGAAGCATTTGAACTTTCAGGTGAAGAATTAGTAGATTCACGTTCAATGCACTTCAAACATGGTGGAATGAATTCTGCCAGAGCAGGGCTGATTTGTTGAGCAAATAATGAATCACGCTCCTTCCGAAGATCTTCATAACTCACCCTTAGCTTCTCAAGATCATGCTTTCTTTGAAAAAATTCATAAGAAAGCTTCCCATGATCAGATAAGAGAGTGTTATGATGACTCTAAAGGTTATCAAAGTTGGACTGAAGTCCCTGAAGATTTTTAGTTAAAGTTTTGATGCGATCCATTTCTTCACCCAATATATCATCGGTCTCATTAAGAATATTTTGAACTTTTTCCAAAGCTCTTTGTTGTTTAGTGGAAAGGGAAGAAAGTTTGGTATAGCTGGGTCCAAATTCATCACCATATTCATCATCACTGGACTCAGATAGGTAGCATTCAGTTACCTTGGCATTTTTTGCCATCAGGAATGGTGCGGAGGATGATGATTCTGGATCGAAAGTCATTGCCTTGAGTGATTCCTTGAAATCCTCAAACCAGGGATCGTGACGAGTTCGATGACCTTCATAGACCTCAGAGAGTCGGTCCCAGATAAGCTTCACATGGCTAAGATGCATAATGTTCCTAAACTGATTTTGAGACAGACAGGAGCAGATGATGTCCTTTACCGTGAGGTTGAGAAGAGTGTACTTGCGAATATGGTCAGCCTCCGCCATGTTGCGCAGATCGGTAAGACCAATCTCAGTAACGGTCCACAGCTCGATGTTCATCGCCATGAGGCGCTTCTTCATCATGGCCTTCCACTTGGGATAATCATGACCGTCAAAGATGGGGCATGACACAGTCTTCATCCCTGCGGTCGACATAACTAAACCTCAAGGCGGTTAAAACAAAATCACAAAGAACAAGGGAGTACCTTGCTCTGATACAAGTTGAAAGTGTGTTAAGTCGACTAGAGGGGGTGAATAGGTGATTTTTACAAAATTCGTCACTGAGGAATTTCAGGGTGAGAAAATTCCTAAGTCACGAACGACTAGCACCGGAAAAGTACTCATATGCAAACATAACATAACAGAAGCACAGAGTACAGAAAGCGTAAACACATAATAAGCAGGCTGAAGAAAAACTGACTAAAGAAATTGAACTGAGGGAATTGAGAAAGTTTACAGTCAAAGTCTTCAAACAGTAGAGATCAAGTACACAACACATTAATGAGGAAATGAAAGGGTTGAGGAAATAGAACCAGTTAGCTCGGTGAAGACAGTGATTTGGTAGACCAGTTCCAACTGCTATGAGTATTGTACGTCTGGTTGGAGCTATTAGGTATTTAAACCTGAGGACAAACAATCTTGGACACACAGTCCTCATCGTATTCTCCTTCAGCTAAGGTCACATAGACCTCGCCCAATCACTCGTGATAAGTCTTCAGGTGACTTCCAAACCTTCACAAATTCGGTCACTCGGTGATCCACAATTTCCTTTTGGATGCTCTAGACCATGACGCCTAACCCTCTGGAAAATGCACAATCTTCAAAGGTAACAAGCATCGGATCCACACAGGAACAATCTCTATAGTGATGCTCAATCACTTTGGGTTTGTAAGTGTTTGGGTTTGGGATTCCTCACTTGATGATGTTCACTCGAAGACCTCGGAGGATGGGATGCTCTCAATGACAAGTGTCAGTTTCTCTCAGAGCAGCCGATACGTCTCCAACGTATCTACTTTTCCAAACACTTTTGCCCTTGTTTTGGACTCTAACTTGCATGATTTGAATGAAACTAAGCCGGACTGACGTTGTTTTCAGCAAAACTGCCATGGTGTTGTTTATTGTGCAGAAAACAGAAGTTCTCGGAATGACCTGAAAATCGATGGAGATAACTTTTGGAAAATATAAAAAATACTGGCGAAAGAATCAAGGCCAGGGGGCCCACACACTATCCACGAGGGTGGGGGGCGCGCCCTCCCCCCTGGGCGCGCCCCCCTGACTCGTGGGCCCCCTGATGCTCCACCGACCTCAACTCCAACTCTATATATTCTGTTTCGCAGAGAAAAAAATCAGAGAGAAAGTTGCAGCGCGTTTTAGGATACGGAGCCGCCGCCAAGCCCTAATCTCTCTCGGGAGGGCTTATCTGGAGTCCGTTCGGTGCTCCGGAGAGGGGGATTCGTCGCCGTCGTCATCGTCAACCATCCTCCATCACCAATTTCATGATGCTCACCGCCGTGCGTGAGTAATTCCATCATAGGCTTGCTGGACGGTGATGGGTTAGATGAGATTTACCATGTAATCAAATTAGTTTTGTTAGTGTTTGATCCCTAGTATCCACTATGTTCTGAGATTGATGTTGCTATGACTTCGCTATGCTTAATGCTTGTCACTAGGGCCCGAGTGCCATGATTTCAGATCGGAACCTATTATGTTTTCATGAATATGTGTGAGTTGTTGATCCTATCTTGCAAGTCTATAGTCACCTATTATGTGTTATGATCTGACAACCCCGAAGTGACAATAATCGGGATACTTCTCGGTGATGACCATAGTTTGAGGAGTTCATTTATTCACTATGTGCTGATTCTTTGTTTCGGTTCTCTATTAAAAGGAGGCCTTAATATCCCTTAGTTTCCACTAGGACCCCGCTGCCATGGGAGGGTAGGACAAAAGATGACATGCAAGTTCTTTTCCATAAGCACATATGACTATATTCGGAATACATGCCTACATTACATTGATGAACTGGAGCTAGTTCTGTGTCACCCAATGTTATAGCTATTACATGAGGAATCGCATCCGACATAATTATCCATCACTGATCCAATGCCTACGAGCTTTTCACATATTGTGCTTCGCTTATTTACTTTTCCGTTGCTACTGTTACAACTACTACAAAACTGCTATATTTACTTTTGCCACTGTTATCATTACTATCATTCTACTTTGCTACTAAATACTTTGCTACAGATACTAAGTTATCCAGGTGTCACTACTAGGAAAAGGGCTATAGATGATATGGCCACTAATGGCGCACCAGACATGTGGTGAGCCATTAGTATATACTAATGGCGCATCATGTGTTGGTGCCCCATTAGTGTCCAAATACTATTGGCGCACCACATCCACGGTGCGCCATTAGTAACAATTTTTTTTTCATTTTTTTTCAAAACTAGTAATGGCGCACCAGTGGATAGTGCGCCATTACTAGTTAAACTAGTAATGGCGCACCACATCCACAGTGCGCCACTAGTAATTTTTTTAATATTTTTAACTAGAAATAGCGCACCACATCCACGGTGCGCCACTAGTAATTTTTTCAATATTTTTTAATTTTTTAAAATATTTTTAATTTTTTTCAAAACTAGTAATGGCGCACCAGTGGATAGTGCGCCATTACTAGTTAAACTTTTAATGGCGCAACAAATGCACGGTGCGCCACTAGTAATTTTTTTTCAAATTTTTTTTCAAATTTTTTTCAAAACTAGTAATGGCGCACCGTGTGTGTGGTGCACCATTAATAGTTGAACTAGTAATGGCGCACCGTGTGTGTGGTGCGCCATTACTAGTTGAACTAGTAATGGCGCACCACTCCCACGGTGCGCCATTAATAACTTGGCCCAAAAATTCCACCAAATGCACCCCCCCCCCCCGGACCGCCTTTTCAGTTTTAAAAAATAAAAGATAATGACGGAAATGTCAAAAAAATAAAAGAAAATAAGTTTCCCATTTGATATGTGGTCTACTTGTGGGGAAAATTTACAAATATGAATTTCGACGTTACTTGCAAAATCTCTCTGGAATTTGTAAAATGGGCATAACTTTTGCAAACGAACTCAGATTAAAAAGTTTTTTATATGAAAAATCATCTAGTCGAAAAGTTACATTCGAATTTAACCTAGGGAACCCCGTTAAACATTTTCAAAATCCCCAAAAACCTAACAGAAAAAAAGCTACAGGGCTTTTAAGATCTAGAGGGAAAAAATGGAAAAAATTTCAAACTTACTAGTGGCCACCATTTGCTAGGTGCGCCACTAGTAACAGAAAAGAAAATTGTTTTGAAAAAAATCATTTTTTTTTCAAAATATGATACGTAATATGACCGGTAAGTTTGAAATATTTTTTTAAAATTTCATCATACTCATGAACATGAACAAAGTCCTAGACATCAAGAAGGTTTAATATGATTGATATGATAGATATATCAACAAGTGCCTGTGAAGTGAGCTGGTGCTGCGGTTGGACCACAGAGTGCGATTTGACTTTCAGTTAAGCATATTGACCCAAGATTAAGCCATAGTGACCTGAGATTAAGAAAAATCGAAAAAAAATTAAAAAAAATTGAAAAAAAAAATTTAAGAAAAATTGAAAAAAATTGTTACTAATAGCGCACTTCTATGTGGTGCGCCATTAGTATACCAGATACTAATGGCGTGGTGCTAGTGGCGCACCTGTAGTGCGCCATTAGTAGCGAAAACAGGTGCGCCACTAGCAACCCTTTTTCTAGTAGTGTGTGGTTGAATTGACAACTCAACTGCTAATACTTAAGAATATTCTTTGGCTCCCCTTGTGTCGAATCAATAAATTTGGGTTAAATACTCTACCCTCGAAAGCTGTTGCGATCCCCTACACTTGTGGGTTATCAAGACTAATTTCTGGCGCCGTTGGCAGGGAGCATAGCTCTATTCTTTGAGTCACTTGGGATTTATATCTGCTGATCACTATGAGGAACTTGAAAGACAAAAGAACTAAGATTTTTCCCTCAACTACGAGGGGAGTTAAGGAACTGCCATCTAGCTCTGCACTAGATTCTCCTTCTATTCTCGAGTCACTTATACACCTAAACCTATTATCGCTATAAATTCGATATGTCGATGTTATTGATGATGCCACTTCTGCTATGCACGATACTTATGATGAAACTACTTCTGTGCGTGATACTACTTTGCCATTAGGTGAATTTCTTGATGAACAACTTGCTAGGGTTAGAGAGAATGAAATTATTGAAGATGCTATTATTGATGATAGTGATGATGAAAGTTCTCCCCCTGATTATGAATTACCTGTTGTTCCTGAGGGTTATGTTATGGATGAGGAAGCTGCTAGAGCTATTTTTGCTTGCAAAGACAGATATGATCTGAAGAAGTTATTAGCTAAATGGAAGCAGCAATCCATTAATGCTAGAATGAAACCTGACCCCACGTTTGCTACTTTACCTATCTATGTTACTGATAAGGATTATGAATTCTCTGTTGATCCTGAGATTATTACTTTAGTTGAATCTGATCCTTTTTATGGCCTTGAATCTAAAACTGTTGTGGCTCATCTTACCAATTTAAATGATATAGCCACCCTGTTTACTAATGATGAGAAGTCTCGCTATTATTATATCCTTAAGATATTTCCGTTCTCATTAAAGTGTGATGCTAAGACTTGGTTTAATTCTCTAGATCCTGGTTGTGTGCGTAGTCCCCAGGATATGATTTATTACTTCTCTGCTAAATATTTCCCTGCTCATAAGAAACAAGCTGCCTTGCGGGAAATATATAATTTTGTGCAAATCGAAGAAGAGAGTCTCCCACAAGATTGGGAGAGGCTTCTCCGATTACTTAATGCTTTGCCTGATCATCCTCTTAAGAAAAATGAAAAACTTGATATATTCTGTAATGGACTAACCGATGTTTCCAAGGACTACTTGGATAGTTGTGTTGGTTGTGTTTTCAGGGAAAGAACAGTCGACCAAGCTGAATTACTATTGAATAATATGTTGACTAATGAAAATAATTGGACTCTTCCTGAGCCAATTCCTGCGGCAATTCCTAAGCCAATTGAGCTAACTCTTGAGCTTGTTCCTAAACCAACTCCGAAGAAGAGAGGTGTTCTATTTCTCAGTCCTGAAGATATGCAAGAGGCAAAGAAATCAATGAAAGAAAAGGTATTAAAGCTGAAGATGTTAAGAATTTACCACCTATTGAAGAAATACATGGTCTTAATATACCGCCTGTCGAAGAAGTACATTGTCTTGATAACCCGACACAGGTAGTAAATGTAAATTCTCTCTACAGATATGATAAAGTTGAAATTCCTTCCACCAAATTTCATAGCGCATGCTTAGATGAATTTGATGACTTTATGGCTAGACAAGAAAGTTTTAATGCTTACGTTGGTAGAGAATTAAAGAATAATCCTTTCGAGATAGGACGCTTGAGCGATTATATGGCTAGAGTTAAAGGTGAACTTAAACTCATTAGCAAATATGCTTTTATGGTTACCACTCAAGCTGAGCAAGTACTTAAAGCTCAAATTGATTTGCTTGATGAATTAAATAATAAAAATGACTTTGCTGTTAGAGTGGCTACTAGAACTGGTAGAATGACTCAGGAACCTTTGTATCCTGAAGGCCACCCTAAGAGAATAGAGCAGCATTCTCAGAGAAATAATTTAGAGGCACCTAGTTCTTCCAAAAAAAGAAAAAGAAAAACGATAGGACTTTGCATGCTTCTAGTGAACCTGTTGTAGACACATCTAGGAATCCCAATGATATTTCTATTTCTGATGTTGAAACACAATCAGTTGATGAACATGAACCTAGTGATATTGTTAATGATAATGTTCATGTTGATGCTCAACCTAGCAATAATAATGAAGTAGAGGTTGAACCTGCTGTTGATCTTGATAACCCACAATCAAAGAATCAACGTTATGATAAGAGAGATTTTGTTGCTAGGAAGCACAGTAGAGAAAGAGAACCATGGGTTCAGGAACCCATGCCCTTTCCTCCTAAACCATCCAAGACAAGTGATGATGAGGATTTTGAGCACTTTGCTGAAATGATTAGACCTATCTTCTTACATGTGCGCTTAACTGATATGCTTAAAGTAAATCCTTATGCTAAATATATGAAGGATATCATTACAAATAAAAGAAAGATCCCGAAAGTTGAAATTTCCACCATGCTTGCTAATTATCCTTTTAAGGGTGGAATACCAAAGAAACTTGGAGGTCCAGGGGTACCAACCATACCATGCTCCATTAAAAGAAACTATGGTAAAACTTCTTTATGTGATCTTGGAGCTGGTGTTAGTGTTATGCCTCTCTCTTTATATCGTAGACTTGAATTGAATAAGTTGACATCTACTGAAATATCTTTGCAAATGGCTGATAAATCAACTGCTATACCTGTCGGTATTTGTAAGGATGTGCCTGTTGTGGTTGCAAATGTCACTATCTTAACATACTTTGTTATTCTTGATATTCCCGAGCACGATAGTATGTCGATTATCCTTGGTAGACCCTTTTTGAATACTGCAAGGGCTGTTATTGATTGCAACAAAGGCAATGTCACTTTTGAAGTTAATGGTAATGAGCATACGGTACACTTTCCAACGAAACAACCTCAAGTTCATAGTATCAATTCTATTGGAAAAGTTCCAACTATTATAATTGGAGGTTTTGAATTTCCTCTTCCTACTGTCAAGAAAAAGTATGATATTCTTATTGTTGGGGATGTTCATATCCCCGTTCAGGTAACTTAGTGTTATTCGAAATTTCTCCGGTTCCATGTTATTTGGAATGAGTTTGCTAACAAGACTTGATCAACCTTGTTAGTGGATTCATTTTGATGATCATGAGATGGATGAAACTAGAAGGCACAACCTTCTGTACCCTCTTTTTACTTTATGTTATTTATAATAAATAGAGCAAAAATATTATTACCTGTCTGTTTTCTGATTTAGCCGTGCAATAAAAAATATCCCGAAAATAAAAGTGCTCCAAATGCCATGCAAAATTAGTATGATTTCTTATGGAATATTTGAGGATTTTAGGCACTGAAAACACTACAGGGGGGCAAGCACCTGGCCACGAGGTTGATGGGCGTGCCCACACCCCCTGGGCGCGCCCCCCTATCTCGTGGGCCCACGGTGGCCCCCTCCACTTATTCCTGCACCCACACACTCCATCTTCTTCCCAAAAAATCCTCATCTAGCTCAAGCACGAGTTATAGCTCATTTTGTTGCGATTTTTGATCTCCTTGCTCAAAGCTCCACTCACAAAACTGCTATGGGAGATTGTTGCTTGGTATGTGACTCCTACATTGATCTCCTTGTTCTAGTGCATTATTCATTGCAATTTTTTGCTGCATAGGTGACCCTGTTCTTGAGCTTGCATGTCAAATTTATGAGGTCCCAAGTAATTCTAATGCATGTATAGGCTCTAGGCACTTGTAGGAGTAGTTGCTACCAATCTTGTTTAGTTTTATTCACTTTTATTTTGAAGTTACTAAAAATTTCAGAAATTTTTCAGAAAAAGAAATATGTCTAGGAGAATGTATCAAGGTGGTTCCTCAACAAAGAAAGGACTCAGGCGTGCTATGCGTGAGCAAGGCGATGAACCGCCAAGGGATGCCGAAGTGCAAGCTTGTGAGTGGCCATCATATGAGTTTATTGTCAAAGCAGGCATTAAGGATGAATTTGACGCATATGTGCGTAATACCGATCTTGAGGATTTCTTACAAGATAAGTGTCCTCAGTACTATCAACTGATTAATTCATTCGTAAGAAGGTTTAAATATAATTCTTCACGTAATTCTCAGAGTGTCCTGTTTGATATTTATGATAAATCTTACACCATGGACTTAGAAGATTTTACAACTGCTTGCAAACTCCCGCAGTGGGGCAATGTTAATGACCCCCACAGATCTGAATATAAAGACTTTATAGCTAGTATTACTGTGGGAGAATCTAGGGATATAGCACAAGCTACCATAGGGAGCATTCATTTTCCTGCTATACATTATTTTGCTCTCTTCATTGGTAGATGCATTAACGATAAAGATGAAGCATGTCACATGTGTGTCCCTGATCTTTGTGTCCTCGAGAGTGCTGTGTTAGGTAATAAAGATTACAACTTGGGGGCAACAGTTGCTCGTAGGTTGCATAATAATGGTATGTTTGGAGATTTATTTGGAGGGATTTATGCGACCCATGTTTCTAATTATCTTGGTATAGCCCCACGAGAGGGGGATATGGAGTTGCTTCCTGCTTATTTAGATTATGACGCGATGGTCAAACATCGTTTTCTTTTGAGGAATGAACAATTCCTCCAGTATCGACTAATCTTTGACAGACGTAGCTCTGTCCATGTTACTCTTCCTGTTCCTTTCCTTTTTGATTACCAGGCAAAATGAAAATATGTTGTTACCAGGGAGGAGGCAGCTGAACACGAAGGGAGAGTAGAGGCGGCTCGCCAACATGCCGCAGCTCAGGATGCATTTGCTGCTGCATCTCAGTACGACCCCAGTTATAACTATGGATATCAGCCAGGCTATCCTTGTCATTAGACCAACTTAGGCCAAAAGCCTAAGCTTAGGGGAGTACGTATTTCTCACCGACTTTACATTCATATTTTCACATTATTCTAATTATCGGTGCTCATACTCTTTCATTGTATTATCCATGCTAGTTTAATTTTTTTTTCTAGCTTTCTCATTGTGTGTTTGATAAACCTTAAGAAAAACCAAAAAATTAGTTAGTTTAATTTCCATGCTTGTAGTAGAAATTAAAATGAAAACCCAAAAAGATTTCTCGTTCTTCTTCTTGCTTGTTGGGAGCTTTCCCGTGTAAATAGTTTTATTTCTTTTCTTTCCTTTGGGGGTCGAGAGTAGAAGACCATATTGAAAATGTTTAGTGGCTCTCATATGCATGATTGTTTATTTAACTTAGAGCCCATATTACATTGTATTCTCTCTTGAATTGAATGCTTGCATATTCTAGCTTAGTCCAATGCACGTGCACTATTATTATTATACACACCGTTCGGTCGTGCAAATGAAAGGCAATAATGACGATATATGATGGACTGATAGAGATGAGAAAAGCTGGTACGAACTCAACCACTCTTGTTTTGGTAAATATGATGAGTTCAATGTTCCTAATTCAGTCTATTATGAGTAAACATATTTGCAATGAAATTTAGAGATTATAGTTGCTTGTGCCATGCTTAATTAGCTATGAGTTATAATGGTTTACCTTGCATGCCAACATGCTATTAAAATGATTGTGATGTGGTATGATGGGATGGTATGTAGTTGAAACAAATCAACATAGCCTTCATGATATTTATGTTCATGGTTGATTATATCCTACTCATGCTTGTACTTGGTGTAAATTAATTTTAATGCATGTTCATGACTGTTGTCGCTCTCTCAGTTGGTCGCTTCCCAGTCTTTTGCTAGCCTTCACTTGTACTAAGCGGGAATACTGCTTGTGCATCCAAACTCCATAAACCCCAAAGTTATTCCATATGAGTCCACCATACCTTCCTATATGCGGTATCTACCTATTGTTCGAAGTAAATTTGTATGTGCCATACTCCAAACCTTCAGATGAAACTTTGTTTTGTATGCTCGAGCAGCTCATGTTTCAACTAGGGCTGCCTGTATCTTCCATGCTAGGTGGGTTATTCTCAAGAGGAGTGGACTCCGCTCCTCATTCACGAGAAAATGGCTGGTAACTGGGATGCCCAGTCCCATGATCAAAAAGATCAAAAAAAAATCAATATAATTAAACAAAACTCCCCCAGGGTTGTTGTTAGTTGGAGGCACTCGTTGTTTCGAGCAAGCCATGGATTGATGCTTGTTGGTGGTAGGGGAGTATAAACTTTTACCATTCTGTTTGGGAAACGCCTATAATGCATGTAGTATGGAAGATATCACCATCTCATACTTGTTGCATTAACAGTGAAAGTATGCCCCTCAAAATGTTATTCATCTCTATTTTAAAATCGAGCTCTGGCACCTCTACACATCCCTGCTTCCCTCTGCGAAGGGCCTATCTATTTACTTTTATGTTGAGTCATCACCCTCTTATTAAAAAGCACCCGCTGGAGAGCACACTGTCATTTGCATTCATTAGTATTCGTTTATATTGGGTATGACTTGACTGGATCTCTTTTACCATGAATTACAATGTTTAGTCAGTCCTTGATCTTTAAAGGTGCTCTGCATTTATGTTTTGCGGTCTCAAAAAGGGCTAGCGAGATACCATATTGTTATATCATATTATGATTGTTTTGAGAAAGTGTTGTCATCCAAGTTCTATTATTATTGCTCGCTAGCTGATTATGCCATTGATATGAGTAAATGTGAGACCTAAGTGTTATTGTGAGTTTGGTTAGTTCATAATCTTTGCTGAAAACTTGAATGCTGGCTTTACATATTTACAACAACATGAGTAAATAGAGTTTGTAAAAGTTTTTCTTTATCACTTTCAGTTTATCAACTGAATTACTTGAGGACAAGCAAAGGTTTAAGCTTGGGGGAGTTGGTACGTCTCCAACGTATCTACTTTTCCAAACACTTTTGCCCTTGTTTTGGACTCTAACATGCATGATTTGAATGAAACTACCCCGGACTGACGCTGTTTTCAGCAGAACTGTCATGGTGTGGTTTATTGTGCAGAAAACAAAAGTTCTCGGAATGACCTGAAAATCCACGGAGATAACTTTTGGAAAATATAAAAAATACTGGCGAAAGAATCAAGGCTAGGGGCCCACACCCTGTCCACGAGGGTGGGGGCGCGCGCCCTCCCCCCTGGGCGCTCCCCCTGTCTCGTGGGCCCCCTGATGCTCCACCGACCTCAACTCCAACTCTATATATTCCGTTTCACGGAGAAAAAAATCAGAGAGAAAGTTTCATCGCTTTTACTTAAACGGAGCGCCGCCAAGCCCTAATCTCTCTCGGGAGGGCTGATCTCGAGTCCGCTCGGGGCTCCGGAGAGGGGATTCGCCGTCATCATCATCAGCCATCCTCCATCACCAATTTCATTATGCTCACCGCCGTGCATGAGTAATTCCATCATAGGCTTGCTGGACGGTGATGGGTTGGATGAGATTTACCATGTAATCAAGTTAGTTTTGTTAGGGTTTGATCCCTAGTATCCACTATGTTCTGAGATTGATGTTGCTATGACTTTGCTATGCTTAATGCTTGTCACTAGGGCCCGAGTGCTATGATTTCAGATCTGAACCTATTATGTTTTCATGAATATATGTGAGTTCTTGATCCTATCTTGCAAGTCTATAGTCACTTATTATATGGTATGATCCGACAACCCCGAAGTGACAATAATCGAGATACTTCTCGGTGATGACCATAGTTTGAGGAGTTCATGTATTCAGTATGTGCTAATGCTTTGTTCCGGTTCTCTATTAAAAGGAGGCCTTAATATCCCTTAGTTTCCACAAGGACCCCGATGCCATAGGAGGGTTGGACAAAAGATGTCATGTAAGTTCTTTTCCATAAGCACTTATGACTATATTCAGAATACATGCCTACATTACATTGATGAACTGGAGCTAGTTCTGTGTCACCCTATGTTATAGCTATAACATGAGGAATCGCATCTGACATGATTATCCATCACTGATCCAATGCCTACGAGCTATTCACATATTGTGCTTCGCTTATTTACTTTTCCATTGCTACTGTTACAACTACTACAAAACTGGTATTTTTAGTTTTGCCACTGTTACCATTACTATCATACTACTTTGCTACTAAATACTTTGCTGCAGATACTAAGTTATCCAGGTGTGGTTAAATTGACAACTCAACTACTAATACTTCAGAATATTCTTTGGCTCCCCTTGTGTCGAATCAATAAATTAGGGTTGAGTACTCTACCCTTGAAAGCTGTTGCGATCCCCTACACTTGTGGGTTATCAGCAGGCAACCAGCTAGTGGTTGTAGGGGGCAGCTATTTATTGCCTAGGGAGCAGCCCGACATGATAATACATAAATGCCCTCCAATGATATGACCGTTAGGTGGATAGATATTTTGGGACAACTGGCGCATAGCACAGCAACGGTCGGAAATTTGAGCTTCAAATTCCTCATGGCTATTGTGACACCCCAAAATTTTAACCTTGTTTTATTAATTAAAATTTTGCCAGGAAACTTAAAATTTTATTTTCTGGATTTCCTTTTGATTTCATAACCATTCTTTTCTTTATTATTATGGATTTTTTACCCCAAGTGAAAGCTTTTCAATCATTATTGGACTTATTTACCCTCTCAAATAAAACAATTCTTTTATTAGTGGGATTATTTATATAATTATTTTTTCGTGAGCTTTATTCCTCTAAATTGGTTTTTCATAAGTTTTAGGGTCCTATTTGAACTACAACCATTTGATAAATTTATTTAAAATTCCAACCAAAATTTGGAGATGTCATGTGATGTTTTTAAATCACTTTTATGCAAAAATACCTTCTGTTCATTGGAGATTTTGAGCTCTACACCAAGTTTTCAAATCTGGTCCAGTGGGCAATTTTGCACTACAACCTATTTAAATATTTCTTTAAAACTTCCACCAAAATTATGGGATGTTAATAAGAGTATATTATTCATCTTTATGCAAAAACCCATTGATGTTCTCTGAAAAATTTGAGTATATCATCCTCATCTTCACTCTGGTTCAACTTGTTGATTTGTACTGCAACCATATTTTTGCTTGCCCGTTTTCCCTTGATTCTTTTTCCTACTTATAGACCACCCTGCAAAACCCTTAAGTCCAGGAGAGTGAACCCATTGGAGTATGTTTGGTCCATGCAATGATGCCATTTACCTTCTGTCCAGAACTGAAGATTTGCAAAACTTACACTAACAAGTTTCTAGATTTGGCCAACTAACCTTGCCATCCTCACCTGCATCTCAAGAGACCCTGATCTGGAGATTTTTGCCCCTCCAAGAGTTTCCTAGATGCTCTTGGCATTCTGTCAAACACCTTGAGTGCATGGACAGTTTTGGCATGATTTTAGTTTTGCACTGTGATCTTGCCCCTTTGGACATACTGGCATGTCCACTAAGCTCCTAAATGCCCCTAACCTAGACCTGCTAATCCCCAGCCCCACCCAAGCCACCTAGCCTGCCTGGGCATTTCATCGAACACTTGGCATGCACGCTCTGGGCGCGGCCAGAGCGCGCGTTTTGCACATGCGGACACCCGAGTCGCCGCGTCCCGCTGCCGCCTCCCCCGCGCCTGTTCTGGCCCCTCCCCTCTCCCAGCCGTCGCGCCCAGACTCCTCCCTCACCACAGAGCCACTTGGACCCCCCTGACGCTCCACAGCGCCGCCACTGCTAGCCGCCGACGGCCGTAGCAGGCCACTGCCGTGGACGGGGCCGCCCAACTCACACCCGCACGCCAGCTCGCCCTTTTGAGCAATAGGGAGCTCGTCAGGATGCGTCGGCCAGCTCCACGTCGCCCTGCTAGCTACAGCGAGGCGATTCACTACCGTCCTTATCCACCGCTGCGGAACCGACCTCGTTGCGCTATAAAAGGAGGCCCCCGAGCTCATCCGAGCACCCAAGCGACCTGAGGCCACCCCCATAGCACCCCCACAGCCAGCCACCGTCGGTTGGAAGCCGTCTTCCTCGATGCCGACCAGCTCGGCCGCCGCCTCGTCCCAGTCCTGCTTGTCGCAACCAGGGCCTCCCCTGCCCGTCAAACGCCACCACCCGATTCCCCTGGATCGTGCGGAGCTGCCCAAACCCTCAGCCATGATCGGAAGCCACCATAGCCCAAATCCCAATCGTGCCCGAAGCCACTTCCGCCGCGGAGCTCGCCGCCGGCGACTCCCTTCACCCCCGCCGGCCTGGCGGAACCATCCCTGCCCTTGGATCCCCGTGGGGAGCCGTCGTTCATCGGCGGCGATCGCCGGAACCCTGCCCTCGCTCGGACAGAGGATGCAGAAGGCGCAGGCGACTGGTCAAACCTGACCAGTTTGCCCAAGGGACCCACTGTCAGTGGCCAGCCCCGCCGCCACGTGTTTTAAGTGGAAGCGTAAAATCCCCGAGTACGTCTCCCCTGCTTCGAAAGCGTATTCTCATCGAAACGTTTTCTTTTTCTGGTTTTTATTAAAAACAGAATATTGCCTAAACTTTGACTGGCTATATCTTTTTAAATAAAACTCCAACTGACTTGATTCTTTTTCTGTTGTTTCCCAAATATTGTCTAGTCTAGTTTCTGTTTTATTTGAAACTATGTGTTAATTTGAATAATTTCAAAAATAGGTTTTTTGAAGAAGAAGTCAACTTTCAAAAGGCACACCACTTGCATACTCTTGAAGGCAAGCATTCTAAACCCTGGCATAATGTTTTTGTGTGTTGGTTGACACGATTATAACACCACCTTAATATGGAAAACTCGTTATTTTATGTGGTGATACGATCATTTGCACGAATGCATATTGGAAATTTCCCTGCTATTGGAAATGGATATACTTGTGATGGTAATCGTCCTCGTATGCCTTGCATGCATGCCGGAAAGAAATCCGGGAAAGCCTTTGCCTTGGGTAGGCGTGAGCTTGTCTCCGGTCTTCGTCGGGACGGTTATGTCCGGTATGGCATAGTAAGGTATAATGATGGGTAAATTTTGTGGGTTGAAACATATTGGTTACACATATCATGCAGGGTATTTATGAACCTCCTGAGTCGACCGTAGATTGAGTCTTGTTCCAGTAACCCCCATACTTGTTTCGTACTACCACTTGTCCCTGCCGCATGTAGGGTACGGTTCAGTAAGTTGTCAACCTCTTCCTGGCACACACCGTACAGAGAGGCCATGGTGGAAGATACCGGATGCATCCGGTAGGCATGCCACCTGGTCCGGGGGCATGGGTGTTTCCGGTTGGGACCGAGAGGGGGGCACCCCTTAGAGCGCGGGATATAAATTTGATCCCATGCTATTCGATGTTGTAGCCTCCCCACTTATAGTTTTGCTTGACAGGTGTCGTGGGTGATTCCAAACACCGGTATGTTAAGCTGGTGTGTCCGGATCAGGTGTGTTTGCAATTAAAAGACCATATATGGAATTAGTCCCGATCAAATAAAGGAATCCGTTACTCCTGGGTAAAGAGTACACCCTCTGCAGAGACGAAATCTATTCAAATAGCCGTGTCCATGGTTAAGGACTCCAATCTGGGATGGGTCAAGTGTCGGTCTTAGTGTCGGTCTTCGGAGGAGAAAGTACTAAACCAGAACATGGATCATGACCTGTGACTTATGATGATTGTTATTGTTATTGTTATTGTTATGGACTAACACTTTATATTATTGGATTTATTGAGTATCCCTGGGAAGGTTCTACCCCCTGGATATTCACTGTGATTATTTTTCTTACAAGCCCTTTATGTGGTGTCGCTCAGATGCCCGACTGTGGCATGCTTGTTATTGGTTTACTTTATAAGTCCTTTATGTGGTGTCGCTCAGACGGCCGACTGTGGCATGCTTGCTATTTACTTTATAAGCCCTTTATGTGGTGTCGCTCAGACGCCCGACTCTGGCATGCTTGTTATTTACTTTATAAGCCCTTTTTGTGGTGTCGCTCAGACGCCCGACTGAGGCATGCTCGTTAATTACTATCCTTTCGAGACTTCGCTTCGGACATCCGATCGGTGCATTTTATTACTACAGTGTTATTACATATTCATGTTGCATATAAATGACCTGCTTGCATGCATCAGGGATTTTATTTTTATGACTGACGTTGTGATCATAGAATGTTTTTAGGGCATGATTATCGTTTGTTATATTATACCCGTGTTCATAATGTTTGCGAGTACATTCAAAGTACTCACTGACTTGTCCCTGGCTATTGTCTTGGCCAGATTTCTTGCATGGAGAGGAGCGTTGCGATGACAGCCTCAGAACCTAAGCAACGGTGATAGCAGCCTCGCGAAGATAGGAGTTAACCTGGTCAGCAGTTCCTATGGGAAATGAAGTCCCATAAACACTGATGATCCACAAACCGCTTCCGCCACCAACAACTAGAAACCATTTGTTGTACTCATAGGCCAGAATGGTCTTGTACTGCATATTTTGTATTTTGCTTGGAGTTTCTGTATCAAGTTGGTGCCGCACCAGCTAACAGTAATCCTGGGGCTGGTGAGAACAAGGGCCATTTTCTAGAAATTAATATCCCAAATATCCGGTCCTATCAAACTTGGTATCAGAGCCAGGCTGACCATTGGCTAATCCTATCTTAGCCAGGTCAAAAAACCTAGGTTAACCAGAGCACCAGACCTTAACCTAACCCCAGCCAAGCTTCTCGTGCAAGATAGCCACACAGTGACCCCGATACTTTTGGCAATCGGTGCCTAACCTATCAGCCTAGCCTGTCGATCACGCGCCAGTGACCGACACCTAAATTGTCTCATTCGCAAGTGTGCGAAGGAAGACTCCGTCCCCTTTTCCTATAAAAGGGCACACTAGCCTCAACACAACAGAGCACCAACTCTTTCCCAAACCGAGTTATAATGCTAGGACCCATTGTCCACAATGAGACCACGGCAACCAACCTTGGAGGTTTGGTGACCGTGCTCGCAAAACTCACCCGCCGCGCCTTTGCGTTAGAAGAACCCCCAAAATATGTTGTGTACCAAGGACCCATGAGCGGTGAGAGCTGTCAATTCTAGGCCACCGTGCACATCTATGGTAGGGTTCTATATCCAGAACGCCCCTACAGGTTCACCAGAAGGATCACTTCCTTTGAGCCACAAGCCATCCAACTAGCCGCGCGAGAGGCTATAGTTCAATTCCGGCACTTGTTGCCCAGAGTTAACTGTCGCTCGTTCTACTACTACCCCAGTTGTGACGAGTATGGTAGGCCACCCCAGGTTGCCAAAGGAGATCACGGGACGGATCCTGTGTTGTTGCATCTGGTACACTATGTAAGTGCACTAGAGGATCTGTTCGATCAAATCACTCATGATCTGATCACAGCTCGTGGAGAACTGATACGCCGAGCCTCGGTAAGAGGAGAAGATGAGACCAACACCGACAACCCAGTCGGGCTGTTCGGACAACCGATCGAGTCCCTGAGGTCTGCCCCGGTCATCGACCAAAATACCTTGATGACCCCAGAAGTGCTTCATCGCCTTTTGGGAACACGCTCCAACGGGATTGTGGCCAACAATCCCCGGGATGGTCATCATCGCTACCCCGACCCTGCAGCCCCTCCACCCCCTCCAGCTAATCCCGACGGTGAAAACCGTGGAGAAGCCTTGACGTCCACAAGGCATGCCCACCTAGATATTAACGAGGTACACTAAAGTCACTCGAGTAGTACCGAGTCTTAGCATGTCCACGCCCTGTAATTGTGTGATCTTGTATCACCGTAATTAAATGTTGTTTTCCCGTGCGCCCTATTTTAAATAGTAGCCATGCATGAGTATGTTGATGTGCGATTGCATTTTTAATCTCGGGCGTAGCTGCCAAAAACCAACCGCGATGACACAAAGTTTGTGCTATGAGTAAACTTTTCGGTCTCAACTAACAGGAATGATATTTTCTAAAACAACTCTTAGCAAATCTCGAGGACGAGATTTTTCTTAAGGGGGGTAGTGTTGTGACACCCCAAAATTTTAACCTTGTTTTATTAATTAAAATTTTGCCAGGAAACTTAAACTTTTATCTTCTGGATTTCCTTTTGATTTCAGAACCATTCTTTTCTTTATTATTATGGAGTTTTTACCCCAAGTGAAAACTTTTCAATCATTATTGGACTTATTTACACTCTCAAATAAACCAATTCTTTTATCAGTGGGATTATTTATATAATTATTTTTCCCTTAGCTTTATTCCTCTAAATTGGTTTTTCATAAGTTTTAGGGTCCTATTTGAACTACAACTATTTGATAAATTTATTTAAAATTCCAACCAAAATTTGGAGATGTCATGTGATGTTTTTAAATCACTTTTATGCAAAAATACCTTCTATCCATTGGAGATTTTGAGCTCTACACCAAGTTTTCAAATCTGGTCCAGTGGGCAATTTTGCACTACAACCTATTTAAATATTTCTTTAAAACTTCCACCAAAATTATGGCATGTTAATAGGAGTATATTATTCATCTTTATGCAAAAACCCATTGATGTTCTTGAAAAATTTGAGTATATCATCCTCATCTTCATTCTGGTTCAACTTGGTGATTTGTACTGCAACCATATTTTTGCTTGCCCTTTTTCCCTTGATTCTTTTTCCTGCTTATAGACCACCCTATAAAACCCTTAAGTCCAGGAGAGTGAACCCATTGGAGTATGTTTGGTCCATGCAATGATGCCATTTACCTTCTGTCCAGAACTGAAGATTTGCAAAAACTTACACTAACAAGTTTCTAGATTTGGCCAACTAACCTTGCCATCCTCATCTGCATCTAAAGAGACCCTGATCTGGAGATTTTCGCCCCTCCAAGAGTTTCCTAGATGATCTTGGCATTCTGTCAAACACCTTGAGTGCATGGACAGTTTTGGCATGATTTTAGTTTGAAACTGTGATCTTGCCCCTCTGGACATAGTGGCATGTCCACTAAGCTCCTAAATTGCGTTTTGCATGTGCGGACACCCGAGTCGCCGCGTCTCGCTGCCGCTTCCCCCGCGACCGTTCTGGCCCCTCCCCTCTCCCAGCCGTCGTGCCCCGACTCCTCCCTCACCGCAGAGCCGCCTGGACCCCCCCTGACGCTTCACAGCACCGCCACCGCTAGCCGCCGACGGCCGCAGCAGGCCACTGCCGTGGACGGCGCCGCCCGAGCCACACCCGCACGCCAGCTCACCCTCTTGAGCAGTAGGGAGCTCGTCAGGATGCGCCGGCCAGCTCCACGTCGCCCTGCTAGCTACAGCAAGGCGGTTCGCCGGCATCCTTATCCACCGCCGTGGAACCGACCTTGTTGCGCTATAAAAGGAGGCCCCCAAGCTCATCCGAGCACTCAGGCGACCTCAAACCACCCCCATAGCACCCCCACAGCCAGCCACCATCGGTTGGAAGCCGTCTTCCTTGACGTCGACCAGCTCGGCCGCCGCCTCGTCCCAGTCCCGTTTGTCGCAACCAGGGCCTCCCCTGCCGTCCGACGCCACCACCCGACTCCCCTGGATCGTGCGGAGCCGCCCAAACCCTCAGCCATGATCGGAAGCCACCGTAGCCCAAATCCCCAATCGTGCCCGAAGCCACCTCCGCCGCGGAGCTCGCCGCCGGCGACTTCCTTCACTCCCGACGACCCAACAACCACCGGGAGGACCGCCCCGGCCTGGCGGATCCTTCCCTGCCCTTGGATCCCCATGGGGAGCCGCCGTTCGTCGGCGGCGATCGCCGGAACCCCGCCCTCGCTCAGACAGAGGAGGGAGAAGGCGCGGGCGACTGGTCAAACCTGACCAGTGGGCCCAAGGGACCCACTGTTACTGACCAGCCCTGCCGCCACGTGTTTTAAGTGGAAGCGTAAAATCCCCGAGTATGTCTCCCCTGCTTCGAAAGCGTATTCTCATCGAAACGTTTTCTTTTTCTGGTTATTATTGAAAACAGAATATTGACTGGCTATATCTTTTTAAATAAAACTCCAAATGACTTGATTCTCTTTCTGTTGTTTCCCTAATATTGTCTAGTTTATTTTCACATTTATTTGAAAAAATTTCAGACATCTTTCTTCTACTGTTTTGAAACTATGTGTTAATTTGAATAATTTCAAAAATAGGTTTTTGAAGAAGAAGTCAACTTTCAAAAGGCACACCCCACTTGCATACTCTTGAAGGCAAGAATTCTGAACCCTGGCATAATGTTTTTGTGTGTTGGTTGACACGATTATAACACCACCTTAATACGGAGAACTCATTATTTTATGTGGTGATACGATCATTTGCACGAATGCATATTGGAAATTTCCCTGCTGTTGGAAATAGATATACTTGTGATGGTAATCGTCATCGTATGCCTTGCATGCATGCCGGAAAGAAATCCAAGAAAGCCTCTGCCTTGTAAGGTATAATGAGGGGTAAATTTTGTGGGTTGAAATATATTGGTTACACATATCATGCAGGGTATTTCTGAACCTCCTGAGTCGACCGTAGATCGAGTCTTGTTCCAGTAACCCCCATACTTGTTTCGTACTACCACTTGTCCCTGCCGCATGTAGGGTACGGTTCAGTAAGTTGTCAACCTCTTCCTAGCACACACCGTACAGAGAGGCCATGGTGGAAGATACCGGATGCATCCGGTAGGCATGCCACCTGGTCCAGTGGCATGAGTGTTTCCGGTTGGGACCGAGAGGGGGGCACCCCTTAGAGCGCGGGATATAAATTTGATCACATGCTATTCGAGGTTGTAGCCTTCCCACTTATAGTTTTGCTTGACAGGTGTCGTGGGTGATTCCAGACACCGATAAGTTAAGCTGGTGTGTGCGGGTCAGGTGTGTTTGCAATTAAAAGACCATATATGGAATTAGTCTCGATGGACTAAAGGAATCCGTTACTCGTCGGTAAAGAGTACACCCTCTGCAGAGATTAAATCTATTCGAATAGTCGTGTCCATGGTTAAGGACTCCAGTCTGGGATGGGTCAGTCGGTCTTAGTGTCGGTCTTCGGAGGAGAAACTACTAAACCAGAACATGGATCATGACCTGTGACTTATGATGATTGTGATTATTATTGTTATGGACTAACACTTTATATCATTGGATTTAATGAGTATCCCTGGGAAGGTTCTACATCCTGGATATTCACTGTGATTATATTTCTTACAAGCCCTTTATGCGGTGTCGCTCAGACGCCCGCCTGTGGCATTCTTGTTATTGGTTTACTTTATAAGCCCTTTATGTGATGTCGCTCAGACGCCCGACTGTGGCATACTTGTTATTTACTTTATAAGCCCTTTATGTGGAGTTGCTCAGACGCCCGACTCTGGCATGCTTGTTATTTACTTTATAAGCCCTTTTTGTGGTGTTGCTCAGATGCCCGACTAAGGCATGCTCTTTAATTACTATCCTTTCGAGACATTGCTTTAGACATCCGATCGGTGCATTTTATTACTACTCTGTTATTACATATTCATGTTGCATATAAATAACCTGCTTGCATACATCAGGGATTTTATTTTTATGACTGACGTTGTGATCATAGAATGTTTTCAGGGAATGATTAACGTTTGTTATATTATACCCGTGTTCATAATGTTTGCGAGTACATTCAAAGTACTCACTGGCTTGTCCCTGGCTATTGTCTTGGCCAGATTTCTTGCATGGAGAGGAGCATTGCGATGACAGCCTTGGAACCTAAGCAACGGTGATAGCAGCCTCGCGAAGATAGGAGTTAACCTGGTCAGCTGTTCCTGTGGGAAATGGAGTCCCATAAACGCTGATGATCCACAAACCGCTTCCGCCACCAACCACTAGAAACCATTTGTTGTACTCATAGGCCAGAATGATCTTGTACTGCATATTTCGTATTTTGCTTGGTGTTTCTGTATCAAGTTGGTGCCTCACCAGCTAACAGTAATCCTGGGGTTGGTGAGCACAAGGGCCATTTTCTAGAAATTAATATCCTGAAAATCCGGTCCTGACAGCTATCATGTTCCTCACTTGTAGGCATTCCACACTGGCAAATTCCTAACTCCTCAGTCAGAACAAATTCCTCAGAGACTGAAGAAATCGATTGAACTGTATGAGATTTCAAATGGCTTCACTCGAAGGGATTGGTAGGTGTATGATTTTAAGATGAGCATCACCTGAAAACTTTTCCTTAGTTTTTCCTCGCCCCCCTTTAACAGTACGGTGTTTCCTATGACTCAATAAAGAGAAACACGAAACTACGAAAATAAAAGTCTTCACGCTTCATATTCCTCGCATGAATATAGAGTCTTCACATTCACACAATTTCTTCACTTTCAAAGTCTTCAGAAAGCCAAAGTCTTTAGTTGAAGACATTCATTTTTAGGGGTCGACTTTCTCTGTAAATATCAAACTCGTCATAGACTTATAGGCATGTGTACACTCATAACGCATTAGTCGATTAACCTATAAGTCTTCAATACACCAAAATCAGTAAGGGGCACTAGATGTAGTTACACTTAGCCGCTCGAACCGGGACTAATGTTCCGATCCGGCTGTGACGAAAACCCTGTTTTCTACTAGTGTCTGTTAGTCTGCTTGCTTATTTTTACAGAGCACCAACCTCCCATGTCTGAATTTTATTTTTGATAATGAGTTATCATATGCACATTGTGTTAGTCTCCATACTTATCTAGATAGCTCAAGATCCCACATCTGCATTTTATTTTTGACGTTGAGATATCGTATGACTATTCTGTTAGTCTCCATACTTATTTAGAGAGCATGGAAATATGATTCTCATGGCTTCTATCTGTTATAGTCAAAAAATTGTGAAACCGTATATGTGATGGATGGCAAGCTTACTTTCAGATTTGGTCACATACCACCAGCCGCAAGTGCCAGTCGATTTTCTGCTAATGGTGGGAATCTAGGACGATTAGGTCTAGCACGACTTGGTGGTTCTGGCTGCATATTATGTTGTCGCTCCCATGAATGGACAAGACAAAATTTCTTATAGGTGGCTCAAACGGGTCTGTTGCCACCCTGACCATGCATACAATAGCATTCTCTGCCCTCCCTGTTCGATCATCCAGCTAGGTACATTTTCCTTCCTTCTTTGTTTAGTTTTAAATTCAACTGACTGAACTTACCATTTTTTATAGTATAAACATGGATGAGTTGACTGGCTCGGTTCACTTTATTTTTCTCCTATGGATAGGAGCATCAAATGGTTTTAGGCATGCTTCAAGTTGCATGGCAGTTGGTGATAGACCTATGTGATATTATCCTCTCATGTTACCTGTTATGAAGTACCTCAATTCAGGTACAATGTCTATAATACAGAATACATAAGTCAAATTACACATAAGGCCAATGGTTTTGTTCTTTCGGCAAGAGTAAACATATTTGGACAATGCCTATGGATAATAATGTTACTCTACTGGGTTTCTATCATACATTTATTTGAACATTTATATTAGTAGTCTAGCATTATCTCATTTGGTTGCTATTGCAGATTACAAGTACGCACACATTATGGCAGTGCAACAATTGATTATTATAAAATATTTCGCAGCAATGCGCAGGGTATCATCTAGTTTACCAAGTTTTCAGACCCGAACAGAGAAACTGAAATAGTAGTACCCTTTGATTTGCATCTTCCAACGTTTTAGGGACATAGCCATTCTCAGTTACCTAAGAAAGATTCTACATAGCGACGTTTTTCTGTAATAATACATTTACAAACAACATCTGGACTGCAACTTTTCTGAATAATTATACATCTAAAGATCAAATGTTTAGAGAAGTAGCACCTAGTGATTAGTTCAGATGTAAAAGATTATTGTACATCGACTGGAATTGTATTGGACGCATTGACGCAAGGTAACCTTGCAAATTCCGCCGAGAAACCATACATGTAGATGATGGGTACAAAGCCAATAAATGTAGATTAGCGGGCAAGTTAAAGGGATAAATACAGCAAATATGTAAAAATATCAGGCCTAAACGAGGACAAAATGAGTGTAAAACCCGCCCATTAACAGGGATAAAAAATAATAAATGGGGTCATCTAAAATACTAAACTATGACACTATTAACTATTAACTATGTAGGCAATATATGATACTGGTGCATGATATTGTTCACTATGACCAGGCTTAGGAGATCAAAATTTATGACACGTTTTGCCACGTTTACAGTAATAGTGCATATTTTTGGAGTCAATGATAAATTAGGCCTCTATTACTTAAAAAGAATCTTGCCACAAATGAGAATGAACAGTTAGCTTACTCAAACTTGCCTAAAAATTTAAGAGTGTGACAACCATGGGGCACCAACCAAGCATGTCCAAACACTTCAGGAAATTAATTGCCAATTTCCCAAAAAATATCACATTTAATGTCTTAGAACACAGCTGACATCAATGACCATAAGTGTAGGTATATATTGTTTTCTTCCGCACCCCACAACACCCAAATAGATAGTGGTGTATCTGCTTTGTGGTAGAATTCCACGAGAGAGAGAGAGAGAGAGAGAGAGAGAGAGAGAGAGAGAGAGAGAGAGAGAGAGAGAGAGAGAGAGAGAGAGAGAGAGAGAGAGAGAGAGAGAGAGAGATCGGGAACTAGGACTATCACTCGATATATCGATGCTCAGTGCAGGTTCTAGCTACGACCACCAGGTGACATCCAACCGACCACCGCAATATAATATGTGGTCGCTGTTGAATTAGACCCTGCATCAGCCATGAGCATGGATGACCTACTTCTTAATCCCATTGTTAGAGTCTGAGACAAAATGAAGCCTTCTCAGGGCGTCTGAATCTGGGCCGTCAGATTGAGCTTCCAAACAAACCCGAGCCGTCGGATCTTCGGGTGAGCCGATCCTGGCCGTCGCATCGCGATTGACCCTGCTACAATGAATAGTGTGGTCAAGCTCGTGCTACCGCCCGTAATTCCCTTGCCCCATCGAGGGCATTCTCGTCTTTTCGCACAGAGAAGTATAAAACTCAGCACAAGAGCACTCAACTAGGCCCGCCGCTCCTTCCTCCTCCTCTCTCAATCCCCTCCACCCCAGACGTGGCCGCAGGGGTCCTCACCCATTCCCGGCCTCTACTGCACTGCCGGCGATCCCTTCCCTCTCTCCCTGGCCGCAAATCCAGTCGAGGACCAGCTCACCCCGCGGTCAGATCTGCTCTCCCTCCCACCTCGCACCGGAAACCCTAGCCACCCGTCCATGGCGACGCACCGTGGCACTACAAGACCGCCACGATGGTGGTATGGTATGAATCCCTACTCCTCCTCCTCTTCTTCTCCATCAATCTCCCTCTCTCTCACACACACCCGTTCTCTGTCTCTGTCCCTGTCTATGTAGGTAGGAGGAACGGCGACCAGTGACGGGATGAACCCCGGCCATGTCAAACCTCCAAGACCTCGACAACGGTGCTATGGTACGAATCCCTCCTCCCCTTCCCTTATACTTCTGCTTCTCTCTCCGTCTCTCTCTGTGTGGCACCCCGGCTCAGAGCGACCGGTTTACCTTGCATTGCCAACCCAGAGATCATGTCTTCTGGCAACACCCAACATCTTGGTACAGAAATCACCGCTTTATTGAAACTAGCGGAAGCACAGTGTGACATTACATCAAGATGCGAGGCCAAGCGGCACAATCGGTGCGGCTGAACAATGTGTACATTATTTAGTGAACATAAAAGGGCCTCGAGCACGACATCTACACGGTAGCGGAGCAACGACGTAGCGGGACTCCATAGCACGGGGACACCGATGTGGACACGGTCTAGACTCGGCAGTACTTTGATCCAGTTATACTTTCCTGAAATCTGGCATAACATGCCAGGTCAGTACATTGAATGTACTTGCAAGCTCACAACAAACATAACCGTAATAACTAACAATATCATGACATTTAATCAAGTTAAATGCAAACAACATCATGCTACTCATGCAATGAACCAAACTTGTGCATCGAGTCACTCGGTCTCTCTTACCAACAGGTTGCCTCGCAACCGAACAGTGCTCACGACGAAGCACTAACGGAGCCAAACTTGGTTCAACTGGTTGCCTCGTAACCAAACAGTGATCACTCCCGGATCACAAGTGATACCACAACCGTCAGTCTCACTGAATTCATCATGCTCCAACTAGTTCAATGCAATTAAATTAGTGTGCAAGATTTATTATTAAAAGTTGATCCATGGTGTGACTTACTTACGAACTGGGCCCTTATCCGCAGGCATGGCTATCGATAGATTAATACACTCTGCAGAGGTAGCGCACTTTACCCACACCACGGAATCCATGGCCTCGCACTCCCATTCGGGTGGACCAACGACATTCCGACAGAACTCTCACATTGCCATGACACTCTTACGGCCACTCCGACCAACTCCCTACTGGGCTTAGTCCTGGGTGACCCAGCCTACCAAAGGCAAACTACCACCGTCGTGGCAAATAAACAGTCCCAAACGAGGACACGATACCATAACAACAACGGGCCCACAAGGTTATGTCTGCTTACCGGGCTAGCATAACGCATGCCCATAACCTTCCCACGTTGGAGGCACCGACAAAAGGCATGACGACAAACGACTAACGACCTCCCCATAAAGGCAAATGTGGTTGCACTTGTCAGCCCGATTCAGTGGCACCATGACCCGGCCAACTTTATGTTCAAGTTCAATTATCGTCAGGTTTAACTTGAAATAAAATGCTCGAGTCAATATATGCCATGCTTATGCAACCATATAACTTGCATCACATATCACATCAGATCAACTTCGTTCACAGTTCTACTTGCACAAACTGAACTTGTTATTCATACTCATCACTATAGTTGACATTCATCAAATAAAACTTATCTTAGCATGTCTATAGGAAAAATAAGACCGATAATCATATCACCATAGTCATGAAAAATTTACTTAGATCAACTACTCAAGCTACATCTCACTAGTTCAAGCATTCATTTCTGTTAACTAAGCATTTTGATCATGACGAACTAAATAACACAAGCATTATTTAGTTTAATACTATATGCAATGAATAACATATGAATTCAAGTATAAAATCATGAATATTACAACGACACCATGATAATGTTGTTGTGGCTAGCCTTAGTGCAGAGGAGCTTCACACTCCTCCTGGATGCCTTCAAGACAAGCTTCACCTTCTCAAAATAATTCAAATGACAAAAAGAAAATATCAAGAACACTTCTGAGAATTACTAGAAATTCTAGGCAGCAGGAAAAATCTCATCTTGGGTGTGCTGCTAGGATTTTCCAGTAAGAACAGAATGCAAAAAAGAATCAACTCATTTGGACTTGTAGAATAAGAGTTATAGGTTGTCAAAGTTCTGGTCAAATTTGAATTAAATTTGAATTAAAAAGAAAAACCGGGGGGGTGACGTCGAAGGCGTAAACCACCTGGGCGCCACCACTCATACCGCTTCGGCCGCAGCCAGAGTGGCTGACAGCGGGCCCCAGCAGTCAGGTCGAAGGGGGAGAGAGAGGGAAACATAGCACGACGAGGCTCCACCGGAGCTCACGCCGGTGAGGAAGGCTCTTTGGCCAGATACAAAGGGAAAGGCTGTTTGCGGATGATAGGTGGTTCTATATTTGAGAGCGGTCCACAAAGCTTGATGGAGTTGGCGCCAGAATGCGGATGTAAACAATGAACATCACTCCGAAGTGATTGTTTTTGGCACTCCATGCAAACTGACAATCCGGGATACGTATAATTGTGCAAGTTGATCAGCGCAAAAGGTGGTGCAGATGGGAATAAAGTGAGCTACTTTAGTCAGCATGTCCACTATGACCCATATAGCATCGTTGCCTCGGTGAGTCCTGGGTAGACCGGTGATGAAGTCCACGCAAACATCATCCCATTTCCATTGCGAGACGGGTAGAGGTTGGAGATGTCCGGCGGGTTTTTGGTGTTCCGCCTTTACTTTGTTGCAGATGTCATAACAAGCGACAAAGTATGCGATGTCCCTTCTCATTCCATCCCACCAAAATAATTGTCGAAGGTCTTTGTACATTTTTAGTGCCTCCTGGGTGTATTGAATATGAGGATTCATGTGTGAGGGAGTCCTCGATTAAGGGGTCCTCGGATAGCCGGACTATATACTTTGGCCGGACTGTTGGACTATGAAGATACAAGATTGAAGACTTCGTCCCGTGTCCGGATGGGACTCTCCTTTGCGTGTAAGGCAAGCTTGGATATTCGGATGTGTAGATTTCCTTCTCTGTAACCGACTCTGTGTAACCCTAGCGCCCTCTGATGTCTATATAAACTGGAGGGTTTAGTCTGTAGGACAACAACAATCATAATCATAGGCTAGCTTCTAGGGTTTAGCCTCTACAATCTCGTGGTAGATCAACTCTTGTAATACTCATATCATCAAGATCAATCAAGCAGGAAGTAGGGTATTAACTCCATCGAGAGGGCCCGAACCTGGGTAAGACATCGTGTCCCCTGCCTCCTGTTACCACTATCCTTAGACGCACAGTTCGGGACCCCCTACCCGATATTCGCCGGTTTTGACACCGATATTGGTGCTTTCATTGAGAGTTCCACTGTGCCGTCGCTGTAAGGCTTAATGGCTCCTTCGATCATCTTCAACAATGCGGTCCAGGGGGAGGTTTTCCTTCCCGGACAGATCTTCATATCCGGCGGCTTCGTACTGCGGGCCAACTCGCTTGGCCATCTGGAGCAGATCAATAGCTACGCCCCTTGCCATCAGGTCAGGTTGGGAAGTTTAAACTATACTACCGACATCCGCGGAGACTTGATCTTCGACGGATTCGAACCCATGACATGCGCGCCGAACGGTCACGACGGGCACGACTTTTCTCTGCCGTCGGACAATATTTGGGAGATCGCGCCTGCAGGGGCACCGGCAATCAGTCCGGAGCAGATCTTGCCTTCCGAGGGCTGGTGGATGGACCCCGCCATAGAAGCCGCACACTCATCGGCGTCGGAGCCGAACACTGATCACACCTCTTTTGAGAGTGGTGTCATCGGACCCTCGGACTCGTCTCCGGCCACAGAATCCGAACTGCGTGCGTCCGTGCCTACCAAACCAGATTGGGCACCCGTCATGGAGTTTACCGCCGCGGATATTTTTCAGCACTCTCCCTTAGGAGACGTTCTAAACTCATTAAGGTCTCTTTCCTTGTCAAGAGATTCCTGGCCGAACTATGTCTAGCTCAAGCGGGAAGCACACGACGAAGAAATTCGTTCCCCACCCACCACCCACTTAATAGCCACTATCGATGACTTAACCGACATGCTTGACTTCAACTCCGAAGACATCGTTGGTGTGGACGACGATGCAGGAGAAGAACAGGAACCACCGCCCATAGGGCGCTGGACAGCCACCTCATCATATGATATATACATGGTGGACACACCAAAAGAAGGCGATGGTGACGATGCAACGAATGATAATCCCCTCGATAAGCCACCAAAGCGGCGCCGTAGACGTCGCCCTAAATCCCGCCAAAGTAACAACAACGCAAGAAATAATAATACCCCAATTGACTCCAAAGGAAACGACGACCCCATGGACCCAGCGATGGAGCAGGATGAGCCAGGGAACGATGAGCACAGTCCGGAGCCGACGTCAGATGGCGCCGATCCAGAGGCTAAAATTCATCAACCTGTCTCTGGAGAGGAGAACAGCCCGGACGATGATGCACTCATCATCCCAGAAAACTCTTGGAACAAGAGAACCTCCACAGAAGGCCTATCGCCACCGCGAGGAGCCTAAAGAAGCAGAAGCAAAGGCTGAAGGCCGCGTAGGATACGCTCAACCGTAGGTGGAACAAAGTGCTAGACACAGAAGAAAAATACGCCGATGATCGTCACACAAAGAGCCATCCAAAGCGCAAGCTGCTGCCCGAATTCGACCACGAGGGCGTAGAGCCCATTCAGCCGAAAACGACCGACCAGCTGGACCGACCGCCCCGTGGTTGTGACAAGACGGCTAATGATGCCGCACACAAGTCAGCGCATGATTTACGTGAGCTCCTAGACAGAAAGTCTGGTATGACCAGATCCATCTATGGATCTAGGAAGCGCGCTCCAGCACAGGATCATATCTACCGAAACGATCACATTGATTGAACAACAGCTAGGAATCAGAACCGAACACAACAACCGTTGACAGCGTGCCACGACATGACCAAATACAGGGGTGCCACACACCCCCTGTGCTTCACCGATGAGGTGCTAGATCATGAATTTCCGGAGGGATTTAAACCCGTGAATATAGAGGCATACGACGGAACTACAAACCCTGGGGTCAGGATTGAGGACTTTATCCTTCATATCCACATGGCTCGCCGAGATGATCTCCACACCATTAAATATCTACCCCTCAAATTAAAGGAACCAGCTTGGCACTGGTTGAAAAGCCTTCCCGAAAACTCAATCGGAAGTTGGGAAGAACTTGAGGATGCTTTCAGGGCCAATTTTCAAGGGACCTATGTTCGACCTCTGGACGCAGACGACCTAGGTCACATAATTCAATAGCCCGGAGAGTCAGCCCGAAAGCTCTGGAACAGATTTCTTACTAAGAAGAATCAAATAGTCGATTACCCGGACGCCGAAGCCTTACCGGCTTTCAAACACAATATTCGGGACGAATGGCTTCCCAGACACCTCGGCCAAGAAAAGATGAGGACAATGGCAGCCTTAACAAGCCTTATGACCCGCTTTTACGAGGGCGAGGACAGCTGGCTGGCCCGTAGCGGCAGCAGCGACCCAAGCACATCCGAAGTCAGGGATGACAACAGGAAGCCGCGACGGAACAAAAACAAGCGTCGAAACAATGATGGCAGCCCAGAGAACACGACGGTCAATGCCGGATTCATGGGCTCTCGACCCGGTCAACGGAAGAAGCCATTTAAAGGCAGCAGAGATGGACCGTTCAGCCTAAACAAGATTCTAGACAAATTATGTCAGATTCACGGCACCCCCGAAAAACCTGCAGACCACACACACAGAGAGTGTTGGGTTTTCAAGCAGACCGGCAAGCTGAATGCCGAACAAAAGGGGAGGGAGATGCCAAGTGAAGACGAGGATGAGCCTCGTCAGCCGAACACTAGAGGACAAAAAAAATTCCTACCAGAAGTCAAAACAGTGAATATGATTTACGTAACTCACATTCCAAAGAGAACGCGCAAGTGCGCACTCAGAGACGTATACGCCATTGAGCCCGTCGCCCCCAAATTTAATCCCTGGACGGCCTGCCCAATCACCTTTGATCGCAGGGACCATCCGACTAGTATCCAGCACGGAGGATCGGCTGCCTTGCACTAGTAGAAAAGGGGGCATCAGTCCCGGTTGATAAGGCCCTTTAGTCCCGGTTTTTGAACCGGGACTAAAGGGCCGTTACTAATGCCTCCCACCTTTAGTCCCGGTTCAAACTGGAACCGGGACTAAAGGTCGCGACCACGTGGACTGAAGGAAATTTTATGATTTTTTATAAAAAAAAAATTTGAATTTTTTTTTCAAATTTCTGAATTATTTTAACCTCTAATCTCTAATCACCACCCTTCATCACTGCTCAATTTATTCTTTAATCTCTTATCACCCCTCCTCATTCCTAATCATCCAACTTCCCGAACGGTCACCCATCCTCTCACTACTCCGGCTGAGCACGCTTAACTTCCGGGTTCTATTCTTCCTCGCTTCCAAGTCTCGCACTTGTTGTTTTCGACAATAGTAAGATGTCAATCCTATTAACCCTCAGGAATTTTGCGTGAGCATGAAGTGACATATTTCATTGTTTGAGTTTGAAACTATTGTTTTAAAAAACAATAATTATTTAGTAACACTAATATTTCTTGAATAATTAGTTTGACCATTGTTTGACCACAGTTTGACCACAGTTTGACCACAGTTTGACCAGATTTGACCAAAATTCAAAATAACTGAAATAATTATTTAGTAACACTAATATTCTAGAATAATTAGTTTGACCATTATTTGACCATTGTTTGACCATAGTTTGAAATTTTTCAATTTTTTCCACTCTATATCTTAAAAGCCCGTATTTTTTTTCTGTTAGGTTTTGAGGATTTTGAAAACGTTTAACGGGTTCCCTGTTAAATTTGGATGTAACTTTTCGAGTAGATGATTTTTCATATAAAAACTTTTTCATCCGAGTCAAGATGCAAAAGTTATGCCCATTTTACTAAATTCTAGTAAGATTTTGCAAATAAAGTCAAAATTCACATTTGCAAATTTTCCCAACAACTAGACCACATATCACATGGGAAACTTATTTTTTTTATTTTTTTTGACATTTTCATCATTTTCTTTTAATTTTTTTAAAACTGAAAAGGCGATCCGGGGGGGTGTGTGTTTGAAAATGTGACCTTTAGTCCCGGTTGATGCCACGAACCGAGACTAATGGGCAAGATTTTTAGTCCCGGTTCGTGGTACCAACCGGGACTAAAAGGTCCAAACGAACCGGGACAAATTGCCCACGTGGCCCCTGGGTACACGAACCGGGACTAATGCCACCATTAGTCCCGGTTCTGGACTGAACCGGGACTAATGGGCTAAACCGGGGTGGACCAAAGCCCTCTTTTCTACTAGTGTTGGTGCTCGACCCAATAATTGGCGAATTCCATCTCACACAAGTCCTTATGGACGGCGGCAGTAGTCTAAACCTGATATATCAGGACACTGTCCGCAAAATGGGGATAGACCCGTCAAGAATCAGCCTAAGCAACACTACCTTTAAAGGAGTAATACTAGGCGTCGAGGCCCATTGTACGGGCTCTCTAGTACTAGAGGTTGTATTTGGTTCTCCCCACAACTTCAGAAGCGAGGAATTAACCTTCGACATCGCTCCATTCCGAAGTGGCTATCACGCACTACTCGGAAGAACTGCCTTCGCCCGTTTTAATGCAGTACCGCATTACGCCTACCTCAAACTTAAGATGCCCGGTCCACGCGGCGTCATCACAGTTAGCGGAAATACAGAGCGTTCCCTACGCGCGGAAGAATACGTGGCGGCTCTTGCAGCCGAACACTGAGCGGTCCCTCCAACCAGGATAAATGGTCGATCGTCAAGACCACGGACACGGTTAGACGAGTCCGGCGCTCCACCCAATGTAACAGCCCAGTTGGGATTTCCCCATAAAAGATGCTAGGGGCTGCCCGCAAAAGAGCCCACAGTTTTGCTAGACCCTATCAATACAATAATATATTGCATTTTCATGGTTCGCTCAGATTAACGAACACCTCGCACGAAGTCTTTCACCTGGGTTTTTTTTAAAAATGATCATCGTGCTACACCCTTCCAGGATACGGCACAACATAGATAAAGGCGCAGACGTGCTGCGGGGCCCCGCTCAAAGGTTTATTTTTAGATTAAGACCCTGCGTAAACCTTTTTAATATCTCTTGTTGCTTCTTCTCCTCCAAAAAATTTATACAACCGGGAGAGATTCTGGCGTCTTCGGCATTTTTGTCACACCAGACTATTGCTCACACCTGGAAACTCAGGGTTTATTGTCAAGAGCGTTACTCAGCCCAGTACACATTATAAAGTCTGAATACATTAGGGGTGTTCGGCGTGGCAAGTTTGGCCTTATACGCATCAGCTCCGAATCATGTCTTCAGTCAAATATTGGGTTTGTCCGGCTCCCGTGTTTTGCTACATTATGTTCCGCTCTATCGGCTAAGGCGGCACCGGGAGAAATACTGTGATTGTGCCCTGGTTCATTTGGATGAGCACCTCAGTAGAGAAAACTGAAAACTGACTATCATGATATAGCACGAGACTGGTCAACCACTCAATGACCCAGCGGAATCTTCGTGGTTCCTCCGCATTAACGAAGGACCGGTTTCCCGGTCACGTACGTACGCGCACCATATCCGGCTGAACGCGAACATACCAGGGGCTATATAGTAGCCCCACCGTCAAACTCCTATGGCTAAGTGAAAGTGTTAAAGCTATATAGTGCGATTGCCTGGTTCGCCGCGCTATCACCTCCTTAACGGACCAAGACGTTGTATCAAGTGTGACTACGCATTTTCCTGAATACCCCGCATTATATGCGTGGGGGCTGAAGCCGACGACTGTAAACTTTTAGGTTATATACATAAATAAACGGCCGCACAGGAGGCATTATAATACTTTCGGGCAAAAGTATAAACACAACCTTTATAATCAAAATAGCATTGTCTTTACAATCGCGATACATGTCATTCGAACATGGCACTCTTCGAGCACTGAGCCTCTATTAAACGGGCGCCTTCTAAGACTTCTTCGAAATAGTGCTCGGCCGGGTCCTGGCCGTCCGCCGCACTCCGGGTTGCAATAGTGCTCGTCGAGGTGCAGAGATGCTTGGGGGTGGAGACAGCTGGAATTTTTTCCCCCCAAGCCCAATATTTGCGCCGGCGCAGCCCCGGCCGGATGAAAAAATATCCCTGGGGGGACACAACGGCTGGAGATGCTCTGAAGGCATTTTCAAATTTTCCTATAAAAATGTTGGCTGAATGTTTCTATGCTACAAACCTATAACAAGGTTCATTACTGTTTTCAACTCAAAATTTTGCATTGTCAAATGTTCAATTAACTATACTATCTTCCATTCTGGTTACACGGTTGATCTATTGTAAGCATGTGCCTAAACTTATAAAAGATTTCATTGATGAGGTTTCGGCCCAACTGAAAATGGTTTGTGAATCTGATACAGATGAGTTACTTTTGGAAGAGAAGCTTGCTTTTGTTTAGGAAACCAGACACGCCTTTGGAAGGACTGCGCTACTCTTAAGTGGGGGTGCTTCACTGGGTTCATTCCACGTAGGCGTAGTGAAAACCATAGTTAAAAAAGGCGCGCCTAAGCGAGCGTTTAAGCGCGCCTAGGCTCTAGGCGTTGGCAAAACGCATTGCGCATAACTACGCTTAATCTGTGCATAACTGCGCATAAGCATGCGCTTTGATCAGTAAAGCGCAAGTTGGTGGCAAAACGCACAATTAACGCCTAGCGCTTTTTTGAACTATGGTGAAAACTTTGGTTGAGCATAAGCTTCTGCCTCAGATAGTCGCAGGATCGAGTGTTGGTTCCATTATATGCTCAATTGTCGCTACCCGAATATAGCGTGAGATTAAGAGCTTCTTCATACTCATTACAGATCATAAAGTTCTTTGATAGGATGGGTGGAGTTTTTACTGTGACGAAACAGGTTATGACTTATGGTGCACTTCATGACATTAGCCCGATGCAAAGACTTTTGAGGGATCGCACAAGTGACTTGACATTTCAAGAGGCTTATGACATAACTGGCCGTGTTCTTGGGGTCACAGTTTGCTCTCCTAGAAAAAATGAGCCACCTCGCTGCCTCAACTACCTGACATCACCACATGTTGTCATTTGGAGTTCTGTAACTGCCTCATTCCCGGGCCTCTTTGAAGCTCGGGAGTTGATGGCAAAGGATAGATTTTTCCACACAGTTCCCTTCCGCGCGCCCTTTGCCACAGATCCAGAACGAGGTCCCGGAGCATCCAAACGCCGGTGGAGGGACGGAAGTCTCGAGATGGGTTTGCCAATGATGCAACTGAAGGAGCTGTTCAATGTAAATCATTTCATTGTCAGCCAAACTAATCCTCACATATCTGGACTCCTCCGAATGAAGGAGATTGTCAGAGCCTATGGAGGCCGCTTTGCAGGAAATGTTTGTTTCTGACCATTTACCATATTATTAGGGTCATAGTTCGGTTCTGGTGTATGTTAGCATGCATAGTGAAGCTCTTTTTGCAAGTAATTTAGAATTGTTCTCCTACTCTTGATAATGCCTAACTACCTCCTATATATGTGTAATAGCTGATAGCATTGAAGGGCTAATGGTAGGACAGGTTGCTGTTATTATTTGATGGGAGGACATCCAAACAATGTTCTATAGCAAATACATTCTGGAGATGGATTTTTTTCCTTTTCTTAAAAAAACCTCTTCACTGAACACTACACATTGCAATCCTTCCAAATTTCAATTCCTACCTGTTGCATTACCAAGTCTAATTCTGATCTAATTTGTATAGCTCGCTCGAATTGCTGAGATGGAGGTGAAGTATCGATATAACCAAGTTCTAGAAATTGGCCTCCCACTGGGAGGGCTTGCAAAGTTGTTTGTTCATGATTGGGAGGGTGATGTCACCATGGTTATGCCAGCAACAGTAGTTCAGGTAGCTTTGTTAATAAAATCTTCATAGCTTGTATAGGTAATGCTGGTCCTTTGGATTCAAAATGCTCGCCTTATATTGCATCTTTCGAATATGCAGTACTTGAAGATTATACAAAACCCGACATATCCAGAGCTCCAAATGGCTGCCAACCAGGGTCGCAGGTGCACATGGGAGAAGCTCTCTGCCATCAGAGCAAACTGTGCAATTGAACTTGCATTGGATGAATCCATAGCAGCCCTCAACCACAAACGAAGGCTAAGAAGAAGTACTGCAAGGGCAGCAGCTTCTTCCCAGGGATATACCGACAATGTTCGACCCAAAACACCAAGGAGGGTACCATCATGGAGCTGCATCAGTCGAGAGAATTCATCAGGATCCCTCTCGGAAGATCACTTCGCGGCCGCCATCTCATCCACTCACCAAGGCACTATTCGAGTTGATGGTGCACCAAGCACATCTCATCATGTTCGACAGAGTTCACTTGATGGAAGTGAGAGTGAATCAGAAACTGTTGACTTAAACTCATGGACCAGGAGTGGAGGGCCTCTGACGAGGACTTCATCAGCTGACCAGTTCATCAACTTTATCCAGAATCTCGAGATCGAGTCCGAATTCGAAAGGATTCATACAACAGAGGATGGCAATGCAGGTATTTTCACAGGACCCACATTTTCTAGAGATCCATATCCAACCAACATTTCCAGAGCTGCTACGCCAGACGGTCAAGATAGATGCACAGAGGTTTCTGAAACAGAGTCATGCAACACTAGCAACGCAAGCATTGCTGTGTCTGAAGGAGATTTTTTGCAGCCTGAGAGGACCACCAATGAAATTCTACTTAATTTTGTCAAAAGAGAAGATCTGGTTGCTCGGCATAAGGGTGATCCTGATGTGGCTCGAAGCTCCTTACCCGAAGCATTTGTGGACAGAACGCATTCGGACTCGGGTGATGCCGTCTCAGCTGCTTCTGACGGCTCTGAAGATAACAAAGATGTCGCTGACTCGGACAATCTCTTGGTTTCTCATTCAGATTCTGTAACTTCGCCTCAACACTGCGTTGACGATAACCAAGATGCGAAGCTAGATTTTAAATAATTCTTAGTGGTTCATTGCAGCAGCAATGATGTATACAATAATTGCAGTGTCTATTTAGAGAACACTGCTGATAGCAGCATATCTGTTGTGTGGTGTCATATAGTGATTGATACTGATGATACATTGATAGAAGCCTTTCTTGGCATCGACAGAAATGGAATTCAGTGTTTGTTGTACCACAGGCCCTGCCTCAAGATTCTTCTGAACTAAACACACATTATAACAACTAGTCATCAACCCGTGCTGCTGCACGGGCTAGCAATTTTGCGAACTTAGATAAATATTGAAAGTATGAATTTGGAAGATATTAGTTGTTGATCAATGCCCGCTTGATCAACTTTGCTTTCACATTTTTCATTTATTCTTTAGTAGTTACATTTACTGTCATGATATGAACGGCAAACCAACAAAAAGAATGAAAGCATGAATACCAACTGAACATCTGTAATTTGACTAATTTATAAGCTAAATATGTGAGTCATAATCACACTTAACATAGGAGTAAGCATTGCAACCACAATAGATTGTCTACCTCTATCGTGCGTTCTCAATCTCTCTCGAACTGTGTCATCTGAAACACCCAAAGAAAATAATTCTCTTTGTTTTGTGTTGAGATTTTTGGGAACATATATACGCCATGGCAATCATGCTCTTTTCTGTTACCAAGTTATGTGGTTCGTCCTCGCAAAAAATTCTTATTTTTCTGAAGCCTTAATATTGTTAATTTATACATTGCGTATTCAATAGATGTGAGTTTTCCTAGTGTCTGTTGAACCATAACTGAAAGTGTGACGTGATTTAAATTTCAGATATACAATGAAGCTTTGTCTAGGACAAACATATTGTAACTACCAACAAACACGATATGATAATCAGGTCCTACAACACATTGGACAATGAGCACGATATGTGATTGTGATTCGTGATTATATTATGCATATGTACACTCAATGTTGTAGCCAATATGCTTGCTTGGCTACCCTGAAGAAAGATATACCTATGTCTAGATAGTACAGATAAAACACTGTCCACAATATCTTCTATATTGTTCCTCAGAAAAGGAGGAACACGTGTAGCTGTCTCCATTGGCTTCTCAACTTGAGGATCATGACCATACTCTACACAGATGCATTCTTATTCCTCATATATTTCTGTCGTTGTTGTGCCCATTAACTGGCCCACAATGTTAAATCTCCATCTAGAGCTGATGCTGAATAAACACATTTCGGAGCATGAAAAACATTAGAAAGGCAAAAGCAGATAGAAAAGTAATGTATCATGGCAAACTCCTTTTTTGGTTGCAGTAAAATTAGGCCAATCTATAGGAAGTAGTAGATCAAAAGATAACTTTAAGATCAAATATCACATAAATGTTAGTATGGAATAACGCTTAAACCATTGCTGGCCAATTACAACTACATAATTAACTATTAGTTTACCCATCTAATCTGGTCCATAGAGGTTTTCAATTTTCACTCCCGCAAAGGGCACATCTAAGTGAATTAACAGTTCTACATAATAATTATTATTATAGAGGATACTCCATTTGAACTACAAAGAACTTGTAGATGTATGTACCTTTGAAGTAGAAAGAACCAATAGAACTATGCAGTCGTTCACAGGTCAACTGTACGTATCTCTTGCAGTTTGTACATATACAGGAAAGGCTATTAAGCATCACACTACACAGAAGATTTTTTTCTGGAAAATAAGTAATTTGGTATGCTGCACGGACGAACATTATTCAACAGGCGTTCTAATGATTTAAGTAGACGTTGTAGATACCTTTCACCAGACACAGAAGTTCTACGGAATCCAAATCTGTGTATCTACATATACAGTGAACCTCTAAAAAATTATCATCTAATATTAATGAATGGATGTGCGATGAGAGATGGATTCACTGGAAAAAAGCATGTTCAGACACATGAAAGAATTCTTGGGACTGTCTAGTAGTGTTGTATATAAATAACTGGCAAAAAGATGTGCTCTTATGAAGCCGAAGGTTACCTATAAAAGTTTCACTGATTTTTGCCTTGTCGAGAGGAAAACTTTATTTCACGAGGAGTGTCATCCGGGGTGTTAGAATCAACCTTTTGGACTAAAATATCTTGTAAAAGAGCAAGCAAAATGAACCACAAACTCCTGATATACCTCAAACTTCATTTATATTATGATAGTTGCTGAATGAAACACCATTTTCTGTCTTAGAAAATCAATGTGCCTCCTTTCCTTGACTGACCTGAAATAATGATATAAGACAGGGGCATCTGATTTGTTTGAACTATCTATAGGTTAAATTGTAATAATCTGGAATGTTTTTAGTATATAGCTTGCTGATGAACATTTTTTCGTTACCAAGTTAACTGAACATGCTTCACACTAATAATACTCTGAACAGGTTTTACAGTTTCTTCATGTGCATAGCCTAGTAAGTGACGTGAACAGAGTTTCTTTTACAGATAGGCTAGAAAGTGAACAACGTGCCTCCTTTCCTTCACTGACCTGAACAAAGTTTCCTAGTAGGTGAACATCTACGGATAGGCTAAAGGTTTCTTAGCAACTAATAAAGTACAAATCTATATGGACTGGGAGATGTCAATTTGAGAGGAATGCACGGATTGGAAAGTGGATGGCATAAGTAAGCATCTGCTGAAATATGAGAAAATATTGGTCTATTTTGCTACACTGGTGCAATTCTAAAAAAACATTAGATGGGTATAAAAAATGGGAAAGGAGGAACAAAGCATTAAGTAACTGATTAAACATTAGTTATACCACCTTTTCCTGACTGCACACAACATGCATCGGGATGTAAAGCTGCTTTGCCTGTTGAGTCGGGATAGGAGAGACTGGCGATTTTGGTGTCGAGGAGGTGAATAGCTTCGCCACTAATATGTCCGAGAGGTTAACTTGAGCATCATTTTTTGATCTCCCATATTGCTGCAAATAAATACTGCTCAGGACCACACCTTCTTGAGTTCTTGAATGCATGTACACTCCATGTCTGCAAAAACAACACTATCAAAAAATTCCGTCAGAACAGAGTATAATTTGAGTTTCTAAAAAGCACATGTCCTATTGCATCATTAGGTGAGCATAAAATGGAGCAGGTCCAAGTAAGCAAATACCTAGGTTTTTTTCTTGAAATAAGCAGAGAAGTAAACTGGACATAACATGTAATGATCTAAAACAACCTATCTACTTACCAGAAAAGATGCTCTAGTTCGTTGTGCGGTGAATTGAATCCGCTACTTCGATATGTATCTAGACTTGTCTAAAGTTGAAGAACACACGTCATGGAAATCCCCTATAATGCAACCCTAGGCTGCACTTGCTCTTTATAATAGAGACCAAGCCTGAAATTCCAGGACACACAACATAAAAATCCCAAAAAGCAAAAACCAACTATGTCGTTTCTTCTTGCATACCTGCAATAAGCCAGACATAGTTCCAAATGTCAGCATCTTTACTAAAATTGGCGACTGTCAGATCTAAAAGAAACTGCATATTTTGCATTGGTCGTGGCATGAAAGCTGGAAAGACATCCTCCTCAGCCAAGATGGAATGCATCATGTTTTGATTACTGGATAACAAATTCAAAGGTTGTAGAGAAAGGGAATCGAGGAACTTGGATCGTTTAATTTGGATTAGATGCTTGTACGTGAAGACTGGAGAAGGGACATGAGGAGTAGTGTTGGGGATTGGTGAAGGAAGGAGTCGGGGAGATGTTTGGTAAAGGGATCTGTAGCCACCTCATGGCAGCTTCGTCCTCTCTTGCCCCTTCCCATTAGCAGCTACAGGCTGGAGTACCCAAGCTCGTCCTTACTCAAGCCCAATCCTACCTACCCTACTGTGCGTGAGGAGCAGCCCTAGGGATGGACAAAGGAGGGAGTCAGGGAGATATTTTTTACAGGGATCTGTCAAGCCATGCTTTTTCCTTGATTCAAGACTGCCACGCTTGATCGGAGGAGACGGGGGAGTTCACATCGAGGAGCTCATAACTGCGATGAATGGATTCATCAAATCCCCCCAAAAGGAAAATCTAGATTGTGCCAGCGGGTTAGAAACTAACATCATCATCCTCCAAAAAGATGGCTTGCAACATGAAGATTCAAAGATAGAGCAGAGGAAGAGATAGAGGAGAGGCTCCCTGGATCGTTTTAGACGATTGCTGCATGAAGAGTAGAGAAGGTTCGGAAGGTGGAGCACGACGGAGGAGGAACAGGCTACAGGTGGATAAGGCATCTTTGCCTAAGCGAGGAGGTGGGATTTTGGGGAGAAAAAGATCGTTCATTGTTTTGTTTTCATAGAGAGGAGGTCGTGGGAGGTGGGACATTTTGCGAGGACTCTTGGAATGTCATCCGACGACTGTAGACAGTTCATACCTCGATCCAATGGACGATTTTCTTAGTTATGAGGATTAACGTGGAGCCTCTAATGGTGCCTCCAATTAGTAAATATAAGATATAAGATATAAGACTCTGGAAATCCATTTCTGTACGCATATTCAGTTATCATATACACGCACAAAAATTCTGAGAAAAATCATATATGAACTAATAGGGCTTCCAACTCAAATGTTGAAGCTCACTGGTTTCTATTTGGCAGATATACTGCCACAGAAGTCTTTGTGAAACTCTAACTGAATTTTATACAGGCTCCTGTCATATGTCATATCTCACAGGTTCAACAGAGTAATATCAATAATAATCAACACTGTCCTTGAGCACTAATATAGAATAATTACCCAATTTTACACATGATCACCCACCTTATTGACATGCTAACACAGGCAAATCGGAAATGGTACTCAAATGATTTCAGATACCAAGTAACAAATGCAGCTAAAAACTTCCACTAGTCCTCAAATGCTTTCAGGTTTCCATTCACAGATGTAAATCCACCGTCGACCACGAGGTTGAGCACGCTGATGTACCTCGCTTGCCAGGTAGAGCACCGCCTCGGCGACATCCTTCGGCAGCAGATCAACACCTTTCAGGTTTGCCTCACCACCAACAAAGGTCAGGAAGTCCCTCACTGCATCCCCCTTGTGCTCCCCCTGGGGCAAATGTGGCATGGAGAGCGCCGTGGGCACGGCGTACAGCGACACGCAGTTCACCCGAATGTCATGCCTCCCCATCTCCAGCGCCACGCTCTTGGTGAGGCCCACCACCGCATGCTTCAACGCGGTGTACGCGTGAGGCCACATCCCTCCGAGGACGCTGGCGACGCTCGCCAGCGACACGATGGCCCCCTTCTTGCCCTGTATCATGACGCGCGCCGCGTGCTTCATGCCCAGCAGCATGCCGTGCACGTTGATGTCGAACACCTTCTTGACATTGGCAAAGTCGAGGTTCCGCATATCGGTGACCTTATCGCCTGTAATGCCGGCATTGTTGACCATGATGTCCAGGGTGCCGAACTTCTCGGCCGTTGCGTCGACGGTGCGGCTTATGTCTTCCTCCACAGTGACGTCGCAGTGGACAAACAGGACATCGGAGTCGCCTCCAAGGCAGTCGCAGAGCTGCTGACCGGTTTCGTCCTGGACGTCTGCTATGCAAACCTTGGCGCCGTGCTGTCTGAAGAGGCGGACAATGGCTTCGCCGACACTCGAAGCGCCGCCGGTAACCAGTGCAACCTTTCCTTCCAACCTTTGGTTCGTTTGTTATGTGATTTGGTAATTATATATATATTGCAGATTGCCTTTCGTCTCCCTTTTGTTTTGTATTCTTGTCATTTACGTACATAGTGATGGATTATGGATGGGCTTAGGCCTATATAAGACAATAATCCCTAATTAATCTCTAAGGCCGATGCATGTGTATGGCAAATGGTGGGAAGTGTGGAAAGTTTAGTCTTATACTGCTACAGCAAGAAGAGTGAGACCTCTTTATAAAGGCTGCTCTATCACTTGTTATTGGGAGCATGGAAACAGAAGTTGTACACGCGCGCTCGTCCTCCTCCTCCGCCCGCCTTGCCTCATCACGACGCGCCGCGGGTTGCGGGAATGAGCCGAGCATGTTGGACCGTGGGATGTTCACGGACTCAGTCGTGGGCCTGGACCAGGCCCATCTACCTGATGGCCTATATAAGAAGGCGCTGGCCAGTGGAGTGAACCCTAACTCAGTTCACTCACTCCCTCTCGTACAAACCTAGCCGTCGTCTACTGTTCCTCTCTCTGTGCTGCTTCCGGTGATCCCATCCCGACGACCAGGCCTCGGCCAATGCCGAGGCTGCCGCCGCTTTGGCCTGGCCAACCGGAGGGTATGATTCGTTCATCCCCTATTTGCTCGTTCATGTATATGTTGTTCTTAGATATTTCGGTTCTATGTACTATACGTGCTCACATGCTTAGGTATCGGTATGAGATGCATACCGTATTTGCCATGTTTACTGTTTACTCGTGGATTAGATTAGTCAGAAAAGTGCTAAGATTTCCCACAATCCAAAAACCTTATTTTAGGCACTTTTTGACTCATGGCTTCGCCGCTACTCTGAAACCGGAAAAGTATATTGAAACACATTTTAAGCGTTGGCAGATGAGGACTGCCTTGTGGCTCACAGCAATGAACGTGTTCTGGGTTCGTGCTGTGTCTCCCATGGTAACGATTGCTCCTGAACAGGAGAATGCGTTTAGGGAGGCAACCACCATCTTTGTTGGAGCCGTTCTTACTATGATCAGACACAAGCTAGTCGACGCATATCTTCATATGCACGTTGCCAAGAATTTGTGGGATGCGCTCGAAGCTAAGTTCGGCGCAACCGATGCTGGAAGCGAGTTGTATGCTATGGAGCAGTTCCATGATTACAAAATGGTTGATAACCGTTCTGTATTGGACTAAGCCCATGAGATACAATGCATCGCTAAGGACCTGGAGCTCCTGAAGTGTGAGTTACCGGACAAGTTTGTCGCGGGTTGCATTATTGCAAAACTCCCTCTTGGATGGAGGAACTTTGCTACTTCTCTCAAGCACTTGAGACGTGAATTCTCTATTGAGGATGTCATTGGTCATCTGAGTGTTGAGCAGAACTCGAGAGCAAAGGACTCACACGTGAAAGGGGCAGAGGGTTCTTCTAGCGCCAATGTGGTGCAGAAGAACTCCCACAAGTTCAAGGGGAAGAACTCTGTCCAACAGAATACTACCTTCAAGAAGAAGGGTAAGAAGAAAGATAAGAAGAGAGATGGCTGCTTCGCTTGTGGTTCAGAGGAACATTGGGCAAACAAGTGCCCAAACAAGTATAAGAAGCCATGACAGGATGCAAAGTCTGTCAATTTGACTCTGAGCAACAATGATGCGGCATCAGGGTATGGTAATTTGTTTACTGTACTTTCAGTTTGTCAGTCCACCGATTGGTGGGTTGACACTGGGGCCAATATTCATGTGTGTGCTGATGTGTCTTTGTTTTCTTCTTAACAGGTCACACGAGATTGTTCCGTCCTGATGGAGAACGGCTCACATGCTTCTGTTCATGGTATAGGCACAGTAGATCTGAAGTTTACTTCGGGAAAGATCGTGCAACTTAAGAACGTGCAGCATGTCCCCGCTATCAAAGAAGAATCTCGTTAGTGGCTCCCTTCTATGTAAAGAAGGGTTTAAGTTAGTATTTGAGTCAAACAAAGTAGTCATATCTCGGTATGGACTATTTGTTGGAAAAGGATATGATTGTGGTGATTTGTTCCGCCTTTACCTGGAAGATTTCTGTAATAAAGTTGTGAACCAAATTCATTCTAATGTGAATGAATGTGAGGTTTGGCATTCACGTCTTTGTCACATAAATTTCAGTTGTATGATGCGGCTAGCTAAGATGAATCTAATACCAAGTTTCACTTTAGCCAAAGGCTCCAAGTGCCATGCGTGTGTGCAAGCAAAGCAACCTCGTAAGCCTCACAAGCCTGCGAAGGAGAGACACCTGGCACCACTAGAGTGTTAGACAATGTAATGTATACATACGTGGTGGTGTATAAACCACGTACGCGTGTTGCGTGCTTTGTACTCTAGGTAGTTTAGGTTAGTTAGGATTGATCTCTATCTTGTATAGACTTTAGCTTGAGGATCAATCCACCAACAACCTGAACTACCGATTCTGTATTCTGGTCTATAAATAACACGCAATGCGTCCCTGCGAAAGCATACGCTTCAACCACTTTTACATGGTATTCAGAGCCTAACCTCTAAGCACATCCAAAACCCTAGCCATGGCCTCAAGCTCCACCGCCGCCGCCGCTGCACCAGCCCTCATTCCCATCGCCGAACGCCTCCATCGCTCCAACTTCCTGGTGTGGCGTGCTCAAGCCATTGCTGCCATCCGCGGTGCTCAGCTCGTCGCCTACATCAACCCCGACAGAGAAGAGCCGGCGCCCAAGCTCATGGACAAGGAGGGCAAGCCAACAGATGCACCCAATCCGGCGTACGAGATCGCCAGGGCACAGGATTCCCAGGTTCTGAGTTTTCTGTTCAATTCAGTCTCACCTCCTGTGATGATCCAGATCGCCCACTGCACCACGGCCTCGGCAGCATGGACTGCCATCACGGAGATGTTCATCTCCCAAACCCAGGCTCACGTGGTGAACATGAGGATCGCCCTGTCAAACACCAAGAAGGGAACCTCCACTATCGCCGAGTACATCGGCCGCATGAAGGCGCTCGGAGACGAGCTGGCGTCCGTTGGGAAGCCCCTCACCGACGATGACATGGTGTCATACATACTTGCCGGCCTCGACTTCGACAACATGGGCTTCGTCTCCTCCCTGTGTGCCAGGGCCGAGCCGATCAAGGTGAACGAGCTCTACTCTCTCCTCGTCGGTTTCGAGAACAGGCTCGCCATGTTTGATGGCGGGCATCAATCCTCTCACTCCTCCGCCAACGCCATCTCCCGCGGTGGTGGCCCTGGCGGACGAGGGGACGGACGTGGAGGTGGCCGCAGAGGTGGAGGTGGCGGCCGCGGGCAAGGCCGTGGAGGTCGCGGCCAAGGAGGAGGCCGCAACGATCTCCCTAAGGTCTTCTGTCAGATCTGCTCCAAGCCCAACCATGTTGCTATGGAGTGCTACCACCGCTTCGACATCGCGTTCACCAAGGAGAAGAGCGCAGCGGCTGTCAACACCAACACCAGCTCCTACGGGGTCGACACCAACTGGTACGTCGACACAGGGGCCACAGATCACATCACCAGTGAGCTTGACAAGCTCACCATGAGGGAGAAGTACTCCGGCCAGGATCAAGTGAACATGCCAAATGGCGCAGGTATGAAAATTAGCCATGTTGGTCAAGCCTTCATACCCTCACTCGCAATCTTCATCTTAAAGACATATTGCATGTTCCTAAGGCAACCAAAAACTTGATCTCTGCTCATCGATTATCTCATGACAATCATGCCTTTCTTGAAACTCATCCACACTATTTCTTTGTCAAGGACAAGGCAACGAAGAAAACCCTCCTGCAAGGCGGATGTAGGGGTGGCCTCTATCCCCTTTCATCTGCACCTTTAAGCTCGGGCAGGCAGGCGTTTGGTGCCACCAAGGTCCCTCCATCAAGGTGGCACAGCCGATTAGGTCACCCTTCATCAACAATCGTTCAGCACGTCCTTAGGAAGAATAAAATTTCCTTTTCAAACAATGAGTTGAATAAAGAGAGTATATGTGATGCTTGCCAAAAAGGCAAAAGTCACCAACTCCCCTATCCAAACTCCAGTAGTGTCTCCAATGCTCCTTTAGAGCTAGTTTTTTCTGATGTATGGGGGCCTGCCCGAGATTCTATTAATAGAAAGAATTATTATGTGAGTTTCATCGACGATTTCAGCAAGTTCACTTGGATTTACATCCTTAAACATAAGTCTGAAGTGTTCAAAAATATTTCATGAATTCCAAGCTCTTGTTGAACGACGCTTTAATCATAAAATCATCACCATGCAAACAGATTGGGGTGGTGAGTATGAGCGTCTAAACTCCTTTTTTCGGCAAATTGGCATCACTCATCATGTCTCCTGCCCTCATGCGCACCAACAAAATGGGTCGGCCGAAAGAAAACATCGGCATCTTGTGGAAGTAGGACTTTCATTATTAGCACATGCCTCCATGCCCTTAAAATTTTGGGACGAGGCTTTTATAGCTGCCACCTACCTTATCAACAGAACCTCCAGCAAGGTGATAAATCTTGAAACACCTCTCGAACGATTGTTCCAAGAAAAACCAGCTATCATGCTCTCCGCACTTTTGGGTGCACTTGTTGGCCTAATCTCCGCCCATTCAATTCCAAGAAGCTTGAATTTCGCTCCAAACGTTGTGTTTTTCTCGGTTATAGCAATCTTCATAAAGGGTTCAAGTGTTTGGATGTAGCTGCCGGACGGGTTTATATATCTCGTGACGTCGTGTTCGACGAAACCGTGTTTCCTTTTGCCTCCCTAAACCCCAATGCCGGCGCTCTCCTTAGGGCAGAAGTTCTTCTTCTTCCTGAAAATTCTGTCCCTAATGAGCATCTTGATCATGGGGATGAAATTAGTGCTAACCCGTTGGTTAATTTTCATGCAAATCCTGCCATCAACTTTGGAGGAAATCCTGTTGTGTGTCATGATTTTATGCAGCAACCACCTAACGCGGAACACGAGGAGGATCCAGGTGCTGGCAGCGGCAGCTCTGCAGGCGGCGATCCCGAGCAAAATCTCTCGACCGCCGCGCCTGCAGGTGGGGACAGCAGCCGGTCCACGCGCTCGCCTGCGCGTGACAGCGACCGCACGCGCGACAGCGACCCACCCACGCGCTCGCCCACGCGGTCGACTTCGCCCGATGACGCTGACTGCGGGCCCGCTGGGAGCAGCCCCACAGCGCACTCTGGATCAGGTGGGTCCAGGGGTGGAACGGCGGCCTCTCCGAGCCGCCAGGTGGCGGCCTCTGCACCGCGCGCTGACACAGGGGAGCGGCGGGCCCTCGAGAGCATCTCTGGGTCTGCCGCTACTGCTGATTCAGTCGGGATCCGCCTCGGATCGGGCGCGCCTGCTGATCCTGTCGAGATCCGTCTTGGATCGGGTGCCCCTGGCTCGTCTGCCACAGATCCGGTGGGATCTTCTATGCCAACTGCGGGATCATCTGCATCAACTGTTGCGGCACCCGAACAAAATCGACGTACGCGCTCTCAGCATGGCATTGCAAAACCCAAGGTGCGCACTGATGGTACGGTCAGGTACGGTAAAATGAAATTTGCTGGTCTTACTACTACAGAAGAACCGCATAGTTTACATGAAGCCTTTGAGAGTAAACAATGGAAAAATGCAATGGATGAGGAATATAGTGCATTAATCAAAAACAAAACTTGGCATCTAGTTCCTCCTGCCAAGGGCAGAAATATTATTGATTGCAAATGGGTTTATAGAGTTAAAAGAAAGGCTACAGGAGAAATAGATAGATACAAAGCCAGGCTAGTTGCAAAAGGTTTTAAACAAAGATATGGCATTGACTACGAGGACACCTTCAGTCCAGTTGTTAAAGCTGCTACTATCAGACTTGGTCTATCTATTGCAGTATCAAAAGGGTGGAGCCTTCGTCAGTTGGATGTGCAGAATGCGTTCCTTCATGGCGTTCTAGAGGAAGAAGTGTATATGAGACAACCTCCTGGGTATGAGGTGAAAAACAAGCAACACTATGTGTGTAAGCTTGACAAGTCTTTGTATGGGTTAAAACAAGCACTTAGAGCATGGTATTCTAGGTTAAGTGAAAAACTTCAGAAGCTTGGTTTCAGACCATCAAAGGCTGACACGTCATTATTCCTTTATAGCAGAGGCAAGATCACCATCTTTATGCTTGTGTATGTCGATGACATTATTGTTGCTAGCTCTTCACAGGAGGGAACAACAGCATTGTTGGAAGATCTCAGAAGGGATTTTGCCTTAAAAGATCTCGGTGACTTGCACTATTTCTTGGGAATAGAGGTGAAGAAGGTCAAGGATGGTATACTTCTCACTCAAGAAAAATATGTGTCAGATGTATTAAAACGTCCTGGTATGATTAATTGCAAAGTGTCAAACATGCCTCTGTCCACATCCGAAAAGCTCTCTAAGGAAAATGGTGAAATCCTGGGAGCTCATGATTCTACAAATTACAGAAGTGTGGTAGGTGCATTGCAGTACTTGACTTTGACAAGGCCTGATATATCCTTCTCTGTTAATAAAGTATGTCAATTCTTGCATTCTCCTACCCTTGAACATTGGACTGCAGTAAAAAGAATTCTTAGATACCTCAGAGGAACCATGAGTACTGGGCTGAAAATTTCCAAGTCAAGCTCTGGATTGGTAAGTGCCTTTTCAGATGCAGACTGGGCAGGATGTCTAGATGACAGAAGGTCCACAGGTGGCTTTGCTGTTTTCTTTGGACCCAACTTGATATCCTGGAGTGCTCGCAAACAAGCAACAGTATCAAGGTCTAGTACTGAGGCAGAATACAAGGCATTAGCGAATGCCACAGCTGAAATTATATGGGTTCAAACTTTGCTAAAAGAGTTAGGTGTGATACACTCACCAGTTGCATGTCTTTGGTGTGATAATATTGGTGCCACTTACCTTTCAGCAAACCCAGTATTTCATGCAAGGACAAAACATATTGAAGTGGACTATCACTTTGTGAGAGAAAGAGTAGCCAAGAAGCTACTGGACATTCGTTTCATTCCCACCAATGATCAAGTTGCAGATGGCTTCACTAAAGCCCTATCATGGCGCAAATTGGAAGACTTCAAGAGCAATCTCAACTTGGTAAGTTATGATTGAGGGGGAGTGTTAGACAATGTAATGTATACGTACGTGGTGGTGTATAAACCACGTATGCGTGTTGCGTGCGTTGTACTCTAGGTAGTTTAGGTTAGTTAGGATTGATCTCTATCTTGTATAGACTTTAGGTTGAGGATCAATCCACCAACAATCTGAACTACCGATTCTGTATTCTGGTCTATAAATAACACGCAATGCGTCCCTGCGAAAGCATACGCTTCAACCACTTTTACATAGAGCTCATACATTCAGATCTCTGTGAGATGAATGGTGTGTTGACTAAAGGTGGAAAGAAATACTTCATGACTTTGATTGATGATTCCACTAGATTCTGTTATGTGTATTTGTTAAACTAGGTGATACCCCGCGCGTTGCGGCGGGAATTTGTATCAAATCAAAAATAAAAATTGTATACAAATAAAATATAACTAATTTGTGCAGTATTGTATGGTAAAATTTTCAGAGATCTCTACTATACATGATGGTTAGAATAGTGAAAAACTATTACAATCCTGGGAACATGATGAACAGTGTTAACTCCGGTGGTTGGTACCATCCTATTCTCAAGGGCTTTAGTAACATGATTGTTTTGCACAAACACAATTGTCTACAAAGATCTTCTTGATGCCAAGCTTATACAAAGCGTAACAAAATTAGGATCATGAACGATAAATACTAACCTTTCGGCAATCACACACAAAATATAAGCAAGAGATGGTCAGGAAATTTGAGAGATAATTACCTTGGAGGTGGTGTTGAGCTGGTAGGTTACCTGTAGATTAACATGAAATGAAAGGATCAAATCAGTGCTGTATTACCGATTAGGAGAATAGAAACTGGCCGAAGGTAGATAGACAGGTGAACCTACCAAGATAAAAGAAAAGGTATTTGTGATGGTATGACAGCAAGAGAATTGGTAATGTGATAACGTGGCTTCACCATGGAGCAGGAAAATAATTAGTGGGGGGCAACAAAATAGATATCGAAGAGGACGGATGAAATACTTAATATTATGTCCTAATACAAATCCCTGTAGAACATAATACAGTTCTGAGAACAGAGTATAGAACCTTGAATTTCTCAGTTGCCGTTGCCGTACTTTGAAGTTTGTAGAAGCTCGTCTCTGAATCAGCCGGGGCGCCACCCAGCGGAGGAGCTGGACCCAGCACTACTCCAAGTCGTCTCTGTGAACAGAGTCCTAGACCAATGTCGTCAATCGTCCCTTTCAGGCCGGAAAGAATGCAAACCCAGCGTCACGTCTGCTCCATGACTAACACCAGCGTGGCTACAAGATTGTCATCCGAAGACCAAAACAAACCCAACTCTGGACTCAGCCGCTGGTCGAATTCTGGACCAGAGCAAACCTGCCAGGTGGGACGGCAGAGCTACCTTCGCGGGAATTGGCAGAGAGAAGGAAGATGTCAGCGATCAAGCACCTCCAGGAGAGCCGGTGGCGCGGGAAGCAGAAGCCCAAGTGCCAGCCAGGCCTCGTCGCAAGCCTCAGCGGCCCGCTAGGCTTGCTGGGCCTGAATGGGCTTAACTCTTGTAACGATTACATATACGCGGTGTGTGTGAGTGGGTGGGGGCAGGCGGACAGAACGGCTAGAAGCCGGGACACGGCACGGGCGATAGGCTCAGGAACTCGATCCCCTTCCTCTCCGATCCCCCTTCCTGTAATTCGAATGCTCGAACTCCGCCATGATTGATGATTAAGGAGAGTAGTGTTGACAATCTGGTATCAGAGCCCTTCGATCCGTCGGCCCTTCCGACTCACCACCGTCACACGCGGCTCGCCGACCGGCTGCGGGCGGGGGCGATGGAGCGCATCCCGCTGGAGACGAAGGCCATCTACGACCTCCTTCGTGCCGACTTCGACAAGGTCAGCCGCGAGCGCGACGACACCACCGCGAAGGCCATCGCGCAGCTCGACGCCAAGCTCGACCTCCTCTCCGGGCGCCTCGACGAGGTCAAGGTATCGATCGGAGTCGACATCGACGAACTGCGGCAGGAGTTCGACAAGCCTGCGCCAGCTGCGGAGCCGCATGGCGCACCAGCAACTCCTTCTCGAGCTTCAGGCCACAATTCCTCTGGTTCTGAAGCGTCCCGATCTGAGGCTGAAAATCGGGGCCCTATTCATCGGGCGTATGTTCCACCCCCCATCAGAGGTACGCATCTCGAACAAGCGCTGCAGCGCGTTCCGTTTGCATCCTTGGATTCGAGACAGAACTCTGCTGATGTATATGGTGTTGGTTCTCGGATTGAGATGCCCCGTTTCGACGGATCCAACCCGAAACTCTGGCAGGCTCGTTGCGAGGATTATTTCAAGTTTTGGGGCACAACGCAGAATCAGTGGATCTCCCTAGCCACTTCGCTGTTTGAAGCATCTACCGCTAGGTGGTTGGAATCAGTTCGCCGCCGAGCTCCGCACGCCACCTAGGATGAGTTCTGCAAACTGCTCCAAAACAGGTTCGGCCGCAGTTTCCATCAGACCGTTCTAAGGAAATTTTTTCACATATCTCAGACTAGAACTGTGGAGGACTATGTTGAACGATTCTCTGAGCTGTTTGATCAGTTATCTGCCTACGAGAGTTCTCCCAATACTGTGCATTATGTTACTCGCTTTATGGAAGGACTGAAGCCCGCTGTCAGATTGGCTATAGGCATCCAGCTGCTAGCAGACCTGGATACAGCCTATCAGTTGGCTATCATACATGAGGAATTGGGGATAAGCTCAGTCGGGCCGTCCATGGCTGGCGCAAACCGAAGGGCTTCTGCGTTGCCATTGCCACCCCCTCCACAGCCTTCAGCGTCTACTACAGCTGTTTTTCGTGTGGTTGATGATAAGAAAGCAGCAGAAGGTTTTAGAAAACCTGTGCCTGATGACAAATGGGGCGCTCTGCGTTCTTATAGGAGAGCAAAGGGGTTATGTTTTGTGTGCGGAGAGCGTTGGAGTAAGGATCATGTTTGTAAACAAGAAGTCCAGTTGCATGTTGTGCAAGAGATGTTAGATTTTGTACAGCATTTTCCACCGGAGTTGGCCAACTATGTTGAAACAGATACAGTTTCTGAAGCCAACGCTATGTCACTTTCTGCTGCGGCTTTGGGTGATAATTCTGCAAATCCTGCTATGACAATGAAGATGAAAATTCAGTTGCAAGGACGTACCTTAACCTTTCTGGTCGATTCCGGTAGTTCTCATACATTTTTTAATTGTGCAGTGGCTGAGTTGTTGTCAGGAGTATCAGACAGGCCTATTTCCATGGTTAGAATTGCCAATGGCAAGTTAGTTCCCTGTTCCAAACAACTTTTGCAAGGCAGGTGGACTTGTGGTGGCCATAAATTTGTCAGTAATTTCAGGATTTTTCCCTTGGGTTCATATGATGTAATTCTGGGCATTAATTGGTTAGCTGCACACAGCCCTATGCAAGTGGATTGGTCTGCCCATTGGCTTGCTTTCCGGCATGATGGTGCTCTCATAACCTTGATTGGAGAAAATGCTGCTCAGCCTATTTGTACATTATTCAGTCTCTATGCTCTCACATCTGCAACAGATTCTGCTCTGTCTGAAATACCACCTGAAGTGCAGTTGTTGCTAGATAAATTTGCTTCTGTGTTTGAAGCTCCCTCTGGCCTGCCTCCTAGAAGGCAGTATGACCACACTATTCCACTAGTTCCAGGTGCTGCTCCAGTGTCCCTTCGGCCTTACAGAATTGCTCCTGGTCTGAAAAGTGAGATGGAAAGGTAGGTGCAAGAGATGTTGGACAGTGGCATCATCAGGCATAGTAACAGCCCATTCTCTTCCCCTATGATCATGGTGGAAAAGAAGGATGCAACATGGAGACCAGTGGTTGACTATAGACACTTAAACAATATTACTGTTAAAGGCAAGTACCCTATACCTGTTATAGAGGAGTTATTAGATGAGCTGGCTGGATCTCATTGGTTTTCTAAGTTGGACCATAGAGCTGGATTTCACCAAATCAGAATGGCACCTGGGGAAGAATATAAAACTGCCTTCCAGACACATATGGGCCACTATGAATTCTTGGTCATGTCCTTTGGTCTCACTGGTGGCCCCAACACATTTTAGTTTGCTATGAATAGTGATCTGAAACCAGTCATGAGACGCCATGAGGGCAAGAAATTTGTTCTTGTTTTCTTTGATGATATATTAGTCTTCAGTATCACATATGCTCAGCACTTGCAGCATCTGGAAGAAGTGTTACAGCTCCTACAGAAACAACAGTGGCAAGTTAAGTTGTCTAAGTGCACCTTTGCTCAGCAGCAGGTTGAGTATTTAGGGCATGTCATCAGTGGGCAAGGAGTAGCTACAGATCCCACTAAAATTGAAACTATAAAAAACTGGCCTGTTCTTGTTACTGTCAAGGAAGTCAGAGGATTTCTTGGTCTGGCTGGATATTACAGGAAGTTCATCAGGCTTTTTGGTGTGATCAGCAGGCCCCTCACTAATCTTCTCAAGAAAGGGGTGTTCTTCCACTGGACAGATATTGAGCAACAGTCCTTTGAGGCTCTCAAACAAGCTCTTGTTTCAGCACCTGTTCTGGCCCTCCCAGACATCTCAAAACAGTTTGTGATTGAAATAGATGCATGTGATGTAGGAATTGGAGCAGCCCTTATGCAAGATGGGCATCCACTGGCATATGTCAGCAAAGCCCTGGGCCCTAGAAATCAGACATTATCGGTGTATAAAAAGGAGTACTTGGCCATCTTACTGGCTGTTGACCAATGGCGTCAATACTTACAGTTGTCTGAGTTTGTCATCAGAACTGACCAGCGCAGCATGTCTAGCCTTACTGAACAAAGATTGCACACGATGTGGCAACGAAAAGCACTTACCAAGCTGTTGGGGCTCAGTTACAGTATATGTTATAAGAAGGGCACCGAAAATGGTGCCGCTGACTCGCTGTCACGCAAGCCGCACTCTGCATCTGAAACTCTTCCTGAAGTTTTGGCTGTGTCATCGCTTCAGCCGGTCTGGCTCACTGAGATATTGGACAGTTACTCAGATGATCCTTTCTGTGTTGGATTGCTGCAACGACTAGCTACTGATGCTGAAGCTGACAAGAAGTTTTCCTTAAAAGTAGGGCTGCTTCGTGTGGATAAATGCATCTGGATTGGCAATGTACCTTCCTTGCATCAGAAGGTCGTCAGTGCTTTCCATGATAGCCCAGTAGGCGGCCATTCTGGTTTTCCGGTCATATACAAATGAGTTCATCAGCTTTTTTGATGGGCTGGCATGCGAGGGTTCATCAAACAGTTTGTGCGCCAGTGCCTGACTTGTCAACAAGCTAAGCCAGAACGTACTTCCTACCCTGGGCTTCTTCAACCGCTGCCAGTACCCAACATGCCATGGGAAATGGTCACCATGGATTTCATGGAAGGATTACCTACTTCTGGAAGATATAATTGTCTTATGGTGATCATTGACAAACTGTCAAAATATGGACACTTTGTTCCGCTGCACCACCCTTTTACTGCCCAGACCGTTGCTGAAGCCTTCTTGAATTCAGTCTGTAAACTTCATGGGATGCCGTTGTCTATTGTGTCCGATCGTGACCGTATCTTTACCAGTCTCTTTTGGAAGGAACTCTTCACCAAGTCTGGAGTCCTGCTGCGAATGAGTTCTGCGCGCCATCCTCAGTCTGACGGCCAAACAGAGCGCGTGAATCAACAGGTTGAGTGTTTCCTTCATTGCTTCGTCAGTGCTCATCGAGCTTGTTGGGCTCAGTGGATACCGCTATGTGAATTTTGTTATAACACCAATTGGCATTCCGCTACTAGCTCCACTCCGTTTGAAATCATTTACGGGCATCCTCCGCGCCATTTTGGACTGACGACTGATGATGCAGTCCAGTCTGAAGACCTTCAGCGGTGGTTAACGCAGCGCCAAGTTGTCATCGACTCAGTCCGTCAGCACCTGTTGCGTGCTCAACAGCGCATGAAGGTTCGAGCCGACAAACACCGCACTGAACGCACCTTTGCTGTTGGTGACTCTGTCTTTCTGAAGTTGTAGCCTTACCTTCAGTCGTCAGTCGCTCCTAGAGCCAATCACAAGCTAGCTTTTAAGTACTATGGCCCCTTCAAGATCATTTCCCGGGTGGGAGAAGTTGCCTATCAGTTGGATTTGCCTGTTACCAGTCGTGTGCACCCAGTGTTTCACGTTTCTCTGCTGAAGCGAGTATTGGCGCCGGACTGTCAGGTTCATTCTCAACTGCCGCCTCCTGACGCACATTTGCAAGTCCCTGAACAGGTGTTGCAGCAGCGGGTGGTCCGTCGCGGCAATGATTCGGTCGTCCAAGTGTTGATCCGATGGAGTGATTCTACTGAAGACATGGCCACCTGGAAGGACAGAGAAACACTCAAGCAGTTGTTCCCTCGTGCACCGGCTTGGGGACAAGCCGTTTCTAAAGGGGAAGGAATTGTCAGCGATCAAGCACCTCCAGGAGAGCCGGTGGCGCGGGAAGCAAAATCCCAAGTGCCAGCCAGGCCTCGTCGCAAGCCTCAGCGGCCCGCTAGGTTTGCTGGGCCTGAATGGGCTTAACTCTTGTAACGATTACATATACGCGGTGTGTGTGAGTGGGTGGGGGCAGGCGGACAGAACGGCTAGAAGCCGGGACACGGCATGGGCGATAGGCTCAGGAACTCGATCCCCTTCCTTTCCGATCCCCCTTCCTGTAATTCGAATGCTCGAACTCCGCCATGATTGATGATTAAGGAGAGTAGTGTTGACAGAAGATGAGGACCACAGACGCCGCCTCGACGAAGCAGGCACCACGCCGGCCAGGGCAATTGCGAGAGAGAATCCTTTAAGAGCTGCGGAGGCGAGCTGGCCCGGCGGTCGTGCCGGATGAGCGCCCTCGCGCACATATGGTAGCCGAGCCGCCAGGCAGTAATCTCTACTACTATTAAACAAGCAAACATATTCATAACTACACGCACCCCATCTAACATACACTAAACAACCCAAAGGAATTAGAGCCACACAATCAAATCCGCTCAATTAGACCTGACCGTCAAATAACAATAACTCTCGCCAAAAGTGCATCTAGCAATTTCAAATGGCGGACGAAAACTCTGCCACAAAAGGTTCGTTCGGCAACCACGTAATCCCACCTCAATTAGCGCTAACCTCTCACCCCAATTAGTGCGTCCCAGCCCACTTCCTTCGCAATGACCCTGATTGGCCTTGGCTTTGCCCTCATCCGGCCTAGCCCTCCCGTTCGGTTTGCATGACCCCAAACCCAACCCCGCCGCGCCGCGCGCAACAGTACAACTACCCCGTCATCCACGGCAAGAGGAAGATCAGCAGCCAGGAGGCCACGGCGGCGGCACCCGACGAGGGGGGCGTTCCAGGAGGTGGATCCGACGGGACGGTTCGGGCGGTTCGGGCTCCGTCAAGAATGTGTATCGCGGTTCGACCAGGAGGAGGGCATCGAGGTGGCGAGGAACCGGCTGCGCCTACACATGCTGGAGCCCGCCATGGTCGATCGCCATCACGCCAAGGTGCGCCGCCTTCGCTCCCTCCACCACGACCACATCGTCGGCTTCCACACGGTCTGGCTCGATTGCGACGCCGGCGTGCTCAAGTTCATCACCGAGGTCTGCAACTCAGGGAGCCTCCGCGAGTACCGCGACCGCCACAAACACGTCTCCGTCAAGGCGCTCAAGAAGTGGGCGCGCCAGATCCTCGAGGGCCTCCACATCGACGACCCCTGCATCTTCCACCGCGACCTTAATTGCAGCAACGTCTTCTTCAACTGCAAGTTCGGCCATGTAATACCTGCGTCCATCAATCAATCTTGCTCGCCTAGCTAATTGCCTCTCCTCGCACACTTCTTCAATTGTTAAACAATTAAATATCTGCAATTCCAAAAAAATTGTAATTAGAACTGTGTTAAGCTGAACTCTCTCGCCTAATTTATTTAATATTTCTATAAAAGAATTTCATTTTATTGTGCCCATATTTTAACCCTTTTAACTGGAAATAATCAGATGCATGTCTTCTGTTCAATTAGATTCTGAATTTGGAATAAAGATAAATTTTACCAACTAATTTCTTGATACTATTCAGGGCAATTTTTTTTTCTTAATACTACTAACCTAGAAGTTTCGCCTAAATAGGTAACTGGGGATAGAATAGTAGTACAAGATGTTGTTTAGTTAAGGTCTGTTGATCTGAAGGAAAAACATTTGAAACATAGCTTAGTCGCACTAAACTTTGTTACGTCAACTTCTTCAGTACACACCTGTTGTTTGCTTGCTGCACCTGGATCTACGATTCTACACCGATCGAGCACTAGCTGTTAGCTGTTGCTCTCATGATTCTGTTGGAACGGAGTCTGCTTTCATGATCCTGCTCGTCATCTCTATGTCTGTCAGGACGGTATCGGCCTTGTGGTTGAAATCCAACACCTAGACGACATAAAAAGAAAAGGTAATAAGTACGTGCTGTGCTAAATGAAGTGCTTGGGAATGTCACTGATAAGGATGGGCAAGCTCAAAACAATGAGGTTAGGATGTGATTGCCTAGAAGTTCATATATGTTCTGCTTCATGTATCTTTAGTGCTTACCAACTTAACAAGAGAATGTGCAGGTTATCAATGGCAAACCACTAGATTCGATATCAGGATTACAAGTCACAAATGTGCTTGGACACCTTCAGATTACAATCAGAAACTCTTGTATTTATGAACATGCACATATTGAATGCAAAGTAATGTTTTTTACCACCCATGTGTTCATGTATCAGATTACAAAGAATGATGACCTGAAGAGCTCCAGGAAGTCAGTTCTGCAACTTTTTGTTTTGCGAAAGAGTTCTGGAACTTTTTTAACTGTGTGTCATGGAAAATGTAGGGACTCATGTTGCTATAAAACTAATCAACGATAGATTTTTCGCTGGGAAGCCATCTGAGCAAGACAATTGTCTTGATCAAACAACTATGCATCTAGCCAGGTTAGTGGCGTCAGCAAGGCGGACGACCGCAGTGGTGTGGCGGTGCGATCTATCAGGTATCTCACTCTGTTTGTGGTCAATTTTTTTGGTTCATGAATTCAAAAAAAGCATGAAGAGATGAAGATACTGGCGTTAAGGAACCATGATATGAGAACAGTCTGATATGGAGATTAAGAAACTTGAGGTATATATATACTGATGAACAATTGACCACCGTAATTATATACTAATGCAGCTGCTGCATGCTTTATTTTTTCTTTAATATCTTTCATTGTGACAACCTCTAAGATTTTCAGCCATCTTTGTAATCTGTACTATAGGGAACTAAGTTTTTAGTTATTGGTGTTGTCCCTTTTACTTTTCTACTCATAGACTGTTGCTAATTTGGAGTAAGTATAGTAAATCTACTGACTTGGAGGTCTTTATTATGTAGCCATGTTTCTTCATGCTTGCATTTGTCCATGTTTCTCTTCTATTTCCATCATTGAGAAGTTAAGATGTTGGTTTGGACGATATTCTGATGCTGGTTAATTAGAGTAGGATATTATGATGTTGGTTGATCGTGTCCAGGCTAGAGTTTCATTGGAAAATATACATTAGAACTACCAGCTATGATGCTAGACGATGATAATGTTTTGCTCCATTTGATGCCAGATGAGCTATTCAGGGTGCTTGATCTACAAGGTTAAGATGCTAGATTATGAAAATGATTCTTTTGAAGATAAAAGTACACCAGACATTCTCTCCTAACAATTAGAGCAGCCACAGTACCAAATATTTAGGGCGTGTTTGGTTGGAGTCCTAGGACACATTGGCCTGGCCTGAGACATGCCTGATATGTGCCTGGTCCTTGTTTGGTTCGCAACCTGAAATCTCGCAGACATGCCTGGCCTGGAGGTCACATGCATCTTGATTAGCCTGGCTAGTTCCCAGGCATCTTGCTTAGCCTGGTCCAGGCCCATGGAATGGGACGCCTGGCTTCCAGGCACATGCAATTTTTAGCTACTTTAGTACATGTATGCTGCATCTCCTGTCAAATCAGACTGCCAGCCTCTTTTTTTAATCTTAAATTGTTTGTCCCAGGCCAGGGTTTCAACCAAACACCACATGCACATACGTGCCTGGCCAGGCAACTTTGTTTCACTTTCTCAGGCCAACACCAGGCGCTACTTTTTATCAGGCATGGATCCCAGGACTCGAACCAAACACGCCCTTAATCAGTTCAAGTTCAATTTGTTAGTGGTATTATTGTTTGTATTGTTTTTGTCCGTGATGATTAGCGTTGATTTAGAAGTTTTGTATTTAATTTTGTGATATCTTCCCAAGTCACCACAAGTTTGGTCTGGCCAATTGACATTGATTGTTTTCTGTTCAGTCATCTCTTTAACTCATGAAGATTACATATATGTGTCTCATCATCACATCAATAGCCAAGTCGACTGATGCGTATTCTTGTCCGGGCTGGACCAAACTGAATGTAGATGTTGAGGTTGATGATACTACAACGGCTCGATCATTGTTTCTCCGTAGTCATTCAGGCATGTTTTGAAAAGGAAAGAGAATCAAGCAGGTGGCGGCGGAGTTGAGCATGCTTCTCCATGGCCAATATACTTCATGTCTTGCACAATGTTGTCTTGGAATCGGCAGTGAAGTGATTATCGAACTGACTTTCTTGCTTGCGGACAAGCTTATATATTGAGCTACTCTTTAGTGTAAGCTAATATGGTCAGATATTATTTTTTGATAAATCAAGGAATGTGGTAGCTCATGATTTAGCAACTCCTGGTACTAAAGCTTTGTGTTGTGCTGGGTTGTGTTGTGTTCTGTTGCATGAGCACATTTTGACCAATGCATGAGGGCCTATTGATATTTCTTGTAAAGGATTGCTCTCTTGGTATTAAAACATTGCTTTCGATTAAAAACTCAAGTTACTGCCACGATCCCTCCCCGTTGGAAAAAAAATAACAGGTGATCCTATCTACTAGCAGCTTGAAAGTTTAACAAATGTATCACAATTTTGACTTCTCAGCATAACAATACTGAAGCCTAAACATGACATGCATGGTACCGGAGATGTAATCGCCAGCCGTGAGTTCATGGCTGCAATGAGGTGTTTCCTTTGTTGTTCATGCCAGGGGTGCCCGTGGCCGCAGATTGATCGAACTAAGAGTAAGTGACACACTATATGTCTATACAATGTACTCTTTATATGTGAAAACTATAAAGGGCCATTCAATTGAATCATAAGATGTAGAGACGTGCGTGCACGTGCAAGACTACTAGTGTAGATAGGGAAAGAATTTAAGGAGGCTCGATGGGATGTGGGATGTGGAGATAGGTCGTTCCATACGTTAGTTCAACTTATGCTCGGTCCCTTTGGCTCCCGTTGGTAACAGAACGCATGAGGCTGAAGAGGAAGTGATGGTTTCTTACGTTTCCTTGAAATGGCTACATGTAAATAAACATTTAATCACACAATTTCTTGGCAATCTATGATGGGTCCCTCTGCTGATGTGGATAGCTTGCATGTTTAGATAAATAGGATAGTGGGGGTGAATCTCTTAGGTATATAGGATACAAAGGATGAGGCTCTACACTGCTTTAAAATCTATAAGGCTGAAGTTGAGAACCAACTTGAGAAGAAAATAAAACGAGTCCGGTCTGATCGTGGTGGGGAGTACTTTTCTAGTGAGTTTGATTTATTCTATGCGGAACATGGTATTATTCATGAGAGGACGCCTCCCTATTCACCCCAGCCAAACGGGGTTGCCAAACGGAAAAACCGTACTCTAACAGATTTGGCTAACGCCATGTTAGATACATCGGGTTTATCCAAGGCATGGTGGGGGGAGGCTGTATTGACATCATGTCATGTCCTGAATAAAGTTCCCGCGAAGGATAATGAGACTACTCCCTATGAGCAATGGACAAAGAAAAGAAGTACACTCTCTTAATTGCGCACTTGGGTCTGTTTGGCGAAAGTCAATGTGCCGATCCCCAAAAAGCGTAAGCTTGGACCAAAGACCGTGGACTGTGTTAATTTGGGCTACGCTAAGAATAGCGTTGGCTATAGATTTCTAGTAGTGAAATCTGAGGTACCTGACCAGAAAGTCAGCATAATCATAGAGTCTAAGGATGCTACATTCTTTGAGGATATTTTCCCCATGAGAGATATGAGAAGCACTTCTAGACTGGAATCTGATGAGACTCCTGAATTTGCCATTCCGATGGAATACTATGAACACAAAAGTGATGAAAGTTCCACGAAGGATGACGAGGAAGCTCCTGTTAGGAGCAAGAGAAAAAGGACTGCAAAGTCTTTTGGTGATGATTTCCTCGTATACCTCGTGGATGATGACACTCCCATTTCCATTTCAGAAGCTTATGCATCTCCGGATGCTGACTACTGGAAAGATGCGGTCCGTAGCGAGATGGATTCCATCTTGGAAAATGGGACATGGGAGATCACTGATCGTCCTTATGGTGCCAACCATTGGTACTGTTGAGAAGTACAAGGCTAGGCTTGTGGCCAAGGGTTATACCCAAAACGAAGAAGAGGATTTCTTCAACACTTACTCACCTGTGGCTAGGCTGACGACCATTTGAGTGTTACTCGCTTTGGCTGCCTAGCATGGTCTTCTCGTTCATCAGATGGACGTTAAGACGGATTTCCTTAACGGAGAGCTAGACGAGGAAATTTACATGCAATAGCCGGATGGCTTTGTAGTAAATGGTCAGGAAAGGAAGGTGTGTAAGCTAGTGAAATCTTTGTATGGCCTGAAACAAGCGTCAAAGCAATGGCATGAGAAGTTCAACACTACTCTAACATCTGTTGGCTTTGTTGTTAACGAAGCTGATAAATGTGTATACTATCGCTATGGTGGGGGCGAAGGAGTTATACTCTGTCTGTTTGTCGATGACATACTGATATTTGGGACCCACCTCAAGGTCATTGAGGAGGTCAAGGCTTTTCTATCTCATAGCTTTGAGATGAAAGACCTGGGAGTGGCTGATGTTATCTTGAACATCAAGCTACTAAGAAATTCTGAGGGTGGGATTACACTTTTTCAATCCCACTATGTTGAGAAGATCTTGAGCCGTTTTGGATATTTGGACTGCAAACCTTCCGCAACACCATATGATCCTAGCGTGCAGATTAGGAAGTTTGAAGGCACGGCTGTAGATCAATTGAGATATTCTCAAGTGGTTGGTTCATTGATGTACCTAGCATGTGCTACTCGTCATGACATCTCATTTGCTGTGTGCAAATTGAGCCGGTTTGTTTCCAATCCGGGAGATGTGCATTGGCATGCTGTTGAGCGAGTGATGCGTTACTTGCAAGGTACTACAAACTATGGAATTCACTATTCTGGGTATCCTACGGTACTCGAGGGGTATAGTGATTCAAATTGGATATGTGATGCTGATGAGATGAAAGCCACAAGTGGACATGTCTTCACACTTGGTGGTGGTGCTGTTTCCTGGAAGTCTTGCAAGCAGACGATCTGAACCAGATCGACTATGGAAGCAGAACTCACATCATTAGACACATCATGCATCGAAGCAGAATGGCTTCGAGAGCTTTTGATGGATTTGCCGGTGGTTGATAAACCAGTGCCGGCTATCCTTATGAACTGCGACAGTCAAACGGTGATTGCCAAGTCTAAGAGTTCAAAGGACAACATGAAATCCACAAAGCACATAAGATGAAGATTGAAATCTGTCAGAAAATCAAGAAACTCCGGAGTAATAGCGTTGGATTATATCCAGACGGCTAAGAATCTGGCAGACCCTTTTACGAAAGGGCTATCACAGATTGTGATAGAAAATGCATCGAGTGAGATGGGTATGAGACCCACGTAAGTTGCCATGGGGGTATCCCAACCTATGTGATCGGAGATCCCGTGAATTAGGACCTGGGAAACAAGCCAGCGGTCAACTGAGGAGAGTATCCTTAATAAACCCACTCCATTGGAGATGCAGTAATACTCTCAATTCTGTAAGGCAGGCTGACTTTTGTCTTAATGTGTTCCAAAGCTTGTGTAAGCAAGATGCTAACCTACAGAGCATTCTTTGTAGTAACACACCTATGTGAGCCCGACAGCTGGTCATAGTCTATGAGATTGGGTGATCTCTAGGAAGCTCATGAGCAGGTACAGAGTATGACTAATAAGCTCCACCCGTGGGGTTTAGCCTTCGGCATACACGTATCAGCGACAGTAGGCGAAACTTCTACACGCCAAACTGACAATTCAAGGTATAGTTCATTGTTCAATTGTGAAGAAGTCTAATCCTATTGCTCTAGGTGGAAGTTCAACTTAACAGTCTCCACTGAAAATTCTGGTATATCAAACATTGTTTGGAACAGTTGACAAACTTATGTGCCTCGAGATCTGGTGGGGGATTGATGGATTATGGATGGGCTTAGGGCCACATAAGACAATAATCCCTAGTTAATCTCTAAGGCCCATGCATGTGTACGGCAAGTGGTGGGAAGTGTGGGAAGTTTAGTCCCATACTGCTACAATAAGAAGAGTGAGACCTCTTTATAAGGGCTGTTCTACCACTTGCTATTGGGAGCTTGGGAATAGGAGTTGTACACGCGCGCTCCTCCTCCTCCTCCGCCCACCTTGCCTCGCCACGCCACGCCACGCCTCGCCTCGTCACGACGCGCGCCGTGGGTTGCGGGAACGAGCCGAGCCGAAGCTTATTTTTGCTGCTGAGGAATGATTAATTAATTGTTAATTAATTAACGATTCGCTTACGGAAGTACCACTGTTCGAGACGTTGGACCTTGAGCTGTTCACGGACTCAGTCGTGGGCCTGGCCCAGGCCCATCTACCTGACGACCTATATAAGAAGGCGCTGGCCAGTGGAGTGAACCCTAACTCTGTTCACTCACTCCCTCTCGTACAAACCTAGCCTTCATCTACTGTTCCTCTCTCTGTGCTGCTTCCGGCGATCCCATCCCAACGACCGCGTGCACGGTTGGTCGGAAGAGTAGGTGCCTCTGGAACCCCGTCGTTCGAGATCCTGCCCAGGAGAACGACAATAAGGTTTTTCGGGAGCGTCTCGGCGCGACTGCTCCCGATCCATCCCCGTCTCCGTCCGCCTCTGCTTCCACTACTTCCCATGCATCGACCCCATGGATGACCACGCCGCCGCCAAGAAGAAGGCCTCGGCCGATGCCGAGGCTGCCGCTGCCGCCGCCGCGTTGGCCTGGCCAACCGGATTGTATGACTCGTTCATCCCCTATTTGCTCGTTCATGTGCTAGCCGTATATATGCTGTTCATAGATGTTTTGGTTCTATGTACTGTACGTGCTCACATGCTTAGGTATCGGTATGAGATGCATACCGTATTTGCCATGCTTACTGTTTACTCGTGGATTAGATTAGTCGGAAAAGTGCTAAGATTTCCAACACATAGATGGCTCCCTTGGCCCCCTCGTACCCCCTCGCGTCGCCTCCCTGGGCGACGCCAGGGGGCCAAAAAACCAGCGCCGCCAGCCTCCCTCGGCCATCCTCCTGCCGCCGCTGCCACCGGTGAGGTCCGCCGCGGCGGCGGGCCCGGTGCCAAGGCGCTAGGGCTGGTGGATCTGCAGCGGGATCCCCTTGAGGCGGCAGGGGCGTCTCTTGTGGTGCGCTCGTGGGCAGCAGGCAGGGCGGCGGCGGCCAGCGGTCTAGGACGACGATGGGCTTCCCTTCATGCATGGATGGTGGAAGCATTTCATGTATGAACCGGTGGATGGCTCTGCCTGAAGATGGTCCACGGCGGCCGCGGATCTGGCGTCCCGTTCAGATCTGCTGCAGTGTGGTCTTGGCCGTCCGACGGTGCGTGGAGGGATCGGTGAGGGTATAGAGGATCTCTGCCGGAGTACCAGCGGCAGCATACGTCTTCATGGAGAGACTCCGCGTGGTTCTAGCCATCCACGAGATCTGGACGACACGGCTTCTGGTGAAAATCGCGCCTGACTGTGGTCTTGGCGGACGATGGCGGCGTCTCTGACGTCGTTTCCTTTTCGAGGCATTGTCGTTGCAGGTCACGTCAACCTGATCGGGAGGTTCCAGGGGAAACCCTAGATCTGGGTCTATCGGATCGGACTATGATGATGTTTTGATGTCGTTCTCCCTCCTGGGGGCATCGTTTTGGACCAAGTGCTGGCTAGGGGGGGGGACAAGAGGAGGAGCAGCGTGGCATCTGACACGTTGACAACGGCGGGTCTCCGCGGCATGGAGCAGCGGGATCTCGCCGATGGGCGTGTGATGATGGACGAGCGCATGATGGTGGCGATGTCTGGCGTCGTGGTGGCGTCAACGGCAGCTAGACTGGGCAAGGTTGATGCAGCAGTACAGTACTAAAGATGGATTGGTGGCAGGTGGCTGTGGCGGCCTCATACCCGGCAGTCGTCTTGGTTGAGGAGTGCGCCGGACTGGTGGGTGCCCCATACCCGGCAGGCGTCCTGGTTGGGACCTCAGGTCTTAAATGTTTGGTTTGGCTGCGAGGTCTGTTTCGTATTAGGCCCAGACTATCAACATCCGTCGCCTAGACGGTGGCTTTAGCCTTACTATTGTATGACTTTGTAATGTCTTGTGTGAATAATTAATAAAGTGGCTGCATGCATCGTCGAGATGCAGAGGCCGGGGGTCGTCCTCCTTTTTCAATTCTTTTTTACGTACATAGATGTTTCTGTCCTAAATTACGTGGAAGGTCACGATGACTGCACCTGCACAGAATGTGTTTTTAGGGAGGGTTTCTTTTATGTTTATTAAAATATGTATGCTTACTGACCCTAAATCATTCGTTCTGGTTGACTATAGGAGATTTTATATCTATTGCTCAAGTATTTCATGAGGTAATTTACTATCTTCAATGGTTCACAGTTACAATGAATGATAATTTTGAGGCCATGTATGTTCTGGTGTTCCCATAAATGGAATCATCCCTCAGTGTAATACAAGTGTACGTACTCGGTAAATATTATTTTTCCAGGAAGTTCCTATACTAGGTCAGAAAGGTTAGTTTGAAATAGTAGGTAGATATGGGCGTGAGCTATGCTAAGGTTAGCCAAGTTTCTGATGACACTTAACCAATCCTTTTATGTGACAAGCAGAGCTTGGCACATGGCTTTTTTTTTTTGTCTTTCAAGAATATTGTGATGTTATTCGTTTGGTCTCCCAGCCCAGGTATTGGTCGTCTTCTTTTTAGGAGAAACAACTGCAGGTGAATATGAAGATAAATAAACTGCGAGAGACTGTGAAGGCACAACAAGAAAAGGTAACAAGCCATGGGCGTTCTCAGCTCAAATCTTACTTGCGAGCAATCTACAGATCGACCATTCCATCCGTATGGCGGAATAGACGTTTATTTAGGCCTCATGATTATCAGTTGTGTTGATCTCCTCATGTGATGTGTAGTTGCAAACGGCGGCGAAGACGGCTGGGATAAACCACGAAGAGTGGCTGGAGAATGCGGATCATTGGGTGGTCGGCTTCCTGGTGAAGTTCGAGGAGCACTGCCACACGTCATGGTATAGTATACTTTGCTTGGAAGCTTAACAGAGTAGCCGAGTCGAACATGAAACTGAGGAGAAAGAGATATCTATAGGGATACTAAACTCCCTCAAATTGAAGCGCACTGGTGCTTCGAGGGTTGTTGGGGTCACTAAGGCCCCACGCGTAAGTGTGTGTTATTTAGTTTGATTTTTTCTTTTTTTTTTTTTAGTTTTTCTTCATATTTTAATTCATGAGCACTTATTAAAATTTATCTACTTTAAAAAAATATTTTTTTTAAATATTCAAATTTATTAATATTGATTAAATTGGTGTGGATATTTTAAAATTCACAGTCATTTAAAGTTTGTGAACATTTTTTTAAATTTGAAAACTTTTTATTTTGCGAACATTTTTTAAGTCATGAATATATTTTAAATTCATGAACGTTTCTAAAATTCATGGTTTTTAAAAGTATAATATTTTTAAAGTTCTTTAAACATCATTTAATTTAACTAACCTTTTCAAATCAAAAAAAGATAGACGATTTTTCCTGAGCTAGCAGTGGGGTGAGGGAAAAAAATTAAACGAGCGAAAGGTGCAGGCCCATGTGAGCGTGACTGTAGCAATTTCATGGGTTTAACATGAAATAAGATCTCCCAAGATGCTCAAACAATCACCAACAGGCTGACACCAAGGACAAAATGTGTAAAGATTTCACAAATACGCATCAAATAACTTCTCTCTTCTTTTGAAAAAATACTCCAACACCAACCCAATACGATATACGAACAAAACAACACCACCAATAAAAAACTAAAACACAAAGCCAACACAGATAAAATCAAAACAAAACAACTGATCACAATAATCTATAAATATAAAAGGGAAACGTTTGTATACGGCGCACCGGTCAAGCGTTCGGCCGGTGCGTGCCGCGCGTCGGATCATCTAATATCGCGCGTCTCCTAGCACCCTGCGCTAAACACATGTCCAGTGGGCCACACGCACATCATTCTCTATCCAGTACGATCTGGAGAGTTCCCATGCCTCGTTTCCCAATCGTGGCTCTTATCCTCTCCCCAGTCCTCACCTTCCCTTGCGATAGATCGGGCCGGCTGCCATTATCGGTGCACGAGCCGCTGCAAACTCCCCTCTTCAGCCCCATCCTTTCTCCCCTGCCTTCATGCCGAACTGCGCCTCCGTGAAACTTTTTGTTGCAAAACACCGTCCGGTCCTGCAAGCCGTCATGGGGCGGGGGCAACCGGGTGCTGGAGCTAGGACCGGTGCCGCTTGGTGTTTGGACCGACGCTACACGGTGCTGGGACGACGGCCACAAGATTGGAGACGACGGCTACCAGTGGTACAACCAGCACCCACCGGTGCTGGAGACGGTGGCACAAGTGCTGGAGAGCCGTGGCGGCCGGGGTTCAGGGCGTTTGAAACCACGGCAGGAAGTGTGGGAGATCCGGCGAGGTTCTTTTTTGCTGGAAACAGCCCCAAATTTTGCTACCATTGTCTTCTATTTTTGCTGGAACTGGTCAATATTTTTGCTACCACGGTACCAATTTGCTACCATCATGTTCGACTTTTGCTGGAACCAGCCCAAATTTTTGCTATCATGTTTGTTTGAGTAGAACCATTACCAATTTCGCTACCACCATTTCGAGTTTTGCTACTATCAGCATGGTCAATTGCTACATCCTTTTTTCATGACCTGCCGAGACCCACGACTATGTGTTTTTGTTGAAACCTTTCTTGTTTTTGCTACTACGGTGTTCAGAATTGATACATATGTTGACAGTTTTTGCTACTACGGTCTTCAGGATTGATACATATGTTGACAGTTTTTGCTACTACAGTGTTCAAGATTGATTCATATGTTTACAGTTTTTGCTACTACGGTGTTCAAGATTGATTCATATGTTGACAGTTTTTGCTACTACCATGGATGAACAAGGGAAGGCCGTGGAAATGCTGCCATGACCATCGGTATTTTTTGTTGCGTTTGACGGCCGCGAGCGTCGGCGGTTAGATTCAACAGCGAGCGTCGGCGGTGAGATTCAATAGCGAGCGTCGGGGGCGAGACGACCGGGGAGGGTAGGAATTCGCTCCGCGGGACGCGGCGGCGAGAGGGTGGTCACCATGTTTTTCTCAGAGGAGGGTGTGCGAGGGGAACGAAACAGATCGAACGGTTAGACGCGGAGGGATCGAAGGGCTACGCGGCGACCGGCCGAAATATTGGGCTGATTGACCGGCGCCTAGTACTCGCCATGTTGCAACCGGTGCAACGTTTTGCTGGAACCAGCTTGTCCGGAAGCTACAACGAGTCTGCCAGGATTATCGTGATATTTGCTGTAACCGGCATGGAGATTTGCTGGAACCGGCGTCTCGAATTGCTGGAACCGGCAACCATGTTTGCTGGAATCATTGTCGCAAGTGTGGCGTTTTGCTGCAACCAGCCACGTCGTTTGTTGGAACCAGCTTCAGAATTGCTGGAACGGGCTTGTGTTCTTTTTTCGACGGTAGCCATGGCGACCACCGGGGCCACGATGTTTTTTTGCTGCAACCACATATCACAAAGCTGCAAGCACTATTGGATTTAGCTACGACCAACGAAACTTTTTGCTACATCCATCCAAGGCAGAGCTACGACCCGTGACGCCGGCGGTGTCGTCTTTGCTGCAACCGCTTTTGGTTTTTGCTACGACCAACAATTTTTTTGCTACATCCATCCACGGCAAAGCTGCGACCTGCGACGGTGGCAGTGACATTTTTCCTGCGCCCGTCATCTTGTTTTGCTACAACTGATGAAACGTTTTGCTACATCCTTTCATGGTATACTGGTGGCCATTGTTTGCATAACCCTGTGCGGCGAATTCGACGAGCGGCGCACCCGAAGTCCCGGATGCTGCAAACAATGAGCATCAATGGCAAGGAGTTGCAACCGGACAGCTGGGGAAAATTGCATGCGGTTTTGACGGCAAAGCTGCAACGAAATCGACGATCGGGGAAGGTTTCTTCCGCCAGAAACGGAGAGCAGTGTTGCGAGGCGGCAAGGTGTGAGCAGCTGGCGGCCGTTGCCCTCGCCGGAGCCGCGCTTGCCAGAGCTGCGCACATGGACAAGGCCGCGTAGTTCATAGACGGGGTGCGAGCGCCCGTGGCTGTTGACCTGTAGAATAGACGAAGTCGCTGTTATATAGCGATCAGATGACTTGGACGGATTCCATCGGGTGGCTATCTAACGGCCATCAACGCTCTAATCTAAAGGTTTAAAACGGACCGGCCGAATCTTTCCGCCGGCGCGCCGGCGCCTAGCGGTGGCCAATATAAAAAGGTTAATTTCACGAGTGAAGAACGGCGCGGCGAAGCGCGCATTAGTCTCTAGTACTGATGATGTTGTAATAATTACTTAGGAGAATGCCATCAAGAACCGGGTACGAAGAGAGGCTGGGGAGCCAGGCCGGCAAAGGCATAGCCGGTGGTCTCATGCAGCAGATGGCGGCGGCCTGATCTTCCAGACCAGGCCAGGATGCGAAATGCAGCGGGATGCCCATGGTGTGGTGGTGGTGGTGTGAACAAACACCGAGAAAGTGATTATTTGCTATAGTTGTGCTTTGTGTCATGGAATGTGATGCTTGTGCGTGTAAAGTGGTTGAGTTAACTGAGCCAAACCTTTGTATATTTTTTTGTTGATGGACAACAAATAGAACAATGTCAATGTATAATACAAAGAGGACAGTGGAAGAGGCGCATCCCACCTGGCACCGCCCCAATTTCCTCTCAGTTGGCGCACAAAGTGTGCGCCCCAACCACTAGTACTATGCGAGACGCGTGCGGTGGGTTAGTGGCGATCGTGGGCGAGCTCTCGAAAAAAAGGGGTCGTGAGCGCTACTCTCGGGAGCGTTCACTATGCCTGTTTTTGCGTTGGTTCTCTACCCCTTTACGCCAACTCGTGTTGTTCAGTTAACCGAGATGAAAACCGAACATACCGAGTTCTATTCGGTTAGTGGATCTGAAAACCGATTTTTTTGTGACAGAAGAAAAAACAGAAAATTCGGTTTCAGCATCGGTTCGGTCTTCGGTTCATCGGTTTTTATGCCCACCCCTACATGGACCGGTTGACATGGGCGGAGCTAGTTGAGGATGGGTGTACAAATGTATTCCCACTATTTTAGCAAAATGCTTGTATAATCAGGTATAATTCATGTATATAACACTACACATAAATAAACTTGAGTAAAAGTATTTTACTGGTCTATGCACACCCATTGTTCAGATGTTGGCTCCACCATTGCCGGTTGATGATCACGAATGTTGCCATCAGATTAACCGTACACAGCACCAGGATGATACGAACTGGTGCCTGCAGTCCCTGAGTGCCTGTGATGAGGCATGTTCGCAGTACGTGGCTTCTGGAGTTACTTGGCCCTGCACGTACCATTGAAGCTTGAGATTGCAGGCGTCCAAGGATGTTGGCATACTCTTTGTGCTACTCCCACAAACTATACTACTATTTAGTTTGAGAACTGGAAAATGCACATCGATCGAGTGAAACTAAACTAAGGACAAACATATTTTCCCATCGATCACAAGATCACTCTAGGTTCCATAACAATGTGTATATAAGAGCAAATAAAGAGATCATCCCAAGATCAGTTTAGGAAGAGGCCTGAGCCCAAATTTTTTCATCATTCTTCTCAACACCATTTTCTCATCATCGCTCCATGGACATGTTTGCTGCCCGACCATCCGCCAATCCCAGAGTCCGATGTACCGAACATGGCCATCCTTCAGCAAAACAATGCGTTGCAACGATGTGCACACCCTCACAACATACTTCAAAAGCCATATGTTACGCTGCGTGTATCCAATCACGACCAGCTCCTTGAGGTGATGGTGCCGAAGCTCATTGCGTGATTTCGACCAATTCATCCCGCGCAGATAATCGGGCTCCGTTTCTGAGTGAGGCACGTGGATGTGCATGACCTCGAGAAATGTCGAGGCCATGAGGAGGCCACGTGTCCATGAGATATCCCAATTTGAAGGCATGTCAGCGACAAGGAGCTTTTTCAGGTGCGGCAACTTCTTCTCCGGACTGCTAGCTCCAATCCAAGTTCTCCGTCCAATAAATCGGATGACGAGGTTTGCCATGGTGGGGGACATACCGAGAAACGAGTCGAACTCATTTATCCACCGTGCCGCCACTATACTATCATCCTCTAGAGAGAATGACAGGTTAGTGTCCATGAGGCTCGGAACTGAGCCAAATAGAATCTTTGAAGTGTCGGTTAGGCTGCACGCTAGACGGACAAGCATTGGGAGGTCGCGTAGCTCGATCACAAAAAATGAGCACTCTTCCAGGACGAGCTCCCTGATATGTGAGCACGGGGCGTCCACCACCAATGTGGTATGTGCGCAGGAGCAGGACGTGAGGTACAACACCTGCAGCCCGATGCAGTCTCTGAACACCCTCTCGTACACGTTCACGGATGTGGAAGCAGACATGTCATGCAGGACGAGCTTAGTAAGCATGCTGTAGTTATGCAGCGGTGGCACTGCACAGTACTTGCCCAGCGCCAAGCTGCGAAGGCAAGACCGGAGGTTGAGGCAGTTGTGGGGGAAGCTGTATGTCCGCGTCTGATCATAACCGGATGATGGCCTGACGACAACCTCCAGATGTTCCACGCCCCATGCACCGACTGCAACATTGATAAGGCGGTCCACACAAATGCTATTGTATGTCTGAAAAAACTCGAGACGGAGGGTCTTTACATGCCGGTCATGGCCACTGTCCGCTTCCAAAAAGCTCGTGATTCCGTTTGCGAATGACCTTATTGTGTCGATCTCACATCGCGCCTTGAGACCGTCGAGTGTCCCGGCCAAAGTGGCGTCACGCGGCAAGTTGCGTTGGCGAAGGGCGACGGTCCGTTCGTACTCCGGCGGGAGTATGTCGCTCACCCTGAAGTCGAGTGCGGACAGCTTGTGCGGGATGCGAACCCAACGCCTGGCGAGGATGGCCATGGAGAGCGCTGTTCGGGTGTCCAGCCTGCTTACTATGAGGAGGATCAGATCGTCATGGAGCGCACTAAGGCGGTCCTCACCGCCAGACGTGCGAGGCCGCACTCGACGCAACATCGGCATGGCTTTCAGTGGCAATGGTATAGCAGAAAAGTTTCGGAGTTCCTGTGCCAAATTAAAAAATAAGTATTGGGATGACATAGAGTACAGTCTTACCGAAAAGAACAATATAAATAGGTTTTACAATAAATATTATAGCTCACCAAATATGTTTAGAGTTAGCAAATACAAATAGTTGGGAAGAAATGATAGTCTTACATAAATATAATAGTCTCTTCATTTTTGACAATTGTACAACAAAAGTAACACCAAACTAGCATAAGAAACTAGTGAATTTGATACAACACAGGGATGGACTATTGCAGTAACACAAGAGTGGACGTGATAAAACTGCTCAATGCATTGCCGGACCAGAAAGTAGTCGGATGGTGGGCGCACTTGTCAAAAAGAAAAAATCGAACGGAGGTAAAAACTGGGCAACTGAAGAATATAAACAGCCAATTGATACATAACACTGCAGTTCAATCGTACGTTTGAAATGTGCGTGATTCTACAATTACAACAACCACCACAAGAATTATAAAACTGAATTAAGTTGGGGATTCCGAAAATATCAGCAACACAGTTAAAACAAGTAATGTAACGCTTGGGATTGTGCACTGGGGATTTAGGGTTAATGGGGGCAGCAGGGCACAACAATACAGCAGGTCATCAGGCAGTCGATAATATGAACAAGCGGAAGCAGCCTTACCAGCTCCTTCTAGGCTGCTCCGGCGCTCGCGTGCTGTCTCTGGTGGCGCGGCCGCGGGACCGAGCTGCGACGGGCAACCTGCCGGCGAGGGTAGGCAGGCAGAGGGGATTGGAGGTGGAGGAGGTGAGGCCGCGAGGGGCCGGCGCGGTACGGCCGTCCGCGTGCTGGCGGCGCCGGCGACCCCTGGAGCCTGGAGGCCAAGTTCGGGATCGTGATCTGAGGCACTCGTCCCTCGTGTAAGAGAAAGTATATATATAGTTTCAAAAAAAAAAGTATATATCGACTGGGCTAGCTGTGGCAACAGAATTGTACTCCCTCATTCCCGATATCCTAGGCGTGATTAGCACCAAAATTAGCGCATCGGTGGTTACGTGAGCCAACGTATACACGAGGGAGGCAGCCACGAGTAGAAAAAAAAGAAGGCACGCACGATCTCATTGGACCTGGTCTTGTCTTAGTTATTTTTTTAACACAGTACAAACACAAGGCCTCATATATACGCGCATACACTCACCCATATGAACGCACACACACATACCTTATCCCTTTGAGCACCTCCGGAATACTGAGCCGGCATATCATCTTGAACTTTACGAAGTCGCTGTTAGCACCTCGTCGTCGACGGGAACGTCTCCTCCCACTGAATGCGCATTGCCGATAAATACGAGCACCAGGATTTGAACTCTGGTGGGACGGGGATACCACGGTCCCTCTAAACATCCAACCACAGTTTGGTTCGCTTGTCTTGGTTATCCTACTAGTAGATGATATGGGAGTATTAATTATTTTTTCGCCAAAAATTCTGGGTGGGCCACGGCCTGGGGTGATGACAAACATGATTGAATGATACAAGTAACACACAAGAAGACCCACTAGGGTTCCTAAGGTTATAATGATAAGGGTGTGGGTGACGTTGGTGATGACAGTGGTGATGATGATGAAGATCTCTCGGAAGACATGGATACTTTGAGAAGCCCTCCAGGATGATGTTTAGGTTCACAAGATTAAGATCATTCCCAACTTCACCTTTGAACATCTTCCACAATTTATTGAGCTTTGGTCCACCATCCACGACTTTCTCTTGAGGTGCACGCTGAAGACGACAACTTGTGGAAACACACAGAGAGCGGGATATACACTGCCAAGTCTGCCTACTTGGCCCAATTTTTGGCATCATCCGCTCACCCATGGAGCTTGTGGTGTGAAAGGCCTGGGCCCCGCCCAAGATCAAATTTTTCACGTGGTTGGCCATGCAAAATAGGGTATGGCTTGCTGACCATTTGGCCAACCGGGGGTGGCCCAATTGCGAGCTTTGTCCTCTTTGCAAGCGCGTGCAAGAATCCATCGACCACCTTCTCTTCAGATGCCGCTAACTACTAGACTTTAGGAAATGGTAAAAGATTGGCTCCGGCTCGAAAGTATCAACACTTCTACTTGGCACTTCGCACGATCAACCAAAGAGTGGTGGATCGGGCTCTCTGACTCTACCATACCAAATAGGAACGCCATGGCTACCTTCTCCAAGCTCGCCTCCTGGACAAGCTGATTTTTGTAGCCGCCTTGTGCTTGGTGGTGAAGATGGAGCCCTGATGCGCTGATGCTTACGTAGGATAGCCGGCCGCGGGCGTCGCGCACTTCTGCTGAGTCCTGGGGTGCTTTGGCTTTGCTTTCTGATGCGTCCTGGAGAGCTATGCGTCGTCGCCGCCGGCAACGTTAGCCAGCGTGCTCGACACGAACTGCCACCGTTCTTAATGCCTCAGCGTGCAAGTGAGACAACATGCCGTCGTCCCGCAAAATGCCGCATATAATATATGTGAAATTATACGGGTAGCTCACATAATCTTCGCGGGTGGCGACATAAATTACGCTGCCCTATCTCTTCAACAATCCTTTCCTATGGTGTTTTTCTCTTTAGTGGGCCCTAACCCACAGGTCTTTTCCCAGGATCTTACCTGACTCTTCTAATTATTCCGGAGCCATTCCTAATTCTTTTCAAGTGTGACGTAAGAATGGATCCCATCAGTCACATGCCTTCTCCAAGATCGCTTTCAAATTCTTTTCATTGTTGGCTCAACCTCTTCGTTTTTCATTCTACCGGAGTATCTCAGTAATTTTGGGTGGTGTTTCTCGTCGTCATTTGAAGGCCGAAGAAGAATTTCTCTTAAATCTTGTCCGTTCTCCCAGAGATTCGCGGTGCTAGCTCGATGTTATCCTATCAAAAATTTTCCAGTCGTGCAATTCTTTTCATCCATCCGGAGTATTTCAGGAGTTGTTTTTCCGTCTCGATCATCCGGAGGCCATCTTTTTGGAATATTTCTTCGTTCCAAGTTTTCAGATTCGCTCTCCAATTATTCTATATCTGTGCCCTTCGTTCATCTCAATATTCTTCCGGTGCTTCGTTCAAGTATTCTTCATTCAGTTCGCGATCCCTTCGTTATCTTGTCTCTTAATTCCCTCAAGTATCTTTGTGCTTTTCTAATTCTTTCCGGTGATTCATTCTCTTTCATCAGTCATTTTCGAATTCTTACGGTGGTTCGTTCAAGATTCTTTTTCCTTGATTATCATATCAATTCATTCGTTCTTTCCAAATCCTACCGATGGTTCATGAAGACTTTCTCAAGTTTGGCGCCATATACTCCTCAATCCTTTTCAACAAGAATAAGTAGTATCCAAAATTCGTTTATCATCAATTAAATTTGATGAAGGATAATCATACAATAAATCTTATTCTTATTTCATCCGAGTAATCCCTTCCTTCGGAGTTTGTTCTTGATGAATAAATTCTAGGTCCAAGTGTTTTCATCTTTTCTTTTCCGGAGTTCAAATTTCATCGGCCATTTCGTCGGAACCTCCATCTAAATCATCGCAAGGCTTGAATCTTTATTCTTTCATCCTTCATTTCTATCTCATCATCCTTTTGTCACCGGAGTTCTTCATGGTGGTTCTTCACAATTTAATTCATTCTTCAAGTGGTCATCAAGATTCTTGTTGGAGGAGTTCAAGTATCTTTTCTTATCGCGTCTCGAAGTGCAAATAATTCTCAGTATTCTTCTGAAGTGGAGTTTTGCATTTGTTCAGTCTTCTCAGCTATTCAGACATTGGTTGTGGTATAATTTCACCTCAAGTTTTGAGTTGTTTTGATAAGTCCACAACAAGCTTATTCTTTCGTTGTTATTTTCTCAACAACTCCGTTCAATCCCTCCTTCTGAGTTCCTGTCATTCCATTGTTTCAATTCTTCCGAAGGCATTCATTGTTCATCTCGTCAAGTGCCATCTCATTGGGTCAAGTTCATGTTCTAATCCATCCATTTTCAGCCGAAGTGCTGCCTAAATTCTTCCATTCTTATTTCAGAGTCTATCTTATTTCCATGAGAATTTGATTCTCGTCATATTCGCCGTTCCTCTTTCCTACCCAGTGATCTCAACTTTGTTCATCCTCTCTCTTTTGTTCTTACTTCACCTCTTCCTCTTTCTCTTCCGTCTCGTTCCTAAGATCTCGGGACGAGATCTCTTGTTAGTGGAGGAGAGTTGTAACGCCCCGGATCTGATGCGCCAGGTGTCTTCCAGTTATTCGTCGTCGTTTCCATGTCATTTGCTTGCGTGTTGCATTTTGCCATGTCATCATCTGCATTTCATCCGCATGTTTTTCAAAACTTGCGTCCGCTCGGGTTCCCCCGGTTCTCTTCGTTGTCCGCTTTGACCACAGACACACTCGCGCGCGCCCGTCGCCCCTCTCAGACCTTGTTTCGTGAGCGGGAGAAAAACGTTCTCGGAATGGGCCGAGATTTGCCGAGTGGCCTTGGTTTATCATCGGTAGACCGCCTGTCAAATTTCGTTCCATTTGGAGGTCGTTTGATGCCCCAACGGTTAACCGAGTTCACCGAAACCCCCCTTCTCTTTGCAGCCTAGCACCCCTCCTAACAGCCCACTAACCCATCCAAACCCCCTCCATGCTCTCGGTCATTCGATCACGATCGCGTGGCCGAAAACCACACCTTATTTGGACTCTCCTAGCTCCCCCTACCTATACATATGCCTTCCCCCTTTCCAAATCTCGGATAAAAACACCCCTAACCCTAGCTCCTCTCTCCCCGCGCCACTGGACGTGTCCGCCCGGCGACCGGACGCATCCGCCTGCCGCCCGAGCCAACAGCGCCTCGCCATGTCAGCGCCCGGCCGCCGCCGCCGCCCGCGGCCCGCCAGGCCAGCAAGGCCCGCCTGCCCATCGCACCCATGTCCCTGCGCGCCTCGCGCCTGCCTTTCGCCTGCCCGCCGCCCTCCGCCGCCGCTACTGCGTCACCTCCGGCCGGGCGCCACGCCCGCCCGCGCCCTCCGCGCCTCGCCCGCCGCCCGGTCTCCAGCGCGCGCCGCCTCCCGCAAGCAAGCTTCGCCGTCTGCGCCGCCGTCGGCCATCTTCCCAGCGCCGCTTTTCCCATGCTCCGCCGCCCGAGGAGCTCCGCCGCCACCCATCGTCAGATCCGGCCGCGGGAGCCCGAGCCCGGCCGGATCCGTCGCCTCCGCCGGCGATGACCTCGCCGGAGACGCCGTTGTCGTCGCTCGGGTCCTCCTCTGCCTCGACCCGGCCCGATCCGCTCCGCCTCCGCGACCCGATTCATCCCGTTGACTTTTTCGCGGGGTAAAAATCTCAGTCCCCAGTTTATTGCATTATGTGCCCATGTTCTTTCATGTCATAACTTTCTGCCTGTAGCTCCGATTCGTGCATATAAAATATAAAAATGTTCATTGTGAGATGCTCTTCATTTCATATCATTGTTCCATGCCTGTTTGAGTCCATCTTGATGCCATTATTATCGATGCAAGAGTGCTATATGATGTTAACTGCTGTCTGTTAATAGAACTTGGTGATTTGTTTATCCATTGCATTTTGTGTGTGCATCCTATGAGCTTGATGTCTACATGAGTTTTGAGCTACATCATGCCATCTTTACAGTGGTGCAATCCATGTATTTGTGTGTGCCTTGTGGTGAGTGCATCAAACACGCGATGTAGGGTACTTGTTGTTACTGTTTTCATAGGCTGAAACTGCTATATCATGATGCTATATAAACCTGCTGCTACAAGTGATTCTATGCATAATCTGGAGATGTGCACTGAGGATGTTTTGTTGTACATGTCATGCTCTATATACCCATGCCCTTGTTTGCATTTATAGCTTGATGTAGATTGTTAATATCATGCTCCAAAATTGCTAAATAATGTTGCTGTCAGCCTGTTAACATTAAGTTCAGTTTTTGCCATGTCAATAACTAGTAATTCATGTACCCTATGACTATTCTATTGCCATGTTTAGTTTCCTAATTATGTCATCTTACTGTTCGTCACCTTGTCATGCCATGAAATGATCTGTAGTGAGTGGTACAAGCTCACCAACATGCCTACTTATCGTTGTTCCTGCCATGTACTGTTACTCTGAATCTGTCATATCATTTGCCATGTTTGCATGGATGCTACCATATTTTCTGTTGATCTTTGGAATTAGTTTAGTAAGGGAGTTTCGTTCTTTGTCTTTAGTATTAGCATGTCATGCCTTTGTTTGCAATGATATATCCATGTAGATTGTTGTTTGATAGCTCTAAACATTGCAACCTGATGTTATTTCTGCCATGTCCAGTGATTTCTGCCAAGTCTGTGAAACTGTTATTATTTGCAATCTTTTTAGCTCAGTGTTCATGTTTTGTTATGCTTCATCTGTACATCATGTCCATGTCTTTTGTTTTCATGTTGAGGTCCTGTAGCATGTTATTTTGATGCTTGCTAGATGCCTAGTTGCTGTTTTGGACAGCTTGTCCTTTAAACTTGTTTCATGTGTATGTGTTGAACCGTTGTTCCGTTTTGAGTGTGCTTTATATGAAACTTGCTTAGATTTGCATGTAGTTTAATCTTGTCATGTTGAATCCTTGTTTTGAGAGTGTTTTCTTGATGTTTGAATGTGTTTTGCATCAATGCCATGTTTAACTTGTTTTGCTCATATCTTCTAGGCCGTAGCTCCGAACTAAATGAACCTTATATGTAACTTGACTAGATTTTTGTGTAGATCATCTCGGTGCATATTAACTTGCTGTTTAACAAATTGAAAATAAGGTTTGTTCAGATCTGGACCAATTTCGAAATTTGCATATGAGGACTTACCGGATTTGTTACATGTTGTTTCCGGCCTCATTTAAACTTGCTTTGATGTGTTGCTCTTGTATGCATCATCTCTTGCCATGAGTAGCTGCATGTAGCCTTTTCATGCATCATGCTTGGTTGTGCATCATGTCATGTTTATGTGTTGTGTGTTTACCTTGTTGTTTGCTACTTTCCGGATGTGCTCCTTCTCGTTAGTTCCTGTTTCGTTGCGATCGTGAGGATTCGTTCAACTACGCTTGGTTCGTCTTCGTGGCTTCATCTACTTCATGGACTCGTTCTTCTTCCTTGCGGGATTTCAGGCAAGATGACCGTTTCCCTGGATCTCACTACTATCATTGCTTTGCTAGTTGCTTCGTTCTATCGCTATGTTGCGCTACCTATCACTTGTTCTTCAAGCCTCCCAATTTGCCATGTCAGCCTCTAACCTTTTTCACCCCTCCTAGCAAACCATTGTTTGGCTATGTTACCGCTTTGCTCAGCCCCTCTTATAGTGTTGTTAGTTGCAGGTGAAGTTGAAGATTATGTTGGGATATCACAATATCTCTTATTTAATTAATGATTCTATATACTTGGTAAAGGGTGGAAGGCTCGGCCTTATGCCTTGTGTTTTGTTCCACTCTTGCCGCCCTAGTTTCAGTCATACCAGTGTTATGTTCCTTGATTTTGCGTTCCTTACGCGGTTGGGTGATTTATGGGAACCCCTTGACAGTTCTCTTTGAATAAAACTCCTCCAGCAAGGCCCAACATTGGTTTTACCATTTGCCTACCTAAGCCTTTTTCCGTAGGGTTTCCGGAGCCCGATGATCATCTTTATTTAACCCCCCGGGCCAGTGCTCCTTCGAGTGTTGGTCTGAACCGAGCAGCCTGTGGGGCCTCCTCGGGGAAACCTGAGGTCTGGTTTTACTCGTAGCTTGACTTATCTGGTGTGCCCTGAGAACGAGGTATGTGCGACTGCTATTGGGATTTGTCGGCACATCAGGCGGCTTTGCTGGTCTTGTTTTACCATTGTCGAAATGTCCTGTAAACCAGGATTCTGAGACTGATCGAGTCTTCCTGGGAGAAGGAATATCCTTCGTTGGTCGTGAGAGCTTGTGATGGGCTAAGTTGGGACACCCCTGTAGGGTTTAAACTTTCGAGAGCCGTGCCCGCGGTTATGTGGCAGATGGGAATTTGTTAATGTCCCATTGTAGATAACTTGACACCAGATTCGAATTAAAACGCATCAACCGCGTGTGTAGCCGTGATGGTATGTTGATGTAATTTACGCAGACTAACATATCAGAATACACAAAGACGGCCATTCAATACTAAAGAAAGCCGACAAGCAAACCTAGCTGTCAAATACTGCTTCAGAACAGAGGAGCGAACATCAGTACAGCGAGCCTTGCTTCAGTGCTCCCCCGTAACTCAATTTGCTAGGGGTATTCTTGATCCCCGCCATATATTTTTTCTTCGGCCCGCCACAGCCCATATCCAAGCCTCGTAACCCATATCACAGCCCCGTATAATCCATACGTATGTATATGGTGTCCTCCCGAAAAAAAGATGACACAACCCCATGACCAGGTATGACCTGCCGACGGCATATCCATCAATCATGCAGCTCCATCATTCACGCAACTCCTCCATCATTCTGTTGAGGTTTTGTAGGAATATCGGCAGCGGCGATCTCATTGCCGGCGATCTCATCCGAGAGCGCGCGCGGCACTATCGTGAACCTCCAGCACTCGTAGGTACCGCATCTCGTTTCCCCACATTTGTCTCGCTCGCGGTAGCATCAAACGAACTGCCGCCGTATTCGTCATAGTGGTTATCCTAGTGGGGTGGGTAACCTAGCTTTCCGGCTGTCCAGGCCATCGCAGATCTTGTTCTGATAGTGCTGCTCGTCATGATACAAAGTGATTACACGGGCTAAAGTGGGTTTCTTATTTCTAGGGTTAACCTAGCGTTGGTTGCCGTCGGTTGTGTGCACGACGGCTCCGTTATTTGATGCAGCGGCTTACCTAGGTATCCGGCGATCCAAAGTGAACACGACTGGTGACGTGGGATAGGTATCCGGCGGTGCAGGTCATCACAGGTAGCGCTGCTTCTCGCGATCCAAAGTGATCATGACTGGTGCCGTGGGCATCTTCCTTACTAGGGTTGACGTACCTTAACGCCGATGACCAGTGTGGAGAGGGGGGAGGATCCATGGGTGGTCAGAGGTCGTTGGCGTCGGTTGTGTGCACGATCTGAATGCCCTTGGTTGGGGCGCTCTCCGATTGGGGTAGTTTATTTAACATCCGTGATCGTGTGCTATGTGTTGTATATTTCAGTATTGATAATGTTTGCACATGTGATGATATATATTATTTGTTGTAGGAAATGGCGGACGATGAGTTAACTGATATCATGTTTGAGATGGAGTTTGGAGAACTGATGAAAGACTGGATAGAAGATTGGTCAGATGATGAAATTTCAGATTGTGGAGATTGGTCAGGGAATGGGGACGAATGGGAAGATCTTAATGTGAGTGGCATTATCATGTTGTAATTTTGGCATCCGATAACATTATATTTTTGTGTTGAAAATTTATAGATGGATGAGCATGATGATGGTCAGGAAAACAACTCGGAGATCTCGACTGAAGATTACATTAGTTAGGTACAAAAGTGGAATTTTTTGTTGGCATGCAAATTGAATTTATCCTGGAAATATTATATGATAAGTACTCATGTATTTGTGTTTTATTTTTCAGCTCATTTCTGAATGTCATAATGCATACGACTATTGTTGTGAATGCGACGCGGAGACAGGCCTTCATTACGAATTATTAGATGCACCTGATTCTGGGGAGTCGCAGTCGTCGGTCGTCATGAGTGAGGTATGTATGTAATCACTGTTGGATGGAAGTAATGTTAAACCATAGAAAATTGTTGTCATGGCTATGCTATGATTGTGTAGGTGACAGAATATGAGGGGGAAAATAATGTCCAAGATACTGCCAATGCAGATGATAAGAGGGATATGTTCATGCAGATAATACAAATGACTTTTATGTCTCACGATGTTGTGTTCAATTTCTACAACAGCTATGCTAGAGATAATGTTTTCAACGTTAGAAAGGGCAAGGTCAGGTATAGCAAAACCGAGTCACATTATATGCGTTATAGGCGGTTTGTTTGTTCCAGAGAAGGGAAACGTGCCAGCAAGTTGCTAACCAAGGAAGGACACAGCCGTAGGCTCAGACCCAAGACACGCTGCAACTATGAAGCACACCTGACCGTCAAGCTTGGCCAAAAGCGTGGGGTTTGGTATGTTGAAAGTTTTGAGGACAAGCATGGCCATATGATGGGAAGACCGGACGAGGCACGTTTTCTTTGGTCCCACGGAAAAATCAAAGAGTACCAGAAAGCTGAGATATTGTCCATGGGAGCTGCAGGGTTTAGAATCCACGACATTATCGAATCCTTCCTCGGCAAACATTTATGGTATGGCGGTGTTGGTTTTACCAGGTGTGATATATACAACCTTTGCTCTAGGGAGAAGAGGAAGCTGCTTTCAAAAGGTGATGCTGCCACAGCCATAGGCATCATGGCCAGTAGGAATGTGAGGGATCCTAGCTTCTTTTCGAGTAAAAGCTAGATAAGGAAGGACATATGAATAGAATGTTCTGGTGTGACTCCCAGTCTCGTCATGACTACGAGGATTTCGACGACGTGCTTGTATTTGACAGCACGTGCAAGACGAACCGCTATGGTATGCCATTCATACCTTTTGTTGGTCTTAACAATCACCGGAAGACCACTGTCTTTGGTTGTGACATAGTTTCGGACGAGACCGAAGAGACATATGTGTGGCTCCTGCAGACTTTTTTAAGGTCCATGTGTCAAAAGCTGCCGAAGAGTGTAATCACGGACGCCGATGCTGCGATGATCAAGGCAATTCGTTAAGTGTTGCCAGACGTGTGGCACCGTATAGGTACGTGGCACATAGAAAAGAAAATGAAGATTCACCTCAGTCACAAGTCCTTGAAGGAGTTCCGAACTCTTCTGTACTACAACACGTCCACGACCAGGTTTGAGGAGAGATGGCACGCGTTTTCCAAAAGATGGCAGTCAGAAAAAACAGTAACATGGTTGAGACGGATGCATAATAAAAGGAGACTGTGGGCCGCAGCTTATCTGACAGAGGGGTTTTGGCTTGGCATGTAAAGCAACCAGAGGAGTGAAAGTCTAAACTCATGCCTTCACCTCCATCTAGATGGTGAAATGACCTTGGTGGATATGATTTTGCACTATGAGAACGCCATTGTACGTATCCGTGAGAACAAGGCGCAAGATGACTGTCGGCCTCACAGAGTTTACCGGTGCCAGTTACTAGCTCGAGGGAACTTGAGAGAGTTGCTTCTCACGTCTTCACTCTATAAAACTTCTATATGTTGCAAGATGATCTTAGAAAATTTGGCGGCATGGAGATTGTAGAAATAAAGCTCGGAGACGGATAATAGCAGTACATCATGGCCTGGAAGGATAACAGGAAGAGCCTTTTTTGGGTGCAGTATACACCAGTAAATTTTGCAGAAACTATAAGGTGAAGCTGCAGAAGAATGATTTGAAAGGATCTACCTTGCAAGCACATATTCCATGTACTGAAGTACTTGAATATATCTGAAATGCCAAAGTTTTTAGTTCTTGTTCGGTTCATGAAGGAAGCAAGGTTGGGACTGCCTGCGAGGTGCACAAGCGATCTATTGGGATTTGGATGGACTGGGGCAGCTGAAAGAATGAAATATAGCAAGGTCAGTGTGTTGGCTTCAGAAGCTATGCATGCAGCATGCAAACACGCAGCTTTGTGGGATCAGTTACAGGAGAGTTTGAAGGTCGTGATAGCTAAGAGCCATAAGTACGATCAGCTAAATGAAAATTTGAGTGAGAAAACGACTGATTGTGGCACCCCGATCTGCATGGAGCAGGGGGTGATACGTCTCCAACGTATCTATAATTTTTGATTGTTCCATGCTATTATATTACCCCTTTTGGATGTTTATTGTCAGGACCGGATTTTGGGATATTAATTTCCCAGAAAATGGCCCTTATGCTCACCAGCCCCAGGATTACTGTTAGCTGGCGAGACACAAACTTGATACAATAACTCCAAGCAAAATACATGATATGTAGTACAAGACCATTCTGGCCTATGAGTACAACACAAGGTTTCTAGTGGTTGATGGCGGAAGTGGTTTGTGGTCATCAACGTCTGTGGAACTCCATTTCCCACAGGAACAACGGACCTGGATAACTCCTATCTTCGCGAGGCTGCTATCACCACTGATTAGGTTCTGGGGCTGTCATCGCAACGCTCCTCTCCAAGCAAGAAATCTGGCCAAGATAATAGCCAGGGACAAGCCAGTGAGTACTTTGAATGTACTCGCAAACATTATGAACACAGGTATAATATAACAACGATAATCATGCTTTGAAATATTCTAGGATCACAACGTCAGTCACAGAAATAAAATCCATGATGCACGCAAACAAGTTATTCACGTAGCACATGAATAATGCAATTAGAGAGTAGAAATAGAATGCCTCAGTCGGGCGTCTGAGCGACACCACAGAAAGGGCTCATAAGTGAGATAAGTAACAAACGTGCCGCAGTCGGGCGTCTATGCGACGCCACATAAAGGGCTTATAAAGTGAATACATAACAAGCATGCCACAGTCGGGCGTCTCAGCGACACCACATAAAGGGCTTATATGGTAAATAAATAACAAACATGCCACAGTCGGGCGTCTGTGCGACACCACATAAAGGGCTTATATGGTAATTAAATAACAGACATGCCATAGTTGGGCGTCTATGCGACACCACATAAAAGGCTTATAACAGAATAATCACAGTGAATATCTAGGAGGTAGAACCGTCCCAGGGATACTCAATAAATAAAGTAATGAAAATATTTAGTCCACAATAATAATAATCATAATCATCATATGTCACTGGTCAAAATCAATGTTCTGACTTAGTTGTTTTTATTCCGAAGACCGACACTAAGACCCAACCCATACTGTAGTCCTTAACCATGGACACGGCTATTCGAATAGATATAATCTCTGCAAAGGGTGTACTCTTTACCCACGAGTAACGGATTCCGTTAGTCCATCCGGACTAATTCCGCTTACGGTCTTTTAGTTGAAAACACACCCAACCGCACACACCAGCTTGACTCATCGGTGTCTGGAATAACCCACGACACTCGTTAAGCGAAACTCTAAGTGGGGAGGCTACAACCTTGATTAGCATGGTATCACAAAATTTATACCGCGCACAAACTGGGGGAGCTAAACCCTTCGGCTACAACCGAAACACCCATGCCCCCTGACCGGATGACTGGCTTTAATCCATGGCCATGGAACCCTCATCCCGGCCCCTCTGTACGGTGTGTGCTAGAAAGGGGTTGCCAACCTACTGAACCGTACCCTACCTACGACAAGGACAAGTGGTAGCACGGAACAAGTATGGGGTTTACTGGAACAAGACTCAATCTACGGTCGACACAGGAGGTTTAAGTATTCCCTGCATGGTTAGCATAACAAATATGTTTCAACCAACGGACAAAATCACCACTCGTCATGCCTCGCTTTGCCGTACCGGGCACAATCGTCTCAAAAAAGAACGGAGACAAGCTTGTGTCTACCCAAGACAGAGGCTCTCCCGACTTTCTCCCGGTAGGCATGAAAGGCATATGATGGTGACTACTATCCCAAACATATCAAACTCCAATAGCATGAAATTATCAATATGCACTCAAGAATTTGAACATATCATCCCATAAAATAACGGATACTTCGTGTCGAGGTGGCATTGTAACCGTGTTCAAACGACACACAAAAACATTATGCCAGAGTTCAGAATGCTTGCCTTCAAGTTGTGGGGAGGCAGGGTGCATCCCAAAACCTTTGAAAGTTTTCTTCTCTCTCCAAAAATCCTATTTGAAATTTTGAATTACTACATAGTTTCAAAAACAGTACAAAAAAGTTATCTTAAATTTTTTGAAATAAATCTTAAAATAAACTAGAGAATATTTGAGAGAGGTAGGAAAAAGAATCAACTCATTTGGAGTTATATTTAAAAAGTTATAGACAGTCAAAGATTTGGTCAAAATTCTTGTTTTTAAAATAAAACAGAAAAAGGAAAAACGTTTCGAAAACTGACCACGTCGAAGGCGTATTCCGAGTTTACGTCTCTACTTATCCAGCGTGGACCGCGCGTGGGTCACTGACAGTGGGTCCAGTGGGCCCACTGGTCAGGTTTGACTAGTCGTTTTTCCCTCCTCTTCTTCTGCCCGAGCGGAGGCGGGACTCCGGCGATCGCTGCCGGCGATTGGCGGCTCCTCGTGGGGTTCCGAGGGCGGGGATGGATCCGCCAGACCGGGGCGGTCCTCCCGGGGGTTGTTGGGTCGTCGGGGGTGGAGGGAGGCGCCGGCGACGAGCTTCGCGGTGGCCGGCGGCTTCGGCAGCAAATGGGGGTTTGGGCTGGCTCTCCATCGCAGCTGGGGGTTTGGGCGGCTCCGCAAGACGAAGGGGAGTCGGGTGGTGGGGTTTGATGGACGGGAGAGGCTCTGTTCGCGACAAAATGGACTGGGATGCGGCGGCGGCCGAGCCGACCAGAGATGGGGAAGACGACTTCCTTCTTTTTGATTTCAAGCCATGGTAGCTCTAGGGGGATAGCTCGAGGTTGCCTGAGAGCCTGGACGACTTCGGGGGTGCCTCTTTATAGGCGGTCGAGGTCGATTCCGCGGCCGTGGATAAGGTCGCCGGCGAACCGCCTCTCCGTTTGCTGCAGGAGGACGTGGCGGCGACGAGCGCTTGTAGACGAGCGAGGGGATGAGTCCGGACTGTTCCAGAGGACAGCTGGCGCGCGGCTGTGGCTCGGGCGGCGCCGTCCGTGGCAGAGCCCTCCTGTGGCCGGCCGCTAGCCGCCGTGGCCGACCTGATGGCAACGCTGTAGGGCACCAGGGGCGGCTCTGCGGCGAGGGAGGAGGCGGCCGTGTTGGCTGCGAGAGGCCAATTAGGGCCAGAACGGGCGCGGGGTGGGCGGCAGTGAGACGTGGCGGCTCGGTGCACGTGCGTGCAAAACGTGCACTCTGGGCGCGCCCAGAGCACGCACGCTAGCTGCTCGACGAAATGCCAATGCATGCTACAGGGCTTGGGTGAGGCTGGCAATTAGCAGACCTAGGTTAGGAGTAGCTAGGAGCTTAGTGGACAAGGCTGCTGGGTCAGTGGATCAAGTTCATATTGCAAACTAAAAAGCATGCCAAATCTGGCCATGCACACAAGGTGTTTGACAAAATGCTAGAGGCATCTAGGCAGTTCTTGGAGTGGCCAAAATCTCCAGATCAGTGTCTCTCTAGGTGTAGGTGGTGGTGGTCAGGTTAGCTTGTCAAACAAGGAAACTTGTTAATGCAAATATTTGAGAAAACCTATTTTGGACAGAAACTAAAGGTTGTCGTTTCATAGACCAAAAATATTCCAATGGGTTCATGCTCCTGGACATAAGGGTTTTGTAGGAAGGACTACAAGTAGGAAAAAGAATCATGGGTAAAGGAGCAAGTTAAGATATGGTTGCAGTACAAATCATCAAGTTGGACCAGAATAAAAATGAGGTTGATTTACTCAAAATTTTCAAAAGACATAACTGTTTTTTGCATAAATATGGACAATATTCTCCTACTGACCTCCCCTAATTTTGGTGGAAGTTTTAAAGAAGTATTTAAATGGGTTGTAGTGCAAAAGTGCAACTGGACCAGATTTAAAAACTTGTGGCAAAACTCAAAATCTCCAAATGACTAAGGCATATTTTTGCATAAAAGTGATTTAGGGACATCACGTGTCATCCCCAAATTTTGGTGAAAATTTTAGATGCATTTATCAAATGGTTGCAGTGCAAAAGGGGCTCCAAAACTTATGAAAAATCATTTTAAAAGAATAATGCTCAGGAAAAACAATTATGCAAATAAAACCACTGACTAAGAATTGTTTTATTGAGAGAGTATAGAAGTCCAATAATATTTTTTGAAAGTTTCCACTTGGGGTAAAAACTCCACAATATAAAAAAAAGGGGTTCTGAAATCAAAAGAAAATCCAGAAAGTAAAATATTTAAACTCCTGGCAAAATTCTAATAATACAAAACATGGTTAAATTTTTGGGGTGTTACAACACTACCCCCTTAAAAAAATCTCATCCTCGAGATTCGGTAAGGGTTGTTTTGAAAAAAAAACTTACTCCTACTATCACAATAACAACCATCCTTCTCCTGAAATTAAAACGTAGCTATAGTGAGAGGGCAATAAGTGGTGCAAAACTATAGTGTGGCATACTGGCGTTGCGTGGAAAAATTTATGGTCAGTTTCTACTATTGGTTACAGTAAATTTAGAATAAACTTCTAAATTACTGAAAAATACGCTGGTCGTGCCGAGAAACCTGATGCTCGAGTGGTCGACAGTGGACCGGGGCCTTGTCGGTCTCTTCCTCTACCTCTAGTTCTCCTCTCTCCCACGCGCTTTCCCACGCTTTATCCACCGGCGACGTCTAGCTCGTAGGGCATCTAGGCCATACTGCGGTAGTGCGCAGCATGCTAGCTGTCGGCGCAGCATGCTAGCTGTCGACGCAACATGCACTCACCTCGCGAGCCAGTGCGTTGTCAGCACTGCTCGCGGATTCGCCTCCGAACACCGGCGATCGAGCGACGAGCGGCGCTGGTGGACTTCGCCCACCGTACACCGATCTCGAGCTATAAAACGAACGCAGTGCTCCTTCTTCTTCCTTCATCTGACCTCGCTTCTCCTCCTCCTCCCTTCTCCTTCATTTCAGTTTGCAGGAGCTCGAGACGAGGCTCTAATGGCGGAGGTGATGCCGGACTGGTATGTGATCCTGATGTGCAGTGGGTTGGCGGCATTGCTGGGGTTTTCCGTGCTCCTGTGTGTGATGATCCTCGATGATCATCGTGATGCGGCCGCTCGAGTGTTAGCTCTCTGCGGTGGCGGTGATCACGATGATTAGGTGCGGTGTTAGGTGCTAACTGCTGTCAGGGTGCCGGAGGTAATTTGTACCCGAGTAATTACTCACAAATCTCTCCCTCTAAGACTGTGGGGTGTTAGGGAGGTGATTAGATTGGTGCAAAAAAAATGTGCACGTGAATTTGCACTTGGTAGAGTGGTTGGGGTCGTGAGTCTGCTGCTATGGTGCTGCGTGAAATAAAAATCTATGTTGTGAAGAAATGTATGCTGCAGCAACTCCGAGAAAAACTTGCTTCAGGATTTATTGAGAGTGAAAACAGTTAATAGAATTTTACCAGAGTAAAATCACTTACATTGACTGAAACTAACGATTTAATTCATCGCACAAATTTAGGATACCACACACAAGTTGCAACACAAAAATAACTGCCGGGACAATAAACACAGTAATGACATCTACAACGATAATGGTAATTGGACAGGGTCCTGAGAAAAAGTCTCTCGAATCGGGGCACATTCTTCTTCTATCGGGGGCAGTGGATTGACAAGTCGATGAATGTGCCTCTCCTGGTTGGGCCTCAACGGTCTACCGATGGTGATCCGAGGATTCAAATCAGCGAGGCTCTGGAGATAGCCCATTACTCGCTAGGTCAACGGCTCTTGCGAGATGACATACTGGGCGAGATTGGCCAGTACTGAGTCTCTCTCGATTCATCCACCGGGAAAAGATGTTACTTCTCCGGGTGCTGCACGACTCGGGAAATAATAATACCCCCGTTCGCTGCCATAGGGTACCGTGAATCGAAGGCATGTAAGTGCCTCATACGCAGCAGCTTCTATGGCCATATGCGGAGTCGACATAGATTTCCCCACGAAGGAGGCTTCTGTGGGGTCTTTGTTTGGGTTTGCGGGAGGGACATGCACCACTGCCCAATACTTCGAGGTGGATGGGGTGATCCTCGATTTGAGCAACTCATACTGGGGTGGATGGATAGCACTCATGGTACTGCAGGTAAAATCCCACAAGATTTTAACAAAGCTACCTGGAGTTGCATCTGGATTTCGATAAATACTAGGGCTCGGCATGGCAATGGAAATGGTTGTGCGAGTGGTGCTCAAGGTGAGGGGTACTTGGCAAGGTCACGGGGTGGCCTTTTATACAGCATTGGGGCTAGGTTATTTACCATGGTGAAGGGTAACTAGTCTATCGCGTCTGCTCCATGGGGTCGGGGTCAATGCTACAGCTACAGATATATCGTAAAAGTGACGTATTACTATGGGCGTCGTCGGTGTGATTTTGGTGGCTGTGCCCAAAAAAAATGCAACCGCATGCTCACATATTTAATGCTAGGCTAGTATTTAAAACAGAGGCACACAAGCAGGCTGCGATTATTCAAGTCGATGCAAGGTTACATAATTATAGGGCGCGAGCATACTGAGACTCGGTACTACTCGAGTGACTTAGTCTACCTCGTTTATATCTAAAGCAGCCTGCCTTGTGTACGTCGAGGCTTCTCCACGGGTTTCGCCGTCGGGATTAGCTGGAGGGGGTTGAGGGGCTGCCGGGTCGGGGTAGCCATGATGACCATCCCGGGGATTGTTGGCCACAATCCTGCTGGAGCGTGTTCCCAAAAGGCGTTGAAGCACCTCTGGGGACACCAAAGTAATGTGGTCGATGGCTGGGGCAGTCCTCAAGGACTCGATCGGGTGTCCGAACAGCACGACTGGGTTGTCGGCGTCGGGATCATCTTCTCCTCTTGCCGGGGCTCGGCGGACCAGTTCTCCATGAGCTGCGATCAGATCAAGGGTGATTTGATCGAACAGTTCCTCTAGTGCACCTACATAGCGCACTAGATGCAACAATGCAGGATCCGTCTCGTGATCTCCGTGGACAACCTTGGGGGGCTCTACCATACCCGTCACGGCTGGGGTAGTAGTAGAACGAGCGACAGTTAACTCTGGGTGACAAGTGCCAGAGTTGAACTATAGCCTCTCGAGCAACTAGTTGAATGGCCTGTGGCTCAAAGGAAGTTGTCCTTCCGGTGAACCTGTAGGGGCGTTCTGGCGACAGAACCCTACCGTAGATGTGTAAAGTGGCCCAGAATTGATGGCTCTCACCGCTCATGGGTCCTTGGTACACAACATATTCTGGGGGCTCCTCTAATGCAAAGGCACGGCGGGTGAGGTTTGCTAGCACGGTCACAAAACCTCCAAGGTTGTTTGCCGTGGTCTCATTGTGCACGACGGAGCCAGGCATTATGGCTTGGTTTGGGGAAGGGGCTTTGCTGTGCTGTGTTGAGGTTAGCGCGCCCTTTTTATAGGAAAAGAGGGCAGAGTCTTCCTTCGCACGCTTGCGAATGAGACAATTTAGGTGTCGGTCACTGGCGCGTGATCAACAGGCTAGGCTGATAGGTTGGGCACCGACTGCCAAAAAGGTGTCGGGTCACTGTGGCGCTATCTTACGCGAAAAGCTTGGCCGGGGTTAGGTTATTGTCTGGTGGTTTGGTTAACCTAGGTTTATTGACCTGGCTAAGATAGGATTAGCCAATGGTCAGCCTGGCTCCGATACCAAGTCTGTCAGGACCGGATTTTGGGATATTAATTTCCCAGAAAATGGCCCTTATGCTCACCAGCCCTAGGATTACTGTTAGCTAGCGAGACACAAACTTGATACAATAACTCCAAGCAAAATACATGATATGTAGTACAAGACCATTCTGACCAATGAGTACAACACACTACAGGAATCCAGTACTTTGCCGTCCGCCATGGCGGACGGCAAAGGCACGGATGGCTGACGGCAAAACACTTTGCCGTCCGCCGCGGACGGCAAACACTGACGGCAAAGGCAGGGACGGTAAACAGGTCCTTTGCCGTCTGCTATTCACGGCGGACGGCAAAGAACTCTTTGCCTAGAGCGGCGGACGGCAAAGAGGCGGGACGGCAAAATGTTGCACGTCCGCCAGCGTTATTCGTTAGGCGGTTAACGGCGGCCTTTGCCGTCCGCCAGCGGACGGCAAATTTGTGGGCCTCTTTGCCGTCCGCCAGGTGACGTCAACAATACGTCAGCACCCGTTTTGCCTTTGCCGTCAGCGTTTCTTTGCCGTCCGCTTTTCTTTGCCGTCAGCTTTTCTTTGCCGTCCGCCGCGGTAGGCAAATTGACCAAATGGTCCATCCCAGAAGCATGTGGGCGCCACGTGCCACCTTTGCCGTCGCCGCCACCGACGGCAAGGGTTCTTTGCCGTCCGCCATGGACGACAAAGAGCCTTCTCTGCCTTTTTTTCTTTTATCACAACAAAAATTCACAGCACATATATATCAATCACATAAGTATCCAGACATATATATCCAACATAATAAATATCCAGACATATATATCCATCCATACATACATAGTAGGTTGCACATAGTTCCATCGATCCATACATATTACAATATGCAAAGTTTCATCATAGCAAGCGAAAGCGAGAATACAAGAAGTGCATCAAAGGAAAAATAGGAAAAAGCAAGCAATCCATCATAGGAAGTCTGGCTTCCGTGAAGTGAATGAAACCTGCAAAATGACAAATAAGAAAGTTAGAAAAGAAGACTAGAAGAAGAATTAGACTAGAAGAAAAGAATAGAAGAAGAAGACTAGAAGAAGAAGTATATGCCATATATTAGCTAACTTAGGTGAAATGTATCGCTTATGAGCTAACCTAGGTGAAATGGGTAGTTTATGAGCTATCCTAGGTGAAATGGATCATTTTGGAGCTAAGTTAGGTGAAATGGGTCGTTTATGAGCAAACCTAGGTGAAATGGGTCGTTTATGAGCAAACCTAGGTGAAATGAGTTGTTTATGAGCAAACCTAGGTGAAATGGGTCGTTTATGAGCTAAGTTAGGTGAAATGAGTCGCTTATGAGCAAACCTAGGTGAAATGGGTGGTTTATGAGCTAAGTTAGGTGAAATGAGTGGTTTATGAGCAAACCTAGGTGAAATTGGTCGCTTATGAGCTAACCTAGGTGAAATAGGTTGTTTATGAGCTAACCTAGGTGAAATGGGTCATTTATGAGCTAACCTAGGTGAAATTGGTCGTTTATGAGGTAACCTAGGTGAAATGGGTCGTTTATGAGCTAACCTAGGTGAAATTGATCATTTTGGAGCTAACTTAGTTGAAATGGGTCGTTTATGAGCTAACTAAGGTGAAATGCCACGTTTTTGAGCTAACTAAGGTAAAATGGATTGTTTTTGAGCTAACTTAGGTGAAATGGGTCATTTTGGAGCTAACCTAGGTGAAATGGGTCATTTTGGAGCTAACCATGGTGAAATGAGTCATTTTGGAGGAAAAGAAGCTAACTCTAGGTCATTATGGTAAGCATATTGGAGGAAATAAAGCTAAGTCTAGGTCTTTATGCATTTGTTAAGCAAAACACTAGAGAAACTTACCGTGATCACGGAGTGTGTAGGAGCGGGCTGGGTCGCGCCGGTAGCTGGAGAATGAGCGGGCTGGCTCGCGCCGGTAGCTGGAGAAGGATTGTGCGATGCGTTTCTGGAGTTAAGCTGCACCAAAGATCATTTCCAATGTCTCATTAGCATTATGACACGCAAATGTTAAGACTAGCAAGTAATGTGCATTCAAATTAAACTCACCGTGCTCCTGTGAGCAATCATCGGCATCGGCGGAGCGGTCTCGACGGACTTCTCGCACACGATCGCACATTTGGTTTTCACAATGAGTCATACTAGTTAGTAATGAGACTCAAATGTTAAGACTAGCAAGTAATCTGCAGAATGAACTTACCACAAGGAGCTCGTACATGGCCCTTGCCTGCATGTCATTCCGTGCCCTCTCCTCCTCCAACATCTTTGTCGTCTTCTCCTCCAACTCCGCTGCCTCTCCGCCGCCTCCGCCAGAAGTTTCTCCGTTCTATCTCTCTCACTCAATAGCAGCCTGCAACACCACTCACATGACCATTTGTAATCATTGATGGAAGCGCACACAATGCAATGGAGAAAGATAGCTGAGTAAGTATAACAACCTTGATGGCAAGTTGGACTGGCCGCTCACGAGGCCTTATCTCAGAGCGGAGCTCGATCGGGCGCGCTTTGATCTCCGGGAGAGTCATAGGACAACGGATAAGTCCATCTCCCATGGCGGAGGCGCCATGGTACCTCCTTGACCAGATATCATCAGCAGCTCTGTATCAATGGGACCCTTGCTCGGGTTGAAGTCCTTCCCTTTCCTCGCCTTCCCTTGATCTCTATATTGCACGAGCTTCTCGTGGGATGAGATGTTGGTGAAGTTCTTTGGATCATCGAGGTCAGACGGAGAGAATGCCTTGACTTTCTTGTAAGGGCCTTTGTGGGCCATGGCATACAGGTCGTACACCTCTCGCACCTTATCCTCCTTATGGTAGCGTGCCTGAAAGAGAGAAACAAAGTAAATTAGTAATTAAAGGGTTAAAGCTAGCATGATGAATGAATTGCATGAATCATGAAGCAAACCACATACCCAGTTCCGCCCGTACTGAAATAAGTTGGAGCTGCCTTGATGGTGTGGCACACCTTCCATTTGGGCACGTTTGTCCTTGGCCTCTTGGTGCATGGCAAACCATTCTTTTGAGCACCACGCATTGACCAACACCTCCCAACAATCCATTCGATCCGACACCATCTCGGAGGGGCCTAAGTTAGCAAATAGAAACTTGAGCGCTAGCTACGGCTATGAATTACTAAATGAAGGAAGTAAGTACAAGGCCTTAAGAGTTACCTTCATGTACTGCTCCTTACTCAAGAACTTATCGCGGCAATCATGCTTGGTTATCTTGATACCACGCCCGGCGTAGTAGTCTCGAACAGCTTGCACCGAACCTCATGCCGTAAGTTACAAGTAGGCGCCGCACTCCTTGTCGATAACATCTGCTGCCGCCTCCTCGTATCCCTCCTCACACCAGTAGAATGTCGCAATCAAATGAGACAATATTGATTAGTACAATTAATAACTAGCTAGTTGAAGATTTTAATTGTGTAAAGGAGAAATTACCAGAACTTTCTGATCACCACGTCTGGCCTCGTCTTGCACAAGACACCGTCGATAATCTCATCCGGCGGGGCCGGGGCAGCCAAGTAGTGGTCCCAACTCAATCCAACCTCTGGAAGCCGACCCTCACCAGCAACGTGACAAACCCGGAAAGTTTTGCTTTAGTAGAACTCCAAGGGCGGTGTTGGGACGGCGGACACTTTCATGGTGGTCCCAACCCCTGCAGACAAGGCCAACGCATTAGTTATTTCAAGAAACGTGAATGCAGAAGGTACAAAAAGATTAAATGCACTTACCTCTCCCCATCAGGGAAAATCAACCACCTCTGCTCGCGGGTCGCCGGCACGGACGGGAGCCGTGTAGCACCACGCTTAGAATTATACCCCTTGAAGTACCCTGGACGCTCTGGATCTGGCTCAAGAGCGTTTAACTGATCCAGGGTCTGTTGGCCTGTCAATGCAGGTGGTGCAGAGTTTTTGACAACTCTACCTCTGATGAAGTTCTTCTTGTCTTTCCTGAACTTATGGCGAATAGCGCATACGCCGGCAAGTCATGCGTCGAGTACATGTACCATACACGCATTAGGAAGTTCCGTTTGCTATAGGCGTCGTATGTCTTGAACCCATTATCCCAGGCTTCTTGCAATTCGTCCTTAAGCGGCTGCATGTACACATTCATATTTTTTCCCGGATAGTTGGGCCCTGGAATTATCAACGTCAGGAAAATGTTCTTTCTTTGCATAATCTGTCCGGGGGGGAGATTGAGTGGAAAGACAAATACGGGCCAACAACTGTATTGGGCTGCCGTCAAACCAAACACACTGAACCCATCCGTGCTGACTCCGACTCGAGGATGCCTCGGATCTGCCGCTTTGTCAAGATGTATTTCATCAAACTTTTTCCACGCAGCAAAGCATCCGATGTGTGTACCATCATCGATTCCCATCGCATCTAGTTCGGTTCTTTTGCCTGTTTTGTGCCATGTCATCTGTCGGCCGTCTCTTCGACCATGAAAAGGCGTTGAAGTCTTGATACGATTGGCATATACCAAGAACATTAACGGGATTTTGGTGCGTGTCTTCTCACCCATACCGTTGTCTACCACAATATACCTGGAAGACTTGCAAATGGGACAATAGTTCAAGTCCGCATATTCAAGCCTAAATAAGGCACATCCTTTCTCACAGGCATGTATCTTCTCATAGGGCATCTTCAGTGCACGGAGGATTTTGTCCGACTGGTACAGGTTTGCAGGCATTACATGGCCTTTGGGTAGAAAGCGTCCAAATACTGTCATAATTGCGTCATAGCATTCTCTTCCCAAGTTGAACTGAGCCTTCAGAGCCATTACTTGTGATATGGCATCCAACTGACAAAGCTCAGTGTGCTCGTGGAGCGGACGTTTTGAAGACTCCAACATTTCATTGAAGGCCTTTGCAGATTCCTCCATCTCCTCGTCCGAATCCCGAGCATCATCATAGTCTTGCACCATGTTTCCCATCCCGGTACCATGCTCGTCGGTGCGACGACGATCCACCTCAGCTTCGGTCACGTTAGGCGAGACTCACCATGAAATGTCCACACCGTATAATCGGGCGTAAAACCACTCTTCTGCGGTGTTTGCCCATTTCAGCCTCTGTCTTCTTTTCCCAATTGCCGCGACCGAAACAGGGCACCATGTTTTTTTTGGCCATTTGCAATGCGGCTTGCACAAACCCTTGGTTTTTGTGAACCATTCAGCGCTCCATTTGTTTCGACCAGTGTGACGGTATACATCCACGCACGGTCACTCATCTTGACTTTCGAGCTCTTGGACACACAACAATTATATATGTAATTCACCATGTATATATTCATCAGTTGATCTACTTTGTCAATTTTATTACGTCCCTGCAACCTACACTCTAATAGGTAATGATAGGTCCTAATCCCACCCGTGTATGTGTAGATTGGGTTCATTTTCCCATGCTATGCTCGGATCCGGCCTTAAAATTTGGCAGCACCTCCCGCTGTTCTCTCGATACACGTCTCTCGCAATAAGCAGAGAGGATGTGTACCGGAGAACAACAGGGAGGCATCGATTTAAATATATGCGTCGGATCCGGAGCAAAGCATCTGGGAAAACGAACCCAATCTACACATACTCGGGCTGTCCATGGATAGCGTTGGACAATTCGAAAGAATCAAGGTTATAAATATGCAAATGCATGCATATTTATAACTATGATGCTTTCGAACGGGAGACACATATTGGTTACGCATACTGATGATTCAAGACACATATATAGCTAGCTATCAAGTTTCATCGGAATAGATCAAATAATTAATTAATGGAGGAGGAGGACTTGTCATTTGTGCTCACCCACGAACGAAGGGGCAGAGCTCGTCAAACGCACGGCGAGGTCGTCGAACACCAAACCTCGCAGCGAGGAAACAACTGCACATTTAAAACTACATGATCAAGACAATTATATATGATGTTTTTCATAACAAAATCGAAAAATATATGACCTAACTAATAATTCACAAATATATGACCCCGTCGGCCTCTAGAAGGCCAAAGAACACCTTTTCGGGAGGTGTCGGTGGTCGGGGTGTCCTGTCGGTGTCGGGGTGCCGTGTAGGGTCGGGTGCTGTTTCGGGGTCGGGGGTCGGGGTGTCGTGTCGATGTCGGGGTAGTGCCGTGTCGGTGTCGGGGTGTTGTTTCGGGGTCGGGGTGCCGTGTCGGTGTCGGGGTAAGGGTGGGTGTGGTGTCGGGGTGTCGGTGTCGGGTGTCGTGGTCGGTGTCGGGTCGGGGTCTCGGGGTCGGGGTGTCGGGTCGGGTGCCGGGTCGGGTCGGGTCGGGTGCCATGTCGGTTTTTTTCCTTCTTCTTCTTCTTGACCTCCTTTCCTTTTCCTCTTCTTCTTCTCCTCCTGTCCTCTTTTTCTTCTTCTTCTTCCTCTTCTTCTTTTTTCTTCTCTTCTTCTTCTTCCTTTCCTTTTTCCTCCTCTCCTCTTTTTCTTCTTCTTCTTCCTCTTCTTCTTTTTTCTTCTCTTCTTCTTCTTCCTTTCCTTTTTCCTCTTCTTCTTCTCCTCCTCTCCTCTTTTTCTCTTATTCTTCTTCTTTCCTCAAACTAAACTAAACCTAAAACTAAAACTAAAACAAAAACTAAAACTAAAATTAAATCTAAACTAAACATAAACCTAAAACTAATAAAACAGAAAAAAAAAAAGAAAATACTAAATCTAAACCTAAAACTAAACTAAAACTAAACCTAAAACTAAAACTAAATCTAAATCTAAACTAAAACTAAAAGGAAAAAAAAAAAAAACAGAAAAAGGAGGGGGCTCACCAGGCAGGGCGGTGGAGGAGGGGGCGGGCGGTGGAGGAGGCCCCGGTGGAGGAGCTGGCCGAGGCTGGGCGGTGAGGCGGGGGCCGAGCGGCGGGTGAGGGCGGGCTGGAGGGGGGGCGCATGGGCGGGGGGGCGATGGGCGGCGGGGCGGGGGGCGGGGCGTGTGGGCGGCGGGGGGGGGGGCGGCAAGGGGGGGGGCGGTGGTAGGGGACGGCGGCGGTAATGGCGACGGTGGGGGGGGCATGGTGGTGGAGCGACGGGCGGCGAAGTGGTGGGGGCGCGGCTGGCGGGGCAGCGGCGGCGGCGGGAAGTGGTGGCGGGGGCGTGGCGAGGAATAAACAAGGAGTAACGGGCGGGGGCACGGACCGTTAGGTAGCACACTTTTGCCGTCCGCCTCCCTTTGCCGTCCGCTTTTTTTTTTTTTGCCGTCCGCTGGCGGACGGCAAAGAGGTGGGCCGTTAGGTTTTTTCCAAACGGGCGGGGGGTGGGGGCCACCTCTCTCTTTGCCGTCTGCAAGCGGACGGCAAAGATTCTTTGCCGTCAGCTGGCGGACGGCAAAGAGCTGGCTGATGGCAAAGAGATTCTTTGCCGTCCGCCAGCTCTTTGCCGTCTGCTTTTTGGTAGCTGATGGCAAAGAACTTCTTTGCCGTCAGCTAGCAGACGGCAAAGAGCTGGCAGATGGCAAAGTAGCTGATTCCAGTAGTGACACAAGGTTTCTAGTGGTTGATGGCGGAAGCGGTTTGTGGTCATTAGCGTCTGTGGAACTCCATTTCCCATAGGAACAGCTGACCTGGATAACTCCTATCTTCGCGAGGCTGTTATCACCATTGATTAGGTTCCGGGGTTGTCATCGCAACGCTCCTCTCCAAGCAAGAAATCTGGCCAAGACAATAGCCAGGGACAAGCCAGTGAGTACTTTAAATGTACTCGCAAACATTATGAACATAGGTATAATATAACAACGATGATCATGCTCTAAAATATTCTATGATCACAACGTAGCACATGAATATTGCAATTAGAGAGTAGAAATAGAATGCCTCAGTCGGGCGTCTGAGCGACACCACAGAAAGGGCTCATAAGTGAGATAAGTAACAAACGTGCCGTAGTTGGGCGTCTGTGCGACGCCACATAAAGGGCTTATAAAGTGAATACATAACAAGCATGCCATAGTCGGCGTCTCAGTGACACCACATAAAGGGCTTATAAGGTAAATAAATAACAAACATGCCACAGTCGGGCGTTTGTGCGACACCACATAAAGGGCATATATGGTAATTAAATAACAGACATGCCACAGTCGGGCGTCTATGCGACACCACATAAAGGGCTTATAACAGAATAATCACAGTGAATATCCAGGAGGTAGAACCGTCCTAGGGATACTCAATATATCATGTAATGAAAATAGTTAGTCCACAATAATAATAATCATAATCATCATATGTCACCGGTCAAAATCAATGTTCTGACTTAGTTGTTTTTCCTCCGAAGACCGACACTAAGACCGACACTTGACCCAACCCAGATTATGGTCCTTAACCATGGACACGGCTATTCGAATAGATATAATCTCTGCAGAGGGTGTACTCTTTACCCACGAGTAACGGATTCCGCTAGTCCATCCGGACTAATTCCGCTTACGGTCTTTTAGTTGAAAACACACCCAACCTCACACACCAGCTTGACTCATCGGTGTCTGGAATCACCCACGACACTCGTTAAGCAGAACTCTAAGTGGAGAGGCTACAACCTCGATTAGCATGGGATCACAAAATTTATACTGCGCGCAAACTGGGGGAGCTACCCCCTTCGGCTACAGCCGAAACACCCATGCCCCCTGATCGGATGACTGGCTTTAATCCATGGCCATGGAACCCTCATCCCGGCCCCTCTGTACGGTGTGTGCTAGAAAGGGGTTGCCAACCTACTGAACCGTACCCTACCTACGGCAGGGACAAGTTGTAGCACGGAACAAGTATGGGGGTTACTGGAACAAGACTCGATCTACGGTTGACTCAGGAGGTTTAAGTATTCCCTGCATGGTTAGCATAACAAATATGTTTCAACCAACGGACAAAGTCACCACTCGTCATGCCTCGCTTTGCCGTACCGGACACAACCGTCAAAACAAAGACCGGAGACAAGCTTGTGTCTACCCAAGACAAAGGCACTCCCGACTTCCTCCCGGTAGGCATGAAAGGCATATGATGGTGACTACTATCCCAAACATATCAAACTCCAATAGCATGAAATTATCAATATGCACTCAAAAGTTTGAACATATCATCACATAAAATAACGGATACTCCGTGTCGAGGTGGTATTGTAACCGTGTTCAAACGACACACAAAAACATTATGCTAGAGTTCAGAATGCTTGCCTTCAAGTTGTGGGGAGGCAGGGTGCATCCCAAAACCTTTGAAAGTTTTCTTCTCTCTCCAAATATCCTATTTGAAATTTTGAATTAATACATAGTTTCAAAAACAGTACAAAAAAGTTATCTGAATTTTCTTGAAATAAATCTTAAAATAAACTAGATAATATTTGAGAGAGGTAGGAAAAAGAATCAACTCATTTGGAGTTATATTTAAAAAGTTATAGACAGTCAAAGTTTTGGTCAAAAATCTTGTTTTTAAAATAAAACAGAAAAACGAAAAACGTTTCGAAAACTGACCACATCGAACGCGTATTCCGAGTTTACGTCTCCACTTATCCAGCGTGGACCGCGCATGGGTCACTGACAGTGGGTCCAGTGGCCCCACTGGTCAGGTTTGACTAGTCGTCTTTCCCTCCTCTTCTTCTGCCCGAGCGGAGGTGGGACTCCGGCGATCGCCGCCGGCGATTGGCGGCTCCTCGCGAGGTTCCTAGGGCAGGGATGGATCCGCCAGACCGGGGCGGGCCTCCCGGGGGTTGTTGGGTCGTCGGGGGTGGAGGGAGGCGCCGGCGACGAGCTTCGCGGCGGCCGGCTGCTTCAGGAGCAAATGTGGGTTTGGGCTACGGTGGCTCTCCGTCGCAGCTGGGGGTTTGGGCGGCTCCGCAAGACGAAGGGGAGTCGGGTGGTGGGGTTGGATGGACCGGTGAGGCTCTGTTCGCAACGAAATGGACTGGGACACAGCGGCGGCCGAGCCGACCGGTGATGGGGAAGACGACCTCCTTCTCTTCGATTTCCAACCATGATAGCTCTCGGGGGATAGCTCTAGGTTGCTTGAGAGATTGGACGAGTTCGGGGGTGCCTCTTTATAGGAGGCCGAGGTCGGTTCCGCGGCCGTGGATAAGGTCGCCGGCGACCTGCCTCTCTGTTTGCTGCAGGAGGACGTGGCGGCGCCGAGCACTTGCAGACGAGCGAGGGGATGACTCCGGACTGCTACAGAGGGCAGCTGGCGCGCGGCTGTGGCTCGGGCGGCGCCGTCCGTGGCAGAGCCCTGCTGTGGCCGACCTGACGGCGGCGCTGTAGGACGCCAGGGGCGGAACTGCGGCGAGGCGGCCGTGCTGGCTGCGAGAGGCCAAGGTCCAGAACGGGCGCGGGGTGGGCGGCAGTGAGACGTGGCGGCTCGGTGCACGCGCGTGCAAAACGTGCGCTCTGGGCGCGCCCAGAGCACGCACGCTAGCTGCTCGACGAAATGCCAATGCATGCTATAGGGCTTGGGTGAGGCTCGCAATTAGCAGACCTAGGTTAGGAGTAGCTAGGAGCTTAGTGGACAAGGCTGCTAGGTCAATGGATCAAGTTCATATTCCAAACTAAAAAGCATGCCAAATCTGGCCATGCACACAAGGTGTTTGACAAAATTCTAGAGGCATCTAGGCAGTTCTTGGAGTGGCCAAAATCTCCAGATCGGTGTCTCTCTAGGTGTAGGTGGTGGTGGTTAGGTTAGCTTGTCAAACAAGGAAACTTGTTAATGCAAATATTTGAGAAAACCAATTTTGGGCAGAAACGAAAGGCTGTCGTTTCATGGACCAAAAATATTCCAATGGGTTCATGCTCCTGGACTTAAGGGTTTGTAGGAAGGACTACAAGTAGGAAAAAGAATCATGGGTAAAGGATCAAGTTAAGATATGGTTGCAGTACAAATCATCAAGTTGGACCAGAATAAAAATGAGGTTGATTCACTCAAAATTTTCAAAAGACATAACTGTTTTTTTTTTGCATAAATATGGACAATATTCTCCTACTGACCTCCCCTAATTTTGGTGGAAGTTTTAAAGAAGTATTTAAATGGGTTGTAGTGCAAAAGTGCAACTGGACCAGATTTAAAAACTTGTGGCAAAACTCAAAATCTCCAAATGACTAAGGCATATTTTTGCATAAAAGTGATTTAGGGACATCATATGTCATCCCCAAAGTTTGGTGAAAATTTTAGATGCATTCATCAAATGGTTGCAGTGCAAAAGGGGCTCCAAAACTTATGAAAAATCATTTTAAAAGAATAAAGCTCAGGAAAAACAATTATGCAAATAAAACCACTGATTAAGAATTGTTTTATTGAGAGAGTATAGAAGTCCAATAATGTTTTTGGAAAGTTTCCACTTGGGGTAAAAACTCCACAATATTAAAAAAAGGGGTTCTGAAATCAAAAGAAAATCCAGAGAGTAAAATTTTTAAACTCCTGGCAAATTTTAATAATACAAAACATGGTTAAATTTTTGGGGTGTTACATTTATGGGCTTTATTTTACACATTTATATCATTTTTTGGACTAACCTACTAACCGGAGGCCTGTAACGCCCCGGTTCCGATGCGCCAGGTGTCCGCCGGTTATTCGCCGTCCTTGCCATGTCATGCGCTTGCGTGTTGCACTTTGCCATGTCATCATATGCATTTCATATCATGTCATCATGTGCTTCGCATTTGCATACGTGTTCGTCTCATGCATCCGAGCCTTTTCCCCGTTGTCCGTTTTGCAATCCGGCACTCCTATGTTCCCCGGCGTCCCCTTCTTCTCTCCTGTTGTGAGCGGGTGTTAAACTTTCTCGGAATGGCCCGAGGTTTTCCAAGCGGCCTTGGTATAGCACCGGTAGACCGCCTGTCAAGTTTCGTGCCATTTTGAGGTTGTTTGATACTCCAACGGTTAACCGGGCAACCGCAAAGCCCTCTTTTGTTGCAGCCCAACACCCCTTCCAAAGTGGCTCAAAACCCATCAAACTCCCCTCCATGCTCTCGGTCGTTCGGTCACGATCGCGTGGCCGAAAACCGCACCTCATTTGGACTCTCCTAGCTCCCTCTACCTATAAATATGTGCCCCTTCCGAAATTCCCGTAGTCCAACCCTAGCCCTCTCCTCCTCAAGGCCACGGACGTTGTGCCCTGCCGGACACGTCCGGCTTCCACTCGCTCCGCCAATCGAGGTCGCCACTCAGCTTCTGCCGCTGCCTCCAGCCAACCCATCGCTGCCACGCCACCTGCGCGCGCCCCCCGCCGCCACACTTCATGGGCTGCGAGCCCGCAGGGCCGTCGCCGCCGCCGCCCGGCCCTGGAGCGCCGCAAGCCCGCCGCCGTTCGCCCGCCGCCGCCGCCGTTCGCCGCCGCCGCCTTGCGCGCCGCCCGCTGGACTCAGCAGCGCTCCGCTGGCGCCGCTTATTTTTCGCCGCCGCCGGAACCGCAGCCACCAGCAGCTCCTCCAAGGCTTACCCTTTCTCGCCGTCGCGGCTCGGCCTCGCCCGGCAGCCTCCGCTGGCGCCGCCCGGCCAGATCCGGCCGCGGGGAGGCCGGATCCGGCGCCCCTCGACGTCCCCCGGCGAATCCCCGACCTCCGGCGTCCTCCTCCCGCAAGTCCGGCGACTCCCCGGCGAATTTCGGCGAGCTTCAAAATCCGTGCAAGAGGTTGTCCCCGAAATTGCCAAAGTCCCTAGATTTCTGTAATTTTCATGCCATGTTCATGCCATCGCATCTCTGCATCTGTAGCTCCGTTTTGTGCGTGTAATATGTCAAATTGTTCGTCTCGACGAGTACATCATTTCGTTCCATTGCATAATTTTCATTTGAGCTCATCTTGACGCCCGAAATGCTGTTTGAAGAGTGCATGTTGATGTTAATCTGCTAAAACTGTTATAACTTGCTGTTTTATCATTTTTGCCATGATTTATGTGTGCATCCTATGAGGTTGAGCTCTACATGAATGTTGAACTATGCCATGCCATCTTTCCAGGGGTGTTAACCATGTATTTTTGTGAGTTGTGTGCTGAGTGTATCAAGCTTGCTAAGTAGGGTAGTTGCTGTTCCTGTTTTCCTGACAGATTCTGTAATATTTTGTTGCTATGTTAACATGCCTCTACTAATCATTCTATGCATAATCTGGAGATGCTCTATAAACATGTTTTGATATACATGCCATGATCTATCCATTCATGCCCTTGTTTGCAATTATAGCCTGCTGGAACATGTTCATATCTTGCTCCAAAGTTGCTTGAAAATGTTGTTGTCAGCCTATTTACATTAAGTTCACTTGTTCCCATGTGTTTTCCTAGTGATCCATGCATCCTATGAACTTGCTCTTGCCATGCTTAGCTTCATAAACATGCCTTCTTACTGTTGGTTGCCTTGCCATGCCATGTATTGCTCTGTGGTGAGTGGTTCAAGCTCACGAACATGCCTACTTATTGTTGTTCCTGCCATGTATGAATCTGTAATATAACTTGCCATGTTTACGTGGGTGCCATCATATTTTCTTTGCCTTTTTGGCTCATGGTCAGTAAGGGTCTTTTGATCTATGCAATTAGTAGATTCATGTCATGCCTTTGTTTGCCATGTTAAGTTCCTGTAACACGTTGTTTGAATGCTCTAAACATTGCAACCTGATGTTATTTCTGCTAAAGTCTGAAACTGTTATTATTTGCAATATCTCCATGTCTTTTTGAGCATGTTCTAGATGTTTCTGGAGATAGCTCAGTGTTCATGTTTTATTATGCTTTACCTGTACTTCGTGCCCATGCCTTTTGTTATTATGTTGGGGTGCTGTAGCATATTGTTTTGATGCTTCTAAGATGCCTAGTTGCTGTTATGGACAGATTGTTGTTATGACTTGTTTAGTGTGTCTGTGTTGCACCGTTGCTCCGTTCTGAGTGTGCTCTATATGAAACTTGCTTGTTTTTGCATGTAGTGCCATATTATCATGTTGCATCCTTGTTTTGGTGTGTTTGCTTGATGTTTGGGTGCATTTTGCATCGATGCCATGTTTGACTTGTTTTGCTCATATCTTCTAGCCCGTAGCTCCGAATCTAATGAACTTTATATGTAACTTGACTAGAATTTCGTGTAGATCATCTTGGTGCATCTTAACTTGCTGTTTAACTACTTGAACATAAGGTTTATTCAGTTCTGGACCAATTTCGAAATTGGCATATGAGGACTTCTACGGAATTGTTATATGTTGTTCGGCCTCATTTAAACTTGCCTTGATGTGTGCTCTTGTTTGCATCATCTTTTGCCATGAGTAGCTTCATCTAGTTTTGTCATGCATCATGCTTGTTGTGCATCATGTCTTGTTCATGTGTGGTGTGTTTACCTATGTTGTGTGCTTCTTCTTGTTAGTTCCGTGCTTGCTGCGATCGTGAGGATTCGCTCGCTCACGTGTGGTTCGCCTTCGTGGCTTCATCTTCTTCATGGTCTCGTTCTTCTTCCTTGCGGGATTTCGTGCAAGATGACCGCTACTCGATCTCACTACTATCATTGCTATGCTAGTTGCTTCGTTCTTTCGCTATCTTGCGCTACCTATTACCTGCTTATCAAGCCATCCCATATTGCTATGATCCTCTAACCTTTGACACCATTCCTAGCAAACCGTTGTTTGGCTATGTTACCGCTTTGCTCAGCCCCTCTTATAGCGCTGCTAGTTGCGTGAAGTTGAAGATTTCTCCATGGTGGATGGGTTATGTTGGGATATCACAATATCTCTTACATTATTAATGCATCTATATATTTGGTAAAGGGTGGAAGGCTCGGCCTTATGCCCTGTGTTTTGTTTCACTCTTGCCGCCTCTAGTTTCCGTCATACCGTGTTATGTTCCCGGATTTTATGCTCCTAACGCGGTCGGGTGATTTATGGGACCCCCCTGACAGTTCGCTTTGAATAAAACTTGTCTAGCAAGGCCCAACATTGACTTTTACCATTTGCCTCACCACCACCTATACTTTTCCCTTGGGAGTCGCTCTCTCGAGGGTCATCTTTATTTTAGCCCCCCCGGGCCAGTGCTTGTCTAAGTGCTGGTTCGAACCGAGTAGATCGCGAGGCCCCTCGGGCAACTCGAGGTCTGGTTTTACTCAGAGGATGTCTCATCCGGTGTTGCCCGAGAATGAGATATGTGCAGCTCCTATCGGGATTGTCGGCGATCGGGCGGCTTTGCTGGTCTTGTTTTACCATTGTCAAAATGTCTTGATGTACCGGATACCGAGTCTGATCGGAGTGTCTTGGGAGAAGGTCTATTCCTTCGTTGATCGCGAGAGCTTGTCATGGGCTGTTGGGACACCCTGCAGGGTTTAAACTTTCGAGAGCCGTGCCCGCGGTTATGTGGCAGATGGGAATTTGTTAATGTCGGTTGTAGATAACTTGACACCAGATCCGAATTAAAACGCATCAACCGAGTGTGTAGCCGTGATGGTCTCTTCTCGCGGAGTCCGGAAGTGAACACGGTTTCGTGTTATGTTTGACGAAGTAGGTGTTCAGGATCACCTCTTGATCATTGCTAGCTTCTCGACCGCTCCGCTTGTTTCTCTTCTCGCCTCATTTGCATTGGTTAGCCACCATATCATGCTTAGTCGCTGCTGCAACCTCACCACTTTACCCCTTCCTTTCCCATTAAGCTTTGCTAGTCTTGATACCCATGGTAATGGGATTGTTGAGTCCTCGTGGCTCACCGGATACTTCCAAAACCAGTTTGTTGGTGCCTTTGTTACCGAAAGGTGTGACGATCCAAGCTCAAGGAGGAGCTCGATGAAGATCTTGCCCTTTGTGTTATTTCGTTCTAGTTGTTCAAGAGTGGAGCCCAGTTGGGGTCGATCGGGACCTTTTGTCGATTTGGGGTTCTTCTTTTATTTTGGTTCCGTAGTCGACCTTGATTGTATCTGGATGATGTAATGCTTTATTCATGTAATTGTGTGAAGTGGCGATTGTAAGCCAACTATGTATCTTCTTCCTTATGTATTACATGGGTTGTGTGAAGATTACCTCACTTGCGACATTGCTTTCAATGCGGTTATGCCTCTAAGTCGTGCTTCGATACGTGGGAGATATAGCCACATCGAGGGCGTTACAAGTTGGTAATCAGAGCCTTCCCCGACCTTAGGAGCCCCACTGCTTGATCGTTTTAGTGGCCGAGTTGTGTCTAGAAAAATGTTTTGAGTCATTTAGGATTCAAGCTCAAGGAGGAGCTCGATGAAGATCTTGCCCTTTGTGTTATTTCGTTCTAGTTGTTCAAGAGTGGAGCCCAGCTTGGGGTCGATCGGGACCTTTTGTCGCATTTGGGGTTCTTCTTTTATTTTGGTTCCGTAGTCTGACCTTGATTGTATCTGGATGATGTAATGCTTTATTCATGTAATTGTGTGAAGTGGCGATTGTAAGCCAACTATGTATCTTCTTCCCTTATGTATTACATGGGTTGTGTGAAGATTACCTCACTTGCGACATTGCTTTCAATGCGGTTATGCCTCTAAGTCGTGCTTCGATACGTGGGAGATATAGCCACATCGAGGGCGTTACAAGTTGGTAATCAGAGCCTTCCCCGACCTTAGGAGCCCCACTGCTTGATCGTTTTAGTGGCCGAGTTGTGTCTAGAAAAATGTTTTGAGTCATTTAGGATTATATATATCGGAGAGTTAGCAATTCTTTTTACTCCTCAGTCCCTTCGTCGCTCTGGTGAGGTCTCCTGACGTAGAGTTTTGGCTCTTCTCTTCTCAAATTTCACTAAATTTTTGTTTAGGATCACGCGGGTATCTTAGAATCGTTCCGATGGTTTTATGATGACAACATTCTCTTGGTGCCTCCCGTCAGCAGGGGTTTTTTTTAGTGGAGGTGTCTCGGGGAGTTGAGCTCTGAGGTGTTGTCGTCATAATTTTATCGTTTCAGTTCTGGAATACCTGAGTTTAGCGCCGACATCGAAAATCTCTTTTATGCAGTTGTTGGTGAGATAACCCGCTAACCAAGATCGAGGTGAGTACGGGAGTATTGCCATGACTCGTATAACGGATGCTTTTCGAAGGTTGAGGTACACGATTTCCAAAGGTTTCTTGGTTATGTGTTGACGGATGGATACAGCTTGGATGTAGGTATTGTTAGTTTGGGTGAGATATATTGCTTCCCCTGTATCCCCAACACGAGATTGCATAACCAGAAAGTTTCGGGAGTTTTATAGGTGGGAATTCAAGTAGCTCCTAGAATATCTTTCCGACAGATGCATGATATGGGATTGGGTAAATCTCTATCATATGTTTGTTCCGGCTTATTCTGCAAGCCAGTCCTTTGTTTTTGTTTTGAGTTGTGGTATTCGAGTTGCTTCAATGTCAAGTGTTGATTCCATACCTTTCCGAAATGGTGTTCTCATATTCCTATGTGAATACTAATCCTTCTTGATCATTGAGGTTGTCATGTTAATTCTTTTCAAACCGGCGTGTTTCTCTTCAAGTGCATCCGATCATTCCAACATTTGCGAGATCAATTCTAAGTTTTCTCAACGGTGTTTATTTCATCCATCCCAAGTTGCCTTTGTTTTCCCGCCCTCCCACCCTTTTTCTTCAAGGACACAGATTTCTTAATCAAGTATCCATTTATTCATCTGAAGGCGCTTCACTCTTTTCAATCAATGTTCTGATCCGGTGATTCCTCGTGAAGATGCTCACGAGCTTCAAGTTCATCATTCTTCATTCTCGTATTCTTCTCCGGTGGATTCAATTAAGGTTTTTCATTGTCGATCGTATTCTATCCCTCAGCTCAAATATTTTCATTTGCTTGTTCGCCTCTTGCCAGTTTATCCTTCCGGAGTGCTCAAGACATCTCAGGAAATTCGTCTGTGTTCGAATTAATTCGAGGTGGTCACCTCATTCGAATATTACAATTGTTCCGGTGCATCATCTACCTCTTCATCAATCCTTTCCAACGGTGTTTTCTTTTCAGTGGGCCCTAACCCACAGGTCTTTTCCCAGGATCTTACCTGAATCTTCTATTTTTCCAGAGCTATCCTAAATTCTTCTCCAAGTTTGACGTAAGAATGAATTTTCATCAGTCACATGCCTTCTCCAAGATCTTTCAAATTATTTTTCATTGTTGGCTCAACAACCTTGTTTTTTTCATTCTCCCGGAGTATCTCATACAATTCTTGGTGGTGTTTCTCGTTGTCATTCTCATCATTTGAAGACCGAAGAAGGATTTCTCTTAAATCTTGCTCTATTCTCTTCAAGATTCATGGTTCTAGCTTGATGCCATCCTCTCATAATTGTTTTCGATTGTGAGAATTCTCTTCTTACCATCCGGAGCATTTCTTGAGTTGTTTCCATTTCTTTCTTCTGAAGGCCATCATGTCATAATTCTTCATTCTCAGCGTGTAGCTATCGTTCTCCAAATCTTACCGGTGATTCGTTCAAATATCCTCTAATTAGTTCATGTTCTCTTCGTTCTCATGTATCTAAATTCACTCAAATATCTTCATTCGTTTTCCAATTCCTCCCGGTGAATTGTGCCTTTGCTACTTTCATTTTCAATTCTTACGGTGGTTCGTTCAAGATTTCACCTCTTTCGTTATCATTTAATTCAGTTGTTGTTCCAATCCTACCGGTGGTTCGTTGAAGACCTTCTCAAGTTTTGATATATCTCTTTTAATCCTTTCTACGGGAATAAGTAGTATGCCAAATCCGTTGATTGTCATCAATTTAATTGGTGAGGGATAAGCATAACATAATTCTTATTCTTGTTCATCCAAGTGACTAATTCTTTATTCCGGAGGCCCTTAAAATTCTCGGTTTCATTTGTTTCATCTTCTCTTTTTTACCAGAGTTCCAAGCTCTAATTATCTCATCGCGAAGCTCCATCTAAATCATTGCAAGGCTTCACCTTGTGTTTTCAACTTCACTTTCTTTTCATGATCCTTCTATTACCGGAGTTCTTCATGGAGGCTTTACATGGTGGTTCGTCAAGGATTCTCTTCATTCTTCAACTGCCCTTCAAGATTTCTCTCGAAGTTATGAACCGCCAAGCTATACTCTAAATTAAACAGGGTGCCCAACACTTGTTTTGTTTTGAGAAGCTCAAGTATTCTTCTTCTTGCATTTCGAAGTGCAATTCTTTCTACCTTATCTTTTGAGATGGTGTTATGTCACTCTTGACAATTTCCTTCATGTTTCATGATTCACATGTTGTCAAGAACGAGGTATATTAAATCCATCAATCTCTTCGTTGGAGTTATCTTGGTAAAGATTTCACCTAAAGCCTTCCCTAAGGAATGTTGCTATTTGTGGTGCATATCAATGATCCAAGTTTTCTCCTATCCTCTCGGCGAAAGCAGTTTTTCATCGCTTTGGTGCTCTCAATCTATCAATGATTTCCATTAGTGGCCTGTTGTGACCTCATCATTTTGAGATGTGTTCCATAAGCCCACAACAAGCTTATTCTTTTCGTTGTTGGTTTTCCAACAACTCCGTTATAACCTTCTTGGAAGGGTGCTTTCCGAGACCATTTGTGGCAGAAGTTTGCATTTTCTCCTACATTCTGTTATTCCAGTGGTCTATCTTCTATTCTTTCTTCCGAAGGCTTTGTGAGGTTGCTCTTTTCACTCATCATCTCGAATTGTGAGGATCATGATCTTTTCGTGCTTATCCGTTCAGCCGGAGCGTTGTATCATCTCTTCAATATCTTTTCATCTCTTCAAGTTTTCTTCTCTTTTCTACCGGAGTGCTGTCCAAATTCTGCCATTCTTGTTCCTTGGCTATCTCATTATACCGATGTGGTCATATTCTTTTCTTTCATGATGCTCTTATTTCCATGTCTTTTAACCTTCAAGTTCTCGTAATACTCCTTGTTCATCTTTTCTAACGGATTGTTTGCAATCTCGTTCATCTCTGTTGTACTCTTTCTTTTAAATTGTTCAACATCTCAAGGGTCATGGTTTCACTCGTTTGTCGAAGAAGCAACTTAGTTTACCTCTTATCTTCCTTTTTCCTTTTCCCTCCGGTGCCATCCTAGATCTCGGGACGAGATTCTCTCGTAGTGGTGGAGTGTTGTAACGCCCCGGTTCCGATGCGCCAGGTGTCCGCCAGTTATTCACCGTCCTTGCCATGTCATGCGCTTGCGTGTTGCACTTTGCCATGTCATCATATGCATTTCATATCATGTCATCATGTGCTTCGCATTTGCATACGTGTTCGTCTCATGCATCCGAGCCTTTTCCCCGTTGTCCGTTTTGCAATCCGGCACTCCTATGTTCCCCGGCGTCCCCTTCTTCTCTCCTGTTGTGAGTGGGTGTTAAACTTTCTCAGAATGGCCCGAGGTTTGCCAAGCGGCCTTGGTATAGCACCGGTAGACCGCCTGTCAAGTTTCGTGCCATTTGGAGGTCGTTTGATACTCCAACGGTTAACCGGGCAACCGCAAAGCCCTCTTTTGTTGCAGCCCAACACCCCTTCCAAAGTGGCCCAAAACCCATCAAACTCCCCTCCATGCTTTCGGTCGTTCGATCACGATCGCGTGGCCGAAAACCTCACCTCATTTGGACTCTCCTAGCTCCCTCTACCTATAAATATGTGCCCCTCCCGAAATTCCCGCAGTCCAACCCTAGCCCTCTCCCTCCCCGCGCCGCCGGACGCGTCCGCCCGCGCCGGACACGTCCGGCTTCCACCTCGCTCCGGCCAATCAGAGGCCGCCACCTCAGCTCTGTCGCGGCCTCCAGCCAACCCGTCGCCGCCACGTCACCCGCGCGCGCCGCCACCCCGCCGCCCATGGGGCCAGCTGCAGAGCCAGGGCGGTCGCCGCCGCCGCCGCGGCCAGCCAGCATCGCCCGCCCGCCGCCGTTCGCCGCCGCCGCCCGCCACCGCCGCCGCCGTTCGCGCCGCCGCCTTGCTGCCGCCGCCGCGCTGACCCCCAGCGCTCCGCGGCGCGCCCACCTCCTCCGCCGCCGGAACCGCAGCCGCCCGCAACTCCGGTGCGCGCCGCCTCGCCGCCTCGCTCCGCCGCCCGCCGCCGCCTCTGGCGCCCGCCTTTCACGCCGCCCAGCGCAGCGCGCGCGCCCGCCTGCGCCGCCGCGCTTCGGCCTCGCCGGCGACCTCGCCGGCGCCGCCCGGCCAGATCCGGCCACGGGGAGGCCGGATCCGGCGCCCCTCGACGTCCCCCGGCGAATCCCCGACCTCCGGCGTCCTCCTCCCGCAAGTCCGGCGACTCCCCGGCGAATTCCGGCGAGCTTCCGGCGTGCATCAAAATCCGTGCAAGAGGTTGTCCCCGAAATTGCCCAAGTCCCCAGATTTCTGTAATTTTCATGCCATGTTTATGCCATCGCATCTCTGCATCCGTAGCTCCGTTTTGCGCATGTAATATATCAAATTGTTCGTCTAGACGAGTACATCATTTCGTTCCATTGCATCATTTTCATTTGAGCTCATCTTGATGCCCGAAATGCTGTTTGAAGAGTGCATGTTGATGTTAATCTGCTGAAACTGTTATAACTTGCTGTTTTATCATTTTTGCCATGATTTATGTGTACATCCTATGAGGTTGAGCTCTACATGAATGTTGAACTATGCCATGCCATATTTCCAGGGGTTTTAACCATGTATTTTTGTGAGTTGTGTGCTGAGTGTATCAAGCTTGCTAAGTAGGGTAGTTTCTGTTGCTGTTTTCCTGACAGATTCTGTAATATTTTGTTGCTATGTTAACATGCCTCTACTAATCATTCTATGCATAATCTGGAGATGCTCTATAAACATGTTTTGATATAAATGTCATGATCTATCCATTCATGCCCTTGTTTGCAATTATAGCCTGCTGGAACATGTTCATATCTTGCTCCAAAGTTGCTTGAAAATGTTGTTGTCAGCCTGTTTACATTAAGTTCACTTGTTCCCATGTGTTTTCCTAGTGATCCATGCATCCTATGAACTTGCTCTTGCCATGCTTAGCTTCATAAACATGCTTTCTTACTGTTGGTTGCCTTGCCATGCCATGTATTGCTCTGTGATGAGTGGTTCAAGCTCACGAACATGCCTACTTATTATTGTTCCTGCCATGGATGAATCTGTAATATAACTTGCCATGTTTACGTGGGTGCCATCATATTTTCTGTGCCTTTTTGGCTCATGGTCAGTAGGGGTCTTTTGATCTATGCAATTAGTAGATTCATGCCATGCCTTTGTTTGCCATGTTAAGTTCCTGTAACACGTTGTTTGAATGCTCTAAACATTGCAACCTGATGTTATTTCTGCTAAAGTCTGAAACTGTTATTATTTGCAATATCTCCATGTCTTTTTGAGCATGTTCTAGATGTTTCTGGAGATAGCTCAGTGTTCATGTTTTGTTATGCTTTACCTGTACTTCGTGCCCATACCTTTTGTTATTATGTTGGGGTGCTGTAGCATATTGTTTTGATGCTTGTAAGATGCCTAGTTGCTGTTATGGACAGATTGTTGTTATGACTTGTTTAGTGTGTGTGTGTTGCACCGTTGCTCCGTTTTGAGTGTGCTCTATATGAAACTTGCTTGTTTTTGCATGTAGTGCCATATTATCATGTTGCATCCTTGTTTTGGTGTGTTTGCTTGATGTTTGGGTGCATTTTGCATCGATGCCATGTTTGACTTGTTTTGCTCATGTCTTCTAGCCCGTAGCTCCGAATCTAATGAACTTTATATGTAACTTGACTAGAATTTCGTGTAGATCATCTTGGTGCATCTTAACTTGCTGTTTAACTACTTGAACATAAGGTTTATTCAGTTCTGGACCAATTTCGAAATTGGCATATGAGGACTTACCGGAATTGTTATATGTTGTTCCCGGCCTCATTTAAACTTGCCTTGATGTGTGCTCTTGTTTGCATCATCTTTTGCCATGAGTAGCTTCATCTAGTTTTGTCATGCATCATGCTTGTTGTGCATCATGTCTTGTTCATGTGTGGTGTGTTTACCTATGTTGTGTGCTTCTTGTTAGTTCCCGTTTCGTTGCGATCGTGAGGATTCGTTCGTCTACGTGTGGTTCGTCTTCGTGGCTTCATCTTCTTCATGGTCTCGTTCTTCTACCTTGCGGGATTTCAGGCAAGATGACCGCTACCCTGGATCTCACTACTATCATTGCTATGCTAGTTGCTTCGTTCTTTCGCTATGCTGCGCTACCTATTACCTGTTTATCAAGCCATCCCATATTGCCATGAACCTCTAACCTTTGACACCATTCCTAGCAAACCGTTGTTTGGCTATGTTACCGCTTTTGCTCAGCCCCTCTTATAGCGTTGCTAGTTGCAGGTGAAGTTGAAGATTTCTCCATGGTGGACAGGGTTATGTTGGGATATCACAATATCTCTTACATTATTAATGCATCTATATATTTGGTAAAGGGTGGAAGGCTCGGCCTTATGCCTGGTGTTTTGTTTCACTCTTGCCGCCCTAGTTTCCGTCATACCGGTGTTATGTTCCCGGATTTTGCGTTCCTAATGCGGTCGGGTGATTTATGGGACCCCCCTAACAGTTCGCTTTGAATAAAACTTGTCCAGCAAGGCCCAACATTGACTTTTACCATTTGCCTCACCACCACCTATACTTTTCCCTTGGGAGTCGCTCTCTCGAGGATCATCTTTATTTTAGCCCCCCCGGGCCAGTGCTTGTCTAAGTGCTGGTTCGAACCGAGTAGACTGCGGGGCCCCCTCGGGGCAACTCGAGGTCTGATTTTACTCGTAGGATGTCTCATCCGGTGTTGCCCTGAGAACGAGATATGTGCAGCTCCTATCGAGATTGTCGGCGCATCGGGCGGCTTTGCTGGTCTTGTTTTACCATTGTCGAAATGTCTTGATGTACCGGGATACCGAGTCTGATCGGAGTGTCTTGGGAGAAGGTCTATTCCTTCGTTGATCGCGAGAGCTTGTCATGGGCTAAGTTGGGACACCCCTGCAGGGTTTTAAACTTTCGAGAGCCGTGCCCGCGGTTATGTGGCAGATGGGAATTTGTTAATGTCCGGTTGTAGATAACTTGACACCAGATCCGAATTAAAACGCATCAACCGAGTGTGTAGCCGTGATGGTCTCTTCTCGGCGGAGTCCGGGAAGTGAACACGGTTTCTGTGTTATGTTTGACGTAAGTAGGTGTTCAGGATCACCTCTTGATCATTGCTAGCTTCTCGACCGTTCCGCTTGTTTCTCTTCTCGCTCTCATTTGCGTTGGTTAGCCACAATATCATGTTTAGTCGCTGCTGCAACCTCACCACTTTACCCCTTCCTTTCCCATTAAGCTTTGCTAGTCCTGATACCCATGGTAATGGGATTGCTGAGTCCTCGTGGCTCACCAGACACTTCCAAAACCAGTTTGCAGGTCTCTTTGTTACCGAGCAGGTGACGCAACCAAGCTCAAGGAGGAGCTCGATGAAGATCTTGCCCTTTGTGTTATTTCGTTCTAGTTGTTCAGTAGTGGAGCCCAGTTGGGGTCGATCGGGGACCTTTTGTCGCATTTGGGGTTCTTCTTTTATTTTGGTTCCGTAGTCGGACCTTGATTGTATCTGGATGATGTAATGCTTTATCCATGTAATTGTGTGAAGTGGCGATTGTAAGCCAACTATGTATCTTCTTCCCTTATGTAGTACATGGGTTGTGTGAAGATTACCTCACTTGCGACATTGCTTTCAATGCGGTTATACCTCTAAGTCGTGCTTCGACACGTGGGAGATATAGCCGCATCGAGGGCGTTACAAGGCCCAACCCATATTGCTGTTTTTTTGCCTATTTCAGTATTTCGAAGAAAAGGAATATCAAACGGAGTCCAAATTGAATGAAACCTTCGGGAGCGTGATTTTTGGAACGAACGTGAGCCAGAGGACTTGGAGTGCAAGTCAAGAAGCTGCCGAGGCTCCCACAAGATAAGAGGCCGCGCCCCTCCCCCTTAGGGCGCGCCCCAGTCTTGTGGGCCCCTCGGGCGGCCACCGACGTACTTCTTCCTCCTATATATACCTATGTACCCCGAAAACATCCGGGGGCACCACGAAACACAATTTCCACCACTGTAACCTTCTGTATCCGCGAGATCTCTTCTTGGAGCCTTCGCCGGCACTCTACCGGAGGGGGAATCGACCACGGAGGGCTTCTACATCAACATCCTTGCCCCTCCGATGAGTTGTGAGTAGTTTACCACAGACCTACGGGTCCATAGTTATTAGCTAGATGGCTTCTTCTCTCTTTTTGGATCTCAATACGATGTTCTCCCCCTCTCTGGTGGAGATCTATTCGATGTAAACTCTTTTCGCGGTGTATTTGTCGAGATCCGATGAATTTTGGGTTTATGATCAAGTTTATCTATGAATAATATTTGAATTTTCTCTGAATTCTTTTATGTATGATTGAGTTATCTTTGCAAGTCTCTTCGAATTATCAGTTTGGTTTGGCCTACTAGATTGATCTTTCATGCCATGGGAGAAGTGCTTAGCTTTGGGTTCAATCTTGTGGTGTCCTTACCCAGTGACATAAAGGGTTGCAAGGCACGTATTGTATTGTTGCCATCGAGGATAACAAGATGGGGTTTATATCATATTGCTTGAGTTTATCCCTCTACATCATGTCGTCTTGCTTAATGCGTTACTCTGTTCTTATGAACTTAATACTCTAGATGCAGGCAGGAGTCGGTCGATGTGTGGAGTAATAGTAGTAGATGCAGGCAGGAGTCGGTCTACTTGTTATGGACGTGATCCCTATATACATGATGATGCCTAGATAATCTCATAACTACGCGCTTTTCTATCAATTGCTCGACAGTAATTTGTTCACCCACCGTAATACTTATGCCATCTTGAGAGAAGCCTCTAGTGAAACCTATGGCCCCCGGAACTATCTCCTATCATATTTGCTTTCAATCTACTTTTATTTGCATCTTTACCTTTTGCATCTATATTATAAAATACCAAAAATATATTTATCTTATCATACTACCATTATTAGATCTCACTTTCGCATGTGGCCGTGAAGGGATTGACAACCCCTTTCTCGTGTTGGTTGCGAGTTCTTAGTTTGTTTGTGTAGGTGCGTGGGACTTTTGAGGAGCCTCCTACTGGATTGATACCTTGGTTCTCAAAAACTAAGGGAAATACTTACACTACTATTGCTGCATCACCCTCTCCTCTTCGAGGAAAACCAACGCAAGCTCAAGACGTAGCAGGGGGCCTTAGCACGTCAGCCCAGGATTACGCCTGACGCATGACAGGTCCATGATACAACATTCCAGGTACAATAATATTCATCAAATACATGTGTATATGATTACATCATTAATGAATACAATTATCTGGTATAGCCCTAAGGCTATACGAATGGCAGCGGAAGTCTATTTAAATGGCTCCATAACTCACAGGACTGACAAGATTACGGCCTAGCATGATGGATCAAGCGAAGAATTCGGGCACGACCTACAAAACTGGCATGACACGCCAGGTCAGTACATTGAATGTACTTGCAAGACAACCAAGTACATAGCATCCAAACAAACAAATGACAAAGCAAGAACCAAGCATATGCAACAGTCTACTTCAACACAACTTCTAAGCATGGCATGATATTAACTAGAATCATAAATCAAACTAAGCATGAATAATAGCACAACATCTACTAGAATGGCATATCAAACTTACTTCTAGCAAAGCGAAAACAAAGCATAGCATATCAAAACATGGCATGGCATCAGGAAACTATGCTGTAAATAAACTACGAGTTACCTCCCGTGAAGACATGTTGTATCAACCTTATACAACAATCACTTACTCTGCCACGGCTCCTCGGAGCACAAGCATGACTTACAGAAACATCTTCTTGGTGTCATAACAACACATCATCGTGACTTCTCACGATTATCTCATGGTCCGAGTCATCACAAGATTTATCACATTTTAGTTATCACACAAGTTATTAGTAGATTTATCCTCCATTTCGACCAAGACCTGCTAGTGTGACCTACTACGAACTTGTGCCCATGACCGAGGACGAGGCTATCGATAGATTGAATACACTTTGCAGAGGTAGCGCACTTTACCCACACTACGGAATACCTGGCCACTACTAGGGAAAACCTTATCCACAGAAATTTATCAGTAGCGTGGTTTAAAAATGGGCGCTACTGCTAATTAGTAGTAGCGAGGGGCATAAAAACCGTGCTACTACTAAGTTGATAGTAGTAGCGAGGGGTATAAACCCGCGCTGCTACTAAATGGTCTCCAACAATGCCCCCGGGATAGGTCATAGTAGTAGCGAGGGGTATAAACCCGCGCTGCTACTAAATGGTCTCCAACAATGCCCCCGAGATAGGTCATAGTAGTAGCGAGGGGTATAAAACCGACGCTACCAGGTAAGACCCCCACGCTACTACTAAGTGTGTCCGCCGGCCCGATCCCCCGATCCACCCCACCCCACCAACCGTCATCCCACTCCACCCACCCCCAGCCCGTCTAAAAAAATCCACCGCCGATCCAGATCCCCTCCACCTCCACCCACGGCCGCACGACGCGTCAGTCGCCATTCTTCCGCGACCTCGCCTCCCCCATCCCATCCCACCACAGCGGCCCCCACTTCGCCTCTCCCGCGGCCGACCTGCCGTCCGCACGCCGCCGTCATCGTGGCGTTTCCCCCTACCCGCCCGGCCGCACCCACCTCCAGAGTAGGTGAGTTTCCTCCCCGTCGTGGTTTCTGCTCGCCATCGCCGGCCGTGGTCTCCGCGCGCTCGCTGCTTGCTCTTAAGTATCTCCAAATATCTTTTCGCCTGACTCATTCTTTGGAAGGTATCCTTTTGTGTTGCTAAATTAGATTATCCTAGATAATTGTTCTGCGGATACTTACTTTTGGTGAAACTTGTCAGGTTCCCATGCTTCTTACCATGCTTATGCACATTAGTCTTTGCTGCCGCTGTTCGGATAGGTTGCCTATGGATGCCGGTATGTGATATTTCAATGGTGTTAGCTTCCTTGGTTATGCAGTCAGTCTAATTGCCCCTTCGTAATTACATTTTCTATGTTTTCGCCTCTTCATGAGGCCCGTAGAAAACCTTATATTGTCAGCCTGAACACATATGTTCTATATTTATAAATATGACCTGCTGTACCTTCTTCGCATACTTTTCTGGGCAATCTTAGAACCAAATAATTTCTAATGTCTTGTTCAGAGGCCATATATAATATAATTGACCTCCGCCATTTTCTGAATGTGGTTCTACAACCAAGTCCGTGACTCTTTTCTGTTCTTTGCTTGCAGTAACTAGTGGCAGGAGTAAAGAGTACATTGAATCTGACATGATACTGTAGAAAAGATGATGCTCTTTGTAGTTAATGTTGATTTTTCCCCTGTTTGTTGTAATATATCTTGAAACTTATTCCAGGAAACATTACACAAGCATAAAGCCAGTGAAAATGGCAAACAAAGTGTTGAAGCTGTGGAGGCCCATCTGATTGATCCGCAAGAAAAGGTCGAAGAAAGTGCCAATGTAGATACCAAGAAGAGCTTATTCAAGAATTGACCATTGATGTCTTCCGTAAATGTTTATTGCATCTTCTCCTATCTTGACATGGCCTATACAGAGGTATTATTTTCTATTTTTTTAGTTCATGGAATTGAAGCATTACAAGAGAAAAACTTATACTAGCCTTTTGTGCTTTAATTGAACTTGTGGTGAATGGTAAAAAATGAGAATTAGTAGGAGCAGAATCAATGTGCTCTCTGTAGTATATCTATGTATGTATGGTAGCTATTACATGACCTATTTTAAATAAACTTCAGCTTGTTTTTGAGAAATCATGGTATTTGAAATCAACTTCAGGTATTCTCTCTATGGGCTGAAAGCGACAAGAAGTATGGTGGACTAGGTTTATCGTCCGAAGATGTAGGTCAAACACTCGGACTAACAGGTATCATTTTGTTTGTATTTGACAACTATCTATTTTCTTATCAGAACAGTAGGGAAGAACTCCACTGGGGTGTATATTAATATTCAATAATAAAAGTACAAAACAATCCCATATCTTTATTTTTCTTTTCAGTTTTCACCACTAAAGCATTTAGAAATCCAGTTAGACATGGTCAACTCTTTATTTAGGGTTTCTTCCTTTCAAGTCTGCTAATGGTAGTTAGTTCCATCTAGGTTAATGATGTAATCTTCTCGTCGTCTGTTGAAATGTTCTAGCAGCCGAGAGTAATCAACTCAATTAAAAGTAATGATTTGGGCCAACCATGAGCTTTAACTGTTAGACAAAATAGAAAATGGCCAACAATCTTAGTGTTTGGCAACTTTAATACTAACTGTGCCCAAGAGCCGTCGAAGGCATACAATCTCACATTAAATTTGTGCCAACGATCTTGGTGTTTGCATTAGTTCGCCCCACCTTAGGGCCTCTTTGATTTGTAGGAGTTTGAAAATATAGGAATTGGAAAAGTATAGGGTTAGAGTGGCATGCCCACTTGAATCCTATAAGATTAACAATGAGTGTTTGAAGCCACAGGAAAAACAAAGGAATTGTAAAAAGAGGTTGGAGTGGATGTTAGATATCCTATGAAATGTAGTACAAAAGATTCCATAGGAAAAATTCCTATGGGATCCAATCCTATGAATCAAAGGATCAACATAGAAAAAAATCCTAAGAGCTTCAATCCTCCGGAAATCCTATAAAATTCCTTCGAATCAAAGGAGCCCTTAAATTTTTTTCATCCTTCGCCCTGCCCAAGAGCCGTCGAAGGCATACAATCTCTGATGTAGCAGTGGCAAGGGGCTCGAAGTTCATTAAAATTCGACACATTATCAATCTTATTTCACTAACATAGTGCACACTTAGTAGCATATATCTTTAAGTTCTTTTTCTCAAGCATATTCTTTGGTGTTAATTTTCCGTTTCAGTAGAGCCAGCCTTCTATGGTAACAACACTGTCAGTGTCGTACGTCCATTTTAGGTGGCAGTTTATTTTAGGAGATTTAGCGAGGCTTTAGCCTGGATTTCATGTTTTTAGGGCGATTCAGCGAGGTTTTGCCTGCAGCTAGCTCTGAAATCCAGGACACCAAGTTTCAGGCCAGTTGTAGGAATCATGGATGCAAACAGTTCTGGGTTGTAGAGTATAGGCAGTCACATGATCCAGAATCATGTATACATGTCATGGACCACGGAGCCCAGGCATGGATGAGCAAAAGCAGTTCAATGTCAATGTCAAGGTTCTTCTAGTTTGAATCTACATACATACATGCTTTACTGAAATTTTGCTACTTGGTCAGACTCTAGTGTTGAATAAGATGGAAACAATAATTAATTATTTTGCTTGCTCCCACAAAAATTCACTATAATTTAGTTTTCCGATTGGTCTAGTTGGATTTCTCAAGATGTTAGCAAAGCGCGCCATACTGCTGCTATCTGTCAACTGAATGAAGCTGCAAAATTTGGAGTTGCTGCTGCTTCTTGTGTTCATTTCCTTGCTGTCGAATTCGTACCCGACTAGTCTAGTTAGTACTATTGCGGCAGGTTGATTGACGAAAAACTCTTGCCCCTGCTTAACATATCTAAAATCAGACCTATCTATATGCACACTTTGAGGAAGAAAATAGGAGATATATGTGCTTCTGTTGTTTCTAAATTATATACATGTATTTTTAGTTATTCAACATGCTTCAAACTTTTTCTGTTCGATTTGGTGCAGGAGGATGCCCGAGCTGACCAGGAGGACACCCTTCTGCACCTCGGCCACCACACAGGGTCGTCCTTCCATTTTTTTCCGTTGTTTGTTCATGTCCTACTTGTGTTTCAGTTCCATTGGCTCCTACTGCAAATAGGTCTATAACAGGTGCTTGTGTTCTGCATAGTAGCAGATCTGTTTATGTGAGCTACAATGGCCTACTTCTTCCTAATAATATGAACACTATCTCATCATGCCATTTTCCCCTCTCTCCTGCAGGTTAACACCTGGAGAGGCTCGAGCTATGAGCAGCGAGCTATTGTTGCTGCCGCCGGATGCTCCATCGGTGAAACCTCCGTCTATTCCCTCCGCGGCCACTACCACTACCCTAGCTACCGCCGCCGACGGAACCACCACCATATCCTCGCTCGGCCAAGACCAGCTCCTTGAGATCTTCCTCCTCCTGCCAAGTCTGCCGGCCCTCGTCCGCACCACACTCACTTGCCGCTCGTGGCTTGGCGCCGTCCGCTCCTCCCGCTCCTTCCGCAACCTCTTCCGTGCCCTCCACCTGGCGCCCCTCATCGGGATCTTCCTCGACGTCAACGAAGGCAATGTCTGCTTGTTCTCCCCCTTCAGCCGCTCAGATCTCGACGTCAATAAGGACATTACACTGGCAGATTAACGCAATTTTTCCTTTTCATTTTTCTTATTATTGGAGTGAGGATGTTAGAATGAGGAACTGTATGAAAGTAGATACGACAACAGTGTAATAGTATAATCAGGAATAACAACATTTCCATCACTATTGTGTTTTCTTGAATTGTATGCATAAACTGGAATTTGTCAATTTTATTTTTTTAATTCCTAATTTGTTAGTAGTGGCGTGGGGACAAATTTTCACGCTACTGGTATTTAGGATACTAGTAGCATTGGTATTATAGACACGCTACTACTATTTCGTTAGTAGTAGCGCGGGTTCATAATAGTAGTAGTGTGGGTGGAAACGCGCTACTACTAACTTTGTTAGTAGTAGCGCGGGTTGAACCCACGCTACTACTAACTATTAGCTGTAGCGTGATACTAGGAGCGCGGGTACCCGCGCTGCTAGTAGCCATTTTACCCGGCGCTGCTAGTAGCCTTTTCCCTAGTAGTGGGCCTCGTACTCCCATTCGGGTGGACCAAAGTACTCTGACGAAACCCTCCCTTTGCCATGCACTCTCCCCGGCCACTTTGACCAACTCCCTCTCAAGGCTAGGTCTTGGGTGGCCCCGTGTCTACCAAAGACACCAACGGCCACCGTCGTGGCAAAAATGTCCCAAACGGGGACAAGGTATACCATAAAAACAAAAATGAGCACACAAGGTTATGTCCGCCTACCTGATCAGGGTAGTGCGTGCCCATAACCTTCCCTCGCGGGAGGCACCGGTGAGAGCCACGACAAAGGACCGAATCAGGACCTCCCCATAAGGTAAATGTGGTTGCACTGGTTAAAGCTCGATTTGGGTGGCACTATGATATCCCAGTGATGACGGAGGAGGTTTGTTATTAAGTCATATTATTAACTTCTCCATCATCAACCATCATGTGAGCATTATTAACATGAATGCAACAACTAACACGCAACATACCGATGTAGTAACAAAACATCAAGCATTTCAGAAGAACAATAATAGCATGTGAAACATGGCAATACCAAGTACTAGCAAACTTAACAGGGCAACAGAATTATCATGACATCGAAACTAGAGGCATGATGTATTAGTAACAACAGTAAACTTGCATGTCAACTTATTTCATGAAAGCATAAGCATGCAAGACAAATAACAAAAACATATTGCACGACTAAGATAACAGTAGACGGAACAGACAAGAAACTACTGCAACTAAACACACGCGAGGTGCAAGCAAAGTCAACATGCAAGTCCGGAGCTCATGATAAGAAGTTGGCTTTCCTGGGGGTCGAGGATTATTCCGGAAAAAGTGTGAAATGATCGCGGAAACAGTTGCCAGAAACAGTTCTCTCTCGGAGGGGGGCTGTTTACGGGCAAGGGCAAAGTGGTCATTTTAAATATGTCAAACCATAGTGAAAATGATGGGAACGAAACAGGCTCGATGAGACGAAGACATGGGCGCTGGAAGCACCTCAATTGGAGTTAGGGTTGAAAAGTTGTGACCATTCACTTTTTAGGAAGAAAATGCACTAAACAGTAAACGTTCACAATCTAAGCATTTTGGCGGCTGGGGCTGACTGGGCGGCTACGGTCAATGGCAGGTGGGGTCGCGCGAGGGGTGGGGCCCAACCACTTATCCACACTGGCAGGACCGGGCCAACACCCTCGGTCGCTGCCAGGTGGGGTCGAGGGGAGGGGCCGGCTTGGTCGTCTTCCTCCTCTCTCTCTCGCCCGACTGAAGCAGAGGGGGATCAGAGGCAGGGGCGCTGCCGGTGTCGGAGCGGGCCACTTCGGCGATCTCCGGCCAAGTGGAGACCACCGGCGAGCTCGTGGGGGTGTGTCGCTTCTGTCCAGGCCAAGCACGGGCGCCAAGAAGCAGCGGGGAGACGGCGGATCGCGGGGACAGAGGACACGGGGCTCGGTGGTTGGGTGGCTCCGGTGGGGGGAATGAGGTGGGCGGCGAGCCAGGGAGGGTCGCCGGAGTGAGGCGCATCCATCCAGGGTGCGCACGGGGCTCGGGGGTGCTCGGGAGCTGGGAATCAAGAGGAACCCGAGGCGGCGGCCATGGCGATGGTTGGGGTCGGGGATGAGCTCCAGGGACAGATGGTTGGCTCGGGGAGGCGCTGTGGACTGCTAGGGGCTCAAGGGCTCTACTTATAGCCGCGGGGAGGAGCTCTAGAGGGAGGGGAGGAGGTGACACGCGGCAGGCAACATGTCTGTGTGCCGGCGAAGCGCACGCGCGGCCAAGGGTCACGGGGAGGGGCGGCAAGTCAACAAGGGGGGTGCGGACGACGCTCAGGAGCTCACGGAGTCGATCAACGCTCGCGGATAAGAGGATGAAGCGGATAGGAGCGAGGAAACAACAGTGCACGGGCGCGCACTGTGTTCGGCGACGGCGACGGCTCAACGAGGAAGCAAACGAAGGGGGAAACGGGTCAAGGCGTGATAACCCGCATGTATACGGGATAGTTGTAGCCTCTTTCGATAAGTAAGAGTGTCGAACCCAACAAGGAGCTAAAGGTAGAACAAATACTCTCTCAACTCCTATCGGCCACTGATACGACTCTACGCACGCTTGACGTTCGCTTTACCCAGAACAAGTATGAAACTAGAGGTACTGTGTAGGTGTGATAGAATAGGTTTGCAAGATAATAAAGAACACGTAAAGTAAATATAGCGAGTGTGGAGAAGTGGTGGTAGGAGTTGTGAAATTGTCCCTAAGCAATTGAATATGTTACTAGACTGGTAATCACTATTGCAATTCTATTGGAGGGAGAGGCATAAGCTAACATACTTTCTCTACTTGGTTCATATGCACTTATCATTGGAACTCTAGCAAGCATCCGCAACTACTAAAGATTCATTAAGGTAAAACCCAACCATAGCATTAAAGCATCAAGTCCCCTTTATCCCATACACAACAATCCCCTTACTCGGGTTTGTGTTTAAGTCACTCACGCAACCCACTATAAGCGAATCATGAACACATTGCAACACCCTACAGTGGGAATCCCTCACGCTTGCGCGACACGGAGGGCACCATAGGACAGCACCAATAATAAAACATGCAACTCAAACCAATCATAGCAATTCATCAATCACCGATAGTACAACAAAAATTTACTCAGACATCATAGGATGGCAACACATCATTGGAAAATAATATGAAGCATAAAGCACCATGTTCAAGTAGAGGGTACAGCGGGTTGCGGGGGATGGACCGCTGGATAGAGATGGGGGAAGGTGATGGAGATGTTGGTGAAGATGACGGCGGTGTTGGTGAAGATCACGGTGATGATGTCCCCCGGCGGCGTTCCGGCGCCACTAGAAGCAAGGGGGAGAGAGCCCCCCTTCTTCTTCTTCTTCTTCCTTGACCTCCTCCCTAGATGGGAGAAGGGTTTCCCCTCTGGTCCTTGGCTCCCATGGCTTGGGAGGGGCGAGAGCCCCTCCGAGATTGGATCTATCTCTCTATTTCTGCGTTCTCGGATTCTACCCCTTCACCGTTTCTTAAATATCCGGAGATCCGTAACACCGATTGGGGTGAAACTTTTGCCCAGATTTTTCTTGTAAAATTAGCTTTCTTGCGGCAAAATACGAGCGTCAACCGCCTTACAGGTGGCCCACAAGAGTCCAGGGCATGCCCAGGGGAGAGGGAGCGCCCCCTGTCTCGTGGCCACCCCGGACACCGTTTCGCGTTGATTCTTCCTCAGGAAAATCTCAAATATTCCAAAATAATTCTCCATCCGTTTTTATCCCGTTTGGATTCCGTTTGATATTGGGTTTCTGCGAAACATAAAACATGCAACATACAAGAACTGGCACTGGGCACTGGATCAATATGTTAGTCCCAAAAAATAGTATAAAAAGTTGCCAAAAGTATATGAAAGTTGTAGAATATTGGCATGGAACAATCAAAAATTATAGATACGACGGAGACGTATGAGCATCCCCAAGCTTAATTCCTGCTCGTCCTCGAGTAGGTAAATGATAAAAAAGATAATTTTTGATGTGGAATGCTACCTAGCATAATCTTTATCATGTATCTAATCATGGCATGAATATTAAGACACAAGTGATTAAAAGCAATAGTCTATCATTTGACATAAAAAACGATATACTTCGAGCGTACCAATAAAGCAATCATGTCTTTTCAAAACAACAAGGCCGAAGCAAGCTTATCCCTACAAAATCATATAGTTTGGCCATGCTTCATTTTCGTCACACAAAATGCCCCCATCATGCACAACCCCGATGACAAGCCGAGCAATTGGTTCATACTTTTTAACGCGCTTCAGCTTTTTTCAACCCTCACGCAATACATGGCGCAAGCCATGGATATATCACTATAGGTGGAATAGAATATAATGATGGAGGTTATGTGGAGAAGACAAAAAGGGAGAAAGTCTCACATCAACGCGGCTAATCAACGGGCTATGCAGATGCCCATCAATTGATGTCAATGTGAGGAGAAGGGATTGCCATGCAACGGATGCACTAAGAGCTATAAGTGTATGAAAGCTCAACAAAAGAAACTAAGTGGGTGTGCATCCAACTTGCTTGCTCATGAAGACCTAGGGCATTTGAGGAAGCCCATCGTTGGAATGTACAAGCCCATCGTATATGAAAGTGATAACATAGGAGACAATCTATATGAAGAACATGGTGCTACTTTGAAGCACAAGTGTGGAAAAAGGATAGTAACATTGCCCCTTTTCTTTTCTTTTTTTTCCTTTTTCCCTCTTTTTCTTTTTTTTCTTTTTGGGTGGGCTTCTTTGGCCCCCTTTTTTATTTAGGCTTCTTTGGCCTTTCCTTTTTTCTTTTTTTTCTTTTTTTTCATTTGGAAATGCTCTATAATGATGATCATCACACTTTTATTTACTTACAACTTAACATTACAACTCGATACTAGAACAAAAATATGACTCTATATGAATGCTTTCGGTGATGTACCGGGATGTGCAATGATCTAGCGTAGCAATGACATAAAAAAACGGACATGCCATGAAAACATCATGCTAGCTATCTTACGATCATGCAAAGCAATATGACAATGAATGCTTAAGTCATGAATATGATGATGATGAAAGTTGCATGGCAATATATCTCGGAATGGCTATGGAAATGCAATGATAGGTAGGTATGGTGGCTGTTTTGAGGAAGATATAAGGAGGCTTATGTGTGATAGAGCGTATCATATCACGGGGTTTGGTTGCACCGGCGAAGTTTGCACCAACTCTCGAGGTGAGAAAGGGCAATGCACGGTACCTAAGAGGCTAGCAATGATGGAAGGGTAAAAGTGCATACAATCCATGGACTCACATTAGTCATAAGGAACTCATATACTTATTGCAAAAGTTATTAGCCCTCGAAGAAAAGTACTACTACGCATGCCCCTAGGAGGATAGATTGGTAGGAAAAGACCATCGCTCGTCCCCGACCGCCACTCATAAAGAAGACAATCAAAGAAACACCCCATGCTTCAAATTTGTCACACAACGGTTACCATACGTGCATGCTACGGGACTTGCAAACCTCAACACAAGTGTCTCTACAATCCACAACCACTCACTAGCATGACTCTAATATCATCATCTTTATATCGCAAAACTATTGCAAGGAATCAAACATATCATATTTAGCGATCTACAAGTTTTATGTAGGATTTTTTGACTAACCATGTGAATGACCAATTCCTTGTTGGGGAACGTAGTAATTTCAAAAAATTTCCTATGCACACTCAAGGTCATGGTGATGTATAGCAACGAGAGGGGAGAGTGTTGTCTACATACCCTTGTAGACCCGAAGCGGAAGCGATCACAACGTAGAGGAAGTAGTCATATGTTCTCCTCGCGATCCGACCGATCCGCGCCGTTACTCGGCGCCCGAAGTTCTTGACACACGACAGCTCGATGGCGTCCCTCGTACTCGATCCAGCCGAGTGTCGAGGAGAGTTTCGTCGACGACAGCGTGGTGACGATCTTGATGTTTCACGGCGCAGGCTACGCCTAAGCTTCATGACGGTATGACCGAGGTGGAATATGGTGGAGGGGGCACGCACACGGCTAAGGAACGATCCGTAGATCAAACTTGTGTGTCCTAGGGTGCCCCTGCCCCCGTATATAAAGGAGGGAGGCGGGAGGTGCGGCCGGCCCAGAGGGGCGGCTGCGAGGAGTCCTACTCCCACCGAGTAGGACTCCCCCTTCCTAGTTGGAGTAGGATTGGGGAGGGGAAGAGGAAAGGGCGCCCCCTCCTGTCCTATTCGGACTGGGGGAGGGGCTTGCCACCCCTGGCCGGCCCTCCTCTTCTCCCTCGAGGCCCACTAAGGCCCATTTACCTCCCGGGGTTCCGTAACCTCCGGTACTCGATAAATTCTGTTTTCACCGGAACCATTCGAACTCCAAATATAGGCTTCCAATATATCAATCTTTATGTCTCGACCATTTGAGACTCCTCGTCATGTCCGTGATCACATCCGGACTCGAACTTCTTCGGTACATCAAAATACATAAACTCATAATAACCGCCATCGAAACCTTAAGCGTGCGGACCCTACGGTTCGAGAACAATGTAGACATGACCTAGAACTATTCTCGGTCAATAACCAATAGCGGACCTGGATGCGCATATTGGTTCCTACATATTCTACGAAGATCTTTGTCGGTCAGACCGCATAACAACATACGTTGTTCCTTTGTCATCGGTATGTTACTTGCCCGAGATTCGATCGTCGGTATCCAATACCTAGTTCAATCTCGTTACGGCAAGTCTCTTTACTCGTTCCGTAATACATCATCTCACAACTAACTTATTAGTTGTAGTGCTTGCAAGGCTTCATGATGTGTATTACCGAGAGGGCCCAGAGATACCTCTCCAGACAATCGGAGTGACAAAACCTAATCTCGAAATACGCCAACCCAACATCGCCTTTGGAGACACTGTAGTACTCCTTTATAATCACCCGTTATGTTGTGACGTTTGGTAGCACCCAAAGTGTTCCTCCGTAAACGGAGTTGCATAATCTCATAGTTACAGGAACATGTATAAGTCATGGATAAAAGCAGTAGCAACATACTAAGCGATCGAAAGTGCTAAGCTAATGGAATGGGTCATGTCAATCAGATCATTCTACTAATGATGTGACCTTGTTAATCAAATAACAACTCTTTGTTCATGGCTAGGAAACATAACCATCTTTGATTAACAAGCTAGTCTAGTAGAGGCATACTAGTGACATGTTGTTTGTTCATACATTCACACATGTATCATGTTTCCGGTTAATACAATTCTAGCATGAATGATAAACATTTATCATGAAATAAGGAAATAAATAATAACATTATTATTGCCTCTAGGGCATATTTCCTTCAGTCTCCCACTTGCACTAGAGTCAATAATCTAGATTACATAGTAATGATTCTCACACCCATGGAGTCTTGGTGTTGATCATGTTTTGCTCGTGGAAGAGGCTTAGTCAACAGTGTCGCAACATTCAGATCCGTATGTATCTTGCAAATCTCTATGTCTCCCACCGGACTAAGTCCGGATGGAATTGAAGCGTCTCTTGATGTGCTTGGTCCTCTTGTGAAATCTGGATTCCTTTGCTAAGGCAATTGCTCGAGATTGTCACAGAAGATTTTCATTGGACCCGATGCACTAGGTATGACACCTAGATCGGATATGAACTCCTTCATCCAGACTCCTTCATTAGCCGCTTCCGAAGCTGCTATGTACTCCGCTTCACATGTAGATCCCGCTACGACGCTTTGTTTAGAACTGCACCAACTTACAGCTCCTCCGTTTAGTGTAAATACGTATCCGATCTGCGATTTAGAATTGTCCGGATCGGTGTCAAAGCTTGCATCAACGTAACCATTCGATGAGCTCTTTGTCACCTCCATATCTGAGAAACATATCCTTAGTCCTTTTCGGTATTTCAGGATGTTCTTGATCGCTGTCCGATAATCCACTCTGGATTACTTTGGTACCTCCTGCTAAACTTATAGCAAGGCACACATCAGTCTGGTACACAGCATTGCATACATGATAGAGCCTATGGCTGAAGCATAGGAACATCTTTCATTTTCTCTCTATCTTCTGCGCAGTGGTCGGGCATTGAGTCTTACTCAACTTCACACCTTGTGACACGTGCAAGAACCCTTTCTTTGCTTGATCCATTTTGAACTTCTTCAAAATTTTGTCAAGGTATGTGCTTTGTGAAAGTCCAATTAAGCGTCTTGATCTATCTCTATAGATCTTAATGCCCAATATGTAAGCAGCTTCACCGAGGTCTTTCATTGAAAACTCTTATTCAAATATCCCTTTATGCTATCCAGAATTCTATATCATTTCCGATCAGCAATATGTCATCTACATATAATATCGAAATGCTACAGAGCTCCGACTCACTTTCTTGTAAATCAAAGCTTCTCCAAAAGTCTCAGATGAACCCAAATGCTTTGATCACACTATCAAAGCGTTTATTCCAACTCGAGATGCTTGCACCAGTCCATAAATGGATCGCTGGAGCTTGCACACTTTGTTAGCTCCTTTGGATCGATAAAACCTTCGGTTGCATCATATACATCTCTTCTTCCGTAAATCCATTCAGAATGCGGTCTTTACATCCATTTGCCAAATTTCATAATCATAAAATGCGGCAATTGCTAACATGATTCGGACAGACTTAAGCATCGCTACGGGTGAGAAGGTCTCATCGTAGTCAATCCCTTGAACTTGTCGAAAACCCTTTGCGACAAGTCGAGCTTTGTAAACGATAACATTACCGTCGGCGTCGGTCTTCTTCTTGAAGATCCACTTGTTTTCTATTGCTTGCCTACCTTTGGGCAAGTCAACCAAAGTCCATACTTTGTTTTCATACATGGATCCCATCTCAGATTTCATGGCCTCAAGCCATTTTGTGGAATCTGGGCTCACCATCGCTTCTTCATAGTTCGTAGGTTCATCATGATCTAGTAGCATGATTTCCAGAACAGGATTACCGTACCACTCTGGTGCGGATCTTACTCTGGTTGATCTACGTGGTTCTGTAGTAACTTGATCTGAAGTTTCATGATCAACATCATCAACTTCCTCATTACTTGGTGTAGGTGTCTCAGAAACCGGTTTCTGCGACAAACTACTTTCAAGTAAGGGAGAAGATACAATTACCTCATCAAGTTCTACTTTCCTCCCACTCACTTCTTTCGAGAGAAACTCCTTCTCTAGAAAGGATCCATTCTTAGCAACAAATGTCTTGCCTTCGGATCTGTGATAGAAGGTGTACCCAACTGTCTCCTTTGGGTATCCTATGAAGACACATTTCTCCGATTTGGGTTCGAGCTTATCAGGTTGAAGCTTTTTCACATAAGCATCGCATCCCCAAACTTTTAGAAACGACAACTTTGGTTTTCTGCCAAACCATAGTTCATAAGGTGTCGTCTCAACGGATTTCGACGGTGTTCTATTCAGTGTGAATGCGGCCGTCTCTAGAGCATAACCCCAAAACGATAGCGGTAAATCTGTAAGAGACATCATAGATCGCACCATATCTAGTAAAGTGCGATTACGACGTTCGGACACACCATTACGTTGTGGTGTTCCGGGTGGCGTGAGTTGCGAAACTATTCCGCATTGTTTCAAATGTAGACCAAACTCGTAACTCAAATATTCACCTCCACGATCAGATCGCAGAAATTTAATTTTGTTGTTATGATGATTTTCAACTTCACTCTGAAATTCTTTGAACTTTTCAAATGTTTCAGACTTATGTTTCATTAAGTAGATATACCCATATCTGCTTAAGTCATCTGTGAAGGTGAGAAAATAACGATATCCGCCACGAGCCTCAACATTCATCGGACCACATACATCTGTATGTATGATATCCAACAAATCTGTTGCTCTCTCCATAGTACCGAGAACGGGTTTTAGTCATCTTGCCCATGAGGCACGGTTCATAAGTGCCAAGTGATTCATAATCAAGTGACTCCAAAAGTCCATCAAGATGGAGTTTCTTCATGCGCTTTACACCGATATGACCTAAACGGCAGTGCCACAAATAAGTTGCACTATCATTATCAACTCTGCATCTTTTGGCTTCAACATTATGAATATGTGTATCACTACTACCGAGATTCATCAAAAATAGACCACTCCTCAAGGGTGCATGACCATAAAAGATATTACTCATATAAATAGAACAACCATTATTCTCTGATTTAAATGAATAACCGTCTCGCATCAAACAAGATCCAGATATAATGTTCATGCTCAACGCAGCACCAAATAACAATTATTTAGGTCTAAAACTAATCCGAAGGTAGATGTAGAGGTAGCGTGCCGACCGCGATCACATCGACTTTGGAACCATTTCCCACGCGCATCGTCACCTCGTCCTTTGCGAGTTAAGCAATCCGTAGTCCTGTTTGAGTTGCAAATATTAGCAAGTAACCGATATCAAATACCAGTGCTACTACGAGCTCTAGTAAGGTACACATCAATAACATGTATATCACATATACCTTTGTTCACCTTGCCATCCTTCTTATCCGCCAAATACTTGGGGCAGTTCCGCTTCGGTGACGATCGCTTGCGGTAGAAGCACTCGGTTTCAGGCTTAGGTCCAGACTTGGGTTTCTTCTCTGAGCAGCAACTTGCTTGCTGTTCTTCTTGAAGTTCCTTCTTCTTCCCTTTACCTTTCTTCTTGAAACTAGTGGTCTTATTGACCATCAACACTTGATGCTCCTTCTTGATTTCTACCTCCGCAGCCTTTAGCATTGCGAAGAGCTCGGTATAGTCTTTACTAACCCTTGCATATTATAGTTCATCACGAAGCCTTTGTAGCTTGGTGGCGGTGATTGAAGAATTCATCAATGACACAATCATCCGGAAGATTAACTCCCAATTGCGTCAAGTGATTGTAGTACCCGGACATTACGAGTATCGCTCACTAACGTAACTATTCTCCTCCATCTTGCAGCTATAGAACTTATTGGAGACTTCATATCTCTCAATCCGGGCATTCTGTTGAATATTAACTTCAACTCTGGAACATCTCATATGCTCCATGACATTCAAAACGTCGTTGAAGTCCGGTTCTAAGCCGTAAAGCATGGCACATGAACTATAGAGTAGTCATCAGCTTTGCTCGCCAGACGTTCTTAACGCCGTCGGTTGCATCAAGAAGAGGGCACTGGCACCTAGCGGTGCATCCAGGCGTAACTCTTACGTGCAGCAATGAGGATAATCCTCAGTTACGGACCCGATCCGTGTAATTGCTACCATCATCTTTCAACTTTGCTTTCTCAAGGAGCGCATTAAAATTCAACGGAACAACAAAGACGAGCCATCTATCTACAATCAAACATAAACAAGCAAGATACTATCAGGTACTAAGTTCATGATAAATTTAAGTTCAATTAATCATATTACTTAAGAACTCCCACTTAGAAAGACATCTCTCTAGTCATCTAAGTGATCACGTGATCCAAATCAACTAAACCATAACCGATCATCACGTGAAATGGAGTAGTTTTCAATGGTGAACATCTTATGTTGATCATATCTACTATATGATTCACGCTCGACCTTTCGGTCTCCGTGTTCCGAGGCCATATCTGCATATGCTAGGCTCGTCAAGTTTAACCCGAGTATTCTGCGTGTGCAAAAACTGGCTTGCACCCGTTGTAGATGGACGTAGAGCTTATCACACCCGATCATCACGTGGTGTCTGGGCACGACGAACTTTGGCAACGGTGCATACTCGGGGAGAACACTTCTTGATAATTTAGTGAGAGATCATCTTATAATGCTACCGTCAATCAAAGCAAGATAAGATGCATAAAGGATAAACATCACATGCAAATCAATATAAGTGATATGATATGGTCATCATCATCTTTTGCTTCGTGATCTTCATCTCCGGAGCACCACCATGATCACCATTGTCACCGGCGCGACACCTTGATCTCCATCGTAGCATCGTTGTCGTCTCGTCAAACTTATGCTTCTACGACTATCGCTACCGCTTAGTGATAAAGTAAAGCATTACAGGGCGATTGCATTGCATACAATAAAGCGACAACCATATGGCTCCTGCCGATTGCCGATAACCGGTTACAAAACATGATCATCTCATACAAAAATATAGCATCACGTCTTGACCATATCACATCACAACATGCCCTGCAAAAACAAGTTAGACGTCCTCTATTTTGTTGTTGCAAATATTACGTGGCTGCTACGGGCTTTAAGCAAGAACCAGTCTCACCTACGCATCAAAACCACAGCGATACTTCGTCAAATAGACTCCGTTTAACCTTCTCAAGGACGGGCGTAGCTACACTTTCAGTTCAACTAAAGTGAGAGAGACAGACACCCGCCAATCACCTTTAAGCAACGAGTGCTCGTGGCGGTGAAACCAGTCTCGCGTAAGCGTCGCGTAATGTCGGTCCGGGCGCTTCATCTCACAATACCGCTGAACCAAAGTATGACATGCTGGTAGGTAGTATGACTTGTATCGCCCACAACTCACTTGTGTTCTACTCGTGCAAAACATCAAACCATAGAAAAACCTGGCTCGATACCCTTTGTTGGGGAACGTAGTAATTTCAAAAATTTCCACGCACACTCAAGATCATGGTAATGTATAGCAGCGAGAGGGAGAGTGTTGTCTACATACCCTTGTAGACCCGGCGAAGCGATCACAACGTAGAGGAAGTAGTCGACGTTCTCCTCGCGATCCGACCGATCCGGCGCCGTTACTCCGGCGCCCGAGTTCTTGACACACGTACAGCTCGATGGCGTCCCTCGTACTCGATCCAGCCGAGTGTCGAGGAGAGTTTCGTCAAGACGACGGCGTGGTGACGAACTTGATGTTTCACCGGCGCAGGGCTTCGCCTAAGCTTCGCGATGGTATGACCGAGGTGGAATATGGTGGAGGGGGGCACCGCACACGGCTAAGGAACTTGTGTGTCCTAGGGTGCCCCCCTGCCCCCGTATATAAAGGAGGGAGGGGGGAGGTGCGGCCGGCCTAGAGGCGGCGGGAGGAGTCCTACTCCCACGGAGTAGGACTCCCCTTCCTAGTTGGAGTAGGATTGGGGAGGGGAAGAGGAAGGGGCGCCGCCCCCTCCTTGTCCTATTTGGACTGGGGGGAGGGGCGCGGCCACCCCTGGCCGCCCCTCCTCTTCTCCCTCGAGGCCCACTAAGGCCCATTTACCTCCCGGGGTTCGGTAACCTCCGGTACTCTGTAAATTCTGTTTTCACCGGAACCATTCGAACTCCAAATATAGGCTTCCAATATATCAATCTTTATGTCTCGACCATTTCGAGACTCCTCGTCATGTCCGTGATCACATCCGGGACTCGAACTTCTTGGTACATCAAAATACATAAACTCATAATAACCATCATTGAAACCTTAAGCGTGCGGACCCTACGGTTCGAGAACAATGTAGACATGACCTAGAACTATTCTCGGTCAATAACCAATAGCGGGACCTGGATGCCCATATTGGTTCCTACATATTATCTGAAGATCTTTGTTGGTCGGACCGCATAACAACATACGTTGTTCCCTTTGTCATCGGTATGTTACTTGCCGAGATTCGATCGTCGGTATCCAATACCTAGTTCAATCTCGTTACGCAAGTCTCTTTACTCGTTAAGTAATACATCATCTCACAACTAACTTATTAGTTGTAGTGCTTGCAAGGCTTCAGTGATGTGTATTACCGAGAGGGCCTAGAGATACCTCTCCGACAATCGGAGTGACAAAACCTAATCTCGAAATCGCCAACCTAACATCGCCTTTGGAGACACCTGTAGTACTCCTTTATAATCACCCGATTCGTTGTGACGTTTGGTAGCACCAAAGTGTTCCTCCGTAAACGGAGTTGCATAATCTCATAGTTACAGGAACATGTATAAGTCATGGATAAAAGCAGTAGCAACATACTAAACGATCGAGTGCTAAGCTAATGGAATGGGTCATGTCAATCAGATCATTCTACTAATGATGTGACCTTGTTAATCAAATAACAACTCTTTGTTCATGGCTAGGAAACATAACCATCTTTGATTAACAAGCTAGTCTAGTATAGGCATACTAGTGACATGTTGTTTGTTCATACATTCACACATGTATCATGTTTCCGGTTAATACAATTCTAGCATGAATGATAAACATTTATCATGAAATAAGGAAATAAATAATAACATTATTATTGCCTCTAGGGCATATTTCCTTCATTCCTGTCATCTCTCTAAATAGATATAAGTGAAGCAAGAGAGTTTAATTATTTCTACAAAAGATATGTCCATGCTCTAACAAATATAAGTGAAGCAAAAGAGCATTCTACAAATGGCAGTTTTCTATGTAAAGGGAAACAGGCAATCCAAACTTCAAATGATACAAGTGAAGCACATGAAGCATTCTATAAAGCCATACTCAAAAGATTTAAGTGAAGTGCAATGAGCATTCTATAAATCAACCAAGGACTATCTCATACCAGCATGGTGCATAAAATAAAAATGAAAACTAAATGCAAAAGACGCTCCAAGACTTGCACATAATGCATGCACGAAACGAATTCGAAAACATACTGATACTTGTTGAAGAATGAGGGGATGCCTTCCGGGGCATCCCCAAGCTTAGACGCTTGAGTCTCCTTGAATATTTACTTGGGGTGCCTCGGGAATCCCCAAGCTTGTGCTCTTTCCTCTCTTCCTTTTCCTCATATCGAGACCTCCTCGTTTAGACACTTCATCCACACAAAACTTCAACAGAAAACTCGGTAAGATCCGTCAGTATAATAAAGCAAATCACCACTATAAGTACTGTAGCAAACCAATTCAAATTTTGTTTTTGCATTGTGTCTACTGTAATATAACTTTTCCATGGCTTAATCCACTAATATAAATTGATAGATTCATCAAAACAAGCAAACTATGCATCAAAAACAGAATCTGTCAAAAACAGAACAGTCTGTAGAAATCTGAACATCCACCATACTTCTGGTACCCCAAAATTAGGAAAAATAAAAAAGTTGTAAAGAAAGAGAGTGCAAAAGGAATCAGAACCAATTGACGTTCCAGTCAAAAATGTAAAATCGCGCACTACAGCCAAAGTTTCTGTCCTGCACCGTACAAACCAACAAGCATTGTAAACATCCTAAAGGCAAACCTTGGCACATTATTTTTATAATACAATGGAAATGTACAACGGGATAATTATTTTTGTTGAAAAGTTTCTGTAATCAAGATTCACAAAGTTTCCGTGAGCATGAACAAAGTTCAAGGAGCTCTCCCACTTCAACTATGCTTGTCTTTCTCACTTTCACTTTCCTTTTTGAAAAGTTTTTAGGTTCCCCTCTTTATTTTTTTGTTTTTAAACTATATGAAAGCACTCAACAGAAATAAATGACTCTCTATAACTTCCGGGTTGTCTCCCTGGCAGTGCTTTCTTTAAAGCCATTAAGCTAGGCATTTATTGCTCATGTAATGAATCCACCCGGATCCCAAGGTATATCAAAGCCAATTTTAATTAACAATGATTTGTAATTTAGTAGTGACCAAAAAGTAACATATATCATGCAACAACGAAGTCTAACTCTCTTCCTATGCATCAGCCTGTCATAAAAGAACAATTCATGCACACATAGTAAAGGCCAATGCATAGTATGAGCAGTTTCTTGCAATTTTATCTTATTGGAAGCATAGAGGTGGAGACATAGTTCCTCTCTCATAATAATTGCAAGTAGGAGCAGCAAGCACATGCGTATTACATTCATCAAAATCATCATGTGCAATGGTAAAAGGCAACCCATCAATATAATCCTTAATAAGCACAACCTTCTCCGATATAGGGTAGTCGGGAGAATTCAAAAAGATAATAGGACTATCATGCATGGGTGCAATAGCAACAATTTCATGTTTAACATAAGGAACTATAGCAAGTTCATCTCCATAAGCATAATTCATATTGGCATCTTGGCCACAAGCATAGCGAGCGTCATCAAAAAGGTATATTTCAAGATAATTAACGGGATCATAGCAATCATCATAGCAATCATCCTTCGGTAAGCACGAAGGGGAATTAAACAATGTATGAGTTGAAGAGTTACTCTCATTAGAAGGTGGGCACGGGTGATCAATCCGCTCTTCCTCCTTTTGTTCTTCGCTCTCCTCATCATCTTTTTCACCCAATGAGCTCACAGTTTCCTCAATTTCTTCTTCCATAGCTTCCTGCAAAATATTAGTCTCTCCTTGGACAGCGAAGACTTTCTCAATAAATGCATTAATATAGTAATTGTATTCATAATTTTCATAGCAATATCTATGTATAGCAAGATTTTTAGGTCTATAAACACCATCATCATCAAAAGCTTCATACTTTTCAAACAAAGAAGCCTTATAAGCAACAAATTCTTCTATTTGTTCAACATCATAGTAATCATATATACCATTAGCATAAGAAGATAAGGTTTCATTATCATTAAATTTGCATGAAAAGGGAAGGTGTGGAGCCTCCATCCTAGAGCAACAAGTAATATCATATCTCAAGCATAGATCCCGGGCATACCAACGCAACATAATAAATTGGTCCCATAATAGTTTCCCTTTTTGTGTCGAGCGATAATCCCTAAAGTATTTACGTTGATCCAACGTGTCTCCCATTATAAAGTTGAATGGGGTTTTCTCAGGATTATCAAAGTAGTACTTAATATCTTTCACATAATGAGAATCGAGGGTTTTAGGAGTTACCCCATCTCCATGAGTAGCAAGTACACCTAATTTTTTTGGTATTTTGCGTTCCATATCCATAACTAAAGATAGAGAACAACTTAGAACAACAAATAAAAATTACTTAGTGATAAAGCAAACAAGCACACACAAGATTATTCACCCCACGCTATGAGTCCCCAGCAACGGCACCAGAAAAAGGTCTTGATAACCCGCAAGTATACGGGATAGTTGTAGCCTCTTTCGATAAGTAAGAGTGCCGAACCAACGAGGAGCTAAAGGTAGAACAAATACTCTCTCAAGTCCTATCGGCCACTGATACGACTCTACGCACGCTTGACGTTCGCTTTACCTAGAACAAGTATGAAACTAGAGGTACTTTGTAGGTGTGGTAGAATAGGTTTGCAAGATAATAAAGAACACGTAAATAAAAAGTAGGGGCTGTTTAGATAAAGATGCAATAAAATAAATATAGTGAGTGTGGAAAAGTAGTGGTAGGAGTTGTGAAATTGTCCCTAAGCAATTGACTATGTTACTAGACCGGCAATCACTATTGCAATTCTATTTGAGGGAGAGGCATAAGCTAACATACTTTCTCTCCTTGGATCATATGCACTTATGATTGGAACTCTAGCAAGAATCCGCAACTACTAAAGATTCATTAAGGTAAAACCCAACCATAGCATTAAAGCATCAAGTCCCCTTTATCCCATACGCAACAATCCCCTACTCGGGTTTGTGTTTCAGTTACTCACGCAACTCACTATAAGCGAATCATGAACGCGTTGCAACACCCTACAGCGGGAATCCCTCACGCTTGCGCGACATGGAGGGCACCATAGGACAGCACCAATAATAAAACATGCAACTCAAACCAATCATAGCAATTCATCAATCACCGATAGTACAACGAAAATTTACTCAGACATCATAGGATGGCAACACATCATTGGAAAATAATATGAAGCATAGAGCACGATGTTCAAGTAGAGGGTACAGTGGGTTGCGGGAGAGTGGACCGCTGGATATAGATGGGGGAAGGTGATGGAGATGTTGGTGAAGATGACGCGGTGTTGGTGAAGATCGCGGTGATGATGATGGCCCCCGGCGGCGTTCCAGCGCCACCGGAAGCAAGGGGGAGAGAGCCCCCCTTCTTCTTCTTCTTCTTCTTCTTCCTTGACCTCCTCCCTAGATGGGAGAAGGGTTTCCCCTCTGGTCCTTGGCTCCCACGGCTTGGGAGGGGCGAGAGCCCCTCCGAGATTGGATCTATCTCTCTGTTTCTGCGTTCTCGGATTCTACCCCTTCACCGTTTCTTAAATATCCGGAGATCCGTAAATCCGATTGGGGTGAATCTTTCGCCCAGATTTTTGTCGTAAAATTAGCTTTCTTGCGGCAAAAGAAGAGCGTCAACCACCTTATGGGTGGCCCTCGAGAGTCCAGGGCGCGCCTAGGGGGGAGGGCGCGCCCCCTGTCTCGTGGCCACCCCGGACACCGTTTCGCGTTGATTCTTACTCCTGAAAATCCCAAATATTCCAAAATAATTCTCCGTCCATTTTTATCGCGTTTGGATTCCGTTTGATATTGGGTTTCTGCGAAACATAAAACATGCAACAGACAGGAACTGGCACTGGGCACTAGATCAATATGTTAGTCCCAAAAAATAGTATAAAAATTTGCCAAAAGTATATGAAAGTTGTAGAATATTGGCATGGAACAATCAAAAATTATAGATACGACGGAGATGTATCAAGGCGCATGGCGACGATAAGGCTGAGCTGGTTGACAAGCTTGGACGAGCCAGAACCAGCTGGAGCTGCGCCACTGTGGCAAACAGTGGCGAGACCACCGATTTAGCTGGCACCACTCGTGATCACCACGGGCACTGCACGCTCTAGACACCTATATCGTGCCAAACCTTGTCAGCAGTGGAGTCCTTCCAAGGCTCATTACAACTGAGGTGATGGCACGGGCATAAGTGTAGGGAGCAGAGGGAAACAGGCTCGACAAGTTTGCTACTGCAAATTTGGCAACATTTTGGTGATCAACATAGTGAGATTAAGGGCTAAACTTAATGTCTGGGAGGTTTAGGCTAGCAAGGACTACGGTCCTGGGAAGTTGGAAGGGATTTGGGCAAGTATTTAACATAGTTACAGTGCAACTGTCAAATATGGCCCAGAAAAAAAATGAGGAAGAAACACTCACTAGGACTGTTGGATTGGGCTACCACTTGGCAATTCCTCATGAATTGGTCATATGTAGATGCTGCAAAAAGACCATACCAAATGTACATGCTAAATTGGTACTTGCTTCACAAGCATCACTTTTGACCAGACACTTGAGAAAATTCTAGGAAAATATTGGCTACATGGAATGAGCCAATCTCTTGGGTAGGTGGGTTATATGGATAAGATAAGGCTTGGGAATATTTTCAGCCATAATGGAGCAAGACAAAATACTGTCTTCACAAACTGAAAATTTGGACAGAACACAATAATTGCTCCTGTGCTCACATAGCTCAATGAAATGAGCTGAATTTGGGTGGAGGCTAATGATTTTGGATACTTGAGAGGATGGAAAGTTTCATCCCATTTGGGAGCTCTATAAAGGTACTTCCTTCACAAAGTTACAATCTAGTAAGAAACTTTGAAAAATTCCACAGGGAGCTAGGATGATTGGATTGAGCTCATTTTTGATATCCATGGGTGATTTATCAAGGTAAATCACCCTGCCAAATTGCAACTCAAAAGGAATTAGGAATAAAGCACTTCCTTTGCAAAATTTCAGAGAAGGCAGAAACTTGCATTGGATCATGTCCCAAATTTTTATCTGTGGAACATGAGATAAAGATGGAACTAGTGATTATATAGCAAGGACAAGCTCCACAATTTATGTGATAATTTTATTTGCTATAAAAATAGTAGTTCCTTTAGAGAAGGGCAGAAATGCAATATTGGCATTAAATACGAAAAGGCAATTTTCCTTATTTAATTATGGCCAATATAATTGCCAGTGTTTGGATTAGGCATAAATATCAACTCCACCAATTCACATGAATTTAGGAGATGGCTAGTTATGCCTTCGGATTTTATTCCTCAGAAAGGCAAGAAAAGGAATAAATCATAATTCAAAAATATTGCATGGGACTTGGCAATATTTTTGCATATCCAAGGTTGAGAAGGATAGGAGGATCTCTAGGAACAGATGGGATGATCAATAGATCAAGGAAAATGATAGATCTTTTGTAATCACAAAGGTCATGATCAAATTCCAAAATTTTGTAATTAGGGCTTGAGAGGGTTTGGAGCTGATGCAAATGAGGTCTTGCCCACTGAAAAGACATGAGAAAGGTTTTGAAAGGTTGGAAATGACAAGAATTCTCAAAGGCATCTAGCAAACTCAGGAGAAAATTTTGAAAATAAGTGCTAGGAAGGAATAACAGCACAAAAATTGATAACCCAATTTTGGGGCCGTTAGAAACCTTCCCCCCTTAAAAAGAATCTCGTCCTCGGGGATTCCTAGGGTTACAGCACCAAAGGAAAGATAGACACTCCGGGACAAACCTTTGGGTTAATTTTAACCCTTCGGTCAGGTTTGGAATGAGTTGGGGTACCGATGATTGGTACACCCAGAGAGATATATGAGCAAAATAGGGTTACTTCCACGGCTAGGGGCACTCGAGATCAGACTCCCGAAAAAATGATGGATGCACCCCAATGAACAGTGGTTTCTCCTGCTGATTCTCATCAGGAATGATCAGATTCGGGACAACGCGCGGATCGGTGCGGTGGCTCGATGTGCGGAAGAAGATGGTGCACGGGGTGGTCCTCCGCCACGCTTGATTCTCTGTTGATTCGTACCGGTGGTGTAATCATGTGCTGCGGTGGAGCGGTTGCCGACTTGTTGTGCCATGCAAGGCAGCGGTGAAGGTGTTCGGATGCGGTTGAAGTGGCTATGCCAGCTCAGGAGTCAAACTAGAGCACGGAAAAAAATTTGCAGATTGCTCCACGAAATGTAGGTGTCGAGGTAGAATCGGAGTTGAAATCTGTATCGGGGAGTTGTAATGGATCGTGATAAATAAAGCTGGCAGCGCTTTCTCCAGAACGCAATTGGGTTCATGAAAAAGAATCAGGGACGAGAAATGGCCAGATGACAATGGCCTCTTCGAGGTTCGTGGATTGGAAAAATCTAGCACACGGGGTATGCACAGATAGAGAGGGAGATGTGACTTTGCATTTCCCCCGAGTACTGCTCAATTGTACTCGTGGGTGAATCAGGTATGCGTGCAGTATGCAGTAAAATCTAAACAAACAGACAGATGCAACATACAGGCAACAGAAAAACACACCAGGCAAATCACACTAAGGTGTTTTAATGCTAGTGGGTATATGTGTTGGGGAACGTAGTAATTTCAAAAAAATTCCTACGCACACGCAAGATCATGGTGATGGCATAGCAACAAGAGGGGAGAGTGTTGTCCACGTACCCTCATAGACCGTAAGAGGAAGCGTTAGCACAACGCGGTTGATGTAGTCGTACGTCTTCACGATCCGACCGATCCAAGAACAGAACGTACGACACCTCCGAGTTCAGCACACGTTCAGCTTGATGACGATCCCCGGGCTCCGATCCAGCAAAGCTTCGGGGATGAGTTCCGTCAGCACGACGGCGTGGTGATAATGATGATGTTCTACCGGCACAGGGCTTCGCCTAAACTCCGCGACGATATGACCGAGGTGGAGGGGGGCACCGCACACGGCTAAGGAACGGTCCATAGATCAACTTGTGTGTCTATGGGGTGCCCCTTGCCCCCGTATATAAAGGAGCAAGGGGGAGGCCGGCCAGCCCTTAGAGGGCGCGCCAAGGAGGAGGAATCCTCCTCCTAGTAGGAGTAGGACTCCTCCTTTTCTACTCCTACTAGGAGGGAAGGAAGGGGAGAGGGAAGGAAGAGGCGCGCCCCCTAGTCCAATTCGGACCAGAGGGAGAGGGGGCGCGCGGCCCACCCTGGCCGCCCCTCTCTCTTTCCACTAAGGCCCATGTGGTCCATTAACTCTCCCGGGGGGGTTCCGGTAACCCTCCGGCACTCCGGTTTTCTCCGAAATCACCCGGAACACTTCCCGTGTCCGAATATAGTCGTCCAATATATCAATCTTTGTGTCTCGACCATTTCGAGACTCCTCGTCAAGTCCGTGATCACATCCGGGACTCCGAACAAACTTCGGTACATCAAAACTTATAAACTCATAATGAAACTGTCATCGTAACGTTAAGCGTGCGGACCCTACGGGTTCGAGAACTATGTAGACATGACCTCGAAATATTCTCGGTCAATAACCAATAGCGGAACATGGATGCCCATATTGGTTCCTACATATTCTACGAAGATCTTTATCGGTCAAACCGCATAACAACATACGTTGTCCCCTTTGTCATCGGTATGTTACTTACCCGAGATTCGATCGTCGTATCCAATACCTAGTTCAATCTCGTTACCGGCAAGTCTCTTTACTCGTTACGTAATGCATCATTCCATAACTAACTCATTAGTTACATTGCTTGAAAGGCTTATTGTGATGTGCATTATCGAGAGGGCCCAGAGATACCTCTCCGACAATCGGAGTGACAAAACCTAATCTCGAAATACGCCAACCCAACATCTACCTTTGGAGACACCTGTAGTACTCCTTTATAATCACCCAGTTACGTTGTGACGTTTGGTAGCACCCAAAGTGTTCCACCGGTAAACGGGGGTTGCATAATCTCATAGTTACAGGAACATGTATAAGTCATGAAGAAAGCAATAGCAACATACTAAACGATCAAGTGCTAAGCTAACGGAATGGGTCAAGTCAATCACATCATTCTCCTAATGATGTGATACCGTTAATCAAATGACAATTCTTTTGTCCATGGCTAGGAAACATAACCATCTTTGATAAACGAACTAGTCAAGTAGAGGCATACTAGTGACACTATGTTTGTCTATGTATTCACACATTTATTATGTTTCCGGTTAATACAATTCTAGCATGAATAATAAACATTTATCATGATATAAGGAAATAAATAATAACTTTATTATTGCCTCTAGGGCATATTTCCTTCAGTCTCCCACTTGCACTAGAGTCAATAATCTAGTTCACATCGCCATGTGATTTAACACCATATTCATATCGTATATATGATTAACACCCATAGTTCACATCGTCATGTGACCAACACCCAAAGGGTTTACTAGAGTCAATAATCTAGTTCACATCGCTATGTGATTAACACCCAAAGAGTACAAAGGTGTGATCATGTTTTGCTCGTGAGAGAAGCTTAGTCAATGGGTCTGTCACATTCAGAGCCGTATGTATTTTGCAAATATTCTATGTCTACAATGATCTGCACGGAGCTACTATAGCTAATTGCTCCCACTTTCAATATGTATCCAGATTGAGACTTAGAGTCATCTGGATAGGTGTAAAAGCTTGCATCGTTGTAACTTTTTACGACGGGCTCTTTTATCACCTCCATAATCGAGAAACATGTCCTTAGTCCTCACTAAGGATATTCTTGACTGTTGTCCAGTGATCTACTCTTAGATCAAAATTGTATTCCTTTGTCAAACTCAGAGCAAGGTATACAATTGGTCTGGTTCATAGCATAGCATACTTTATAGAACCTATGACTGAGGCATAGGGAATGACTTTTCATTCTCTTTCTATTTTCTGCCATGGTCGGGTCTTGAGTCTTACTCAACTTCACACCTTTGCATCACAGGCAAGAACTCCTTCTTTGACTGTTCCATTTTTAACTATTTTAAAAATTTATCAAGGTATGTACTCATTGAAAAACTTATCAAGCGTCTTGATCTATCTCAATAGATGTTGATGCTCAATATGTAAGTAGCTTTACTGAGGTCTTTCTTTTAAAAAACACCCCTTTCAAACACTCCTTTTTGCTTTGCAGAATAACTCTACATTATTTCCGATCAACAATATGTCATTCACATATACTTATCAGAAAGGCTGTAGTGCTCACTTTCTTGTAAATACAGGCCTTTCCAAAAGTCTGTATAAAACCATATGCTTTGATCAACTCATCAAAGCGTATATTCCAACTCCGAGATGCTTGCACCAGTCCATTGATGGATCGCTGGAGCTTGCACATTTTGTTAGCACCTTTAGGATTGACAAAACCTTATGGTTGTATCATATACAACTCTTCTTAAATAAATCCATTAAGGAATGCAGTTTTGACATCCTTTTGCCAGATTTCATAAAATGTGGTAATTGCTAACATGATTCGGACAGACTTAAGCATCGATACGAGTGAGAAAATCTCATTGTATTCAACACCTTGAACTTATCAAAAACCTTTTTGCGACAAGTCAAGCTTTGTAGATAGTAACACTACTATCAGCATCTGTCTTTCTTTTGAAGATCCATTTATTTTCTATGGCTTGCCGATCATCCGGCAAGTCCACCAAAGTCCATACTTTGTTCTCATACATGGATCATATCTCAGATTTTATGGCCTCAAGCCATTTTGCGGAATCTGGGCTCATCTTCGCTTCCTCATAGTTCGTAGGTTTATCATGGTCTAGTAACATGACTTCCAGAATAGGATTACCGTACCACTCTGGTGCGGACCGTACTCTGGTAGACCTACGAGGTTCTGTAGTAACTTGATCAGAAGCTTTATGGTCATCATCATTAGCTTCCTCACTGATTGGTGTAGGAATCACTGGAACTGATTTCTGTGATGAACTACTTTCCAATTCGGGAGAAGGTACAAATTACCTTATCAAGCTCTACTTTCCTCCCACTCACTTCTTTCGAGAGAAACTCCTTCTCTAGAAAGGATCCATTTTTAGCAACGAATATCTTGCCTTCAGATCTGTGATAGAAGGTGTACCCAATAGTTTCCGTTGGGTATTATATGAAGATGCACTTCTCCAATTTGGGTTTGAGCTTATCAGGAATGAAACTTTTTCACACAAGCATCGCAGCCCAAACTTTAAGAAACGACAACTTGGGTTTCTTGCTAAACCACAGTTCATATGCTGTCGTCTCAACGGATTCAGATGGTGCCCTTTTAACGTGAATGCAGCTGTCTCTAATGCATAACCCCAAAACAATATTGGTAAATCAGTAAGAGACATCATAGATCGCACCATATCCAATAAAGTGCGGTTACGATGTTCGGACATACCATAACGTTGTGGTGTTCCAGGTGGCGTGAGCTGTGAAACTATTCCACATTGTTTTAATTGAAGACCAAACTTGTAACTCAAGTATTCGTCTCCGCGATCAGATCGCAGAAACTTTATTTTCTTGTTACGATGATTTTTCCACTTCACTCTGAAATTCTTTGAACCTTTCAACTATTTCAGACTTATGTTTCATCAAGTAGATATACCCATATCTGCTCAAATCATCTGTGAAGGTCAGAAAATAATGATACACGCCGTGAGCCTTAACACTCATCGGATCGCATACATTGGTATGTATTATTTCCAATAAGTCAGTAGCTCGTTCCATTGTTCCGGGGAACGGAGTTTTAGTCATTTTACCCAAAAGGCACGGTTCGCAAGCATCAAATGATTCATAACCAAGTGATTCCGAAAATCCATCTTTATGGAGTTTCTTCATACGCTTTACACCGATATGACCCAAACGGTAGTGCCACAAATAGGTTGTACTATCATTATTAACTTTGCATCTTTTGGCATCAATATTATGAATATGTGTATCACTACGATCGAGATCCAACAAACTATTTTCATTGGGTGTATGACCATTGAAGGTTTTATTCATGTAAATAGAACAACAATTATTCTCTGATTTTAAATGAATAACCGTTTTGCAATAAACATGATCAAATCATATTCATGCTCAACACAAACGCCAAATAACATTTATTTAGGTTTAACACTAATCCCAAAAGTATAGGGAGTGTGCGATGATGATCATATCAATCTTGGAACTACTTCCAACACTCATCGTCACTTCCTCTTCAACTAGTCTCTGTTTATTTTGTAACTCCTGTTTCGAGTTACTAATTTTAGCAACCGAACAAGTATCAAATACTCAGGGGCTACAGTAAACACTAGTAAGGCACACATCAATAATCTGTATATCAAATAAACCCTTGTTCACTTTGCCATCCTTCTTATCCACCAAATATTCAGGGTATTTCCGTTTCCAGTCACCATTCCCTTTGCTGTGTAAGCACTCAGTTTCAGGCTTTGGTTCAGCTTTGGGCTTCTTCGTGGGAGTGACAACTTGCTTGTCTTTCCACTTGAAGTTCCCTTTCTTTCCCTTTGCCCTTTTCTTGAAACTAGTGATCTTGTCAACCATCAACACTTGATACTTTTTCTTGATTTCTACCTTCGTCTATTTCAACATCACGAAGAGCTCGGGAATCGTTTTCGTCATCCCTTGCATACTATAGTTCATCACGAAGTTCTAGTGACTTAGTGATGGTGACTAGAGAATTCTGTCAATCACTATATTATCTGGAAGATTAACTCCCACTTGATTCAAGCGATTGAAGTACCCAGACAATCTGAGCACATGCTCACTAGTTGAGCGATTCTCCTCCATCTTTTAGCTTTAGAACTTGTTGGAGACTTCATATCTCTCAACTCGGGTATTTGCTGGAAATATTAACTTCAATTCCTGTAACATCTCATATGGTCCATGACGTTCAAAACGTCTTTGAAGTCCCGATTCTAAGCCGTTAAGTATGGTGCACTAAACTATCAAGTAGTCATCATATTGAGCTAGCCAAACGTTCATAACATTTGCATCTGCTCCTGCAATAGGTCTGTCACCTAGTGGTGCATTAAGGACATAATTCTTCTGTGCAGCAATGAGGATTAACCTCAGATCACGGATCAAATCCGCAACATCGCTACTAACATCTTTCAACACAATTTTCTCTAGGAACATATCAAAATAAACATATGAAAGCAACAACGCAAGCTATTGATCTACAACATAATTTGCAAAATACTACTAGGACTAAGTTCATGATAAATTTAAGTTCAATTAATCATATTACTTAAGAACTCCCACTTAGACAGACATCTCTCTAGTCATCTAAGTGATTACGTGATCCAAATCAACTAAACCATAACCGATCATCACGTGACATGGAGTAGTTTTCAATGGTGAACATCATTATGTTGATCATATCTACTATATGATTCACGCTCGACCTTTCGGTCTCCGTGTTCCGAGGCCATATTTGTATATGCTAGGCTCGTCAAGTTTAACCTGAGTATTCTGCGTGTGCAAAACCGGCTTGCACCCGTTGTAGATGGACGTAGAGCTTATCACACCCGATCATCACGTGGTGTCTGGGCACGACGAACTTTGGCAACGGTGCATACTCAGGGAGAACACTTCTTGATAATTTTAGTGAGAGATCATCTTAAAATGCTACCGTCAATCACAGCAAGATAAGATGCATAAAGGATAAACATCACATGCAATCAATATAAGTGATATGATATGGCCATCATCATCTTGTGCTTGTGATCTCCATCTTCAAAGCACCATTGTTATCACCATCGTCACCGGCGCGACACCTTGATCTCCATCGTAGCATCGTTGTCGTTACGCCATCTATTGCTTCTACGACTATCGCTACCGCTTAGTGATAAAGTAAAGCAATTACGTATGCTTACATTTCATACAATAAAGCGACAACCATATGGCTTCGCCCGATTGCCGATAACTTCGGCTACAAAACATGATCATCTCATACAATAAAATATAGCATCACGTCTTGACCATATCACATCACAACATGCCCTGCAAAAACAAGTTAGACGTCCTCTACTTTGTTGTTGCAAGTTTTACGTGGCTACTACGGGCTTAGCAAGAACCGTTCTTACCTACGCATCAAAACCACAACAATAGTTCGTCAAGTTAGTGCTGTTTTAACCTTCGCAAGGACCGGGCGTAGCCACACTCGATTCAGCTAAAGTGAGAGGGACAGACACCCGCCAGTCACCTTTAAGCACGAGTGCTCGTAACGGTGAAACCAGTCTCGCGTAAGCGTACGCGTAATGTCGGTCCGGGGCGCTTCATCTCACAATACCGCCAACCAAAGTATGACCTGCTCGAAGCAAGATGACTTGTATCGCCCACAACTCACTTGTGTTCTACTCTTGCATATAACATCAACGATAAAACCTAGGCTCGGATGCCTTTGTTGGGGAGCGTAGTAATTTCAAAATTTTCCCACGCACACGCAAGATCATGGTGATGGCATAGCAACGAGAGGGAGAGTGTTGTCCACGACGCTCAGAGACCGTAAGCGGAAGCGTTAGCACAACGCTGTTGATGTAGTCGACGTCTTCACGATCCGACCGATCCAAGTACCGAACGTCACGGCACCTCCGAGTTCAGCACACGCTCAGCTTGATGATGATCCCGGGCTCCAACCAGCAGAGCCGTGGATGAGTTCCGTCAAGACGACGGCGTGGTGACGATGATGATGTTCTATCGCACAGGCTTCGCCTAAACTCATGACGATATGACCGAGGTGGAATATGGTGGAGGGGCACCGACACGGCTAAGGAATGATCCGTAGATCAACTTGTGTGTCTATGGGGTGTCCCCTGCCCCGTATATAAAGGAGCAGGGGGGGGCGGCGGCCCTTAGGGGCGCGCAAGGAGGAGGAATCCTCCTCCTAGTAGGAGTAGGACTCCTCCTTTCCTACTCCTACTAGGAGGGGAAGGAAGGGAGAGGGAAGGAAAGAGGGGCGCCCCCTCCTAGTCCAATTCGTGCAGGAGGAGGAGAGGGGCACGCCCACCCCTGGCCGCCCTCTCTCTTTCCACTAAGGCCCATGTGGCCCATTAACTCTCCGGGGTTCCGGTAACCTCCCAAGACTTCGTTTTTCTTGAAATCACCGGAACACTTCCGGTGTCCGAATATAGTCGTCAATATAACAATCTTTATGTCTCGACCTTTCGAGACTCCTCGTCATGTCCGTGATCACATCCGGACTCAACAAACTTCGTTCATCAAAACTTATAAACTCATAATAAAACCATCATCGTAACGTTAAGCGTGTGGACCCTACGGGTTCGAGAACTATGTAGACATGACCTAGAACTATTCTCGGTCAATAACCAATAGTGGAACCTGGATGCCCATATTGGTTCCTACATATTCTACGAAGATCTTCATCGGTCAAACCGCATAACAACATACGTTGTTCCCTTTGTCATCGATATGTTACTTACCCGACATTCGATCGTCGGTATCCAATACCTAGTTCAATCTCGTTACCGGCAAGTCTCTTTACTCGTTACGTAATGCATCATTCCGTAACTAACTCATTAGTTTCATTGCTTGCAAGGCTTATTGTGATGTGCATTACCGAGAGGGCCCAGAGATACCTCTCCGACAATCGGAGTGACAAAACCTAATCTCGAAATCGCCAACCCAACATCTACCTTTGGAGACACCTGTAGTACTCCTTTATAATCACCCGATTCGTTGTGACGTTTGGTAGCACCCAAAGTGTTCCTCCGTAAACGGAGTTGCATAATCTCATAGTTACAGGAACATGTATAAGTCATGAAGAAACCAATAGCAACATACTAAACGATCAAGTGCTAAGCTAACGGAATGGGTCAAGTCAATCACATCATTCTCCTAATGATGTGATCCCGTTAATCAAATGACAACTCTTTTGTCCATGGCTAGGAAACATAACCATCTTTGATAAACGAACTAGTCAAGTAGAGGCATACTAGTGACACTATGTTTGTCTATGTATTCACACATGTATTATGTTTCCGGTTAATACAATTCTAGCATGAATAATAAACATTTAGCATGATATAAGGAAATAAATAATAACTTTATTATTGCCTCTAGGGCATATTTCCTTCAATATGTACTCCTAGCATACATATACCTACACCAGCAGGCATTTTATTAGAGACTCGAGACGAGTCAATGTTGTTTTTAGTGTATGTGTCGTACTGATTAAAATCTTGTTAGCAAACATTGCCAACCCTGTCAAACATTTCTGCTTGACAGAGAGACAAGCAAAAACAAAGGCACAAACAAAAGCAAGCAAGCGTACATAGAACACAGTATACTGATTACAACAGTACCAGCATACATCAAGGCACAAACGCGCTATGCGCTAATCGAAACTACTCGTTGCGGGATACATGGTTCTATCCTTATATCGAAGATGAACCAACAGACCTATCGATTAGCAAAAACCATTGACTGCGTGACTGAGGCCATGTAGAAATCTGGCCTTGCTGGGGCTCTCCTAGAGGACGAAGACTGAGCCAATCTCCATCTTCCTCGCCCGACACTTCTATGGGTTGGGGCTCTACTTCTGGAGGTGTGGCTGAAATCGTTCCTAGCAAATGCTGACGGTGGATCCGTAAAAGAGCCTAGACGAGGGTGCCGATGTTTGGCTTGGGCCACAGCACAGGTTGAGAGGATAGCACTGGTTCGGATGGCGTTGGGCAAACGACTTGACATGCGAATTTATGAGCCTCACGGTAAGTTTCTTTGATGACTCGTACCACATCGTTGTCCATGGTTCTAAACTCGGCAAGCATCTTTGAAATAATCATCCCCTGGGCAGTGATGTATTGCACCAGGCAAGCGATTGCGGGGTCATCTCCTTGGATAGTGGGAGAAGGATGCATTCCTGCTTTTGCCACAATGGGGAAAAGCAGAACTCCCGCCTTGTTGCTACATGCGGGAACTTGGTTCGGAGGTGTAGGATAGCCTCTACAGCAGCGGCCTGAATGGCTAAATCAGTGGTAGGCATGGCTCTACCCTGTAAAACCAAGGGTTGGCTATCTACTGCGGGACCTAGGCTGATGTGCACTCTTGCATTAAAGCGATGAAGGTAAGGGATGGGTGCCGATTGGAACACCAGGTAATTGGGGCTAGCATTACAGCCAAAGGCTTTGGTGAGCATCTCGTCAAGAAGGGGTGGAAAGCCAGGGTGGTTGACGGCACAAGTGCGGGTGTAAAACTTGGGATCTCTGAAGGTGCGAGCCATGGCTGGGGAGCTACTAGTTAAGCTTTTCTGCAAGGACATGGTTGTTTGAGGAGTGAGCGATACGGCTAGCGGAAAGGGGGTTATATAGGCAGCTACCCGTGACAGGCCCGCATGCTGTGGCCCCTTTCCCTTAATGGCGAAGGGTGCAGCCGACCAGAAAGGATAGGATTGCTACACGTTCCACGAATAACTAGGCGGGGACAGCTGGGTGAGGACATGTCGGTCCCGACTGCGCACCTGTTGATTAACAGTGGCCATGCCGGATGTCAGGGATGGGTCAAATCCCTTAGGGTCATTACGGGTTGATGGTGACGGTGATCTAATGCTAGGATAATCTATGCCAGCCTGGCTGCTCTGATACCATCTCCTGTGGAACCCCGAACCGCATGGAGCAGTGGGCTTCACACATCAGCCCAGGATTACGCCTGACGCACGACATGTCCATGATACAACATTCTAGGTACAATAATATTCATCAAATACATATGTATATGATTACATCATTGATGAATACAATTATCTGGCATAGCCCTAAGGCTATACGGATGGCAGCAGAAGTCTATTTAAATGGCGGCGAAGTCTTGGTTTGGCAGCATCTCTCTCTCGCCGGGCTCCATAACTCATAGGACTGGCAAGATTACGACCTAGCACGACGGATCAAGCGAACAATTCGGGCACGACCTACAAAACTGGCATGACACGCCAGGTCAGTACATTGAATGTACTTGCAAGACAACCAAATACATAGCATCCAAACAAACAGATGACAAAGCAAGAACCAAGCATATGCAACAGTCTACTTCAACACAACTTCTAAGCATGGCATGATATTAACTAGAATCATAAATCAAACTAAGCATGAATAACAACACAACATCTACTAGCATGGCATATCAAACTTACTTCTAGCAAAGTGACAACAAAGCATAGCATATCAAAACATGGCATGGCATCAGGAAACTATGCTAAAAATAAACTACCAGTTACCTCCCGTGAAGACATGTTGTATCAATCTTATACAACAATCACTTACTATGCCACGGCTCCTCGGAGCACAAGCAGGACTTACCGAAACATCTTCTCGGGGTCATAACAACACATCATCATGGCTTCTCACGATTATCTCATGGTCCGAGTCATCACAAGATTTATCACATTTTAGTTATCACACAAGTGATTAGCAGATTTAACCTCCATTTCGACCGAGACCTGCTAGTGTGACCTACTACGAACTTGTGCCCATGACCGAGGACGCGACTATCGATAGATTGAATACACTCTGCAGAGGTAGCGCACTTTACCCGCACTACAGAATACCTGGCCTCGTACTCCAATTCGGGTGGACCAAAGTACTCCGACGAAACCCTCCCTTTGCCATGCACTCTCCCCGGCCACTCCGACCATCTCCCTCTAAGGGCTTGGTCTTGGGTGGCCCCGTGTCTACCAAAGACACCAACGGCCACCGTCGTGGCAAAACCGTCCCAAACAGGGACAAGGTATACCATAAAATAAAAAATGAGCACACAAGGTTATGTCCGGCTACCTGATCAGGGTAGCGCGTGCCCATAACATTCCCTCGCGGGAGGCACCGGTAAGAACCACGACAATGGTCCGAATCAAGACCTCCCCATAAGGTAAATATGGTTGCACTGGTTAAAGCTCGATTTGGGTGGCACTATGATATCCCAGTGATGACGGAGGAGGTTTATTATTAAGTCATATTATTAACTTCTCCATCATCAACCTTCATGCGAGCATTATTAACATGAATGCAACAACCAACATGCAACATACCGATGTAGTAACAAAACATCAAGCATTTCAGAAGAACAACAATAGCATGCGAAACATGGCAATACAAAGTACTAGCAAACTTAATAGTACAACAGAATTATCATGACATCGATATTACTAATATGAAACTAAACTAGAGACATCATTTATTTGTAACAACAGTAAACTAGCATGTCAACTTATTTCATGAAAGCATAAGCATGCAAGACAAATAACAAAAACATATTGCATGACTAAAATAACAGTAGACGAAACAGACAAGAAACTACTGCAACTAAACACACACACGAGGTGCAAGCAAAGTCAACAAGCAACTCCGAGGCTCATGATAAGAGTTTGGCTTGCCTGGGGGTCGAGGATTACTCCGGAAAAAGTGTGAAACGATCATGAAGCAGTTCGAGCAGTTCTCTCTTGGAGAAGTGCATTTTCGAGGCGAGGGCAAAGTGGTCATTTTCAATATGTCAAACCATAGTGAAATTGATGGGAATGGAACGGGCTCGACGAGATGAAGACGTGGGCACTGGAATCACCTCAATTGGAGTTACGATTGCAAAGTTGTGACCGTTCACTTTTTAGGCAGAAAATGCATTAAACAGTAAACGTTCACAATCTATGCATTTCGGCGGCTGGGGCTGACTGGGCGGCTACGGTTAATGGCAGGTGGGGTCGCGCGAGGGGTGGGGCCCAGCCACTTATCCACGAAGGCAGGACAGGGACAACGCCCTGGGTCGCTGCCAGGTGGGGTCGAGGGGAGGGGCCGGCTCGGTCGTCTTCCTCCTGTCTCTCGCCCGACTGAAGCAGAGGGGGATCAGAGGCAGGGGCGCTGCCGGCGTCGGAGCGGGCCACTCCGGCGATCTTCGGCCAAGTGGAGACCACCGGCGAGCTCGTGGGGTTGCGCAGCTTCCGTCCAGGCCAAGCACAGGCGCCGGGAAGCAGCGGGGCAACGGCGGATCGCGGGGATAGAGGACGCGGGGCTCGGTGATTGGGTGGCTCCGGTGGGGGGAATGAGGTGGGCGGCGCGCCAGGGAGGGTCTCCGTAGTGAGGCGCATCCATCCAGGGTGTGCACGGGGCTCGGGGGTGCTCGGGAGCTGGGAATCAAGAGGAACCCGAGGCGGCGGCCATGGCAATGGTTGGGGTCGAGGATGAGCTCCGGGGACGGATGGTTGGCTCGGGGAGGCGTTGTGGACTGCTAGGGGCTCGAGGGCTCTACTTATAGCCGCGGGGAGGAGCTCTAGAGGGAGGAGAGGAGGTGACACGCGGCAGGCAACGTGTCCGTGCGCCGGCGAAGCGCACGCGCGGCCAAGGGTCACGGGGAGGGGCGGCAAGTCGACGAGGGGGTTGCGGACGACGCTCAGGAGCTCAAGGAGTCGATCAATGCTCGCGGACAAGAGGAGGAACTGGACAGGAGCGAGGAAACGACGGTGCACGGGCGCGCGTTGTGTTCGACGACGCCTCAACGAGGAAGCAAACAAAGGGGGAAACAGGTCAAGGCGCACGGCGACGATAAGGCTGAGCTGGTTGACAAGCTTGGACGAGCCAGAACCAGCTGGAGCTGCGCCACTGTGGCCAATAGTGGCGAGACCACCGATTTGGCTGGCACCACTCGTGATCACCATGGGCATTGCACTCTCTGGACACCTACATCGTGCCAAACCTTGTCATCAGTGGAGACCTTCCTAGGCTCATTACAACTGAGGTGATAGAACGGGCAGAAGTGTCGGGAGTAGAGGGAAATAGGCTCGACAAGTTTGCTGTTGCAAAGTTGGCAACATCTTGGTGATCAACATAGTGAGCGTAAGGGCTAAACTTAATGTCTGGGAGGTTTAGGATAGCCAGGACAACGGTTCTGGGAAGTTGGAAGGGATTTGGGCAAGTATTTAACATAGTTGAAGTGCAACTGTCAAATATGGCCCATAAAACAAATGAGGAAGAAACACTCACTAGGAGTGTTGGATTGGGCTACAACTTGGCAATTCCTCATGAATTGGTCATATCTAGATTCTGAAAAAATATCATACCAAATTTACGTGCCAAATTGGTACTTGCTTCACAAGCATCACTTTTGACCAAAACTTGAGAAACTTCTAGGAAAATATTGGCTACATGGAATGAGCCAATCTATTGGTTAGGAGGGTTATATGGATAAGATAAGGCTTGGGAATATTTTCAGCCATAATGGAGCAAGCAAAAATATACTTGCTTCACAAACTGAAAATTTGGACAGACCACAAGAATTGCTCCTGTGCTCACATAACTTAACTAAATGAGCTGAATTTGGGTGGATGCTAATGATTTGGGATACTTGAGAGGATGGCAAAGTTTCTTCCCATTTGGAAACTCTATGAAGGTACTTTCATCACAAAGTTACAATCTGGTAAGAAATTTTGAAAACTTGCACAGGGAGCTAGGATGGTTAGATTGAGCTCATTTTTGGTATCCATGGGTGATTTATCAAGGTAAATCACCCTGCTAAATTGCAGCTCAAAAGAAATTTGGAATAAAGCACTTCCTTTGCAAAATTTCAGAGAAGGCAGAAAGTTGCATTGGATCATGTGCCCAAATTTTTATCTGTGGAACATGAGATAAAGATGTAACTAGTGATTATATAGCAAGGACAAGCTCCACAATTTATGTGAGAATTTTACCTGCTATAAAAATAGTAGTTCCTTTAGAAAATGGCAGAAATGCAATATTGGCATTAAATAGGAAAAGGCAAATTTCCTTATTTAATTATGGCCAATATAATTGCTAGAGTTTGGATTAGGCATAAATATGAACTCCACCAATTCACATGAATTTAGGAGATGGCTAGTTATTCCTTTGTATTTTATTCCTCAAAAAGGCAAGAAAAGGAATAAATCATAATTCAAAAATATTGCATGGGACTTGGCAATATTTTTGCATATCCAAGGTTGAGAAGGATAGGAGGATCTCTGGGAACAAATGGGATGATCAACAGATCAAGGAAAATGATAGATCCTTTGTAATCACAAAGGTCATGATCAAATTCCAAAAATTTGGAATTAGGGCTTGAGAGGGTTTGGAGCTGATGCAAATGAGGTCTTGCCCACTGAAAAAGACATGAGCAAGGTTTTGAAAGGTTGGAAATGACAAGAATTCTCAGAGTCATTGTCGGGTGGTAGGTGCGACATATGCCAACGGGTGGCTTATCATTGTGGGAGCCAATAAGACATCGCCGGTGCCTGGAAACTGGATAAGGCGAAGACATGCATCTTAAGCAAATCTTACCCGTGTTCGGGGCTCTCCGTGGAGATAACACCCCTAGTCCCTCTGTGGGGTCTCCGCATGATCACTAGATCGACAAGTGGCTCTGAGGGGCTCCTTGAGCTGCATTTTGGCGAGAGAGGAGGAAGAAGGGCAAGGCTAGCTCTCTTCTCCTCTCAAAGTTGTGCCTAAAACTATCAAAGTCCAACCCTTTGCATGGGTGCCCTGGGGGTTTATATAGGCCTACTCCCCAGGGGTACAATGCTAATCCGGCTGGGCGTGGGTTCCAGCCGTCAGGGTCTACGTTCGCCGGCTTCTCCGCCGACCGTTGGGGCCCGCCGAAGGGTGGATCCCGCCGGCTTCCGGCTTCCTAGTCGACAGGTAGGTCCCACCGCTTGGGGGTCTTGTCCGGAGCTGGTTACTGTTTGCCTCACTCTTGATGACGAGGGCTTTGTCGAGGTAAGCATGGCTACAGTGTCGCAGCCTAGCGGGCTCTCACTGTAGCCTTACCTCGTCTTGTCTCCTTAATGGTGCGCATACTTTGAGGGAGGGAGTGAGCCGGCTGGTGAGAGCCGGCCACATCCCAGGCCAACTAGGGGAAGCATCGCAGCCTTCGGATGTCTCTCTGACCGAAGGGGCCCGCCGCCTGCGGGCCCTACCAACAGCCTGTCGTGGGTGAAGTCATGGTCAGCATGGTAACAGTGCCACGCCGGACGGGTCATGGTTGCCCCGTACGGTGTACTGTAGCCATGCGTACTCCAGGATTCGGGGGTGGCAGGCTTCACTGTTGCCACGCCCCGTCCCATCTTTGTTATGTGGGTGTAGACTTTGAGTGCACGTTCTTGGCCGCCTGTCGGGGGCCGGTTTCTTGGAGTCGGTCATGTCGTGGCTGGCTTCTTGGAGTCGACCCTCTCGCGGCTTTCTTTATGAGGGTTTTAGTGCCGGGCCGCCTTTCGGTAGTCGGCTTGTAGGATAGCCAGCTGGGGGACGGCAGCCCCGTGTCTTGACTGCTTGTAGGCTTGATCGGCCTACTATTTTTTGAAGAGCTAGGGGGAGCCGGCTAGGGTACCCATGGTCATTTACTCCGACAGTAGTCCCCGAAGCTGGTTGTGCTTCATGGCTGAAAGGGGAACGAGAAGCTCAATCAGCTTCCTATCCCGAAGAGCCGGCACCTAGGGGCTGGCTTTACTCATGCATGCCGTCTCGGCGAAGTTTCTTTCAAGTCTGAAGGCGGGAACTAGCTGGCATGCTAGCCAGGCTGCGGGCAGGCCGCCCGTCGCCCATGCGCCACATGGCACCCTTCGGCTGGGAGGGCCTGCCAGCCGACGCGCATGACGGGACGCCGCTGCAGACCGGGGCCCGCCACTTCCACGCCTCGGCCCAAGTGCGGATCTTTTGTGGCCCAAACTGGCCGCACGTCTTCTGATGACGGTTTCCGCTCCCCGTTAAGGCGTAATAATCGCGGGACTTGGGGGAGTGGACGCAGTTAATCCCATGCCCACCACGCCTTGCCTCCTCGACTTCGCCGCGCGAGGCTATAAGTAGGGGGAGGAGGGGGAGCGGCACACGCTCGCACGCTCGCCCTCGCTCCATCTTTTTCTTATCCTCCTTTCTCTCCATCACCGCAGCTGCTCTCCACCGCGCCACCACTCCGCCAATCTTCTTGGCGCGTCGTAATGTTGTCACAGCTGAACCACGCGCGCTCCGCCGCCGCGCTTTCTCCGTCGCTTCTCCGTCCTTATGGCTCCAATGTCCAGCTCCTGGGACGGCTCAAACGTCCATGAGGACCAGATCGACTTCCTCCGCAAGACGCGGCGGTTGCCGGGCAAGGACTACGTGCGGGTCCATTTCGCGCCAGAGAGGGAGATCTCGCCGGCGCCGGAGGAGGGCGAGCGGGTAATCTTCCGCTCGCACTGCCAGCGCGGCGTCAGCCTGCCCGCGAGCGGCTTCTTCTGCTTGTTTCTCGAGTTCTATCATCTCTAGCTGCACCACCTCACTCCAAACACGGTGGTGCTGCTGTCGGTCTTTGTCACTCTGTGCGAAGGCTTCCTCGGCGTCCTCCCCACCCTTGAACTTTGGGGGGAGTTCTTCCAGTCCAAGCTCGGCACCATCGTCGCGGGTGTGCCGGCTCCATGTGGCACCTTCATCGCCATGCGGAGATCGACGGCCGACAACCCGTTTCCGCCCATAGCACTGATCCAGTCGGTGAAGCTCTGGCAGAAATCTTACTTCTACGTGAAGAACGTCGCTCCACAAGGTGACTAAGTCAATCTGCCAGCTTACGTAGCCGGCCCACCGGCTGGGAGGAAGCCTTCGTGGTCCTACCGGGCCAGGTCCCTGATGCCGGCTGGGGCTGGCGCCATCGCCCGGCTCCGGGTGCTGATCTAGTCGGAAGGCCTGACCGGGTCCGACCTGGTAGCCACCTTCGTGGAGTGCCGGGTGCTCCCACTCCAAGGCCGCCCCCACCTAATTTGCCAGATGAGCGGCCGCTTCGACCCAAGCCGGCTAAGCACCAAGGAGATGCCTCACGACGAGGTATCTTACATGGTGAATTACATCGCCAACTACAAGCTCACCGAGGAGTGGCGGTACGGCAAGGAGCCGTATTCTCGCGTCAATCCCCCACCTGTGGTAAGCCTTCCTTCCTTTCTTCTTCTCTTGTTGCCGAGTTCTCATTGGCCGGCTTTTGACCAGTCGGCTTGTTTTTTAATCAGAAGCCCCTCCTTCATCCGTCGGCTAGAACCGCGGGGGCGAAACATGAGTTCACTCCCCACCGTGCGGCAGATGACTTGGACGACCCCGACATGGGGGCGGCCGCCCTTGACGATGACGCCATAGGGGGAGGCGGCGTGGCAGGCGGCTCCGGGCTCACCATCGGCTTCCAGGACTGGCTGGACGATGACGAGGCCGATGCTATTCCGTGCCGCCAGCCTGCATCTGATCATCAAGGCGCGGGCTCATCTGCCAGGCCGGCTGCACGGGGCGGCGCATGGAAACGTCGGGCGGCGCCGACTCTCTTCGGCAGTTGGCTGAAGAAGCCCCATGGTTCTGCGGCGGCGACCGAACGGGACGAGGCGGCCGCGAAGGCGGCCCGCTTCCACAAGGTGGTGAAGCAACTGCAGGCAGTTTTGGCGTAAGGGTTAATTCGCGCACGCCTTTATTTTTTCTCTTCAGTCGGCATTCTTCTAAGCCTTTTCTTGACTTATCAATCATGGCTCCGCTCTCTCTTGAGATGACTACAGCCGCCTCCATTGTCGAAGGGGCGGGAGGATCCGCAAGCTCCTGCCATGTGGACCCCCGTGCCGAGCTCCAAGCGGCGACGGAGCGGAACGCGCGGGAGGAGCGGGAGGCGGAGGAGCAGAGGGCGGCCGCCGCCAAGGAGTCTCAGGAGACGACGGCGGAGTCGGCAGAGGTGCAGGCCGACGTGGCGGCCAAGGCTCAGGCGGAGGCCGCAGCCGCGGAGAGGGCGGCGGAGGCCCTACATAGCCAGCCTCCACAACTCATCATCCCCCTCCGCACCGTGGCCCCCGATATCCCGGTGCCCCCTCTAGAGAAAGCCGACCGCGATCAGCCGACGATGGAGAGGGAGGAGGACGACACAGTCATCCTAGAGGGAGAGGCGGTACCGCCATCGTCGGCCAGGACGGGTCAAGGTGGCCGGCCCGAGGAGCCTCCTGCGCAGCCGGCTGGAGGCGAGCCGACTGTGGGGGCGGATCTTGTGGTCCTGTCGCTGGCTTGTCGGCGCGCAAGGAAGGCGACTTCGGAGCCGGAGCCACAGAGGGCCGCGGGCTCCAGCTCGTTGGCCCATGACACAGAGCGACCAGCGTACTTCGCGTGGTGGACGCCTTGGCGATGGGGCGGCCGTCTGAATGTGGCAGCACAGGACGTCCGGAGCCGGCTTCAGTCTCAGGCCGCCACGCTGAAGCAGTATACCCAAGAGTTTCTTGCAACGCGGTCGGCCATTCGGGTGAGTCTTCTTGCTCTTGATTTCTTCCGTGGGGGCGCGTTAGCGCACCCACTGGGTGTAGTCCCCGAGTTCTGAGTCGGCTGCTGAGCAGGCGGCTTGGAACTTCTTAGTAGACTTTGATTGATGTCTTGTTCTTACTCGCACCTTTTGTCCTATTTGAAGGACTATCACAACCTCCATGCGGCTACCTTCAACTCCCAGGCCCTGGAGATGCATCAAAAGACCGCTAATCTGATGGAGAGCCGGAGTAAGTGCTTCATTTTTTATCTCATGTGGAGGCGCATCAGCGCACCCACTGGGTGTAGTCCGTGAGATTCGGGCCGACTGCTGAGCAGTCGGGTCGGATCTTTCTTGACGACTTCTTCCTTATTGCTTTTTTCTTCATCTTCATATCTGCAGGGGCCAATGCCGACTTGAGGGAGCAGCTAGGTGGAGCTCAGACCGCCCTTCATGCCAAGGAAGCCGAGTGCAACGCCTTGGCTCAGGAACGTGATCGCCTGGCAAAGAAGCTGGCCGACCAGGAGGAGAATCACAAAGGCGGCCCTGAATACGGCCCAGGATAGCGAGGCCGCCCTCAAAGCCGAGTATGAGACCAAGGCGGCGAGCTGGGCCGAGGCAAGGCAGGCGCCGAGCGAAGGTTACGGCCGGATTGAAGACTTGATTGACGGTAGGCCGCCTTTTTCTTCGTTCCTTTGCTCGCCCCTGTCATCTGGTCAGTCTTCTGATTTGTTCTACTTCTTTCTTTTTTGGGCAAAATAATTCCCGGTTACTCCGTTGCCGCCAATCAAGCCATCGAAGCTCATCGTGAGGCTCGGCGGTAGACTGGGGTTGAGATCGCACTGGACGTCGGCCGGTCGCTTGAGGAGCAGCTTCTGGGAATTCAAGCCCGCCTCTAGCCGGCTTACCGTATGCTCCACCGTCTTCAGCGTGCCGGGGCACAGGTGTTGGCCGCCCTCTGGCCCGGCGAGGTGGTTCCCCGCACCCCCAGTCGGACTGCCGACTGGCTGGAGGTAGCACTCGGCCGCTTCGAGGCCTGGAAGGCTTCTGCAGCCCGGTCCGGGGCTTGGCGGGCGCTAGAGTTCGTCCGGGCTTGGTATCCTGGGCTGGAGTTGGCCCAGCTACGCACCTGGCGGTAGGAGGCTGGCGAGGAGCTGGGAATGGTGCGGCCGGCTATCATCCAGCGTGCCTCAGCGATTGCCGACTTCACCAACACCAGCACCTTTGCCCCTGAGGTGGATGAAGACGGCGTCGCTCAGCCGAAGGAGTGGTTCAGGCTGAACCCGGCAGACGGTGAGGACTCGGCGGAGGAGATTGATTCCAGCGATGAGGGCGAAGAGGAAGAGGAGGAGGATGGTGGAGACACTGTGCCAGACGGTGGAGAACCAACCATCCTCAGCCTGATCGTGCTTCCAGCAACAAGGCGCGTGCGAACGCGCCGCCTGTAGCGGGTGACAATCAAGCCGAGACTCGCCAGCCGGCCACTCCTCTAGCCGACACTGCCTTCTCCACCAACCTGCCCGACTTGCATGTTGCTCCCTTGGCCTGACTCACCGTCTTTACTTTCCTGCCCGTTACTCTTTGAACAATTTTTATTATCTTCGCGCAGTTCCACCCACTGGGAGTGTACTCAAACTATGTTGAATGCTGGCCTTTTGAAGGTCTTTTGTGTAAATATAATCATGCATGTGCTTGGCTTCTGTTCATATTTGCTTTTCATCTTTAGGCTTTTTCCTTTGCCGCCGTCCCTTGGTCGCCGCCTTCCCAATCGGACAGCTGCTCTACAGTCTGTGGCTGGGGAAGGGCTTGGCCATTTTGGGAGGACAAATACTCGAGCTTTTTTAGATTGTAGCAAGGTAAGAAGGGAAGCCGGCCAGCTGGCTGCTCTGACAGCCGGTTGGCGGTGGGGGGGGGGGAGCCTGGCTTGTGTTATACAAGTTCGTTAGTCCTTAGCCGTTTTTCGTGTGGGCATCCATTCCTGCCTTTGGCTCTTGCCAGTCGGACAGTCTATTCTTCGAGCTGCGACTTTCAACAAGAGAGGGCTTGGGTGTCGGCACACTACTTGTCTGACTACAGGTAGAACTTGAATATAACTCAAGGCGGCAAGTCCCCAAGTGAGGGATCGAAGAAGGTGAGAGTGTCTAGAGGGGGGGTGATTAGACTACTCGACAAGATAAAAATTCTGTCTTTTAGCAAGGACAGATTTTGGCAGATTTTGCATAACACACAAGTCAAGTAGCACACTACACATGCAATTCTAGAGTATGGGCAGCGGAAAGTAAATTGCACAAGTAGTAAAGAGAAGTGGAGAAGATCAAACGCAATTTGGAGACACGGTGATTTTTCCCGTAGTTCCGATAGGTGGCGCTATCGTACATCCACGTTGATGGAGACTTCAACCCACGGAGGGTAACGGCTGCGAGAGTCCACGGAGGGCTCCACCCACGAAGGGTCCACGAAGAAGCAACCTTGTCTATTCCATCATGGCCTACGCCCACGGAGGGCTAGCCTTACTCGGGGTAGATCTTCACGAAGTAGGCGATCTCCTTGCCCTTACAAACTTCTTGGTTCAACTCCACTTCTCAACGACGGAGGCTCCCAAGCGACACCTAACCAATCTAGGAGGCACCACCCTCCAAAAGGTAATAGATGTTGTAGATGATGATGAACTCCTTGCTCTTGTGCTTCAAATGATAATCTCCCCAACACTCAACTCTCCTCACTGATTTGGCTGTGGTGGAAGAAAGGATTGAGTGGAAAGCAACTTGGGAAGGCTAGAGATCAAGCTTCATATGGTGGGAGTGGAGCAACTTGATCTAAACACAAGGGTAGGTAGTTCTCTTCTCGAAATGTAAGGTAGGAGTGGTAGTTCTTTTCGATGGCTCTCTCCACGAATGAAGAGGGGTGGAGGGTATAAATAGCCTCCACACAAAATCCAACCGTTACACACATTTGAGCAATCTCGGTGGGACCGAAGTGGACAACTCGGTGAGACCGATAGTTCAAATAATGTGAACGTTGGGATTTTCGGTGGGACCGAATATAGAATCTCGGTTACTCCGATTTGTGCAATGACAAGAGCATGCCAGTTTCGGTGGGACCGACTTCATCATCTCGGTGAAACCGATTTGATGATGTATGTTCTGAACCTTGGCAACTCATGTTTCGTGAGACCGAGTTCGAATCGGAAAATCCGAGTTTACTAGGGTTTGGCTTATGGCTGAGGTGGTTCATCTCGGTGTGACTGAGTTTGGAATATCGGTGGGACCGAGACTACTTATGAGTGTATATGGCGGTGAAAGTTGCTGATAGTTTAGGAGATGTATCACTAAGCACTTGAGCAACCAGATCATCATCATAACCTCATCCCTTTTAATAGTATTGGCTTTTCCTATGGACTCAATGTGATCTTGGATCACTAAACCAAAATGGAGTCTTGAGCTTTTGCCAATGCTTGTCTTAGCATTTTGAGGGTCCACTTCTTTAGTCCTTTTGCCATGCCAATGTGATTGAATTTCTGAAACATACTTGATAAAAGCATTAGTCCAACCACAAAGTATGTTGTCATTAATTACCAATACCACCCGGGAGCAAATGTGCTTTCAATCTCCCCCTTTTTGGTAATTGATGGCAACACACTAAACAAGACATCAAAGCTTATTGAAAGAAAGACAGAATTATCACGAAAGCTTTGACAAACATGTAGTACACAGGCTCCCCCTACAAGTGTGCAAGATTTTCATAAATTATGGTTTTGGACTACCACAAGCACACAAGAGAGATAAGCAAGATGTGCTACATGCAGCTTGGCTATATGCATCAGAGCAGATGAAAAGAAGTGAGTGATAATGCATATGTGCATGGTGATTTCTTGCAAACAAGTATTCACAAGCAAGTCACCATCATGCACATTCGCAAAGTGCATATACTTACCTTGAGGTTCCTTGGCATTGTACCAAGAGATAAACTTGGGAAAACAAGGTTAGATAACACAAGAGTATTTCTTCAACCAACTGCAAGAACATCAAGAGTACCAAGCCAGGATGACATGTATAAAGAGTGTCTCATATTGAGCACAAGCTTGAATCAGCAAACATGTCTCCAAACTAAAAGATTTTCAATGAACTCTGAGAGATTTTGCTTTCCATAAGATATCAATTGTGGAGATTCCTCTCCCTTTGAGTTCTCTCAGATCAAGGGGTTTGATGGAAAGAGCAAAATCAAAAGAATGATGCCAAATGAGAATGATGCCAATGGTAATGTCCAATGTGAAACACGGCAAGAAATTCTCTTATAAGGAAAACACAAGCAAAGCTTTGATGTGATTCTTTCCCCTTAAGGTAAGATTGCTCTTCTTCTCCCCTAAATCTTCTCTTCTCCCCTAAGTCTTCTCCCCTTGACATCAAGTGCCGAAAAGGACAGCAAACTAGGAAGGTCGGGGAAGATGGAAAGAAAGAAGTGGGATCCTTAAGAATCACAACAGGCAAAAAGGAACATGCATAGAGAATCATTGAGTGGATCTGCAGAAGATGATATCCTCGAAGAAATAAATCGGTGACACGAATTAAGATGGATCGGTGGGTCGAAAGTCGGGACTTAGGGTAGATCCTTTTCGGTTAGACCGAAATATTTAAATCGGTGACGCCAAGTTTAATTCCAAGGAAATACAGAAATAATTCAGCTCACTTTGAGGAATGTTTCAAAGGATTTGCAATGAATTTGTGAATGATTTTCGAGGAATTGATCGAGCTGAAGGATATTCACAAAGATGTAAGAATAGAAATGAAAAAGATTCCTAGATGAAGTTTTTTGTTTTTTAATGAAAACTCAATGAGAGAACATAAGAGAAAATAGAAAGACTCCAAAACATATGTACTTCATCTAGATAAAGGTCGCGACAAGGTCACCTATGTTTGAGTATATTGACTTAGGAGTCGAATGAGGACATTTGATCATAGGTCATACTCATCATTTAAGCTCAAAATGGGGTTGCCATTTTTCGATTAAGCATTCGATGTGATCACATCTTATGAAGCTGCTTGTACTCATGACTTTGAGCAAAGCTCCTTAAAGATGTGAAGAATCATACCTTGGGCTTGTTGTTGCTTTGTTCATGTAGGTAAACTTGATGTAGGTGCTCATTGAATGTGAAGTTGGAGCGCCATTTCCACTTGTGTAGTTCATCTTCCTACATGGGTTAGGCAAGCAAGGAAATACTCAAGGATATCCAAGATGACAAGAGTGAAATACTAGATGTATAAGATGTCAAAAGGATATGTGGAATTTTGTTCCTTGAACTCAACATCCCAAAGGGCTAGATACTTGGTCAATGACAAGATTACTCATGATTTGAGTGTGTGGTAATCTTGTGGAATGTAGATCATCCAAGTACCGCAAGGAGTTAGATGCAATACAAGGAGGCAAATGTGTCCAAGACATATGATCACCATCATAAGAGAAATATCAAGGATTAGTCAAGTGGGCTCATGCCTTGCATGCATCAATGGAGTTCTCACTCCAAGTTTGAAGCATCAATGATGTTCAACTCACTCCTTAAGCGACAAAACACCTTCTCATCAAGAGGTTTTGTAAAGATATCAGAAGTTGTTTGTCATCGAACATGCTTAAGATTGATGTCACCCTTGGCAATGTGATCACGAATGAAATGGTGACGAACTTCAATATGTTTCGCTCGAGAGTGTTGCACGGATTGTGTCCAATTTTAATCGCACTCTCATTGTCACAAAGCAAGGAACATGTCTCACATGTATCCCATAATCCTTAAGCGCTTGTGTCATCCATAGCAATTGAGCACAACACGAACCAGCAACAATATATTCCGCTTGGCAAGTGGATAATGATACCGAATTTTGTTTCTTGGAGGACCAAGATACAAGGGATCGACCAAGGAATTGACACGTACCAGAAGTTGACTTTCTATCAACCCTGTCACCGGCATAGTCCGAGTCGGAATAGCCAACAAGGTCGAAAGAGGCCCTCTTAGGATACCAAATGCCAAAGTTTCGTGTGTGTATCAAATATCTCACAATCCTTTTAACAGCTTTAAGATGACATTCTTTAGGGCTGCTTGATATCGAGCACACATGCATACACTCAACATTTTGTCAGGACGAGAAGCACAAAGATATAGTAGAGAACCAATCATAGATCGGTAAACCCTTTGATCAACGGGTTCTCCATCTTTGTCAAGTCATTATGTCCACTTGTAGGCATGGGGTTCTCATACCTTGCTTTCTTGCATGTTGAACTTCTTGAAGAGATCCTTGGTGTACTTTGTTTGTGAGACAAAGGTACCCTCCTTAGATTGCTTGATTTGCAACCCAAGGAAGAATTTGAGTTCACTCATCATGGACATCTCATACTTCTCGACATGAGCTTTCCAAACTTCTTGCTAAAATGAGGGTTAGTTGAACCAAAGATAATATCATCAACATATATTTGGCACACAAATAGTTCACCATTAACCCTTTTGTGAACAGCGTTGGGTCTATCTTTCCAATCTCAAAGCCTTTTTCAAGAAGAAAGCTAGTCAAGATTTGTACCAAGCTCTAGGAGCTTGTTTAAGACCATAAAGAGCTTTGTGCAACTTGTAAACATGATTAGGATTTTTGGGATTCACAAACCGGAGGTTGTTTCACAAATACTTCCTCCTCAATTTCACCATTTAGGAAAGCACTTTTGATATCCATTTGATAGAGAGTAATATCATGGTGATTGGCATAAGCAAGAAGAATGCGAATGGACTCAAGTCTAGCAACGGGGCATAGGTCTCACCATAGTCCATACCTTCGACTTGTGTGTAACCTTGAGCTACGAGGCGAGCCTTGTTGCGGATGACTTGTCCATCTTCATCTTGCTTGTTCCAAACACCCATTTGGTTCCAATGACGTTTTGATCATCCTTGGGCTTTCTACCAAAGTCCATACCTTGTTCCTCTCGGTTGTGTAATTCTTCGTGCATAGCGCTCACCCAATCCGGGTCTTCAAGTGCTTCTTCTACCTTCATAGGTTCAATACTAGAGATAAATGAGTAATGCTCACAAAAGTTAGCTAAGCGAGTTTTAGAGCGAGTAATTCTCCCGGAGTTGATGTCGTTCATCATTTGTTCCACGGGATGATTTTTCTTGATTCTTGCTCGGACTCGGGATAGCTTTTGTTGAGGTTGTGGCTGAGCTTCCTCATCATCTTCATCTTCCTCTTCTTCTTCTTCATTGTTGTTGGTGTTGTCTTGAGGCGGTGGAGAAGGAGGTTGTGGTGGATCTTCTTGTTGCACTTCCTCATCTTGGTGAGTTCCACTTGTGGAGGCCTCCATGTTGCCTTGAGGTTCATCTTGCCGTGAGGTAGGGGGCTCCACATATGTAGATGAGGTACTCTCCTTCACTTCCATGGGACGGATCTTTCCAATAGATAAATCTTGGATAGCTTCCAATGGGTCCTTGTCTCCTACATCAATAGGCATTTGCTCTACTTATGAGCCATTAGATTCATCAAACTTCACGTCTACCGTCTCTTCAACCTTTCGGTGAAATTATTGTAGACACGGTAGGTGTGGAGTTTGATCCATAACCAAGAAAAAGCCTTCATGAGTTTTAGGAGCAAATTTAGACCGACGATGCTTATCAAGGATATAGCATTTCAACCAAAGACACGAAAGTATCCCACTTGGGGTTTGTTACCGTGAGGAGCTCAGATGATGTCTTGCCGAGGAGCTTATGAAGATAAAGCCTGTTGATAGCATGACAAGCTGTCTCGACCGCTTCCCCCAAAAATGCTTCGTGTCTTGTATTCATCAAGCATCGTTCTCGCCATCTCTATGAGCGCTCGGTTCTTCCTCTCAACAACTCCATTTTGTTGAGGAGTGTACGTAGTCGAGAACTCATGTAGAATCCCTTCCTCATCGAGAAAAGAGTCTACATTGGCTTTCTTGAACTCCGCTCCATTGTCCTCCGAACTTTCTTGATCTTCACCTCAAATTGATTTTGGGCCTTTCGCAAAGGTTTTGAAGATTCTCTGAACCTGCGATTTGTCATCAAGGAAAAATACCCACGAATCTGGAATAATCATCAACTATAACTAGACCAAAGGAGTTACCACCAAGGCTTTTGTAAGCATTGGGACCAAGAGATCCATATGAAGAAGCTCAAGCGGTCTCCTTGTGGTCATGATATTCTTCACGGGATGACTTCCACCTACTTGTTTTCCTGCTTGACAAGCACTACAAAGTCTATCTTTGTCAAAGAAAACATCTTTAACGCCAAGAATATGATCACCTTTGATCAGCTTGTCTAGATTACGCATACCAACATGTCCAAGCCTTCTATGCCATAACCAACCTTTAGAGGATTTAGCAATGAATCAAGCTCTAGGTTGGGCTTTCTTAGTGAAATCAACAATATATAGATCACCTCTACGGATACCGGTAAACGCCATGTTATGATTGTCACGATGAAAGACTTGGCAATCTACTTCGGTGAATAGCACATTGAATCCAAAGTCAGCTAATCTAGACATGGAAAGTAAATTGTATCCAAGAGATTCTACAAGCATGACATTTTGAATAGAGCTATCATGAGATATGGCCACCTTACCAAGGCCAAGTACCTTACCCTTGGAGTTGTCTCCAAAAGTCACATACTTGCGTGGACCATCGTTCTTTGCAAGCTCTCAAACATGTCTTTGTCTCCGTCATGTGGTCGGTGCATCCACTATCAAGAATCCACTCTTTTCCGCCGGACATGTAGTCTCTCGATTTGCCATAAGATTGAGACTCTTCATGATCTTGTCTAGCTCGGTGTCCGAATCGAGTAATCATCATCATGCTCATGCTCATCATCATATTGACCCATAGATTGTTCATCATCAACACCTAGGTCAATTTGATAACTACTTGCATTAGTTTTGTCAATGTGACAATAATCATCGGAATGCAATACAAGAGCATTTCTAATTAGAACATTGATAAGACCGGATCACCCTTCTTTTCATAAGATCACGAAGCTCAAAGAAGCATTTATCAAAGTTGGGATCATTAAAGATCATATCAAATTCAATAGTCTTGTATAGAATTTCATCAAGACCTCTCAAAGAGTAGTCCGGATAAAGTTCTTCCAAGAACTTCCACATAGCATAGGCGCACTCAAAGTTTGTAACGAGCTCAAGCAAGTTATCGGGTAACCCTCTAATGATAAGATTTACAGTCCTAAGGTTACGAAGCAAATCAAGCTCTTCATCCATGGTAGGGTGCAAGGGGTCAAATGGAGGCACATAGGGGGTCTCAACATATTTGCATAAATTGTATGTCTTAAAGATAATAAGCATTTCAATCCTCCACGAGTTATAGGACACTCCATTAAGAATAGGCACTCTATGGCTAAGACTCCCAAACGTGACACGCCCATCTTCCTCCAATGGTGTGTAAACCAAAGCAATGGAGACCAAAGCTCGATACCAATTGAGGGATCAAGAAGGTGAGAGTGTCTAGAGGGGGGTGATTAGACTACTCGACAAGATAAAAATTCTGTCTTTTATCAACGATGATTTTGGCAGATTTTGCATAACACACAAGTCAAGTAGCACACTACACATGCAATTCTAGAGTATGGGCAGCGGAAAGTAAATTGCACAAGTAGTAAAGAGAAGTGGAGAAGATCAAACGCAATTTGGAGACGCGGTGATTTTTCCCGTGGTTCCGATAGGTGGCGCTATCGCACATCCACGCTGATGGAGACTTCAACCCACGGAGGGTAACGGCTGCGAGAGTCCACGGAGGGCTCCACCCACGAAGGGTCCACGAAGAAGCAACCTTGTCTATTCCATCATGGCTCACGCCCACGGAGGGCTAGCCTTACTCGGGTAGATCTTCACGAAGTAGGCGATCTCCTTGCCCTTACAAACTTCTTGGTTCAACTCCACTTCTCAACGACGGAGGCTCCCAAGCGACACCTAACCAATCTAGGAGGCACCACCTCCAAAAGGTAATAGATGTTGTAGATGATGATGAACTCCTTGCTCTTGTGCTTCAAATGATAATCTCCCCAACACTCAACTCTCCTCACCGATTTGGCTGTGGTGGAAGAAAGGATTGAGTGGAAAGCAACTTGGGAAGGCTAGAGATCAAGCTTCATATGGTGGGAGTGGAGCAACTTGATCTCAACACAAGGGTAGGTAGTTCTCTTCTCGTAAATGTAAGGTAGGAGTGGTAGTTCTTTCGATGGCTCTCTCCACGAATGAAGAGGGGGTGGAGGGTATAAATAGCTCCACACAAAATCCAACCGTTACACACATTTGAGCAATCTCGGTGGGACGAAGTGGACAACTCGGTGAGACCGATAGTTCAAATAATGTGAACGTTGGGATTTTCGTGGGACCGAATATAGAATCTCGGTTAGTCCGATTTGTGCAATGACAAGAGCATGCCAGTTTGGTGGGACCGACTTCATCATCTCGGTGAAACCGATTTGATGATGTATGTTACTGTAACCTTGGCAACTCATGTTTTGGTGAGACCGAGTTCAGAATCGGAAAATCCGAGTTTACTAGGGTTTGGCTTATGGCTGAGGTGGTTCATCTCGGTGTGACTGAGTTTGGAATATCGGTGGGACCGAGACTACTTATGAGTGTATATGGCAGTGAAAGTTGCTGATAGTTTAGGAGATGTATCACTAAGCACTTGAGCAACTAGATCATCATCATAACCTCATCCCCTTTTAATAGTATTGGCTTTTCCTATGGACTCAATGTGATCTTGGATCACTAAACCAAAAATGGAGTCTTGAGCTTTTGCCAATGCTTGTCTTAGCATTTTGAGGGGTCCACTTCTTTAGTCCTTTTGCCATGCCAATGTGATTGAATTTCCTGAAACATACTTGATAAAAGCATTAGTCCAACCACAAAGTATGTTGTCATTAATTACCAAAACCACCCGGGGAGCAAATGTGCTTTCACCGGGCCGACTGATCCAACCCGGTGCTGGACGAGAAAACGAATGTAGTAACATAATCATAGGCATGATATTCATCATTCATAGATTAAAGAGGGTAGTCCCCGAGTGCTCCTCGGGGGGCCCGTTGTCTCGTACTTAATACAAAAGGTAGCGTGGTACATACTGCATTTTAACTGTAAAATCTTCGGAGGAGATTGGCGTTCCATGGTCGTTCCGACTCCTTGCCGGAATCATCCCTCTTGCGTGCCTTCGGCTTCTGCGCGTCGATCAGGTAGTAGGATTCGTTGCCTAAAGCTCGGCTGATGACGAATGGGCCTTCCCAAGGGGCCGAGAGCTTGTGCTGGCCGACTGTTCGCTGGATCAGCCAGAGCACAAGATCACCCTGTTGGAAGGATCTTGGCTTGACCTTCCGGTTGTGGTAACGATGATGGCGGACCGGCTGAGGGCTAACAGCTGGACCTCTTCCAGCAGGTCGACACTGTCTTCTTGCGCTTCCTTGGCCTCTGCCTCCGTGTACATGGTGACCCGAGGTGAGTCGAACTCAATGTCAGTTGGGATGACAGCCTCGGCACCATATACAAGGAAGAAAGGGGTGAAGCCGGTTGACTTGTTCGGGGTAGTGCGCAAGCTCCAGAAGATGTCCGGCAGCTCGTCGAGCCAACAACCGGCCGAACGCTCCAGTGGCACGACCAATCGGGGCTTGATGCCGGAGAGGATGAGGCCGTTTGCTCGCTCGACTTGGCCGTTTGAATGCGGGTAGGCAACGGACGCTAGGTCCAGTCGGATGCCCTGTGTCGCGCAGAAACGTGCCAGTGCTCCCTTGGAAAAATTTGTGCCATTATCGGTGATGATGCTGTGTGGTATGCCATACCGGGTTGTTATATCTGCAATGAGTGTCACGGTAGTCGGCCCATTCAGTTTCTTGATCGGCTTTGCTTCAATCCACTTGGTAAATTTGTCCACAGCGACAAGCAGATGTGTCATGCCGCCGTGCGCCATCTTGAATGCACCCACCATGTCCAGTCCCCAGACGGCAAAGGGCCAAGTGAGGGGAATGGTCTTGAGTGCAGAAGCCGGCAGGTGTTGCTTGGAGCTGAAAACTTGGAACCCTTTGCAGTGTTTGACTAACTCCTTGGCGTCATCCAAAGCAGTCGGCCAGAAGAATCCATGGCGGAAAGCTTTGGCGACGAGTGATCTTGAGGCCGCGTGGTGGTCGCATTCGCCTTGGTGGATGTCCTTGAGGATTGCTATGCCCTTCTCTGGCTCGACGCAGTGCGGAAAGTCTCCAGTGATGCTGCGCCTAACGAGCTCTTGGTTCATTATTGTGTATGCTCCGGCTCAGCGTTGGACTTGCCTTGCCGAGATCTCGTCAGTGGGCAGCTCTTTGTTTACTAGGAAGTTGAGGATAGGCTGGGCCCATGATGGAGCTGTGACCTCTTCTACTGTCAAAACGACTACTGCGACCTGGGCGGGTGGGCTGGGTGGGGAAGTGTTGGAGTCGGCCACCGCCTGTTGTGTCGGTGCAGTCCCCGGGCTGGCTACAGTAGTCCCTGAGCCGGGTTGTGAAGTCCCCGGGCCAAGTGCGACTACAACAGTCCCCGAGCCGCCTGTCGAAGTCCCCGAGCCGCCTGCTTGGGTCCCCAAGCCGGATCCGACTGCGTTGGGGTCAGGCGGCACGAAGATGGAATCAAATTCTGGAGACGGCTTGAAAGACGGCTTGAGGAGGCGTTGGAGAGAGACGCCGGTTGGTATAGCTTGTCGGGTGGAGGCTATTCGTGCCAGGGCATCTCCTTGCTCGTTGTCGGCCCGTGGCACGTGGAGGAACTCGCATCCTTCAGAATATCCGCTGAGTTGCTGAACGAGGAAGCGGTAGCTCGCCATGTTTGCGTCCTTGGCGTCCCAGTCGTCGGATGATTGCTGGACTACCAAGTCCGAGTCACCATAGCACCGGATCCGGCGGATGCCAAGTTCTTTGGCTAGCCGAAGCCCGTGTATGAGTGCCTTGTACTCAACCACATTGTTGGAGGCGGCAAAGTGGATTTGCAATGTGTATCTGATCTTGTCGCCTTTGGGAGAGGTGAGGACGATGCCAGCTCCCAAGCCCGTGCGCATCTTGGATCCATCGAAGTGCATCCGCCAATGATTGAAGTCAGGGGCAGGCGGCAGGTACTGGGTCTCGGCCCAGTCGATGAGGAAGTCGGCCAATGCCTGGGACTTGATGGCGGTGCGGGGTTGGTAGAAGATCGTGTAAGGAGCCAGCGCAATGGCCCATTTTGCCACCGGGCGGATCGTCGGCTGCCTATGATCTCGGCGAGCGGGGCAGTACATACGACCGTGATGGGGTGCTCTTGAAAGTAGGGCTTGAGCTTCTTGGCAGAGAAGTACACACCATAGCACATCTTCTGGTAGTGTGGGTAGTTCTGCTTCGAGGTGGACAACACTTCACTTAGATAATATACCGGCCTCTGGACTAATTGAGCTCGGCCTTCTTCTGGGCGCTAAACCACGATAACGGTGCTGACCACCCGGCTAGTGGCGGCAATGTAAAGGAGCATGGGCTCTTTCTCAGTCGGCGCCGCCAAGACAGGCGGCGTGGACAACATCTTCTTTAGCTCGTGGAAAGCTTGGTCTGCTTGGTCATTCCACTCGAAGTGAGTGGATTTCTTCATGAGTCAGTAGAGGGGGAGAGCCTTCTCTTCGAGCCGGCTGATGAAGCGGTTGAGGGAGGCCAAGCATCCGGTAAACTTTTGGACGTCTCGCAGCTTGGTAGGAATCTCCATTCTCTCTAAGGCCTTGATCTTCACCTGGTTGCATTTGATGCCGCATTCGGAGACCAGGAAGCCTAGGAGCTGGCCGGCTGGTACTCCGAACACGCATTTCCCGGGGTTGAGCTTGATCTGAAATCGGCGCAAGTTTTCAAATGTCTCTCTGAGGTCTTCCAGCAGGGTGCCGCGCTTCTCCGTCTTCACCACAATATCGTCTACATAGACGTGGGCATTTCTGCCGAGTTGCTTGAGGAGGCATTTCTGCATGCAACGCTGAAAAGTGGCACCGACATTTCTCAAGCTGAATGTCATAGTCAGGTAACAGAAAGCTCCGAATGGTGTGATGAAGGCGGTCTTTAGGTGGTCAGCTGGGTCCAATTTTATCTGGTGGTAGCCTGAGTAAGCATCCAAGAAGCTCAACAGCTCGCATCCGGCTGTGGAGTCTATCACTTGATCAATCCTTGGCAGAGCAAAAGGATCTTTAGGGCAGGCTTTGTTGAGGCTGGTGTAATCAATGCACATGCGCCACTGCTTGTTTTTCTTCAACACCAGGACCGGGTTGGCAAGCCACTCAGGGAAGAACACCTCCATAATGAAACCGGCTCCTAGAAGTTGGGCTATTTCTTCTCCGACTACTCTTCTCTTCTCTTCTGACAGGCGGCGCAAGGGCTGCTTGACCGGCTTGGCGCCAGATCGGACATGTAGCTTGTGCTCGGCGAAATCCGTCGGAACACCCGGCATGTCTTTGGGAGACCATGCGAAGATGTCCCGATTCTCACGGAGGAAATTGACGAGCTTGCTTTCCTATTTGCTGTCCAGGCCTGTGCCCACGACAGCGTGCCTCTCCGGGTGCTCCGGGTCTAGAGGTATCTTCTTTGTTTCTTTGGCCGACTGGAAAGAACATTGAGCCTCATATTCCTTGGGGTCGGGGGACAAGGCCGGCTGCTTGCCGGCCATAGCCACGACTCGGTCCAGCATCTTCTTCTCTTCAGCAATCATGAGGGACTCGTCCAGCTGGCTGCTGGCTGCCGCACACTCAGAGGATTTCTTGTATCTCCGGCTATGGTGATGATGCCATTGGAACTCGGCATCTTCATCTTGAGGTAGGCATAGTGGGGCACAGCCATGAACTTGGCCAGAGCAGGCCGGCCAAGCAATGCGTGGTAAGGGCTCTCTAGATCCACCACCTCAAACCATATTTCTTCTCGGCGGAAATTATCTTTGTCCCCAAGGAGGACATCCATTCTGATCTTGCCGATTGGTGAGCAGGACAGGCCGGGTACGATTCCGTGGAACACAGTCCGACTAGGCATGAGCTGCTTCGTCTTGATGTTCAACTTCTCCATGGTGTCACGATACAGTATGTTGATGCTGCTCCCGCCATCTATCAGTATGCGGGAGAAACGAGTAGCTTGCCTTTCTGTCGCGAGGGTGGCATCCAAAACCAATGCGTAGGAGCCGGGAGACGGCATCACCTCTGGGCAATCGGCCCGGCTCCAACTGATAGGCTTCTCCGACCAGTGCATGAAGGCGGGCCGGCTGCTGAGGGGCTGGAGGCGGCTGACCAGCAGGCGGAGGCGGCACCAGCCCTTCACCCATGGAGATTCGTGTGAGCCAATGGCACTTCCGAGTCATGTGGTTGGAGGCCTTCGCGCCGCTGTGGAACTTGCAGGGGGCATCAAGGGCTTGCTCGTAGGAGAAAGCCGGCTGCCAAGCCGGCCTGCCGCCCTTCTGCTTCTTGGGCGCGGGCCGCCCTTCGGGTTGTTCGTCTTCGTCTGTGGCCACTTGCCTACTGGTGGAAGTCGGCATAGGAGCCTTGCGCTTGTTGTCATTCTGGTACGGGCGTCGGTTGGAGTCTCCAGCTGGCGTCTTGGGAGCCGGAGCGAGCACCTTCCCGGAGGCGTCTACTCGGAGCTCGGTCTTCATTGAGGAGTCGGCCGTGGCGTATTTGTCTGCGATGACCAGCAGCTCGTCGAGGGTAGTCGGCTCGTCGCAGAGGAGTCGGTGCTTGATGAGGGTGCCTTCTCGGCACCCACCGGTGAAGTACTCTATGGCTTGAACCTCGTGCACCCCTTCGCAGGAGTTGCGGAGCTCGGCCCAACGCATGAGATAGTCGCGGGTTGATTCGTTGGGCCCTTGTACACACAAGGAGAGCTGTCGGAGCTTGGCAGCCCGTTTGTAGGTGCTGGTGAAGTTGCGGATGAAGGCTTCGGTGAAGTCCAGCCACCTGTTGATGCTGTAAGGCTTGAGGCTGTTGAGCCAGGTGCGCGCCGTGCCTTGGAGCATGAGGGGAACATATTTCACGGCAACACACCTGTTGCCGTTTGCTATGCGAACTGCGGTGGAGTAATCGATCAACCAATCTTCCGGCTTCACGGAGCCGTTGTACTTGGGCGTGTCTCTCGGGAGCGAGAACCCTTTGGGGAAGGGCTCGTCGCGGATGCGGGGGCCAAAGCAAGGCAGGCCGACATCATCTTCTTCTTCTAATGCCAGAGATCGCGCCAGGCGGTCGATCCGGTGGCGGGCGTCGTTCTCGCCAACTCCTTCGCGGCGGCCTAGTTGGCCACTGAGATTCGGATGCGTGTCAGGCGGCGGGGTGGGATATCTCTCCCCGCGAGGCAGAGGAGGAGGCGGATCGCCTCGTTGCTCCATAGCTCGAGGGTGGCCTTCTGCGTTGCGCTCGATGGTGATTCGAGTCCGACTGCGACTAGCAGCCGGCTCCTTTTCTTGCCTTGTGCGGGCTCCACCCGCCGTCGGTGTTCGTGACGTTGCGCCGTGCTCTCGGCGTGTGGGAGGGCTTTCAGCGCGGACGCCGGCTTCATGCCGCTTTGCGGCTGCGTCGATCAACTGCTGGATGCATCTGGTCATGTAGGGGAGCTGGTCGGCCCGCAGTCCATTCAGCTCGTCTATGACCGACTGGGTGGCGCGTAAGTTCTTGAGAGGCATGGCGTAGACTGGCGTTCTGCTCCCAGCATGTTGGCGATGGCCGCGCCGCGCTTCTAGATGACGCCAGCCCGGCTCGGCCCGTCGGGAGGTGGCGTACCGAAGGCGGCGCGGTCGACTTCGCGCTGGTGAGCCTCAGTGAGGCATCTCATGGTGGCTATCTTCTGGCCCTCCGCAATGAGGGCAAGGTGGCGTGCTTCCAGCGCCTCGGCGTCGGCGTCGGCATCGACTGGGATGGGGTCGGACAAGTCATGCAGCACCGCTTGTAGGGCGTCGTGGGCGTTCTCGCCAGAGGTGACTCCATGGCTAATGACTAGTTCCTCGGTGACTGTGCTGCCGCCGCTGTCGGCTCAAGGGAGAGGGTCGTCGAAGACCACCACGTTGGTGGGGAAGGCGTCAAGTGATGTCGTGTCGGAGTCGATAAGCATCGGGTCGGTGGATCCAACCGAATCCAAATCCACAGCAGGCTCACTAGAGACGTGGAGTTGGTCAAGGAGGCTGACGAGGCAGCTCTCGGGGCAGCCGGTGCCCGCGTCGGATGCGGGCTCGTCGGAGATGCGAGCCTCGCCAAGAAGATCGGCGAGGCAGCTCACCGTGCAGGCATCGTCGACACCTTGCAGCTCGTCAGGGCAAGCGCCATCGGGCGTGCCGGGCTGGCTACGCTCGCGGGGGAGGAAAAGGGTTCCCGTCCAAAATAAGTCTCCGGACGACGGTGCACCTGGCCCCATGGTGGGCGCCAAATGTCGGGTGGAAGGTGCGACATATGCCAACGGGTGACTTATCGTTGTGAGAGCCAATAAGACATCGCCAGTGCCTGGAAACAGGATAAGGCGAAGACATGCATGCCGGCGAATCTTACCCAGATTCGGGGCTCTCCGTGGAGATAACATCCCTAGTCCTGCTCTGCGGGGTCTCCGCATGATCACTAGATCAACAAGTGGCTACAGGGGGCTCCTTGAGCTGTTTGGCGGGAGGAGGAAGAAGGGGCAAGGCTAGCTCTCTTCTCCTCTCAAAGTTGTGTCTAAAACTATCAAAGTCCAACCCTTTGCATGGGTGCCCTGGGGGGTTTATATAGGCCTACCCCCTAGGGGTACAATGGTAATCCGGCTGGGCGTGGGCTCCAGCCTGTCGGTTCACGTCACGGCTTCTCCGCCGACCGCTATGCCCTTGAAGGGTGGATCCCGCCGGCTTCCGGCTTCCTAGTCGACAGGTAGGTCCCACCGCTTGGGGGTCTTGTCCGGAGCTGGTTACTGTTGCCTCACTCTTGATGACGAGGGCTTTGTCGAGGTAAGCATGGCTAAAGTGTCCCAGCCTGGCGGGCTCTCACTGCAGCCTTAGCTTGTCTTGTCTCCTTAATGGTGCGCATACTTTGAGGGAGGGAGCGAGCCGGCTGGTGAGAGCCGGCTACGTCCCAGGCCGACTAGGGGAAGCGTGTCCGCCTTTGGATGTCTCTCTGACCGAAGGGGCCCGCCGCTTGCGGGCCGTACTGACATCCTATCGTGGGTGACGTCATGGTCAGCATGGCAACAGTGCCACGCCGGACGGGTCATGGCTGCCCCGTACGGCGTACTGTAGCCATGCGTACTCCGGGTTTCGGGGGTGGCAGGCTTCACTGTTGCCACGCCCCGTCCCATCTTCTTTATGTGGGTGCAGAATTTGAGGACACGATCTTGGCCGCTTGTCGGGGGCCGGTTTCTTGGAGTCGGTCATGTCGTGGCCGGATTCTTGGAGTCGGCCCTCTCGCGGCTTTTTTTATGAGGGTTTTAGTGCCGGGTCGCCTTCCGGTAGTCGGCTTGTGGGATAGCCGGCCGGGGGAAGGCGGCCCCGTGTCTTGAGTGCTTGTAGGCTTGATCAGCCTACTATTTTTTGAAGAGCCAGGGGGAGCCGGCTAGGCTACCCATGGTCATTTACTCCGATAGTTATCTAGCAAACTCAGGAGAAAATTTTGAAAATGAGTGCCAGGAAGGAATAACAGCACAAAAATTGATAACCCAATTTTGGGGCTGTTACACTGATCTCAGTAGGTGTACAATTGAATATGTAGACGATGGTGAAGGCAACATAGTTGAAGTTCAAGATCCTATTAAAGTATCAACGAAAGGTGCAACTAAGGTAGAGGAGAACCGCCCTATGTCAAAAAATGATAGGCCACTTTTGTACGATGAGCTTAGAATCAAGTGCGGCGCTTGCAAATTTCTAGGGCACACCAAAGGCAGCAAGAAATGCAAACTAAATAAGAAGTAAGTTTTTGTACGCATTGTAGGCTATAATTATTTTTAACTTGTCATTCATTAACTTTTCCTATCTGTTATCATGTGCAGAAATGTGGTGGACGAAGAAGAGTAGAACACTTGCTAGAGTTATGTACGGATGAATCCAGTGATCTAGTAGTGAGGTGTTTACAATGTGTTACTGCAGACATGATATATAGGGGCTGTTTGGATGCTACCCTGGCCAGCCCTACCAAACCGTGGGCGAGCCAAAACTTTGGCGCAGCATCCAGCCGCCCACGCCCTGGCCAAGAGATGGCAACAAAATGAACTGGAGATGCCCGTGCAGCCAGGGCGTGCCAAATATTTGGTCATCATCCAAACGAGTACCCAGCACCTGGTCAACGTCCAATGTTTTGACATGGCAGCTGTTGGCTGGAATCCAAACAGACCCATACTCTTGCAAGAGGCCAGGACCTTGAGATAGCGCTTGTAGCATATATGGACTAAATAGGAGGCGGTCACTAGGGACTCTAATCATGGAAAATGGATAGCATTTTAGCCTTTGTAATGATGGCATCTTTTGTGTTGTCCACTCGAGTTGTATTATCTTAGAAAACTAGGTGATACCCCGCACGTTGTTGCGGGAATGTTTTGCAATATATTCATAGAGAATTGGTTACGTGGAACATGTATATGTTGTTGCGGGAATTTATCAATTACATGTTGTGGTGGACCTTTCTCCATGCATGTTGAATGATAAGGTCGCATACTTGCATGTTAAGAGAAATAGGTTAGTGAGGGGCTAGTTATTTAGGTATAGATGATGTAATTATGTGTGATAATAATTATTTTTTTCACTCCTTTGGGTTATTTACCCAAAACCAGCACACTTTGGTCTCGAGTATAGACTTGGTACCCAAAAACCCACCATTTTCCCCACAAAAGAAAAACCCACCATTTTATGGCTTCTTGTGTAACTCAGGCCGCTTGTCGCGATGACGTGGAGGGGGGCGAAGGATGCCGTTAGACGGTGCGACACATGGCTGCTCCCGTTGCCGAGCCTGTTTAACAATTTTAATTTTGATTACAGCCCGTTTAAACGGGCCGCGCTAGCCAACTCGTCGGGGCAGACCGGTTCTTCCCTCACACTCTCCACGCTCGTTCTGTCTATCCACTGCGATCGCCGTCGCCACCACCACCAATCCACGTCTTTCTGTCGGTCGCATTACGCCATGGTTTCGTGGAGCGACCAGTCGATCTCTTCTTCGGACGACGAATCCATGACTAGCCTGCAGGTACGCTCCTGTTATATAATCTCCAGATAGTGTTTGGCTTAGGGTTAGGGTTCTTCATTTCCGGTATTAAACATAGGGTGTTGATTTGTGCATTATCTATGTTGTTTAGCTTCCTACGACTATCCCTTGCTATGAATGGAGTGGCATCGCTCACGATCTGTCTTCTCGTTGTGTGCATCGAGAATCTTGCGTCAGGTTAGTTGCTTTTGATTCCTTGGACACTGGCAGATGTTTTCTTTCCTGTGGTCAGAAGGTATATTGTTCCGTACTGTAAATATATATGTTTACATTAGCTAGTGCTTGATTTACTTCGTAGTAATCCACTCTAATTACGTACAATTTCAATTAATTTGTGCATTTATGCTGTCTTTTTGATGGTCTAATATTTGTTTTAGCCCATAATAGCATATACTTGTAGTTAATTAATTGAACCATCTCTACATAATAATAATAATAATAATAATAATAATAATAATAATAATAATAAAGAAAATTGGGTTTCTAGTGGTCCGTCGCACCGTTTTGCAAAATAGCCCCTGTATTTTCTTCAAATCAACCCGCAGTTCAGACTTAAGTCACCCGAACCGTTATTTTACCGTTTTACAAAAAAGCCCCTATATTTTCTTGAAATCAACCCGCTGTCCGGACTTAAGTCACCCAAACCGTTATTTTACATTTTTTTGAAAACTCCCCTGACCTTTTAGGTAATTCATCTGCAGGTCATATTTAACTCAAACAAATGGTTTTCTAAATCAGCTATATCTTTTAGACCGTAACTCCGATTTAAACATGTTATATATGAAATTTAATTAGAAAAATATGTACAATATGAGTATGAGATTATTTTAAACTGTTAAGTATTTTTAAATATTATTTTAGAAGATATTAAAGTCAAACAAATGATTTTCTACATTATTGTATCTTTCAAACCGTAATTCCAGTTTTAACATGTTATATATGCAATTTGTTTAGAAAAACGTGTGGAATCTGAATATGATGTTAATTTTACTTGTTGATTAATTTTTAAATAATATTTTCGAAGCAAACTTATAATCTATAACACATGATCCGTTTGTCTTCCGTACCCGCGGCGATTGGGATTGCAAATAAACACCCACTATAACCATATAGGGAAAAGAAAACATCGATAACTACACATGCATACCTCTGAAAACATCACGGGAGAAAAGAACATATTTATCATGGCGAGTGTAAGAGAAAGCGAGAGAGAGAGAGAGAGGGAGAGGGAGGAGAGAGGGAGAGAGCGGCGCCTTAGGATTAACCACATTCAAACATGTTTTGGTTTGTGTGAATACTGAGTCCACCGCCGGTGAGGGTGAGAAGGAGGATAAGCGGCAACACAAATATGATGCCTCGCTAAAATAAAGGAGATGGACCTATTTGTGGTCTTGAGTTATGGTTGTTGGGTTAAAAGTGTGTGTTGTGATTTTTCTCACGTTGCAATGCACGGGCTCTTATTGCATGCTACATTTTTTGTTTATATGATTGACACCATATTTGTAGTGCATTATTGCATGTAATTGTAGTGCATTCGTGCATATATGATTCAGACTGTATTTTTTCATACTAGATGAAGAAGTGAAATGTAACTATGCGGAATGGGCAGACCCGTGGCTACGAAGTTCTGCCTAAGAAAACTGTGGAGCATGTATGACGAGAAGCTGAGACAGAATGTTAAGAATGTTGAAGAAAATTTCAAGTTAATTGGAGAAAAGAGGAGGATGGAGGAAGATTTGAGATTTTTCAAAATGGACTTTGCTAAAATGGTGGCTGACAAGGAGGATGCTCTCACACAGTTGGGCAATGCCAGATTGTTACTTAGCAATCTCAAAGAGGAACTAGAGAAGAAGAACATGGCAGACCATGATTGTGCCAATCTACATCAGGTCTTGAGGGCAAAGGCTGAGAAAGACCGGGAACGGGTGGTGCTAGAGAGACCAAGTGCTGAGAGAGAGGGACCAACTGAAGCAAGAGACAAAAAAACTCGAGTATAAGATTGCAGGTTTGCTCAAACAGAAACATGGGTACGTTGATAAGATCAAGAATCTGAAGGAGATTTGTGATGAATTTTAAGTATTTATCGTGGTTTATTGTTGAACTGAATAATCGAGTCCTATCTGCACTATGTGCATTGCCTTTGTGTAAGGCCTAAGTATGTATTGACTATGATTCCTAGGACACTGTTATGACTTGCAGATCAATTTGCTATCACTTGCAAATGCTGAAAATTGTAGTGAACTACGTGAGTTAGGGCAAGGCCAGTATATTATATTAACTTCTCTGGCCTGCATCCTAATGCGGGTGCTCGGCTAAATGCTGAAATTCTTTTGCTTCCACCGGAGCTCCTAAATCCTACTGATCAAGGGGTGGAAAGAGTTGAAGATCATGTGATTGACGGTGCTACTGATCCTGATCTTCATGATGCAGAAAAGGAAAAGGGTAACAAAAATGCAGCACAAAACGAATCATTTAAAGCTGTGCAACGTGATTTCATGCAACACAAGTCTGGCACAAGACACGAGGAAGATCCACCTGCGGACACCGATCCAGGGAGATCCAGCGGCAATCATGCGCATGGGATCCCAGGCGGATCCACCTATTCCACCCATCGCAGGATCCACAGGTGGCCCGTCTTTGTCCGACACGCGGGTTGTCTCCATCGAGCGGTCGGGCGGGACCAGACCTGGCGCGTCCCTCAGTGCCAAATGGCGCTCGTCAACTGGCTTGACCGCGCCTGGTCCGCGACACAATGATGACGCTGGCAGGCGGTTCCCAGGGCGTGTGTCGCCCATGCGTCAGCCGAATCTGTCGTTGTCTCGAGCGCCGGATCCCACACCGAATTGCACGACAGCCGAGGGGGATTCTCAGGCAGCATAAAAAAGGAAGACAACATCATCACAAATACTCTTCCATGGAAGAAAAGAATGAACACAACAGCAAAAAACATTAAGCTAGAACAAATGAAACGAAGAAGAAATGTATTGGTATGAAACGTATTGTCTGACTCCATTACACATACACATGTATACGTAAGCGACCAAAAATCCACACAAAATCCAAGGTATCCCGCTTATTATATGAAAGATAGAAAAAAAGTAGTCCATGCCCCGAAAACATGCTTCCGGACTTAAAAAAACGAGTAAAACTAGAATCTTGAATCATGTATGACGTCTTCATGCCTTGCTTTCCTTATTTAGCTTCACTTGGAGTTGATCATGAGACTCTTTGAGAGAAGCATGAACACCCTTCAAGACCTTGTGAGCCTTGTCAAGTATATAAAATTCTTCATTGAGTCTAGCATGGCCAACCCCAAGCTCGGCTTTCTCGGATTTAAGCGCACGAGTAAGAACAATAGCATGATCAAGATCTTTTTGCAAATTAGCATGATCAACATTGTGTGACTCCTCGATAGTCAAACGGAGATATTGCTCTTCTTTAGAACAATGGAAAGATCCACAATCTCATCGGCATAGTCACGACTATGCTCCTCCAACTTCGAGATAATATCCTCATGAGACTCAATGATATCATTGGCTTCACCAAGTTGTTCCAAGAGAGCAACAAAGTGCTTCCTAGACTCACCCTTGAGCTTGCTCACAAACTTGGTGAACTCATTCTGATCAATTTTCTCCACCTCACTATCATCAACACAATCTAATAATGAAGGAGTAGTAATGATGGTATTTCTGATTTTAGGAGTTACCTTGTTGATACCTTTGGCCAGGAGACACTTGGCAACGGTGTTTCTGTTGGGGGCGCCAAAGAGAGACACCTTGGAGGGGGAGGAAGTAGCAATGGCAATGGTAGTCGTTGTCATTCCTTCTCCCCTTGTATCTTCCTCCTCATCATCGGAGGGATACTCTTCATGTGCCACCAAGCCCTTTGGAGGAGACTTCTTGGTGAAGTTGTTCTTACTAGGGAAAGACTTGGCTTTATCATTGCGAATGAGTTTGCCACCATTGTCTTCCCTCTTCTCGTAAGGGAAATCCACCACAAAGTGACTCACATTGCCACAATTGTAGCAAGTTCTTACACGTTGCTTGTTCTTTGACCCACTTGAGTTGTTCTTGGAGAAGTTGGGCCTTGAGTTCCTCTTGTTGCTTCAAAATTGCCTTGACCCAAGAGCCATGTGCTCATGGTAAGCATATTTGGTGTCCTCAGGGCCACACTCCTCTTCTTCTTCCTCTTCTTCCGGAATGGCCTTGGACTTCAAATAAAGAGTAGGAGTGCTTTTCTTTGACCTGAGCCGAGCAAGAGAGCATTGTCGCCGGTCTTGTTCATGATGTTCATGGCAATAAACTCATACAACACTTCACTTCAGGTTAAGGAGTGAAAGTCTAGCCTTTGACGAATCACGGAAGACATGGCCTTGTTGAAGGGTGTGATGGCCTTGAGGAACTTGCTCTTGATCCAACTGTTATCCGTATCCTTGCTTCCATGTTCTTGGAGAGCAACCACTAGAGTAGTCACCCTTCGGTAAAGATCACACAGATCCTCATCTTCGAGCATCACGAATTCATCGGCCTCATCAAGGACCACTTCAAAGTTGGAACATTGGATGCTTGAGCTCCCCTTGTACATCGAAACAATGTGATCCCAACAATCCTTTGGATGAGTGAAAGGTCGTAGGTGCGCTAGGTCTTCGGGAAGGACCACTTCTTTAAGGATGAACAATGCAGAGTGATTGTATTGAGTGTCCACTTCTTCTATCGTGGAGAAGTTGTTTGGATCATGCGGGTAGAAGCCTTGCTCAATGATTCTCCAAAGGTTAGTTCAACAATGATTCAAATGAGACTTAATGTGGAAGACCCAACTAGCAAAATCACCCTTAACAAGCTTGGGAGGAGGGTCATGGATATTAATGCGAGCTGTGGGGACTGGTCCTCCATAGACCGGGGGAGGGGGAACCGAGGCAAAGGTTCCTGTCCCATTCTTGTCATGAGGGGAAGGAACATGAGTACATTTAGCCGCTTCCTTGGTGGAATTGGCCTCCGACTCCGATGTCGTGGGATTATCCACGAGCAAGGGATCGGGAGTTGATTTTATCACCTCAAGCAATTCTTTAAGCATGGACTTGACTTCGGCCATCATAGACGTCTTAAGTGAAGCCATAGATTTATTTAAGTCATCTCAAGTGATCGAGCCAAGTCCACGACCTCGGGCACTTCCTCCCCGGTGTCAACCATACTCTTCGGGTGGTGAAACCCTTAGTTAAGAGATGAAGCTCTGATACCAATTGAAAGGATCGATATGGTTGACTAGAGGGGGAGGGGGGTTTATAGGCAACTATCAATTTTTATCTTTTCTTAACAAATTAGGTTTAGCAAAAAAAGGTTGTCTAGATGAGCAACTAGCTGAGCAACCTATATGATGCTAACCACAACAACAAGTGCAAGCAAATGATACAACACAATAATAGCTTGCACAAAGTAAAGGGAAGAGATAACCACAAGTGGAGCCGGTGGAGAGGAGGATGTGTTACCGAAGTTCCTTCCCGTTGGGGGAAGTACATCTCCATTGGAGCGGTGTGGAGGCACAATGCTCCCCAAGAAGCCACTAGGTCCACCATATTCTCCTCATGTCCTCACACAATGTGAGATGACGTGATTCCACTAGTGGTGCCCTTGAAGGCGGCGACCGAACCTTTACAAACAAGATTGGGGTTATCTCCACAACTTTATTGGAGGCTCCCAACGATATATACAACAGGGCTTCACCACAATGGAATGTGGCTCCGAGGTGCGCTCAACCTTCTAGGGTGCTCAAACACCCAAGAGTAATAAGATCTGCAAGGGATTAGTGGGGGGAATCAAATTTCTCTTGGTGGAAGTGTAGATCCAGGCCTTCTCAACCAATCCCTCGAAAATCAACAAGTTTGATTGGCTAGGGAGAGAGATCGGGCGAAAATGAGCTTTGGAGCAACAATGGAGCTTGGGGGAGAAGAGGTAGGTCTTCTTGGAGAAGAGGACCTCCTTTTATAGTGGGGAAACCAAACCAACCGTTATCCCACAACTCAGCCCACAGAGGGCGGTACTACTGCTCAAGCGAGCGGTACTACCGCACCAGGCAGCGATACTACCACTAGGCCCAGCAGTAGTACCGTTGGGGATTTGCACAGAGCATGGAGAGAAGGGGCAAAGGGGAGGAGGCCCCCGAGTGGCAGTAGTAGAGGTGGTAGGACGGTACTACCGCTCGAGAGCGGCACTACCATGCCTACTGTCGCTCCTACTACCGCCCAACCCGACATGAGAGGCGATGCCCTCGAATCGAGGTTGTACCAGCGCAGAACAGGAGCAGTACTACCGCTTATGGTTACGTGCGATACTACCGCTTGAGCCATAAGCGGTACTATCGCTGGCTCCTCTCAAGACTCACTTCCGTGATAATGGTAAACTCCAAGAAAGAGGGAAGGAGATGGGGGTGCAAGAATGAAGTGTACGTGTTGATTCCACCCTAGCCTTTCCGATGCAGACCCCCCTCTTGTTAGTACGGTGTCTCCTACGACTCAAGTCCAGAAAAACCAAAATGAAAGAGACAACACCGTCTTCACTTTGAGCTCAGAGAGGAAAGAATCATCTCATGCCAATGAATGAATATCTGAAATGCTCAATGGACACGATTAGTCCGCAAATGCATTGTCATCAACCATCAAAAACACTTAGAGAGAGACTTTCCCTAACACCGGCGAATGGGAATCCTTTCGTCGTACGTACTTGATATAAAGCTTAGGGCGACGGCGAAAAGATTGCAGAGCTGGAGCGACCGGTGGAGGTCATCTCCAAGCTGGACAAGGCGATGGACAACAGAGAATTGTAAACCAAGAATTTAGTTTGAGAAATCTCTTGGAACGGAAACTGCTAGGATTGTGTTCTCTTCAGAGAACAATTGTGAGGCAGCACTCGAGGATGCTGTATCTAAGGGAGGGAGATGCCAATACTAGTTTCTTCACCAACATGCCCGACACCGACTAAGGAAGAATACCATTACAACCTTGCGACAGGAGGACATTTTCTTGACTGATCAGGAGCAAATTACCACGACGATAGACGATTTCTATGACAACCTCTTTGGCCAGGCACCAGAACAGGAATACACCTTGGACTTGGGGCTGCTTGGCATCCCAAGTAGGGATCTACCACATTTGGAGGTAGAATTCGTCGAAGAGGACCTGGAGAAGATGGTCAAGGATATGCCTCTGGATAAGGTCCCAAGGGCCGGACGGGTTCACAGGCCATTTCTTCTCGACATGCTGCCACAGCTCCTTGTCCAAATATATACTCCCTCCGTCCCAAAATTCTTGTCTTAGATTTGTCTAAATACGGATGTATCAAGTCACGTTTTAGTATTAGATACATCCGTATCTAGGCAAATCTAACACAAGAATTTTGAGACGGAGGGAGTATAAGAGACAAGGGATTTCCTATTTGGCGCATATGCGCCCACTTGCGAACCGGCGCCTGAAGCGCTCGCGCGATGGGCCGGCCCAATAGGTTTTTTCCTTCTCTGTTTTAATAAGCAAAAATACATGTGTTAGCTGTGATTCGAACCACAGACCTCGCACACATAGTACCGTGGGTGCTACCACCACGCCAACACACCTGATTCTATTTAGAATGAACTTTTATTTCCTTTTAGCTTTTCCCTTTTTCCCTTTTTCTTTTTTTCTTTTTTCCTTTTTCGATGAACTTTTTTTTCAAATCGATGAACTTTTTTAAGATTTGTCAACTTTTTTTCAAATTCGGTGAACTTTTATTCAAATCCGATGAACTTTTTTTGAATCTGATGAACTGTTTTCAAAATTGATTAACTTTTTTTCAAAATTCGATGAACTTTTTTCAAATCCTATGAACTTTTTTCAAAATTTGATGAATTTTTTTCAAATTCAATGAACTTTTTTCGAATTTGATGAACTTTTTTCAAAACCGATGAACTTTATTTGATTTCGATGAACTTTTTTGAATCTGATGAACTTTTTTTGAATTCGATGAACTTTTTTCGAATCCTTTAAACTTTCTTTGAATTTAGTGAACTTTCTTCGAATTCAATGAACTTTTTTTCAAAATCGATGAACCTTTTTCATTTTTTTGAAAGTTTTCTTAAAATTTTGATGATTTTTTTTTGAATTCAAGTTTTCTTTTTTGAGATAATTTATATTGAGTATATATTAATGTTTTATTGCACGGAATGGTTAACTAGAACTGTTTTCTTGTAGTAATTAACAAAGCTAGTTTGGTCTAGTGGTTAGTGAGGTGCACTCGCAGCAATCCCGTCCTGAGTTCGAAACCCCAGCGATCCTCATTTTTTATTGCTTTTTCACTTCAACAGCGAATCCAGTCCTGAGTGCAAGCGTGCGTTGGGCCGGCCCATGTCAGCGACGCTGCAGGCGCCAGCTCGTTAACGGGCGCCTGCAGTGCTGACTAGGATGGGAACTCCTATTGGACGCTCGCTGCGGCAAGCAGTCGGCGCTTCGCACAGGGCAGGTGCGAGGGAGCGACCGAGTGGGCCGGCCCGTTTAGCGTTACAGCAGACCCCGGTTTTTCCAGTTTCGGGAACCTTCTAGAAGGTTCCTGAACCGGCTTTTTCTTTTTCAGTTTCTTTTTTGTTTTTCGTTTTTCTATTTCTCTTCTTTTACTTTTTACTTTTTTCTGTTTCTTTTTTCTTTCCCTTTTTTTCTTTTCAAGTTTATTTTCAAAAAAAATCATAATTTCAAAAAAATTCCTGTTTTTCAGATTTTGTTCAAAAATTCAAAAAATGTTCCCATTTCACAAATTTGTTCATAAATTCAAAAACTGTTCCTGCTTTCAAATTATTGTTCTGAATTTTCAGAATATGTTCCTGTTTTTTAAAAAAATGTTCAAATTATTTTTATTCATTTTTTGAGAAATTTGAAAATTAATGGCATGGATTTAGAAAAATGCCTGTTTTCAAAAATTGTTCACAAATTTCAAAAAATGTTCTTATTTTTCAAGTTTTTGTTCATGGATTAAAAAATGTTCTTCTTTTTCAAATTTTTCAAAAAATGTTCTTTTTATTGAAATCATGTTCAGTTTATGCAGCTGAAAAATGTTCACCTATATAAAAAATGTTCGCACTTTCAAAAAATGTTCGAAGTACTAGAAAAAAGTTTCTGTTTCAACTGTTTGGTCATGTATATAAAAAATGTTCTCCTTTTAAAAATTGTTCTCAGTTAAAAGAAATTTGTTCTGAATTTCAAAAGTTGTCCCCATTTTCAAATTTTGTTCACCAATTCCAAAAAAATTGTTCACAAATTTCAAAAAATGTTCTTGTTTTCAAATTTTTGTTCATGTATGAAAGAATGTTCTTATTTTTCAAAAAATGTTCTTAATTTCTTAAATCATGTTCAGTTTACGCAGCTGAAAAACGTTCACCTATATAAAAAATGTTCGCACTTTTAAAAAATGTTCGAAGCACTAGAAAGAAGTTTCTGTTTCAACTGTTTGGTCATGTATATAAAAAATGTTCTCCTTTTGAAAATTGTTCTCAGTTAAAAGAAATTTGTTCTGAATTCCTCGAACATATTTTGAGATTGCGAACAAATTTTCAAAAACATAATTTGTTTTCAAATTAGTGAACACATTTTGAAATTCAGAACAGTTTTTGAAAATTCCAAAGTAAAAAAGAAACTAAACAAGGGAAAAGACGAACATTTTTTAAAAAGGGAACATTTTTCAAAATCTCAGAACATTTTGTTTAAAATGCAAACATTTTTTGAGTTTATGAACAATTTTGGAAAACACGACTATTTTTGAAAAAATGAATGTTTTTTAAAAGTGGGAACAATTTTTATAAGTTTACGAACAATTTTTGGAACATAAACTTTTTTAAAAAAAGTGAAAAATAAAATAGAAACAGAAAAGGAAAGAGAAAGAGAAAATAAAGTAGAAAAATAAACAGAAAAGCGTAAAAAAGAAAGCCAAAAACCAAAAAAAAGAAAAAACCAGTTCAGGGAACCTTCTAGAAGCTTCCCGAAACCAGAAAAACCCGGCTGGAAAACTCTAAAAGATTCCCAAAACCGGAAACGCGAACACTGTAAATGGGCCGGCCCAGTTCACGGTTCGATCGCCAGCTCTTATGCGAAGCCTCGACAGCTTGACGCAGAGAGCGTCAAATAGGATATTCCGACTAGGAGCTCCCAAGAGACAAAGTAGGTTGCGACACAATGTGCCCTATTGGGCCGTATATCCACACATGATTTGTAAGCAGTAACCTTGTGCGATGCTTGCATTTCGCCTACCAATTGTTTTCCAAAACCTTGTGCAATAAACCATGTCGCACAAGTTTATTTTCTAGAGAAACCGTGCCCAGTTTCCGTCTTGAATAAATGGTGTATGGGGAGAGGGCCGGTGGTGAATGAGGATATTTTTTTTTGGAAATCTACTAAGAAAAATATTCAAATATTGCATTACATACGAAATTAATGTAAAACAATACTTAGTACTGTATTTGGAGGGCTCCATTCAGAATATTTCAGCCCTTACAAATATATACAAGGTACTCAAAACATCAACATATAATTTGGAAGGGAGAGACTAATAATTAACTAATTCGACTGCTCGTCAATCGTCGCACTGGGTGTCGGCAATGAATGGCTGGCTGCAGCCCGAGGCCCCGGCAGCGTCGTCGTTGGCACTACACTTAGTGTCGATCTTGTAACGGTTGGAGGGTGGGGGCAGCATCACCCTTGTGCTCCACATTGCAATGGCGCTCCTCCTCCATCCTTGGAGGAGTCTCTAAGACTTGTGAACCAGAGAGTGCATCTCATAATCACTGATACACAACATGGACGAGGAATCAGGTGTGTCTGAATCAGTGCCGCCATCTGAATCCGATGATGAGCCAGGGGCGGGGCAACAATGAGGGAGGAGTCGCATGTGGAGCATAATTGGTGTGGAGTTAGCCGGCGGCACAATGTCGGGGATCCCGCTGGCCTGTGCTGGACCATGCTATTGGGCGGACTGCCCCCCTGTTAGCGACGGAATGGACTCGGAATTTGCCATCTCGTGAGGGACTTTATGCACTTGTAGTACACGGCAGGCGGCGGCGACACTCGTAGTACCTCGTGTGGGCACCTCGGGCGAAGCTTCTCGGATGACAGCGGCAGCGGGGATCCCTCTCCTCTCTCAGCGCACTGTGGCTCTCCGGCATGACTATGAGTGTTAGACTATGTATAGCTTCTGTACCTATGTACGTATATTGTACGTATTGTAACACATCCATTATATATAATGAGATAAGCCACCCTTAGAGGGTTGTGCTGGTTCCCCCAAAACTTATTGTCTCACATGGTATCACGCTAGGTAACGATTGTTTTCGCTTCTAAACCCTAATACCCGCACCGCCGCCGCCGCCGCCGCAATCACCGCCGCCGCCGCGCCACCGATCGCGCCGCCGCCATGTCGAGCGCCGCGACCACCGGTTCCACTGCTGCGGGCTTCCTCCCGGCCTCTCTTGCGGCCCTGCTCAACATCCCGCTCGACGCCGTCGCCGTTCCGGCTCCGATCGGGACCAGGAGCATCGGCTCCGTCTTCTCCACGCCGCCGGCACCCTCGCTTGGGCGCGATCTCGTGGTCCACACCGCGGCGCCACCGTCCGCTGCGGACTCCGCGGGCGTCGTCCCGCCGCTCCTGCCGCAAGCGAATCACACCGCCCCGCCTCTTCCCGCATCGGCTTCGGTGCCTCCGACTGCCTCCATGGTGTTTGTACCCCAGGCAGCCCCCTCGATGGGATCGTCTTCGCCGTCACCGTTTCACTTCGGTCATCTCATCACCATCAAGCTCTCCGCCAACAACTACATCTTCTGGCGTGCGCAGGTTCTCCTGCTCTTGGGGAGCCACTACCTGCTAGGTTACGTCGACGGATCGCTTCCGTGCCCGCCCGCACTGGTTGACAGCGTGCACGGTCCGGTCTACAATCCGGCCCATCGCGTCTGGATGGGGCAGGACCAGGCGAACCTCTCCTCCATCCAGGGGTCGCTCTCGCCGGCCGTTGCCGGACTTGTTGTCTTCGCGAAGATGTCTCATGAGGCCTGGACCATCCTTGAGCGCACTTTTGCAGCGCAGTCCCAGGCTCGTGTCTTTGCACTCCGTCGTCAGCTTGGAGAGTGCCAGAAGCTTGACTCCACTGCCACTGAGTTCTACAACAAGGTCAAGGGCCTCGCTGACACATTGGCCTCCATTGGACAACCCCTCACCGACTCCGAGTTCAACTCGTTTATTGTCAATGGTCTTGATGAGGAGTATGATGCCTTAGTCGAGATCATCAACGAGCGGGGCAACTCGACACCCATGCTGGCACACGAGGTTTTCTCTCGGCTCCTTCTCACTGAGCAACGGGTCGAGACACGTCGCTCCAGGGGCACTGGCTCCCTCTCGACCAACGCCGCCACCAAGGGTGGCCGCTCGTCTTCATCACCTCGGTCTCCCTTGGGGCTGCCACCGTCGCCCGTCTCGGCCCCCCCACCTACTGCGACCTTACCGAGGGCTGGCGGTCCACGTGTGTGTCAGCTTTGTGGCCGCGATGGGCACTGGGCCTCCAAGTGTCATAAGCGCTTCCAGCGAAGCTTCCTTGGTCTTGGCAATGACAGCAAAGATACACGCAACAATGCCTGTCAGGTCGCTATGGCTGATCGTCCCGCATCGCAGAAGCAACAGGGACACACTCAGTCCTACTCCATTGATCCCCACTGGTACATGGACTCTGGGGCGACAGAGCATCTGACCAGCGAGATGGGAAAGCTTCACACTCGTGAACCCTATCATGGCTCCGACAAGATCCACACCGCCAATGGAGCAGGTATGCACATCTCTCATATTGGTCAAGCATCTCTTCTCACTAGACATGCCAATAGGAGTCTTCAGCTTCGCAATGTTCTTCGAGTTCCATCTGTGACCCGTAATCTTCTTTCAGCTCCTAAACTCACACGTGATAATAATGTGCTTTGTGAATTTCATCCTTTTGATCTTTTTATTAAGGATCGGGGCACGAAGGACATTCTTCTTAGTGGGCGGTTGTGCCAGGGCCTCTACCGTCTGGAGCATCCTGGCGTCGCCCGCATTTTCAGTGGAGTTCGGGTCTCTCCATCACAGTGGCATGCTCGTCTTGGTCACCCGGCCACACCTATTGTCCGTCATATTTTGCGTCGTCATGAGCTTCCTAGTTTGTCTAGTAATAAAGATGTCGCAGTGTGTGATGCTTGTCAGCAGGGGAAGAGTCATCAACTTCCTTTTTCGGAGTCCAGTCGTGAGGTGAAACATCCTTTAGAACTTGTGTTTTCAGATGTATGGGGTCTGCTCGGACTTCATCGTGGTCATAATTACTATATCAGTTTGGTTGATGCTTATAGTCGCTTTACGGCTTTACCTTATTAAACGCAAATCTGATGTGTTTGATATTTTTGTTCAGTTTCAAAAACATGTTGAACGTCTTCTCAAGCACAAAATTGTTCATGTCCAGTCGGACTGGGGTGGCGAGTATCGCAACCTCAACTCCTTCTTTCAGTCGCTTGGGATAGCTCATCGTCTAGCATGTCCACATACACATCAGAAAAATGGTTCCGTCGAACGTAAGCATCGTCATATTGTTGAAGCTGGTCTTACTCTTTTGGCCCATGCATCTATTCCGTTTCGGTTTTGGAGTGATGCTTTCACCACTGCATGCTTTCTCATCAACCGTACTCCTACTCGTGTTTTGAACATGAAGACTCCCATTGAGGTTCTCCTTAATGAACAACCTGATTATACCTTTTTCAAGGTCTTTGGGTGTGCTTGCTGGCCACATCTTCGTCCATATAACAAGCGCAAGCTTGAGTTTGGTTCCAAGAAGTGTGTTTTTCTTGGCTATAGCTCTCTTCATAAAGGTTACAAATGTCTTCATGTTCCCACTAATCGTGTTTATATATCTCGGGACGTTGTGTTTGATGAGCATGTTTTTCCCTTTGCCAAATTTCCCGTGTCCACTGTCGAACAACCATCTCTACATTCATCCTCTGTTGCTTCTGACCAATTTGATGATGTTGCATACTCTCCTTTGTTGTTATCTAACCATGGTGCAGGTACCGGTCGTGGAGCTCGTTTGGAGCTGTTGGAGGATTTACCATCATCGTCGCCACCTTCTGGTGGGCACGTCGATCGCCCTATGCATGGCATCGATGTGCGTGCCCATGTATGGTCACCCGACGAGCCCGTCGCGCCGAGCATCTCCGCGGCTCGGCCCTCTTCACCAGCGGCCGCCGAGTCTTCAGCGGCTCGGCCTGTCACGCCGGCTACGCCCGTGGCTCGGCCCGCCACGCCGTCTTCGCCCGCGGCTCGGCCCGTCACGCCGTCTTCGCCTGCAGCTCGGGTCCTCACGTCGCCTTCATCCGCTGGGCGTCCGTGACACCGCACGCGCGCACGCCCACTATGCTCAGCTTCGCCATCGGCCCCGCTCAGGACGCCGGTGTCGCCAGCTGCTTGCGTCTCCTCTGCCGTTTCGCGATGGGCCGCCCTCTTCGTCGATCGAGCTCGAGGCTACCGTGACTGGCTCCTCGTCACCGGCTGACTCGTCAACGTCGCCGTCCTCTAGCCCGTTGCAGGCTGCTCCGTCGACCTCGGTGGTTCCTGTGTCACGACCACATACACGCAGTCGCAGTGGCATTTTCAAACCTAAGGAACGTAAGGATGGTACGGTTGCTTGGTTGGCTACTTGTCTGGCTGCTGCTGTTGCGGATCCATCTTCTGAGCCTCGCTCATATCAGGCTGCCCTGCGCATTCCACATTGGCGAGAGCTATGGAGCAGGAGTTTCATGCTCTCCTTCGTAACAAGACCTGGACTCTCGTTCCTCCACCACCACGGGTAAATGTTATTGATTCAAAATGGGTGTTCAAAGTGAAGAAGCATTCGGATGGATCTATTGAGCGTTACAAAGCGCGACTTGTTGCTCGTGGTTTTCGGCAGCGTCATGGTCTTGACTATGAGGACACCTTCAGTCCTGTCGTCAAGCCTACCACTATTCGGCTTCTTCTATCCATTGCTGTTTCTCGTGGTTGGTCACTTCGTCAACTTGATGTGCAGAATGCTTTTCTACATGGTTTTTTGGAGGAAGAGGTTTATATGAAACAGCCGCCTGGTTTCTCTGATCCTGATCGTCCTGATTATATCTGTCGTCTTTCCAAAGCACTATATGGTTTGAAGCAAGCTCCTCGTGCCTGGCATGCCCGTCTTGCCTCTGCCCTTCGTGCTCATGGGTTTGTGCCGTCCACTGCTGACACTTCATTATTTCTTCTACAGAAGCCAGAAGTCACTATGTATCTTTTGGTATATGTCGATGATATTATCCTTGTCAGTTCTTCTCAGTATGCTGCTGATGCTCTTGTCTGCTCTCTTGGTGCTGATTTTGCGGTCAAAGATCTTGGGAAGCTTCACTACTTTCTTGGAGTTGAGGTCACTTCTCGTGCTACTGGTCTTGTTCTTACGCAGAAGAAGTACTCCTTGGAGTTGTTACAAAGAGCTGGCATGCTGAAGTGCAAACCGACCACTACACCCATGTCGTCTACTGACAAGATAACAGCTGTTGATGGTGAGCTCTTGTCTTCTGCGGATGCCACAGAGTACAGGAGCATTGTTGGTGGACTTCAATACTTGACGATCACGAGACCAGATATATCTTATGCTGTCAACAGGGTTTGTCAGTATCTTTAGGCTCCCCGAGATACTCATTGGGCTGCTGTTAAACGCATTCTCCGTTATGTTCAGTTCACCCTGACATTTGGTATGCATATTCGGCCGACTTCCTCTCGGGTCCTCTCGGCTTTCTCTGATGCAGATTGGGCAGGTAGCCCAGATGACAGGCGATCCACGGGGTGTTATGCAGTGTTCTTTGGCTCTAATTTGATCGCCTGGAGTGCTCGGAAACAGGCTACTGTGTCGCGTAGCAGTACTGAAGCTGAGTACAAGGCTGTGGCTAATGCTACTGTAGAGATTATTTGGGTGCAGTCTTTGCTTCAGGAGTTGGGCTTGTCTCAACCACAGCCTCCTATTCTTTGGTGTGATAACATCGGTGCTACATACCTTTCTGCAAATCCAGTATTTCATGCCCGAACGAAACACATTGAAGTTGACTATCACTTTGTGCGGAACGTATCACGTAGCAACTCGGATCAAGTTTATCTCATCTAAGGATCAGCTTGCAGACATCTTCACTAAGCCTTTACCTCTGCCACAGTTTGAGGCTTGTAGGCGCAATCTTACCCTTCTCAGTTCTTTAGAAAGTGGCTAAGATTGATGGAGGGTGTTAGACTATGTATAGCTTCTGTACCTATGCACGTATATTGTACGTATTGTAACACATCCATTATATATAATGAGATAAACCACCCTGTCGGTGTCAAAACCGGCGGATCTCGGGTAGGGGGTCCTGAATTGTGCGTCTAGGCGGATGGTAACAGGAGACGAGGGACACAATGTTTTTACCCAGGTTCAGGCCCTCTCGATGGAGGTAATACCCTACGTCCTGCTTGATTAATATTGATGATATGGGTAGTACAAGAGTAGATCTACCACGAGATCAATGAGGCTAAACCCTAGAAGCTAGCCTATGGTATGATTGTTGAGATGTAATGTTGTGTCCTACGGACTAAAGCCCTCTGGTTTATATAGACACCGGAGAGGCTAGGGTTACACAGAGTCGATTACAATGGTAGGAGATCTACATATCCGTATTGCCAAGCTTGCCTTCCACGCCAAGTAAAGTACCTTCCGGACACGAGCTGGAGTCTTCAATCTTCTATCTTCGTAGTCTGGGAGTCCGCAGATATCGATAGTCCGCTATCCGGACACCCCTAGTCCAGACTCCTCGGTAGCCTGAACCAGTCTTCAATGGCGATAAGTCCGGCGTGCATAATGTTCGGCATTGCAAGGCGGGTTCCTCCTTGAATAATCCGGAGAAGATAATGAACACCAGGATAGTGTCCGGCTCTGCAAAATAATTTCCACATTCCAAACGTAGAGAGATTAAAACATATACACCGATCCAATCTGCTGACGTATTATGCGGCATGGCATCACACCGGCACCAAGCCCTTGTTTGAATTACTGTACCGCTTCGGCACGTTTAGCGAAGCGGTTTCCTTGGCACGTCCTGTCGAAGCAGAGATCGTGTTCCCCTTTTTCCGGGATTCTCATCAATACGTGCGTGGGTAACCCAACCGCGCCATTGATGGTGGCGCTTGGGAGATAAGCGAGTTTTATCAGGCCGGTGAGGGACGCATAGCTTTGTCCGCCTATATATAAGGGATAAGGATTTACCTTCTCACCTACGCCTTCTTCCTCCTTTGCTCATCCATCCCCGCGAACCCAAGCTCCAACGCTCAAGCTCGCGCATTCCGCCTCGACCCTTCTCCGAACATGTCCGGAGGGGGAGGCAAGTGGATGGCCTCCACCGCCAAGGAGGAGGACATCACCAAGCTGCGCGACGCCGGATACCTTTCCGGAGACATCGCAGATCGGCTGCCCGACGCAGGCAGCTCGCCCTACCAGGACCTCACGAGAGGGTTGTTTTCCTTCCCACTTCCTCCGCTGATTGGGCTTTCCGCTCCATCCATTCGTCCGGGGATCATGTTCTACTACGGCTGGATTTCCTCGATCTGGCGCCAATTTCGTCCTCAACATCTCTGCGTTTATCGTCGTAATGCGAGGCCTTTCTCGCATCCGCCCCACTTCGCTCTGTGGCTCAAGACCTTCAACGTCAAGCGAAGGTTGTGAAGGGGACATAAGCGGAATCGGAGGCGCTATGTTGGGCAAGTTGCCCAACGCCCCTTGGCTAGAAGGGACCTTCGTGGACTCCGTCAAGGGGTGGCAATCGGGTGGTTCTATATCACCGAGCGCAAGCCTGCATGGGCGGCGGCCCCAATTTAGATCTGGAATCCTCACGCAGCTCACCTCCACGAAAGAGAAGGGCTTGCAGTGGGGTGACCCGGTGGAGGTGATGGGACTTCGAACCTGCATCAAGAAGCTGGTGAGCAATGGGCTCCGGCTCGTCGACGTGGTCCAGGTCATGCTCCTCCGGCGAATTCTCCCATGCCAAGAGAGGGCATTTAATCTGTGGGAGTTTAATCCGGAACAGCACCAGACGTTAAGCGGGCTCTTCGATACAACGTACGAAGGTGCTTGGAGGGTGCTGTTCAAGAGCGCTGATGCGCCCGCATCCGCGACCGAAGACCGCGGATTCAGCTTGCAGTCTCCAACTGATGGGGTAAGTGATTCAACCCCATTACGGGACACTTGTAGTAATTTGATTGACTCTAGCGAGGTTTTTAATCTGCCTCTTCCTTTGACAGGAATGGATGGAGAAGGCCGAGCTGCTTATCAGTCCGGCTCCCATGCCAGAAGAACCAGTGGACGCCCATTTAGCAAGGCTGCTGGTTCCGGCACCGTACGTGGTGCTGGAGAAGAAGGCCAAGAAGGTGGCCGCGGGGACTCGAAAGAGTTCCCGCAATCAAGCGTCTGACGACGACGACGAGGACTCCTCCCCTGAAGACGAGGAGGAGGAGGAGTACTCTCTCCCGGAGGAGGGAGAGAAGAAGAGGAAGGCCTCCCCAATCGGGGCGGCCGAAGGGTCCAAGAGGGGGAGAACTACCCCCCCGGACAGTTTCGCCAACATCAGTGTTGGCGAGGAAGAGTGGCCTCCAAGGGCCCAGCGTCCGGCAAGATCGTAAGTATCCGGATCGTTCATATGCCGTATTATAGTATGTCACGCAGTGTCCTTCTAATGCCGCATTGTTTCCTTAGTCCGGCCAGTGACGACTTTCCCGACTCGATGAGCGGGTCGTTGGCGCCGTCGGATGTAAATTCCATCCCGGCGCTCTACCCCACGCGCCGAGGACGACGAGGCGGAATCCCACAGGGGGACGCGCCAGGAGGAGGCTCCGGAGGCGCCGTCAGGCAGCCCCCCGGACTTTGTGCCGGACTCTACTCCGGAACCCGTAGCGGTTCGTGGTCCGCAAGCAGCCCCTCGAAGAGGGGCAAGATCCGGACGCCGGTGGCCTCCGCCCAACCGGAGGCACGGACACTTTCTGCCGGAGGCGCTCAAAGGCGCCTCCATCGAAGAACACCGCACTCTCATGAGTGCGGTGATTGAGAAGGTCCGGCTTCGCCAAGGGCGGGCTGACAAGGCTCGCAACAACCTTCTAACAGGCTTTGAGGTAAGAAGGTTAAAATTTAAGTAATATAATACCGCATAGACAAGTAGCCCGATGCTTAGTCGGTGTTGGAAAGAAAAGCGGACTAAGGATCTTTTAACAAGATATACGCAGGTTTCTAAAATATGTCAATATGGGTTTGCAGGCTGCGCTGTTGACCTCTGCCGCATTAAATGGAGGTCGAGGCGCTGAAGAGGACCTTGAGCGGTCGGAGCAAGAGCTCGGCCATGCCAAGAGGCAGCTCAAGGAAAAAGAAGGTGAATAACACCATTTTAAATATGCACCTTCTGTAAAAGGGTTTTGGTTGCAAACAAGATTAACAAGGATAATATATATGCGTCGGGGCCACTAACGAGGTGGCAGCCACGAAGGATGCCATGTCCGTGGCGAACATAATCTGCGACCACCGAACGGGCGAGCGAGAAAAGCAAGCGGCGCTGGTGGCGGAAGTTCGGCAAGAGCTCCGTGCTCTCATGAAAAAGCATGAGAGTTTGGAGCGTGACTCAAGACTTCGAGTCGAGCTTGCCTCGGCTCTCGATAGGGCCGAGTCCGCCAAGGCCGGGGCCCAGAGGGCCCATATGGAAATAGAGGACATGAAGAAGATAGCAGCGGGTAAGGCATTTTTCATGCAGAGCAAGCATGTTAATGTAAATTACCGGATACTTACCCGAATTCGGAGCTCTCCAGGGGCATTTGCAGATCTGCCGCGTAGTGCGTCTGATGCCGCTGCGTTCTATCGTGGCGAGGAGGGGAGCTCAACGGAGAAGGTCTTCTGGTCTCAGTACGCTGAGGCCGGCCATCCGGTGCCCCCAAGCGACCAGCTGAAGCAGCTGGTCGAACTCCACAAGGTAGCTGAGGAGGCCATGAAGGGCCTCACAGTCCGGCTGTGGCCCGGGCAGGCCATGCCTGGCAGCTACTTTGGCCTAGTGCGGCGGCTAGTTGATGCGTGCCCGAGGCTGGATGTGATCAAGCGATCCGCCTGCATTGAAGGCGCTCGTCAAGCCCTTGCCCGCATAAAGGTGCAATGGGACAAGCTGGATGCGGAGAAGCTTCTCACGGATCCGCCGCCGCCGGGCAAGGAGCACCGTATGCCGGAGCGATATTATAAAGTTGTCCTGAAGGGAGCCCGCGATATCGCGGATGAGTGCCCCCTTAATGTAATCCTTGAGTGAACTCGCTTTGTGTTTATCCTGTGCGCCGAAAACTTCGTTTATATGCGCCATGAGCAACGCTTTGTTGAATTTAAAATATTACCTTCTGTGCGGCCGTTTGTTAAATCTGAGAGATGGCAAGTCGTTGCCTTCAGCCCCCAAGCCACGAGTGCTGGGGTGTTCGGTGATGAACTTGAGCACTCTTGTTCCCATCTTTGGGTCCATCTAGGGAGGCGCTCAACACGACGAACAAGGCGACCGGACTTATAATGCTTGAACACTCTCACTTAGCCGTAGAATTCTATAATTTTAAATTTCGGCGAAGCCCCTGGTATTCGGAAGACCGAATCCGGGGCGCTATCCACGCCTTCATCGGACATCATCCGGAACTTCGCTCGAAGCGGCATGAGTCTTTAGGGACCCGAAAAGACCTCTCGAACAGCGACCAGTCTCTCGCCTTATCATGCCAGTCAGTTTTAGCTTTCTCCACTGAGGCGTTAACCCGGCTCAACCGGGGCGCAATCGCAGTGGTTCTCCTAGTGCTACCTTAGCCGACGGAACGGAACGTAAGGTACCAAAACATAGGAGCCGGGCAAACCCAACTATTGACCCAAGACATGATTCGGAGCTGATTCATATAATGCTATAAGTTCGGGGTGCCGCACTTGTGAAAGTGTTCGGACTTAATCACACCGTAATATGGGGAACAGAAGCCCCTGGTGTATTCGGCCGTACCAAAGTATACGGGTGCAATTGTAGGGGAACGTAGTAATTTCAAAAATTTTCCTACGCACACGCAAGATCATGGTGATGTATAGCAACGAGAGGGGAGAGTGTTGTCTACATACCCTTGTAGACCCAAGCGGAAGCGATCACAACGAGAGGAAGTAGTCGACGTTCTCCTCGCGATCCGACCGATCCAGCGCCGTTACTCGGCGCCCCGAGTTCTTGACACACGACAGCTCGATGATGTCCCTCGTACTCGATCCAGCCGAGTGTCGAGGAGAGTTTCACAAGACGACGGCGTGGGACGATCTTGATGTTTCACGGCGCAGGGCTTCGCTTAAGCTTCATGACGGTATAACCGAGGTGGAATATGGTGGAGGGGGCACCGACACGGCTAAGGAACGATCTCACGATCAACTTGTGTTTCAAGGTGCCCCCTGCCCGTATATAAAGGAGCAAGGGGGGGGCCGGCCAAGAGGAGGGCCAGGAGTCCTACTCCCTCGGAGTAGGATTCCCCAATCCTAGTTGGACTAGGATTCCGGAGGGGGAAAGAGAGAGAGGGGGCGGCCCTTCTCCTAGTCCTAGTAGGACTAGGGAAGGGGGAGGCGCGCACCACCTAGGGCTGGCCCTTCTCCTTTCCACTAAGGCCCATCGAGGCCCATTTACCTCCCGGGGTTCGGTAACCTCCGGTACTCGATAAATTCCGTTTTCGCCGGAACCATTCGAACTCCAAACATAGGCTTCCAATATATCAATCTTTATGTCTCGACCATTCCGAGACTCCTCGTCATGTCCGTGATCACATCCGGGACTCGAACTCCTTGGTACATCAAAATACATAAACTCATAATAAGCATCATCGAAACCTTAAGCGTGCGGACCCTACGGTTCGAGAACAATGTAGACATGACCTAGAACTATTCACGGTCAATAACCAACAGCGGGACCTGGATGCCCATATTGGTTCCTACATATTCTACGAAGATCTTTATCGGTCGGACCGCATAACAACATCGTTGTTCCCTTTGTCATCGGTATGTTACTTGCCCGAGATTCGATCGTCGGTATCCAATACCTAGTTCAATCTCGTTATCGCAAGTCTCTTTACTCGTTCCGTAATACATCATCTCACAACTAGCTCATTAGTTGTAGTGCTTGCAAGGCTTGATGATGTGCATTACCGAGAGGGCCCAGAGATACCTCTCCGACAATCGGAGTGACAAAACCTAATCTCAAATCGCCAACCCAACATTTGCCTTTGGAGACACCTGTAGTACTCCTTTATAATCACCCGAGAACGTTGTGACGTTTGGTAGCACCAAAGTGTTCCTCCGGTAAACGGGAGTTGCATAATCTCATAGTTATAGGAACATGTATATGTCATGGATAAAAGCAGTAGCAACATACTAAACAATCGTGTGCTAAGCTAAGGGAATGGGTCATGTCAATCAGATCATTCTACTAATGATGTGACCTCGTTAATCAAATAACAACTCCTTTGTTCATGGTCAGGAAACATAACCATCTTTGATTAACAAGCTAGTCTAGTAGAGGCATACTAGTGACATGTTGTTTTGTCTATGCATTCACACATGTATCATGTTTCCGGTTAATACAATTCTAGCATGAATGATAAACATTTATCATGAAATAAGGAAATAAATAATAACTTTATTATTGCCTCTAGGGCATATTTCCTTGATCTCCCACTTGCACTAGAGTCAATAATCTAGATTACATAGTAATGATTCTAACACCCATGGAGTCTTGGTGCTGATCATGTTTTGCTCGTGGAAGAGGCTTAGTTAACGGTCGCAACATTCAGATCCGTATGTATCTTGCAAATCTCTATGTCTCCCGTCTGGACTAAGGTCCGGATGGAATTGAAGCGTCTCTTGATGTGCTTGGTCCTCTTGTGAAATCTGGATTCCTTTGCTAAGGCAATTGCTCGAGATTGTCACGAGAAGATTTTCATTGGACCCGATGCACTAGGTATGACACCTAGATCGGATATGAACTCCTTCATCGAGACTCCTTCATTAGCTGCTTCGAAGCTGCTATGTATTCCGCTTCACATGTAGATCCCGCCACGACGCTTTGTTTAGAACTGCACCAACCGACAGCTCCTCCGTTTAGTGTAAATACGTATCCGGTCTGCGATTTAGAATCGTCCGGATCGGTGTCAAAGCTTGCATCAATGTAACCGCCACGATGAGCTCTTTGTCACCTCCATATCGAGAAACATATCCTTAGTCCTTTTCGTATTTCGGGATGTTCTTGACCGCTGTCCGATGATCCACTCTGGATTACTTTGGTACCTCCTGCTAGGCTTATAGCAAGGCACACATCAGTGCTGGTACACAGCATTGCATACATGATAGAGCCTATGGCTGAAGCATAGGAACATCTTTCATTTTCTCTCTATCTTCTGCAGTGGTCGGGCATTGAGTCGACTCAACTTCACACCTTGTAACACGGCAAGAATCCTTTCTTTGCTTGATCCATTTTGAACTTCTTCAAAACTTTGTCAAGGCATGTGCTTTGTGAAAGTCAATTAAGCGTCTTGATCTATCTCTATAGATCTTAATGCCCAATATGTAAGCAGCTTCACGAGGTCTTTCATTGAAAAACTCTTATTCAAGTATCCCTTTATGCTATCCAGAAATTCTATATCATTTCCGATCAGCAATATGTCATCCACATATAAGATCGTAAATGCTCTGAGCTCCCACTCACTTTCTTGTAAATCTGAGGCTTCTCCAAAAGTGCAGTACAAACCCAAATGCTTTGATCACACTATCAAAGCGTTTATTCCAACTCGAGATGCTTGCACCAGTCCATATATGGATCATTGGAGCTTGCACACTTTGTTAGCTCCCTTTGGATCGATAAAACCTTTCGTTGCATCATATACAACTCTTCTTCCGAAATCCATTCAGAATGCAGTCTTTACATCCATTTGCCAAATTTCATAATCATAAAATCGGCAATTGCTAACATGATTCAGACGGACTTAAGCATCGCCACTGGTGAGAAGGTCTCATCGTAGTCAATCCCTTGAACTTGTCGAAAACCTTTTGCGACAAGTCGAGCTTTATAAACGATAACATTACCGTCGGCGTCGGTCTTCTTCTTGAAGATCCACTTGTTTTCTATTGCTTGCCTACCCTCGGGCAAGTCAACCAAAGTCCATACTTTGTTTTCATACATGGATCCCATCTCAGATTTCATGGCCTCAAGCCATTTTATGGAATCTGGGCTCACCATCGCTTCTTCATAGTTCGAGGTTCATCATGATCTAGTAGCATGACTTCCGAACAGGATTACCGTACCACTCAGTGCGGATCTTACTCTGGTTGATCTACGAGGTTCTGCGAGTAACTTGATCTGAAGTTTCATGATCAACATCATCAACTTCCTTACTACTTGGTGTAGGTGTCTCAGAAACTGGTTTCTGCGACGAACTACTTTCAAGTAAGGGAGAAGGTACTATTACCTCATCAAGTTCTTCTTTCCTCCCACTCACTTCTTTCGAGAGAAACTCCTTCTCTAGAAAGGATCCATTCTTAGCAACGAATGTCTTGCCTTCGGATCTGTGATAGAAGGTGTACCCAACTGTCTCCTTTGGGTATCCTATGAAGACACATTTCTCCGATTTGGGTTCGAGCTTATCAGGTTGAAGCTTTTTCACATAAGCATCGCATCCCCAAACTTTAAGAAACGACAACTTTGGTTTCTTGCCAAACCATAGTTCATAAGGTGTCGTCTCAGCGGATTTTGACGGTGTTCTATTCAGTGTGAATGCGGCCGTCTCTAGAGCATAACCCCAAAGCGATAGCGGTAAATCTGTAAGAGACATCATAGATCGTACCATATCTAGTAAAGTACGACACGACGTTCGGACACACCATTACGCTGTGGTGTTCCGGGTGGCGTGAGTTGCTGAAACTATTCCGCATTGTTTCAAATGTAGACCAAACTCGTAACTCAAATATTCACCTCCACGATCGGATCGTAGAAACTTAATTTTCTTATTACGATGATTTTCAACTTCACTCTGAATTTCTTTGAACTTTTCAAACGCGTTCAGACTTATGTTTCATTAAGTAGATATACCCATATCTGCTTAAGTCATCTGTGAAGGTGAGAAAATAACGATATCCGCCACGAGCCTCAATATTCATCGGACCACATACATCTCAGTATGTATGATTTCCAACAAATCTGTTGCTCTCTCCATAGTACCGAGAACGGTGTTCTAGTCATCTTGCCCATGAGGCACGGTTCGCAAGTGCCAAGTGATTCATAATCAAGTGACTCCAAAAGTCCATCAAGATGGAGTTTCTTCATGCGTTTTATACCGATATGACCTAAACGGCGAGTGCCACAAATAAGTTGCACTATCATTATCAACTCTGCATCTTTTGGCTTCAACATTATGAATATGTGTATCACTACTATCGAGATTCATAAGAAATAGACCACTCCTCAAGGGTGCATGACCATAAAAGATATTACTCATATAAATAGAACAACCATTATTCTCTCGATTTAAATGAATAACCGTCTCGCATCAAACAAGATCCAGATATAATGTTCATGCTCAACGCAGGCACCAAATAACAATTATTTAGGTCTAAAACTAATCCGAAGGTAGATGTAGAGGTAGCGTGCCGACCGCGATCACATCGACTTTGGAACCATTTCCCACGCGATCGTCACCTCGTCCTTTGCGAGTTAAGCAATCGTAGTCCTGTTTGAGTTGCAAATATTAGCAATGTAACCAGTATCAAATACCAGTGCTACTGCGAGCTCTAGTAAGGTACACATCAATAACATGTATATCACATATACCTTTGTTCACCTTGCCATCCTTCTTATCCGCCAAATACTTGGGGCAGTTCCGCTTCAAATGACGATCGCTTGCGGAGAAACACTCGATTTCAGGTTTAGGGCCAGACTTGGGTTTCTTCTCTGAGCAGCAACTTGCTTGCTGTTCTTCTTGAGATTCCTTCTTCTTCCCTTTGCCTTTCTTCTTGAAACTAGTGGTCTTGTTGACCATCAACACTTGATGCTCTTTCTTGATTTCTACCTCCGCAGCCTTTAGCATTGCGAAGAGCTCGGTATAGTCTTTACTAACCCTTGCATATTATAGTTCATCACGAAGCCTTTGTAGCTTGGTGGCGTGATTGGAGAATTTCATCAATGACACAATCATCCGGAAGATTAACTCCCAATTGTGTCAAGTGATTGTAGTACCCGGACATTACGAGTATATGCTCACTAATGTAACTGTTCTCCTCCATCTTGCAGCTATAGAACTTATTGGAGACTTCATATCTCTCAATCCGGGCATTACTGTTGGAATATCAACTTCAACTCTGGAACATCTCATATGCTCCATGACGTTCAAAACGTCGTTGAAGTCCCGGTTCTAAGCCGTAAAGCATGGCACTTGAACTATAGAGTAGTCATCGACTTTGCTCGCCAGACGTTCACAACATCTGGCGTTGCTCCAAAGAAGAGCTGTCACCTAGCGGTGCATCCGGGCGTAGCTCTTACGTGCAGCAATGAGGATGATCCTCAAATTCGGACCCGATCCGTGTAATTGCTACCATCATCTTTCAACTTTGCTTTCTCAAGGAACGCATTAAAATTCAACGGAACAACAAGACGAGCCATCTATCTACAATCAAACATAAACAAGCAAGATACTATCGGTACTAAGTTCATGATAAATTTAAGTTCAATTAATCATATTACTTAAGAACTCCCACTTAGAAAGACATCTCTCTAGTCATCCAAGTGATCACGTGATCCAAATCAACTAAACCATAACCGATCATCACGTGAAATGGAGTAGTTTTCAATGGTGAACATCTTATGTTGATCATATCTACTATATGATTCACGCTCGACCTTTCGGTCTCCGTGTTCGAGGCCATATCTGCATATGCTAGGCTCGTCAAGTATAACCCGAGTATTCTGCGTGTGCAAAACTGGCTTGCACCCGTTGTAGATGGACGTAGAGCTTATCACACCCGATCATCACGTGGTGTCTAGGCACGACGAACTTTGGCAACGGTGCATACTCGGGGAGAACACTTCTTGATAATTTAGTGAGAGATCATCTTATAATGCTACCGTCAATCAAAGCAAGATAAGATGCATAAAAGGATAAACATCACATGCAAATCAATATAAGTGATATGATATGGTCATCATCATCTTGTGCTTCATGATCTCCATCTTGCTGCACCACCATGATCACCATCGTCACCGGGCGCGACACCTTGATCTCCATCGCAGCATCGTTGTCGTCTCGCCAAACTTATGCTACTACGACTATCGCTACCGCTTAGTGATAAAGTAAAGCATTACAGAAGCGATTGCATTGCATACAATAAAGCGACAACCATATGGCTCCTGCCGATTGCCGATAACCGGTTACAAAACATGATCATCTCATACAATAAAATATAGCATCACGTCTTGACCATATCACATCACAACATGCCCTGCAAAAACAAGTTAGGCGTCCTCTACTTTGTTGTTGCAAATTTTACGTGGCTGCTACGGGCTTAAGCAAGAACCAATCTCACCTCGCATCAAAACCACAGCGATACTTCGTCAAATAGACTCCGTTTAACCTTCTTCAAGGACGGGCGTAGCCACACTCAGTTCAACTAAAGTGAGAGAGACAGCACCCACCGGTCACCTTTAAGCAACGAGTGCTCGTGAGCGGTGAAACCAGTCTCGCGTAAGCGTCTGGCGTAATGTCGGTGCAGGCGCTTCATCTCACAATACCGCTGAACCAAAGTATGACATGCTGGTAGGTAGTATGACTTGTATCGCCCACAACTCACTTGTGTTCTACTCGTGCAAAACATCAAACCATAGAATAAAACCTAGGCTCGATACCCTTTGTGGGGAGCGTAGTAATTTCAAAAATTTCCTACGCACACGCAAGATCATGGTGATGTATAGCAGCGAGAGGGAGAGTGTTGTCTACATACCCTTGTAGACCCGAGCGGAAGCGATCTGGCGTAGAGGAAGTAGTCGACGTTCTCCTCGCGATCCGACCGATCCGGCGCCGTTACTCCGCCCCGAGTTCTTGACACACGTACAGCTCGATGGCGCCCTCGTACTCGATCCAGCCGAGTGTCGAGGAGAGTTCGTCGACAAGACGACGTGGTGGACGATCTTGATGTTTCACGGCGCAGGCTTCGCCTAAGCTTCATGACAGTATAACCGAGGTGGAATATGGTGGAGGGGGCACCGACACGGCTAAGGAACGATCTCACGATCAACTTGTGTGTTCCAAGGTGCCCCCTGCCCCGTATATAAAGGAGCAAGGGGAGGGGGCGGCCAAGAGGAGGCGCTAGGAGTCCTACTCCTCCGGGAGTAGGATTCCCCCAATCCTAGTTGGACTAGGATTCCGGAGGGAAAGAGAGAGGGGGCGGCCCTTCTCCTAGTCCTAGTAGGACTAGGGAAGGGGGGGCCAGCGCCCACCTAGGGCTGGCCCTTCTCCTTTCCACTAAGGCCCATCGAGGCCCATTTACCTCCCGGGGTTCGGTAACCTCCGGTACTCCGATAAATTCCGTTTTGCGCGGAACCATTCGAACTCCAAACATAGGCTTCCAATATATCAATCTTTATGTCTCGACCATTCCGAGACTCCTCGTCATGTCCGTGATCACATCCGGACTCGAACTCCTTCGGTACATCAAAATACATAAACTCATAATAAGCATCATCGAAACCTTAAGCGTGCGGACCCTACGGTTCGAGAACAATGTAGACATGACCTAGAACTATTCACGGTCAATAACCAACAGCGGGACCTGGATGCCCATATTGGTTCCTACATATTCTCGAAGATCTTTATCGGTCGGACCGCATAACAACATCGTTGTTCCTTTGTCATCGGTATGTTACTTGCGAGATTCGATCGTCGGTATCCAATACCTAGTTCAATCTCGTTACGGCAAGTCTCTTTACTCGTTCCGTAATACATCATCTCACAACTAGCTCATTAGTTGTAGTGCTTGCAAGGCTTGATGATGTGCATTACCGAGAGGGCCAGAGATACCTCTCCGACAATCGGAGTGACAAAACCTAATCTCGAAATCGCCAACCCAACATTTGCCTTTGGAGACACTGTAGCACTCCTTTATAATCACCCGAGAACGTTGTGACGTTTGGTAGCACCAAAGTGTTCCTCCGTAAGCGGAGTTGCATAATCTCATAGTTATAGGAACATGTATATGTCATGGATAAAAGCGGTAGCAACATACTAAGCGATCGTGTGCTAAGCTAAGGGAATGGGTCATGTCAATCAGATCATTCTACTAATGATGTGACCTCGTTAATCAAATAACAACTCCTTTGTTCATGGTCAGGAAACATAACCATCTTTGATTAACAAGCTAGTCTAGTAGAGGCATACTAGTGACATGTTGTTTTGTCTATGCATTCACACATGTATCATGTTTCCGGTTAATACAATTCTAGCATGAATGATAAACATTTATCATGAAATAAGGAAATAAATAATAACTTTATTATTGCCTCTAGGGCATATTTCCTTCAGCAATATGTCATATAGTGAACATTTGTAAAGGATAACGCAATTGCCATAAAAAGGAAATAAACTTGCAAAAGGGAGTGCTGCGTTATTTATGAAAGAAGGTCTGCTAATAAAGCGGACTGATACAAATAGTGCGGTAAGCAAGGTGTTTGGACTAAATTAACATGTCCCCCTCCAGGGATAAGCTGCAGACTTGGTGTATGTAATTAAATTTAATGCTCGTAACGGGGACCACCACTAGTAGAAAACAACCCATTAGTCCCGGTTCGTAAGGGCCTTTAGTCCCGGTTCATGAACCGGGACTAATGGGTCGTTACTAATGCCACCAGACATTAGTCCCGGTTCAAAGACGAACCGGGACCAATGTAACTCCACGTGGCGATGTGCACCGAGCCCAGTCAGAGGGTCTTTGGTCCCGGTTGGCGGCTCCAACCGGGACCAAAAGTCTTTTTTTTTTAAGAAAGTGGCTGCTTTAGGGGTTTTGTGGTTTATTTTTAGGTTGTTATTTATAGCTAGCTAATAGAGAGAAGTGTCCTCTCTTATCTTCGTCCTTGGTTTATCAACGCTGCTGCTATATGTTCATTGCACCCAGAATATATATATGACATGGCTCATGCATGCTTTGCATCATACATCATCATATATATGTATATAATAAAGTCCTACTAATCATGCATCATCATACTACTTCTACTAGCTCGTTATTAATAATAAGTCATACGATCATCATCCTCGTATATAGTCATCGAACCCAACCCTACATATATAATTGTTCTTAGCACATGATCATCGATTACCGGTATAGGACCTAAAACACCCTTAAGGTAAAATAGCATAAAACAATATAGACCCCGACTCTCCATTATGAAGAATGGCGATCATCCTGTCTCCAATTCTTGCCTTTCGCTGCTTATTGCTTCCAAGAAGCTCCTTACGATTGTCCATACATTTTTCCATTCTTTGATTGTTATGTCTCCACTTCTTTTAGAAACCCGATATGGACAGTTGAGATTAAGTAGGGACGACCTGGTAGTATGTTCAAAACATGAAGGCTACCGCAGCGTATACATCGGATGAGGGACACACTCATTCGGGATTATCTGTTGAAAAACATAGTAATAACTTCGTAGTTAGCAATGATGTACTAGTTTAGAAGTGTGCAAAAAGATGCACGGATGTTGTAATAGTAAAAAATAATCGTACCAAGGTATCTCCATGGTAGTTACCGTAGTTCAACACGTGCACTAGTGGCACGTATTGACCATAATGTTGAGGAGTTTGATTGTAGATATTGTAATTCTCAAGATCTCTACAAAATCCGACTAGATGTCGTTTCTCCCGATAAGTTAATTCGCAGCCTTCGGTGTAGTATGTTCTGTCTACCATCTTCCGCACATTCTTTGGTGCACCTGAGTGTTCGTCGCAGCCTTCTTTAATCCCTGACTGTTGTATCTTGAATTCGGCAAGTTCGCCGTCGGACAGGGCTTCTGGTTAATGGAGTCCTGTGTATGCAAAAGAAGAAAAGATAAAAAACAAAGCCAAGGGGGGCGATCGCATGAGCCCCTTGTGTGGTTGAGCCGCACTCTTTGGTCCTTGTGGTTAAGCCCCTCCCCTGCGCCCATGGTATCTCCAAAGCGTAGTGATGTCTGTGAGTGTTATTCTAGTGATCATCTTGTGGGCGGGGTTGGGGCCGCACTGCTACTACGATGCTCTGATCGCGCCAGTGGTCTTGGTTGTTGTTGCTCGGTAGCGTTTTAATGTGTCCGCTTTTTAGTTGCGGACTAGAGAATGCCGTGAAGGCTGCTCAGTACTTCCGCTGCCGCGAGAGCTCTGCTGTATGTTCCTCCGTTCGGAGGGCGTTCCGTATTCCCATTGACCGTAATGACTCCACGAGGGCCGGCATCTTGACCTTTAGGTATGCATAATGCGGCACGCGTTGAATTTTGCAAGCGATGCGTCCAAGCAGGGCATGATAGCCGCCACTGAGCGGGACTATATCGAAGATTAACTCTTCGCCGGAAATTATCCGGGATCCAAGACCACTTCAGGTGTGTGAGCCTCTGACAGTTGGCTTCCACTCTGGGATGACACCTTTAAAGGTTGTCTTAGTAGGTTTGATCTGGATGGGTCTATGCCCATTTTGCGACTGTGTCCGATAAAGCAGGTTCAGCTGCTGCCGCCGTCCATCGAGGACTCTTGTGAGGTGAAATCCATCGACGATTGGGTCTAGGACCAATGCGGCAAATCCGCCATGGCGTATGCTAGTCGGATGGTCTCGTCGATCGAAAATGATCGGACGGGAGGACCATGGATTGAACTTGGGCGGGTGGCTCCATCGCATAGGCGTCCGTAGTCGCGCTTCCTCTCCCTCTTGGGTATATGGGTCGCGTAAATCATATTCACCGTCCGCACTTGCGGGGAAACCCTTCATCCTCTGTTGTTCGGGCGGCGGGTCTCTTCCTCGTCGTCGCTATTTAGCCCCTTGTCATTGTGTTTGGCAATTAACGCCAGCCTGCTGAACACCCAACAATCTCTATTGGTGTGATTAGCTGGCTTTTCGGGGTTCCATGTATCCGCATGGCGGTCGAGTATTCTGTCCAGATTGGACGGGCCCGAGTTGTTCTTTTAAATGGCTTACATTGACGGGTTTGGAGCCTCGGAATCCGGCATTGACTGCCGTATCCTCTTTGTCGTCGCCGTTAATACGGCGTTTGTTTTGATTCGGACGTGACCTGCCGTGATTGTCCTTGGAGTGCGGGCTGCGAATTTTTGCGGAGATTATTGCTGCGGGCTAGCCAGCTATCCTCTCCAGCAAAAGCGGGTCATTAATGATGTGAGGGCTGCCATGGATTTGGCTTCTCCTGCCCCCGGTGCGGGCTAGCCATTCGTCCCGGATGTTGTGTTTGAAGGCTGCGAGGGCCTCCGCATCCGGACGGTCGGCGATTTGATTTTTCTTCGTCAAGAACCATGTCGAACTATCGGCGATTCGTGCAGGCTGCTGAATAATGTGGCTTAGGTCATCGGCGTCTGGTGGTCGCACGTATGTACCTTGGAAGTTATCAAGGAACGCGGCCTCCAGGTCTTCCCAACACCCAATCGACTCTGCGGGCAGGCTGTTAAGCCAATGCCGAGCTGGTCCTTTAAGCTTGAGTGGGAGATATTTGATGGCGTGCAGATCGTCGTCGCGGGCCATATGGATGTGGAGGAGATAATCTTTGATCCACACTGCGGGGTCTGTTGTACCATCTTAGGATTCGATGTTCACGGGTTTGAACCCTTCGGGGATCTGATGATCCATTACTTCATCAGTGAAGCATAACGGGTGTGCGGCGCCCCTGTATTGAGCAATATCGCGACGCAGCTCAAGGGAGCACTGTCTGCTGTGTTCGGCCCGGCCGGCGTTATGTCCGGCGCAACGGTATTCGTCGTGGGTCGTAGGGCGCCCACGTGATCCATAGATGGATCTGGATTGCCTTGCTTTGTCCTCCAAGATGTCTCGCAAGTCCGGCGCGTTCCTTTTGGCCGTACTCTGGATCGATGTCGAGTGCGGTCTTGGCTGGGGCCTTGAATGCCTCCTGTCGCGACGGGGCGGTCGGACAACCGTGTTGCGCTGGTGATAAAGGTATGTATGCTTCCTCCTCTAATCGGGGAGCAGCTTGCGTCTTAGGTAACTTTTCGAGGGAGTTCGAGTTTATACTCTTGACGCGAGGACCTCGGTCCATCGATCGGCTAGCAGATCTTGATCAGCTTGAAGCTGTTGCTGCTTTTCTTTAGGCTATTTGCCGTGGCTATGAGCCTGCGCTGAAGCGCTCTTGTTCGACGGGATCCTCGGGTATGGCGAATTCATCATCGTTGAGGCTCGCTTGCGTCTTCGGAGGAGGCATATAGTTATCATCCTCAACCCCTTCGTATGCATACTGTCGTGAGGGCTTGCTTCTGCGTCCTCTGCGTTGAGTCTTGCGGGGAGGGATCATCTTCGGCACTCTCCGGTGTTATTGTCTCCGTGCGGATTCTCCATTCTTGTTGTGGCGGGATTTAGGCGGCGCCACGACGCCGGCGTTTAGGCTGCTTCTTCAAAGAATCTTCCTCCGCTGCTTTTTCGCCATCCCTTCCTTTGGGGCATCCACCATGTAGGCGTCGTGATGGCGAGGTGGCCTTCCGGTGTCCCATGGGCGCTAGGTCCTAATCGCTCTCGGCGTCATCATCCATAGCGTCGATGTCCTCGAGTCGTAGTCTAGCATGTCGGTTAGATCCTCGGCAGTGGCTACAAAGTGGGTGGTGGGTGGGCTCGAATTTCTTCGTCGTCGAACTCCAACCGTCCTGGCCATAGTCCGGCCGAGATTCTCCTGATATCGAGATGCTTGAGAATTCAGGATATCGCCCGAAAGGCGAGTGTTGAAAAGATGTCATGGCGGTGAATTCCATAACGGCGCCTGTCCGCTTAATTGGCGGGCGTGGGAGGCTCGAGTCCGGCGTGGAGTCCGGCGTCTCGGGATCACGAGTTTCGCAAAGGACAAAATCGGTATTGGCTCCATCGCCGTAGATGTTGAAGCCCCGGGCGGCGTCTATCCACCGACCCTCGTCATGGGCAATCGGCTCGGGCAAGTAGCTGGCGGGTTCAAGTCTGCGGCCACCAAAGCCTTGTCCGTGGCGAGTCGAGATCATGCCCATCGTTGCGGTCGCGGTGCGCTTGGCTGTGGCTCGAGTCCGTCGAAGATCAAGTCTCCATGATCATCGGCCGTGAAGTTTAAACTTCGAACCTGACGGCGGCCAGGCGTAGCTTCGATCTGCTCGGATGGCCAGAGAGTTGGCCCGCGATGCAAAGCCGCCGAATCTGAAAATCTGTCGGGAGAAAAGTCTCACCTGGACAGCGTTGAAGGTTGAAGATGCCATCGAGCCTATCGGTGATGACACGGAGGAACTCTCAATGAAAGCACCAATGTCGATTGTCAAAACGGCGGATCTCGGTTGGGGTCCCGAACTGTGCGTCTAGGCGGATGGTAACGAAGGCGAGGACACAATGTTTTTACCCAGTGTTCGAGGCCCTCTCGATGGAGGTAATACCCTCGTCCTGCTTGATTAATATTGATGATATGGGTAGTACAAGAGTAGATCTACCACGAGATCAATGAGGCTAAACCCTAGAAGCTAGCCTATGGTATGATTGTTGAGATGTAATGTTGTGTCCTCGAACTAAAGCCCTCCGGTTTATATAGACACCGGAGAGGCTAGGGTTACACAGAGTCGGTTACAATGGTAGGAGATCTACATATCCGTATTGCCAAGCTTGCCTTCCACGCCAAGTAAAGTACCTTCCGGACACGAGCCGGAGTCTTCAATCTTCTATCTTCGTAGTCTGGGAGTCCGGCGGATATCGATAGTCCGGCTATCTGGACACCCCCTAGTCCAGGACTCCCTCACACCCTTAGAGGGTTGTGCTGGTTCCCCCAAAACTTATTGTCTCACAATGAGCAACACCTCGCTTCTCCGTCATATCCAATCAGCAGCTCCCCTTCCCGTAGGGATGACACTGCTCGTTGGCCGGCGCGCTGGTTGCATCCTCGTCTGGCAGCCCTCTGCGTGGTGATCCGAGCAAGAGATGGCGCTCTCTCCCCCTCCTCTCACGCTCCCCCCTTGGGGCGTCGCCGGCTCGCGGCTCCCCTCCGTCGGTGTCCAAGTCCCGTGCGACCTCCATCCCCCTTCCTCCCTCGAGCTCCCCCCAGGCTCCCCGCCGGCGGCGGGGTCCGACCCCTTCCCTCCCGTGTCTCCCCCTCCCAGCCCGGTGGCCCTGGTGGCGCCCCGGGCTAACAGGTTTTGGGCTCTTGGCTCGGTCGATTCTGGCTCCGATTCCGACTCCGAGGACCCTCCTCCTCCTCCCCGCTCAACCTCGGTGGCTGGGCCGTCGTCTCCGGTGGCGGCGGGTCGTCGGCGTAAATTCGCTCCGGGGGACCGGGGCCGGCCGGTCGTGGAGGGTGTGGGTTTGGATGGTTGGTGCCGTGTTGGCCGTGGGCGCCGGCGCGCCGCCTCCTGGTCATCGGACCCCTCTCTGGTGGGCCCTGGGGTGGCGGTCCTTGCTTCGCCGGCTCCTTCCCCTTCGGTGGCGGTTCGCCCTGGCTCGCCTCCGGCCGTGGGCCTCCCCTCCCCGGCGGCGGAGGCGCCGGCGCTAACCCTAGATCTGGGATTGGGGCTGGCGCTGGTGCCCCGGGCCGTGGGTCGGGTTCCTCCGGCTGGTGCTGGGCCGTGTGGGCCTGTGTTTGTCCATCCGTTGGGTTCCGTGGTTGATTCCCCCCTCTCGTTTCCGTGGCTCTTGGGCCGAGGCCGGCCCAATCGCGACCCTCTCTCCCTTCGGCCGCTCTGGGCGAGCCCGGCCTGTCTGGGTCTGGCTTTATATGGGTCCGGAAGGGTTCGGTTCCCCCTTTTCTAGGGTTTCCTGCATCTTCCGCGGACTTGCGTCGGCGCCGCTCCCCTATCCGCCGCTTCGTCAGATCCTCGCCTCCTCCTCCCCTCCTCCTCCCCTTCGCGTCGGTGGCTGCGTTGGATCGCTCCCGCGGGTCCTCCAGTGAGGCTGTCTCTGGTCTCAAGCAGGGGCGGGACGGATCTGGTGACGCCGCTGCGGAGCTAGAGTATGAGGCGTCACTCCGCGCTAAGCTCCAGGCCTCATGGTCGGAGACGGGCGTCGCGTCCCCTCGTACGTCTGGATCCGGGCCGGCGGCCCCTCCGCCCCTGGTGCCTTCTGCTTCGGTGCCTGCGGCCGACCCCTGGGAACAGGCAGCGCAGGGGAGCCGGGTGGGTTCTTCGGGACCTTCTTCATCTCCTTCCTCGCTTGCCCCCACGGGTGGCGGGCCGCCGCGGGCGCCGGCTGTGGGCGGTGGCGGTCTGTCCCGCTTCATCCCTCATGGCGGCTCGGGGGTCCGTGTCCGGCGTCCTTTCGGTGCGGCTGCGGGGTGTGGCGCTGGTGCTGGTGCCGGTGTTGGTCCTCCTGGTGATGGCATCCTTCCCCCGCCGCCCTCTCGTGGCGCGAGCCGTAATCCCTCTCACTCCCAGGTCTCCAATCCCATCCTCACTTGCTTCGCGTGTCATCGCCCTGGCCACTTCCAGTCACGTTGCGAGAATCCTCCGTTCTGTCTCATCTGTAGGGAGGACGGCCACCTCACAGTGGACTGCCAAAGTAGGGTCAAGCCTCCCTCTTTCATCCACTACGGTATCGGCCTCCCTGTCTGCTCTTTCTTTGCCCTGGACAAGGAAGTTCCTGTTGCTGCCCCCAACCCCTCGCTGTCCAATGTTGGTGTCATCTCTGTCCAGGACATGCGCATCTCTCTGCAAGCCCTCCTGGACGAACTCCGTTTGTGGGATGAAGGTGGTTGGGATTGGCAGATTCGCCAACTCTCTGATTTTGAGTTTGCGGCCACTTTCCCTTCTAAAGAGAGTCTTCGCATGATGTCCTCCTGCACCAGCTTCACACTTCCACTGAATCAACTTGTGGTCTCGGTCAAAGCTGCTTCCAATGGGTCAAAGACCATTTCCTCTCTATCTGATGTTTGGGTGTTAGTGGATGATGTGCCTTCCAGCATGCGCACCTCGTCTTTCCTGATGGCTTTTGGGGTGCTGATTGGGAAATTAATTGAGGTTGATCAAGCTTCGCTATCTGTGCTTGGACCAGCTCGGCTTCGGGTGTGGTGTGTGGACCCGATATGCATTCGTGGCACTGTTGATGTTTTCCCGGCGGCTGGTGGATTTCGTCTTCGGGTCCGGGTGGAGGGTGCTCCCGGCTATGCCTCCCCTCCTCCTCCCCCTCCCCCCGGCCTCGGGTGATGATGATAAAAGCAAGGAGGGTGGTGGGGGTCTTGAGGATTCGATGCATGGTACGGATCCTTGTTTCACCCAGTCTGCGTGGGATGGGCTTTCTCCTACTAAGCAAGAAGTGATGAAGGATTGTGCTCCGGCTCCGGCGGGTGGTGGGATTCAGGGTTCGGTGCCAGGTGTGGAGGGTGGGCCTGCGGCTGCGGGAGGATCGAAGGGCGCCCCCCTGTCGGCGGCGTGCTCCAACCTGCCCGTTCACCCCACCTCCCCTTCGCTGTCTGGCATTGAAGACCTACCACCGGCGGGTCCTTCGGCGGCCAAAAAGAGGAAGAAGTCCTCGGTGAAGAAGTTCTCCGCGAAGAGCAGGGCCTCTAGGGACTCCAGGCAGTCCGCGGCTGGGCTCTGTCGCCGTCTAGAGGTGCATCCGGGGGCGGCCTCGGGCCCGTCTTCGGCTGCTGCTTCTCCTGGTCGGGCCCCCTGCGCCTATTCGCTCCCCTGCCTCTACCGCACGCAAGAGTGGCCGTTTCTCCAACAGTGGCGAACGCGTGGTGGATCGGGCGGCAAGGCGTGCGGAGGCGCGTGATCTTCCCCCCTCAAGTTCGGGCTCGCCATCTCCGTCCCCTTCTTTGGCCTCGTCCCCTGTTAGACTAGTTTTACCCTCTCAATCTGATGAGCACCTCTTTACGATATTAGATGATGTGGGGATTTGTTTAGATGCTAGCTTGGGTTCCCCATCTTCTTTGTTGCAAATGATCCGTGCTAATGAGAGAGCCCAGGCTGACATTGCAAAGGCCAAGGAGGCTGGTGCTGGGGTGTCTGCCCCTCTGGTTGTGGCCGGAGGGGCACTGGAGGAGGCTGACAGGGGCCAGGTGCCTCCGGTTGAGAAACGCGGGGCTGGGAAACGTGCTAAAACCTGCAAGGCTCCGTGCAGGTCAAGTCTTAGAATCAAAAACCTTTCCTTCAGATGAAGGCTTTATTTTGGAACATCAAAGGGTTCAGCGCTAGGGGCGCAGGGACCAACTCAAGGATTTAGTGCGAGCCGAGAAAATTGATTTTATCGGTCTTGTTGAGACCCTAAAACCATCCTTCTCTCCTTCTGAACTTTCGGTTATTGCTGGGATTGACATATTCAGCTGGAATTCTGTGGCCTCCGTTGGCCAGTCAGGTGGCTTTCTCCTGGGCAGTAATAATGATACTTTCGATTTTGTTGCTTTTGACCATGGCATTTACTGGGCTAGTGTGGTAGTTTCCCTTTGCTCCAACAATACCCTTCTCGAACTTATGGTGGTCTATGGTCCGGCTGATCACTCCCTGTCTCAATTATTTTTGGATGAGATTTTTATGAAAATAGACTCCTGTCAGCTTCCCCTCTCGATTAGGGGTGACTTTAACCTGTTAAGATACCCTTCTGATAAGAGCTCCGCCAATTTTTCTTGGGTGTTGGCTGAGGCCTTTAATCCCTTCATACGGCTATTCATGAAATTCCGAGGGTCGGCGCCCGTTACACTTGGACTAATCGACAGGCGTTACCTATCCGTTTGGTTCTTGATAGAGTTTTTATCTGCCCTGCTTGGGATGGCTTCTTTCCTCGGTGCTCACTTCGTGCCCTCCCCATTGTTGGCTCTGATCGCGCTCCCCTTATCCTCGACGACGGATTTCGTCCCAGTGGCTGCCAAAGATTCCAATTTGATGCGTCCTGGCTATTAGTGGAGGGGTTTCCCAGTATGTTGGCTCAGAAGATCTTGGACTGTCTAATCTCTCCCCACCGTTCCTTTGGTCCTATGGATGATTGGCACCATGTTTCGTACTTCCTTCGCAAATTTCTTAGGGGATGGTCTAAGAACCATTTTGCTGAGGCTAGGCGCGATAAAGTTAGGCTAGGCGCCCAAATTAGCGCTCTTGATATTCGTGCGGATAATGGTGGGCTCTCGGAGGCTGAGTGGCAGGTCCGGTATGGCCTTGAGAAGGCACTTCTGGCTATTCACCGCCAGGAGGAAGTTTATTGGAAGCAAAGGGGCACGATTAACTGGACCCTTAAGGGTGATGTGCCCACGGCTTACTTCTTCGCCATTGCGAATGGTAGAGGGCGTAGATGCCTGATCGATAGTCTCCTAATCGATGGTGTTAGGGTCTCAGACCCATCGGCCATTCTTCGGCACGTGGTACAATTCTTCTCTAATCTGCTTGCGGCTAAACCAGACCTCGGATTTTCGCTTGCCCCGGGCTTCTGGGCCACCCTTGAGCGGGTTTCGCCCGCTGATAATGAGCTCCTGCTTATTCCCCCCTCTGAGGAGGAAATTTTTGACACTATTTGGACTGCCAACTCTAACGCGGCTTCAGGCCCCGATGGTTTTTCCATCCCTTTCTTTCGACAGTTCTGGCCCCAACTAAAAGGCCTCATCTCTGCAGTCATCCAAGGGTTTTGGCTGGGCACTGTTGACATTTCTAGACTTAACTACGCTGTCCTCACCCTCATCCCTGAAATCAAAGGCGCTGATCTCATCTCCCAGTTTAGGCCTATTGCTTTAATCAACAACTTTGCCAAGATGCCTACTAAGGGCATGGCCACTAGGCTCTCTCCCATAACGCATCGGACCATTAGCCCTTTCCAGTCTGCTTTCATCAAAGGGAGGTTCATCTTGGATGGGGTGCTCTATTTACATGAGATAATCCACGATTTGCGGGTTCAAGGGACCAAGGCGGTGGTCCTTAAGCTTGACTTTGAGAAGGCCTACGATTCGGTGAGTTGGAACTTCCTCCGGCAAGTCCTTCTGGCTAAGGGTTTTGAGGGTCCTGTAATGCACCGCCTGATGCAGCTGGTCTCTGGTGGACACACGGCTGTGGCTGTCAATGGTCAAACTAGTAAGTTTTTTGCTAACGGTAGGGGTCTCAGACAAGGGGATCCAGCGTCTCCTTTGCTTTTCAATTTTGTGGCCGATGCTTTATCTCGTATTCTTTCTCGGGCTGCGTTGGCCGGACATATTACCCCGGTGAGCTCTCACCCTATCCCTCATGGCATTTCTCAACTTCAATATGCGGACGACACTATCATTTTGATGGAGCTCAATGAGAACAGTCTCACCAATCTGAAATTCCTTCTGCTCTGTTTTGAAGCGCTTTCAGGCCTTAAAATCAATTTTTCCAAGAGTGAGGTAGTTGTGACTGGGGTTTCGGACATGGAGGCGCAACGGGTGGCCTACCTTTTGAATTGTTCTCTTGGTTCCTTTCCTCTCAAGTATCTAGGCCTTCCCATCTCCCCGTTTAAGCTCCTAGTGAAAGATTTCGCCCCGGTGGTCACCAAAGTTGGCAATAGAGTGTTACCTTGGCGAGGTCGATATAATACGCAAGCGGGCAAGGTCGCCCTTACCAACTCCTGTCTTTCTTCACTTCCAATGTTCTTGATGGGCTTCTATCTTCTTTCTAATGGGGTTCATTCTGGTTTCGACAAGCATAGGGGTGCTTTCTACTGGAACGCTGCGGATAATAAACGCAAATATAGGCTGGCTAGATGGGACATTATCTGTCGCCCCAAGGACAAAGGGGGCCTTGGCATTATTAATACGCGAGTTATGAATAACTGTCTCCTGATCAAATGGTGGTGGAAGATCATGACTCTTGAGGAACTCCCAACCTGGCTCTCGATCCTAAAAGCTAAATACTTCCCCTCCTCGAGTCCTATGTTTGCTCCTGCTTCTGGTGGGTCTCAATTCTGGCGTCAACTGGTTAAAGTCCGACCGATTTTTCGGTCCCTTGTCAAGTTCGTTGTCAGGAACGGTAAGTCCACTCGGTTTTGGCTTGATTGGTGGGTCGGGGACTCTACGTTGGCGGCTGCCTTTCCGACCTTGTTCTCCTTCTGTGATGATGCTGAGATCTTTATCTTTGAGCTCTCGGCTAAGGGATGGGTTTTAGATTTTCGGCGTTCTCTTTCCCCTGTAGAGTTGGAAGATTGGCAGCGCCTTACTGCTTGCTTCCCCTTGCTCTCGAAGGAAGAGGATTCCGTGGTGTGGCCCCTTTCCTCCTCGGGGCGCTTTTCGGTTAAATCGACCTATTCTAAGCTTGTCTCTGGTGGACACTCGGTCAAGTTCAAAGATATCTGGTCGGCTCGAATCCCACCTAAGATCAAGATCTTCCTCTGGCAAGCTGTTCGCGGTAAGCTCCCGGCGGCCGACCAGATTAAGAAAAGGAACGGGCCGGGTTCCGACAGATGCGTGTTGTGTGGGGCTCTGGAGAACACCGAACATATTTTCTTTCATTGCTCCTTAGCGAAACTTATGTGGTGTTGTATCAGACTCTAGCTGCATGTTAACTGGTCCCCCTCCTCCTTTGAAGACCTGAGGCAGTGTGTTAATCTTTTATCTGGACAATCTAAAAGGGTTTTCTTAGTTGGCTGGGCTGCGATAGGGTGGTCGTTGTGGACAACTAGGAATAAGTTCTCGATTGAGCGTATCTTTCCGGCTAACCCTGTCAATTGCTTATTTAAAGCCAATGGTTTTTTGCAGTAGTGGAGATTATTGACTAAAGACGGGGACCTCCAGGCTTTCGACGCCATGCTATCCAAGATGAAATCTACGACGTCTACCCTTCTTCGGCGATCTTTGAGGACGGCTTCCTGATCGTCTCTTTTGGTGGTATCTAGTTCTATGCTGGCCTGCGTGCCATGTGAGGCTGGTGGCCTTGTAATGCTACTTAATTTCCTTGGTGTTTTAACTACTGTGGATGTCGGTTGCTGGTGCTCTAACTCTGCCGGGTGGCTTTATTTATAAAGTCGGGCTCCTGCCTTTTCTCTAAAAAAAAGCCCTCTACGTGATCGCTGCCCTTGGGGGTCCCCGATGTGGCGCACCCTAGCGCTCCTGCTCGTGCGCCGAAGCAGTCCCATGTGCGTCCCGCAGGCATGACGCTTGCGGCCCGAAGGTGTCAAGCTCTTTGGCAAGCTCCGGCCAGCTCTCGCATCAATATGGCTCGGGCCTCGCGTAGCAGTATGGTGTGTCTGGTCGTCATACTTCACGACGGGGTAGAGCTGTCTGATGTGGCATCATAATTGGTGTCAGATGCAACTTCGCCCTTTCCCCGCTTCTTGCGGAGTGCCCGGCTGCAATTAGCTAGCTCGGTGTTGGCTGTTGTTCAGCAACGTGGTGGCAGCTCGCTGCTGAGAGCTTGGTGGTGCACGACTGGCGGGGGTGTGTGGAGGTGGTGGTTCTGCTACTTGGTTTCTACCGGCGATGGATCTGACTCTTGTTAGAGCAACTCTAACAGGCGCGACAAAACGCGCGCTCGCGCGGTAAAGGCTGTTTTTAGCGCGCGCAAGCTGGTTCCGCGCGCTCTAGCGGTGGCGGGAAATTACCGCGCGCAGGAAGCGTTTGCGCGCGCGCAGGAGAAAGCAGCACGCGGCGTGGTTGATTTGGCGCGCCGCTTCGCGCGCGCCTATAAATTCCCGCGCTCGCCACGCGCACAGAGCAGCCACGCCACGCACCCTCCTCCTCACAACCTCGCCGCTTCTCTGCCTGGCCGCTTCGCCGCTTTCCGCGCCACCACCGCGCCACCATGCCGCCGTGCCGCCGGGGTGCTTCGGTCTTTCGCGGCGTCCGCGGGCGCCCCAATGGCTGGTACTCCGCCGAGATACGGGCCGGCGACGTCCGGCTCGGCCTCGGGGCGTTCGGGCGCGCGCGAGGCGGCCAGCGCGCGAGGTGGCCAGCGCGCGACGGCAGCGGCGTGGCGCAGAAGGCCCGGTCGTAGATGAACTTCTGGGACGTCTTCACGTGCGAGCAGGCGCAGCGCGCCGCCCCTCCGCCGTGTCTCATCACCGACATGGATCGTGCCGACCACGCTCGGCGGCAGCGCCGCCTCCTCATCGCCGAGGAGGACGAGTGAGCCATGGCGGAGTGGCGCCGTCGCACCCGGAGGACGTCGACGCCGAGCGTGCCTACTGGCCGGAGAGGACGGCAAGGCGCTGTCCGGAGCGGGCTGACCGGCGTCAGCGGAAGGCATTGGCGAACGAGCAGCGCGATATCGTTGGAGCAGGTGGGAGGTTGTTCTTCACGGCCAACGATGAACGTTGGGACGACATATGGCTCTCAACCTCGGACGACACCGACGAGGATGATGATGGTGGTGATGGTAGCGACTTGGTGTAGTTTCTTTCTCTGTATGCCATAGTAGTTTCTATCTATCTTTCTATGCCGTAGTAGTATCTATCTATCTATGTATGTCGAACTATCTATCTATCTATGCCGTAGTAGTTGCACCGATGTAAAATATCTTTGTATCATTTTTTATCTATGCAATTTTAGTTCAAGAAATGTTGTAGAATGAGCGCGCGCTGTGCATTTTTAGCGCGGCTGCTGGAGCAAACGCTGCGCGCCGCGCCAAACCAGGTGGTGGGCGCGCGCCAAATCAGTTTTTACCGCGGGACGCGTTCGGCGCCTGTTGGAGTTGCTCTTATGGTTGCTCGCACGCTTTAGCTGGGGCCTGGCGGGAGTGAATCGCAGAAAACCACCACATTGAAGCATAGGTTTGCAGAAAACACTGGTTTACGAATTTTTTGCCTGAAACCATTGATTGTCGGCCTAATTTTTTGCAAAAAACACTGATCGGTCTCTTTGGCATTTTAACCTCAATTTTGATAGGTGGGTCCCGCAAAAGCTGATGTGGCGTAACTGTTTGTCCCAGAAGGCGTTAGACAAAGTGTGATATGATATTACCAAATAGTCCCTGGTATTTTTGCATAGGCACCCTTCAATTAGAATAGAAAAAGGCAATCAGGCCCTTGCCGACCGCCTCACCCCACCCGCAGTAGGCCATCCCCGAGCTCGGGCTCCCTCAGCATCGAGGCTGTCGCCCGCCTCCGGCACTCGGAGGCGGCGTCCAAGTCGTTGCCTCGCCCATCTCCGTCACCGGGAGCCGCGGTCGGGAGGCTGGCTACGATGCACTCTGGCAAGGACCTGCTGCTGGGCATCAGCATGCCGGCCGGCTGTAAGACACTCACCTGTTCCCTTCTGTCGTCCAGACAGTGAACCACAGAGTTGGAGAAGGAGACGGGGCGACAGGTCGAGGTGCTGGCCTTGGCCCGCGGTGGCTGGTGGTCTTGGCCAACCATGGAGGCCCGCGACAGCTGGTGGTCTCGGCCGACGGTGGAGGTCCGGGGCGGCTGGTGGTCTTGGCCGGCGGCGGCAAGAACCCCAGCTGATGTGTGCGCATCCTGTGTGGCGGGTCGTGCCGGAGCTTGTCGCAGATGGGCTGCGAGGCTCCCCTCGGGCGGACGAGGCGGATGCGGGGGCGGCCCAAGGTCAATGAAGCCCGCCAGATCTGAGAGTTTCCGGCGGCGACGGGCCACTGAAGACCGGCGAGGCGGCGAGGATTGGGGGGCCACCTGCAGTGGCTGGTGGTCTTGGCCGCCGGCGGGGCGCGTGAGGACGCACGGGGAGAAGGGTGGGTTGGGTATTTTGTTACTTCAGGAAGGAGCTTTTGGCAAAAAATACATCTAACGACGTCTAGCCTGGACCGTTACTCACGTCATAAAAGAGACCCCACATGCCATAATCAGGGTTAAAATGCCTAAATCGACGGGTCAGTGTTTTATGCAAAAGATTAAGCTTAAAATCAGTGTTTTCTGGCAGGAATTCGTAGAAGAGCGTTTTCTATAAACCTATACTTTAATGTGGTGGTTTTCTGCAATTCACCCGCCTGACGGAGCTGGGCTACACGTGAAGGTACGATTCTTGTCCTCGCGATGGGGATCTGAACTAGCTCCAGGTGAGAACTCTGCATCTTTTTTGTCGATTCCGGCAGCAACAGTGTCTGTGAATGTCATTTTCCTCGTGGAGGTGCTGTAGTGGAGCGTGTGGCACCATCGCCACCTTGTTTCGTGGTATCTGGGTGAAAATCTATGATCGGCCTTGCTGGTTCGGATGACGGCGGTGTGTCCTCGATCAGGGTGGACACGGTCCGGTCCAGGTCCGAGCCGTCGTTTGGATCGGCCACCGGCGGTCTGGACCGAGTACCATGACAGTCCTGATCTCAGGGACCGGACTAGCGGCGACGAGCCCGGGCCAGACCGAATGGACCGAATGGGCGGGGTCTATGTGTGCAGGTGCAGCGGCGAGTTTGGCGATGTGCGCGAGTGGTGTGACGAACTGGACGACGTGCGCGAGTGAAACTGATGAACTGGGAGACGTGCGCGACTGAAACTGACAAATTGAATTTTCTGAATCTGACGAGATTTTTCTGGAAGTTTGACAACACGTATTTAACTGGCAGTCTTCGCACTCATCCAGAAGAAGCGCAGAAACGAACAGCTGCGGCTTCACCTTCAGAGTGTTCAGGATCGAGCCCCAGTACTTGCTGGTGGCGCCGGCGAGGCGCAGACGTTCGGATTGTCTCCTTGAGAGCTGGTGCCCGGTGTGTACTTAATTTTCCTTCAGTGCAGAAAATCACTCGCCATGCAACGTGTGCATGTCCACCTCTCCGATTTGTTTCAGTTTCGTTAGATCACGCCGTAGTGGGAGCTCGTGGCACGACTTCAGCTCATGCACCAGCAACATAGCTGCGTACGGGTGGACGTTGGATGGCACGGCCGCAATACTAATTTGTGGCTATTCTTTCGTTCCATTCAGTTGCAAGAAAAACGTCTTGACCCACAGCTCGTGTCATGGCATGATTTCAGCTCATGCAGCCGCAATACCCGCAGGAATTGGTGCCACGGTTGGGGTCGATGCCATGTTCGAGAACTCCAGATCGGCTGTAGTGCACACACGACAGCGATGGCGATCGGCTGCAAGAGGATACAACGCACAAGGACGAGAGGAAGGAAGGAGAGGGAAAGCTTGGAGACATGGTGGTTTACCCGGAGGCTGCCGGTGGCTGCGACGACGAGGAACAGCGGCGGCGGTGACTACGTTTTCTCGGTCCGACCGAGCGGCTCGGTGAAAGACCGGACCAGACCGACAATTTTTCGGGCCGAATATTGAAGCCCGGACCGACCAGCTTTCCTACCGGTCCTGGACCATATGGTCCGGTCCTGAACGGGCCAAAAAGCCCGCTCGTTCCGTCCAACCCTAGTCCTCGACACCACTTCCTCCTCGGAGGCGTCATCATGGAGACCCAAACGACGGCTTTCGTTACTGTGTGTGGTTGAAGGTGGTGTGTTCGGTGGTGGTGGTGCTTCCAGCTTGGGGTCGACGGTGGTGGCCTCGACGGATTAGTGTGGTAGATGCTTGTTGTGGGTGTGATGGTGGTGGTGGTGGTGTCGCGGCCGGCTTGGGGTCGACGGTGGCTATATGGTGGTGTTCTTTGGGGATTCAGCGGCAGTGCCTTTGGCGCTACAGGGCGGCCACCTGTATCCCTTCGTGATGATGTCTCGCCCTTGTTGTTGTGCATACTCAAGACCCTCCCATGGCTACCGATGTGTTGAGGCGAGCTTTCTGCTCTTGGTGACGTCTCGGTTCATCTGTGCTCATTGATTGTACAAGATGCCTCCCCAACCAGCTAATCGTTCCAAATTTCCGTGGCGGAGCTCCCATTCAAGGTTCATGTTTAGTTTCGTGCATTGATTGTGGATGCTCATGAGTTGCGCTCTGGGGCTCGGTACGCACACCGGTGCAGTGCGTCGGGCTCCTTGCAAAGTTCTGGTATTGTGATCCCTTGATGACACCCCACATCTACTTGTTTTTTTCATGGTGTTGGTCCTTTAGTCTGCTAGCTAGACGTGCCTTGTCCTGGGCGTCTTTTTTTTCTCTTCTTCCTTTTCCCTTCCTACTACATGTAAGGTTCTCGGTCACTTCCCTCATAAACGGGGTCAACTTGTTTATGTTTTCCTTATAAACTGGATCAGTCAAAGCCTAAGGGGTGACTCTTGGCTTTGGCCGCTTTTGAGCAATATATTCAGGTGGGAGAAATCCCCCTGCGGTGATTCCACTCACTAATCTTGAGCGATGCAAGAACACTATGCACACGATTTGTCTCTCTCATTCCTGTGCACACGATTTGTCTCTTTCATACGAACCTGCTGGAGCATAGCAGTCAGCAGTTGCAGGTGACCTCGTGCAATAATTGCAGCTCGGTTTGCAAATAATTTTAGAAAAAGGAACTTGCAAAATGATGAACATCTTTATCTGGTGTTGCAGAACCTGTAGTGTTGCTGTACTGGCGTGCCAGCTTAGGTGACCAAAGCATACATCTGAGTTAACGAATATTGCAAAACAGCAAAGTAAGCTTGAAATGGTACATGTGATTGGTGGTTCTCAAACAAATGAGATTACACAGTTAGAGACAAAGTTAATGCGTGGAATTGCATGCTGCACTAAGATACGATGACAGATCGAAAATGCCGACAAGCTACATCCTAGTGCTGCGAACATACTGATCTCAGAGTCTTGTTCAGCTTGGACAGGTATAAGATGGACCGGTTGACATGGGCGGAGCTAGTTGAGGACTTGGGTGTACAAATGTATACCCACTACTTTGGCAAAATGCTTGTATACTGTATAATTCATATATATAACACTATACATAAATAAACTTGACTAAAAGTATTTTACTGGTCTATGTACACGCATTGTTTAGATGTTGGCTCCAGCACTGCCGGTTGATGATCATGAATGTTGCCATCAGATTACCATACACAGCACCAGGATGATACGAACCGGTGCCTGCAGTCCCTGAGTGCCTGTGATGAGGCATGTTCGTAGTACGTGGTTTCTGGAGTTACTTGGCCCTGCACGTACCATTGAAGCTTGAGATTGTAGGCGTCCAAGGATGTTGGCATACTCTTGGTGCTACTCCCACGAACTATACTACTATTTAGTTTGAGAATTGTTAAATGCACATCGATCGAGTGAAACTAACTGAGGACAAACATATTTTCCCAACAATCACAAGATACCTCTAGGTCCAATAACAATGTGTACATAAGAGCAAAAAAAGAGATCATCCCAAGATCAGTTCAGGAAGAGGCCTGAGCCCAAACTTTTTCATCATTCTTCTCACCACCATTTTCTCATCATCGCTCCATGGACATGTTTGCTGCCCGACCATCCGCCAATCCCAGAATCCGATGTACCGAACATGGCCATCCTTCAGCAAAACAATGCGTTGCAACGATGTGCACACCGTCACAACATACTTCAAAAGCCATATGTTACGCTGCGTGAATCCAATCACGACCAATTCTTTGAGCTGATGGTGTCGAAGCTCATTGCGTGATTTGTACCAATTCATCCCGCGCAGGTAATCTGGCTCCGTTTCCGAGTGAGGCACGTGGATATGCAGGACCTCAAGAAATGTCGAGGCCATGAGGAGGCCACGTGTCCATGAGATATCCCAATTTGAAGGCACGTCGGCGACTAGGAGCCTTTTCAGGTGCGGCAACTTCCTCTCCGGACGGCTGGCTCGAATCCATCTTCTCCGCCCAGTAAATCGGATGACGAGGTTCGCCATGGTGGGGGACATACCGAGGAACGAGTCGAACTCATCTCTCCCCCGTGCCTCCACTATAGTATCATCCTCTAGAGAAAATGAGAGGTTAGTGTCCATGAGGCTCGGAACAGAGCCAAATAGAATCTTTGAAGTGTCGGTTAGACAGCACGCCAGGCGGACAAGCATTGGGAGGTCGCGCAGCTCGATCACAGCGAACGAGCACTCTTCCAAGACAAGCTCCCTTATATGTGAACACGGCGCGTCCACCACCAGAGTGGTATGTGCACAGCAGCAGGACGTGAGGTGAAGCACCTGCAGGCCGGTGCAGTCTCTGAACACCCTCTCGTACACGTTCGCGGGCGTGGACGCTGACATGTCACGCAGTACAAGCTTGGTAAGCTTGTTGTAGTTGTGCAGCGGTGGCAGTGCACAGTACTTGCCCAAGGTCAGTCTGCGAAGGCAACACGGGAGGTTGAGGCAGTTGTGGGGGAAGTTGTATGTCCGCGTCTGATCATAACCGGATGATTGCCTGACGACAACCTCCAGATCTTCCACCCCCCATGCGCCGACCGCAGCATTGATCAGGCGGTCCACACAGATGCTGTTGTATGTCTGAAAAAACTCGAGACGGAGGGTCTTCACGCGCCGGTCATGGCCACTGTCTGCTTCCAAGAAGCTCGTGATTCCGTTGGCGAATGACCTTATTGTGTCGATCTCACATCGTGCCTTGAGACCGTCGAGTGCCCCGGCCAAAGTGGCGTCATGCGGTATGTTGCGTTGGCGTAGGGCGATGGTCCGTTCATACTCCGGCGGGAGTATGTCGCTCACCCTGAAGTCGAGCGCCGACAGTTTGCGTGGGATGCAAACCCAGCGCCTGGCAAGGACGGCCATGGAGAGGGCTGTTCGGGTGTCCAGCCTGCTTACTATGAGGAGGATCAGATCGTCATGGAGTGCACTAAGGCGGTCCTCATGGCCAGACGTTCGAGGCCGCACTCGACGCCACATCGGCATGGCTTTTGGTGGCAACGGCAGAGCAGAAATTTTCGGAGTTCCTGTGTCATATTAAAAAATAAAACTCGGCATGACATATAGTATACAGTCTTAACGGAAAGAACATTATAATTAGGTTTTACAATGTTTAGAGTAGGCAAATACAAATAGTTGGAAAGAAGCAATAGTCTTAGATGCATAAACAAAAAACACTCTTCATTTTTGAAGATTGTACAACAGGATTAACACCAAACTAGCATAAGAAACTCGTGAATTGACACACCACATGGATGGACTATTGCAGAAACAGAAGAGCAGACGTTATAAAATTGACCGATGCATTAGCGGACCAGAAAGAAATCGGATGGTGGGCGCACTTGTCAGGAAGTAAAAATCGCACAGAGGTGAAAAGTTGGCAAATGAAGAATATAAACAGCCAATCAATTCACAACACTGCAGTTCAATCGTATGTTTGAAATGCGCATGATTCTACAATTACAAGAAACACAAGGTAAAGAAAAACAGAAGTAAATTGGGGATTCCGAAAATATCAGCAACGCAGTAATAATGAAAACAGGTGATGTAACACTTGGGCTTCGGCATTCGGGATTTAGGGTTAATGGGGTTGGGCAGCCGGGCACAACAACACAGCAGGGCATCAAGCAGTCGATAATATGAAGATGCCGAAGCAGTCTTACCAACTCCTTGTTGTAGGCTGCTCCGGTGCTCGCGTGCTGTCTCTAGTGGCGCGGCCGCGGGACCGAGCTGCGACGGGCAACCTGCCGGCGAGGGGAGGCAGACAGGGGGGATTGGAGGTGGAGGAGGTGAGGTCGCGAGGGGCCGGCACGGTAGGGCCGCGCAGGCGGCGCCGGCGACCGCTGGAGCCTGGAGGCTGAGTTCGGGATCGCGATCTGAGGCACTCGCCCCTCGTGTAGGACAAAGTATATAACGACTCGGATAGCTCTGGAAACAGAATTGTACACCCTCATTCCCGATATCTTAGGCCTACTTGGATTTGCACAAAAATTAGCGCATCGTTTTTCTTTGCATGGTAGCGCATCGGTTGTTACGTGGGCGATATAGTACGAGGGATGCATCCACCACGAGTAGGAAAAAAAGAGGAGGCACGCAAGATATTCTTGGACCTAGTCTTGGTTGACCTACTATTGATATAGTAGGGTGTGCGTGTGTGCGTTCATAGGTATGAGTGTATGCGCGTGTATATGAGCGCTTGTGTCTGTACTGATGCTAAAAAAACTATTATTTTCCCAAAAATTGTGGATGAGCCACGGCCTGATGAGCCGATGCTTACAGCATCTTCACCTGCGCCCCTAACAAGTCCCCCCTAGGTCATTTTTTATCGTCGCCACCGAAAAATCGGCCCAGTCGTGCCCCCAAAAGTCCAATTTTCGCCGGCTCGGGCCAAATTTGATGTCGGCGGGCCCAGGCCGAACCCGGCACGCTGGGGGCCCCGGGGTAGACAGTCTTGGCGCAAAATCCTGTGGGCCCGCTGAGTCCGCGACTCGGCACTTCATCGTCCTCATCGCCTCGGTTTCCCGCGGGGAATCAATGCCAAAGCTGCTGCGCTGCCGCGCCGGTCAGTCTTCCATTAATCCTCACGGGCGGCGCAGTGAAGGCGCGACGACGCGCGTCCCGCCCGCTCGCGCCACACATACGCACGGCGGCCACACGCTCGCCGCCAGCCCACGGCTATAAAAGCCACCCTCCCCCCGCCGGTGAGATGCACACTTGCCCGCCCGACTCAGTTCACCTCTCTCTCACCGCCGACGCTCCCTGCCTCTCCTTGGTCCTCAACGCCAACGACTCCCATGGCCGAACACTACCCCAGCGATGGGCGGCGGCCAACGGCTTCAGCCGCCGCCATCTACATGAGATGGAGTCCCGCCTCCTGTACGAGGCCGACTACCCGGCCCCACCAGACATGCGGGTGCCGGGGGCGTGGAGGCTGAGCGTCGGCGGGGTCCTAGTGCCGCCGCCTCCCACTGGGGTGTACCTGCGGGTGGAGATCGCCCGCATCCGATTCTCGCTGTTGCGGACGGTGAGGAACGAACCGAGGTTCTCCCCCGGCAGCACGTTGTGGGAGCCATACTTGATACTTCAAGCGGCGCCACGCCGAGCAACTCACCGCCAAGAACGGCACCAAACCCCACGGCCGCAAAAACTTGGAGGGGCAACGCTGATTGTGCGGCGTGCCCGGCCGCATGCTGGAAGCCGTCCTCGAGTACATCGAGGGCGGTAACACGCCGCGGCTGAAGTACCCGTCGCCCCCCACCTTCTCCCGCAGGCGTGGTAGCTCATGGACACCGAGATGCAAGCACTACTAGGAAAAGGGCTATAGATGAGATGGACACTAATGGCGCACCTGTCATGTGGTGCGCCACTACTATATAGCAGTGGCGCACCATGTGCAGGTGCTCCATTAGTGTGGAAGACACTAATGACGCACCAGGCACATGGTGTTGGGGAACGTAGCAGAAATTCAAAATTTTCCTACGAGTCACCAAGATCTATCCATGGAGAGACTAGCAACGAGGGGAAGGAGAGTGCATGTACATACCCTTGTAGATCGCTAAGCGGAAGCGTTCAAGAGAACGGGGTTGAAGGAGTCGTACTCGTCGTGATCCAACACACGTACAGCCCGGTGACGTCTCCCATGCCTTGATCCAGCAAGGAGAGAGGGAGAGGTTGAGGAAGACTCCATCCAGCAGCAGCACGACAGGCGTGGTGGTGGTGGAGGGCGTGGCAATCTGCAGGGCCGCCAAGCACCATGGTGAGGAGGAGGACTTGGGAGAGGGAGGGCTGCGCGAACCGTGTGAAGCTCCCATGCGCCTCCCACTTTATATAGGGGTGGAGGGGCTGGTTTCTTGCCCTCCAAGTCCATTGGGGCGTTGTCCAAGGTGGGAGGAAAGAAATCCCATCATTTCCTTCCCCACCGATTGTTATCCCCCCTTTTTAGGGATCTTGATCTTATCCCTTCGGGATATGATCTTATTCCTTCTAAGGGGGGATCTTGGTGCGCCTTGACCAGGGGTGTGGGGCCTTGCCCTCACTACCCACGTTCATGTGGGTACCCATGCAGGTGGGCCCCACTTCGGAACCTTCTACAACCTTCCCGATACAATACCGAAAAATCCCGAACATTTTCCGGTGGCCAAAATAGGACTTCCCATATATAAATCTTTACCTCCGGACCATTCCGGAACTCCTCGTGACATCCGGGATCTCGTCCGGGACTCCGAACAACACTCGGTAACCACATACAAACTTCCTTTATAACCCTAGCGTCATTGAACCTTAAGTGTGTAGACCCTACGGGTTCGGGATACATGTAGACATGACCGAGATGTTCTCCGGTCAATAACCAACAGCGGGATCTGGATACCCATGTTGGCTCCCACATGTTCCACGATGATCTCATCGGATGAACCACGATGTCAAGGACTCAATCGATCCCGTCTACAATTCCCTTTGTCTAGCGGTATTATACTTGCCCGAGATTCGATCGTCGGTATACCGATACCTTGTTCAATCTCGTTACCGGCAAGTCTCTTTACTCGTTCCGTAACACATCATCCGTGATCAACCCCTTGGTCACATTGTGCACATTACGATGATGTCCTACCGAGTGGGCGGAGATACCTCTCCGTTTACGAGTGACAAATCCGGTCTCGATTCGTGCCAACCCAGCAGACACTTTCGGAGATACGTAGTGCACCTTTATAGCCACCCGATTCGTTGTGGCGTTTGGTACACCAAAGCATTCCTACGGTATCCGTGAGTGGCACAATCTCATGGTCTAAGGAAAAGATACTCGACATTGAAAAGCTTTAGCATACGAACTACACGATCTCTGTGCTAGGCTTAGGATTGGGTCTTGTCCATCACATCATTCTCCTAATGATGTGATCCCGTTATCAATGACATCTAATGTCCATGGTCAGGAAACCGTAACCATCTGTTGATCAACGAGCTAGTCAACTAGAGGCTTACTAGGGACATGGTGTTGTCTATGTATCCACACATGTATCTAAGTTTCCTATCAATACAATTATAGCATGGATAATAAACGATTATCATGAACAAGGAAATATAATAATAACCAATTTATTGCCTCTAGGGCATATTTCCAACAGTCTCCCACTTGCACTAGAGTCAATAATCTAGTTCACATCGCCATGTGATTAACACTCACAGGTCACATCCCCATGTGACCAACATCCAAAGAGTTTACTAGTGTCATTAAACTAGTTCACATCGTCATGTGATTAAGACTCAATGAGTTCTGGGGTTTGATCATGTTTTGCTTGTGAGAGAGGTTTTAGTCAACGGGTCTGCAACATTCAGATCCGTATGTACTTCGCAAATGTGTAGGTCATATTGTAAATGCTGCTTCCACACTCCACTTGGAGCTATTCCAAATGGTTGCTCCACTATACGTATCCGGTTTGCTACTCAGAGTCACTCGGATAGGTGTTAAAGCTTGCATCGACATAACCCTTTACGCTGAACTCTTTATCACCTCCATATCGAGAAACATGTCCTTATTTACTCCAAGGACAATATTGACCGCTGTCCAATGATCCATTATTGGATCATTCTTGTTCCCCTTGGCTGACTCATGGCAAGGTACACTTCTGGTGCGATACACAGCATAGCATACTATAGAGCCTACGTCTGAAGCATAGGGGATGACCTTCGTCCTTTCTCTCTCTTCTGCCGTGGTCGAGCTTTAACTCTTAACTTCATACCTTACAACTCAGGCAAGAACTCCTTCTTTGACTGATCCATCTTGAACACCTTCAAGATCATGTCAAGGTATGTGCTCATTTGGAAGTACCATTTAGCGTTTTTGATCTACTCATAGATCTCGATGCTCAATGTTCAAGTAGCTTAATCCTGGTTTTCTATTGAAAAACACTTTTCAAATAACCCTATATGCTTTCCAGAAATTCTACATCATTTCTGATCAATAACATGTCAATAACATGTCAATAACATGTCAATAACATATACTCATCAGAAATTCTATAGTGCTCCCACTCACTTCTTTGGAAATACAAGTTTATCATAAACTTTGTATAAACCCAAAATCTTTGATCATCTTATCAAAGTGCATATTCCAACTCCGAGATGCTTACTCCAGTCCATGGAAGGATCGCTGGAGCTAGCATACCTTTTAGCATCCTTGGGATCGACAAAATCTTTCGATTGTATCACATACAACCTTTCCTTCTAAACCGGTAAGGAAACTTGTTTTGACATCCATCTGCCAGATTTCATAAATGCAGCTAATGCTAACATGATTCCGACGGACTTAAGCATCGCTACGGATGAGAAAATCTCATCGTAGTCAACTCCTTGAACTTGTGAAAACTCTTGACACAAGTCGAGCTTCATAAACGGTGACATTACCGTCCACGTCCGTCTTCTTCTTAAAGATCCATTTATCTCAATGGCTTGCCGATCATCGGGCAAGTCCACCAAAATCCATGCTTTGTTACGATACATGGATCCTATCTCGGATTTCATGGCTTCTAACCATTTGTCCGAATTTGGGCCCACCATCGCTTCTCCATAGCTCGTAGGTTCTTTGTTGTCTAGCAACATGACCTTCAAGACAGGATTCTGTACCACTCAAGTAGTACGCATCCTTGTTACCCTCACGAGTGCAGTAGTGACTTGATCCAAAACTTCATGATCACTATCATAAGCTTCTACTTCAATTGGTGTAGGCGCCACAGGAACAACTTCCTATGCCCTACTACACACTTGTTGAAGTGACGGTTCAATAACCTCATCAAGTCTCTACCATGCTCCCACTCAACTTTCCGAGACAAACTTTTCCTCGAGAAAGGACCCGATTCAAGAAACAATCCCTATTGCTTTCGGATCTGAATTCGGAGGTATACCCAACTGTTTTGGGTGTCCCATGAAGATAAATTTTATCCGCTTTGGGTTCGAGCTTATCAACCTGAAACTTTTTCACATAAGCGTCGCAGCCCCAAACCTTTAAGAAATGACAGCTTAGGTATCTCTAAACCAAAGTTCATACGGTGTCATGTCAACAGAATTACATGGTTCCTCATTTAAAGTGAATGTGGTTGTCTCTAATGCCTAACCCATAAACGATAGTGGTAATTCGATAAGAGACATCATGGTACGCACCATATCCAATAGGGTGCAACTATGATGTTTGGACACACCATCATACTATGGTGTTCTAGGCGGTATTAATTGTGAAACAATTTCCACAATGTCTTAATTGCGTGCCAAAGCTCGTAACTCAAATACTCATCTCTATGATCATATCATAGACATTTTATCCTCTTGTCACGATGATCTTCAACTTCACTCTGAAATTACTTGAACCATTCAATAATTCAGACTTGTGTTTCATCAAGTAAATATACTCAACATCTACTCGAATCATCGTGAAGTAAGAACATAACGATATTCCTTTGCATGCCTCGGCACTCATTGGACTGCACATATCAAAATGTGTTACTTCCAACAAGTTGCTATCTTGTTCCATCTTCTTGAAAGCGAGGCTTTTCGGTCATCTTGCCCATGTGGTATGATTTGCATATCTCAAGTGATTCAAAATCAAGTGAGTCAAGCGATCCATCTGCATGGAGTTTCTTCATGCGTATACACCAATAGACATGGTTCGCATGTCTCAAACTTTTCAAAAACGAGTGAGTCCAAAGATCCATCAATATGGAGCTTCTTCGTGCGTTTTATACCAATATGACTTACATAGCAGTGCCACAAGTAAGTGGTACTATCATTACTATCTTATATCTTTTGGCATGAAAATGTGTATCACTACGATCAAGATTCAATAAACCATTCCTTTAGGTGCAAGACCATTGAAGGTATTATTCAAATAAGTAGAGTAACCATTATTCTCCTTAAATGAATAACCGTATTGCGATAGACATAATCCAATCATGTCTATGCTCAAAGCAAACACCAAATGACAATTATTCAGGTTTAATACTAATCTTGATGGTAGAGGGAGCGTGCGATGTTTGATCATATCTAACTTGGAAACACTTCCAACACATATCGTCAGCTCACCTTTAGCTAGTCTCCGTTTATTCCGTAGCTCTTTTATTTCGAGTTACTAACACTTAGTAACCAAACTGGTATCTTATACCCTGGTGCTACTAGGAGTACTAGTAAAGTACACATTAACATAATGTATATCCTATATACTTCTATCGACCTTGCCAGCCTTCTTATCTACCAAGTATTTAGGGTAATTCTGCTCCAGTGGTTGTTCCCCTTATTACAGAAGCACTTAGTCTCGGGTTTGGGTTCAACCTTGGGTTTCTTCACTAGAGCAGCAGCTAATTTGCCGTTTCATGAAGTATCCCTTCTTGCCCTTGCCTTCTTGAAACTAGTGGTTTCACCAACCATCAACAATTGATGCTCCTTCTTAATTTCTACTTTCGCGGTGTCAAACATCGTGAATACCTAAGGATCATCATATCTATCCCTGATATGTTATAGTTCATCACGAAGCTCTAGCATCTTGGTGGCAATTACTTTCGAGAAACATCACTATCTCATCTGGAAGATCAACTCCCATTCGATTCAAGTGATTGTTGCACTCAGACAATCTGAGCACAAGCTCAATGATTGAGCTTTTCTCCCTTAGTTTGTAGGCTAAGAAAATCGTCGGAGGTCTCATACCTCTTGACGTGGGCACGAGCCTGAAATCCCAATTTCAGCCCTCGAAACATTTCATATGTTCCGCAAGGTTTCGAAAATATCTTTGGTGCCTCAACTCTAAACCGTTTAACTGAACTATCACGTAGTTATCAAAACGTGTATGTCCGATGTTCGCAACATCCACAAACGACGTTTGGGGTTCAGCACATAGAGCGGTGCATTAAGGACATAAGCTTTCTACTGTCCGCATAATCGCTACTGTCAACTTTCAACTATATTTTCTCTAGGAACATATCTAAACAGTGGAACTAAACCGTGAGCTTACGACATAATTTGCAAAGATCTTTTGACTATGTTCTGGATAATTAAGTTCATCTTATGAACTCCCACTCAGATAGACACCCCTCTAGTCATCTAAGTGATTACATGATCCGAGTCAACTAGGCCGTGTTCGATCATCACGTGAGACGGACTAGTCATCATCGGTGAACATCTTCATGTTGATCGTATCTACTATACGACTCATGCTCGATCTTTCGGTCTGTGTGTTCCAAGGCCATGTCTGTACATGCTAGGCTCGTCAAGTTAACCCTAAGTGTTTTGCATGTGTAAAACTGTCTTACACCCGTTGTATGTGAACGTAAGGATCTATCACACCGATCATCACGTGGTGCTTGAAGCCACGAACTTTAGCAACGGTGCAGTTAGGGAAAACACTTCTTGAAATTGTTGTAAGGATCATCTTATTTACTACCGTCGTTCTAAGTAAACAAGATGCATAAACATAATAAACATCACATGCAATTATATAGTAGTGACATGATATGGCCAATATCATATAGCTCCATTGATCTCCATCTTGGTCTCCATGATCATCTTGTCACCGGCATGACACCATGATCTCCATCATCATGATCTCCATCATCGTGTCTTCATGAAGTTGTCCGCCAACGACTACTTCTACTTCTATGGCTAACGTGTTTAGCAATAAAGTAAAGTAATTTACATGGCGTTCTTCAATGACGCAGGTCATACAAAAATAAAGACAACTCCTATGGCTCCTGCGGTTGTCATACTCATCGACATGCAAGTCGTGATTCCTATTACAAGAACATGATCAATCTCATACATCACATATCATTCATCACATTCTTCTTGTCCATATCACATCACATAGCATACCCTGCAAAAACAAGTTAGACGTCCTCTAATTGTTGTTTGCATGTTTTACGTGGCTTGCTATGGGTTTCTAGCAAGAACGTTTCTTACCTACGCAAAAACCACAACGTGATATGTCAATTGCTATTTACCCTTCATAAGACCCTTTTCATCGAATCCGTTCGGACTAAAGTGGGAGATACTGGCACCCGCTAGCCACCTTATGCACCAAGTGCATGTCAATCGGTGGAACCTGTCTCACGTAAGTGTACGTGTAAGGTCGGTCCGGGCCGCTTCATCCCACAATACCGTCGAAACAAGATTGGACTAGTAACGGTAAGCATGTTGAAAAAATCAACGCCCACAACTACTTTGTGTTCTAATCGTTCAAAGAATCTACGCAATAGACCTAGCTCATGATGCCACTGTTGGGGAACGTAGCAGAAATTCAAAATTTTCTCCACGAGTCACCAAGATCTATCCATGGAGAGACTAGCAACGAGGGAAGGAGAGTGCATCTACATACCCTTGTAGATCGCTAAGCGGAAGCGTTCAAGAGAACGGGGTTGAAGGAGTCGTACTCGTCGTGATCCAAATCACCGGAGATCCTAGTGCCGAACGGACGTCACCTCCGCGTTCAACACATGTATAGCCAGTGACATCTCCCATGCCTTGATCCAGCAAGGAGAGAGGGAGAGGTTGAGGAAGACTCCATCCAGCAGCAGCACGACGGCGTGGTGGTGGTGGAGGAGCTTGGCAATCCTGCAGGGCTTCGCCAAGCACCGCGGGAGAGGAGGAGGACTTGGGAGAGGGGGAGGGCTGCGCCAGAACTTCGTGTGAAGCTCCCATGTGCCTCCCCACTTTATATAGGGGTGGAGGGGCTGGTTTCTTGCCCTCCAAGTCCATTGGGGCGTTGGCCAAGGTGGGAGGAAAGAAATCCCATCATTTCCTTCCCCACCGATTGTTATCCCCCCTTTTTAGGGATCTTGATCTTATCCCTTCGGGATATGATCTTATTCCTTCTAAGGGGGCATCTTGGTGCGCCTTGACCAGGGGTGTGTGACCTTGCCCCCACTACCCACGTTCATGTGGGTCCCCCATGCAGGTGGGCCCCACTCCGGAACCTTCTAGAACCTTCCCGGTACAATACCGAAAAATCCCGAACATTTTCCGGTGGCCAAAATAGGACTTGCCATATATAATTCTTTACCTCCGGACCATTCCGGAACTCCTCGTGACGTCCGGGGTCTCATCAAGGACTCCGAACAACATTCGGTAACCACATACAAACTTCCTTTATAACCCTAACGTCATCGAACCTTAAGTGTGTAGACCCTACGGGTTCGGGAGACATGTAGACATGACCGAGACGTTCTCCGGTCAGTAACCAACAGCTGGATCTGGATACCCATGTTGGCTCCCACATGTTCCACGATGATCTCATCGGATGAACCACGATGTCAAGGACTCAATCGATCCCGTATACAATTCCCTTTGTCTAGTGGTATTATACTTGCCCGAGATTCGATCGTCGGTATACCGATACCTTGTTCAATCTCGTTACCGGCAAGTCTCTTTACTCGTTCCATAACACATCATCCCGTGATCAACCCCTTGGTCACATTGTGCACATTATGATGATGTCCTACCGAGTGGGCCCAGACATACCTCTCCGTTTACCGGAGTGACAAATCCCAATCTCGATTCGTGCCAACCCAACAGACACTTTCGGAGATACCTGTAGTGCACCTTTATAGCCACCCAGTTATGTTGTGGCGTTTGGTACAACCAAAGCATTACTACAGTATCCGGGAGTTGCACAATCTCATGGTCTAAGGAAAAGATACTTGACATTGAAAAGCTTTAGCATACGAACTACACGATCTTTGTGCTAGGCTTAGGATTGGGTCTTGTCCACCACATCATTCTCCTAATGATGTGATCCCGTTATCAACGACATCTAATGTCCATGGTCAGGAAACCGTAACCATTTGTTGATCAACGAGCTAGTCAACTAGAGGCTTACTAGGGACATGGTGTTGTCTATGTATCCACACATGTATCTGAGTTTCCTATCAATACAATTATAGCATGGATAATAAACGATTATCATGAACAAGGAAATATAATAATAATCAATTTATTATTGCCTCTAGGGCATATTTCCAACACATGGTGCGCCACTAGTAAATTTTTTTTCCAAACATACTAATGGTGCATCATGGCACGGTTCGCCATTACTAGTGCTCACTAGTAATGGCGCACCAGCCACGCACTGCGCACTACTGTTGTTTTTTTATTCTTTTTTTTTGCAAAACTACTAATGGTGCACCGTAGCATAGTGCACCATTACTAGTTTAAACTAGTAATGGCGAACTGTGCCACGGTGCGCCATTAGAATATATACTTTTATTTTTTTATTTTTTTGCAAAACTTCTAATGGCGCACCAGCAGCAGGTGCGCCATTAGTAACCAGGGTTACTAATGGCGCATTTGCATATGGTGCGCCATTAGTAACCTGGGACCAACAAGATATTTTGGACAACCCACCTACCCACTCACTTTCCCCACTTCATTCTCTCCACCTCCTCCTCCAAGCTTGTCTCGGCTGCCTCCTCCACCTCACCTCATTTGCACCATAGATTCATCCAAATTAAGTAGTTAAATTACCTTTTTTTATAGGTAAGTAAGGGGGGAATCTATCTTTATGTTGTTCTCCCTCTCCAACAACGTGCACATGCATTTTTTTGGCCTAGCTAGATCTAGGTATGTTCGTGGTGTTGCATATGTTTGTGGTGTTGCATATATGTTTGTGTTTGCAGGTACCGGTATTTGAAATGCGATAGTTGCCAATATTTTGCCGGAATGTTGATTCATTTCCGTTTCAGCGAGAATTTTGGCACTATGCATTCTTTTTGGTCCTATTTTTAGGGAAAGTCATGCCAAATTTTTTTCTTGGATCTAAAATATCATTTTGCTCTACCCCGCAAGCGACCATGGTCCGCATGATGACCGAAGGCATCGTGAATAGGTTTTTGAGCTCCGCGAAGGCTGAGATGCTTCAAAAGAACGAGACAGAGATAAGATGTCCGTGTCGAAGATGCAAGATGAAGAGCCTTATTGCGGACCCGGATTCAGGGCAGGTGCGAGACCACCTGCTCTTGCGTGTTTTCATGGATGGCTATCGGTGGCAAGGTGATGAAGATGACTATGAAGTTGTCCATGGGGCCGAGCAAGAAATGAGGAAGGGCAGCAAGACAACCACCACGGTTCGGGCGCGCGAGAAGACGAAGAATGTCTAGGACATGATCACGATGGTGATGCTGTACACAGTCATCATGTAGAAGATGCCGGACATGATGATGAGGAAGATGCTGGAGCAGACGAAGGGCATGATCATGAAGATGAAGATGCCGGCGGAGCAGGCGATGATGGACCATCGATGGGCTGGGTGCGGGACCCTCATATTCAAGAGCTGCTTCTCAAGCGAACAGATAACGTAAGAGCTGCCGCCGAGAGAAAGCCAAGCTGGATCAGCCCCGGAGATAGCAGCGGTTACTCAATTGTATGAAGGATGTAGGCCGAGGATACCCGCTGAAAGTGCGCTCATGGCTCTGGAGATGAAGGTAAAACACAAAATGACCGCGCGATGCCGGCGAGAACATGTCATTCTGGCACGAACGTCTTCCCAAGGGGAACAAGTGCCCGACCAGTTTCGTGGAGGCAAAGAAAATCATGTGTCCTCTGGATTTACCACACGTGAACAATTGCATCATTTATCGGGACGAGCACGCGAAGTCTACCATATGTCCGGTGTTCGGCGTCACTCGATACAAGAAGAGGAAGAAAGCTCCTCGAAAAGTGGTGTGGTACTTTCTGATTACTCCTTGTCCGCAGCGGTATTTCGCGGACCCTAAGGTAGCAAAGCTCCTATGTTGGCACGCGGATAGGGAGGAGAAGAAGCGAGAAGATGACGCAAATGATCAGGAGATAAATAAAAAGACAAGATCTTTGAGTCACCCAAAGGATGCGAGCGATGGCAAGTGTTGAAATTGAACACCCGAATTTGGGAAGGATCCAAGGAACATCGTCTTTGGCGCGAGCACCGATGGAGTCAATCTGTTTGGCAGCGGAGAAGCACACATAGCTTTTGGCTTTGTGTTTGTGTGGATGTACAACCTTCCTCCTGGTTGTGCATGAAGAGGAAGTACATTCACATGAGTATGCTAATTGAAGGTCCGAAACAACCAGGAGCGGCATCAATCTGTATCTAGGGCTCTGAAGAGGAGCTAGACACGCTGTGGAAAACGCCAGCCAATATGTGGGACGCCTTGCGAGAAAGAATATTTTCCTATCGAGCCGCTTTGCTCACGACGGTGCACGACAATCTCGATTCTACGGATATCTCATGGGGCAGGTGGTCCACGGTTTTTGGATCGTCGGTGCATGGGCGACACAACATATCGCCAGCTAGATAGAGATCCGGGTTTTGAAAACCGTGTTCATGGGACATCGAAGGTGGCCGCGATGATGACCGTGGAGAAATGCAAGGATCTGTTCGATGGTGAAAGCAGAACCCGAAGGCGCCAGCGTCACGAGAGCGGCGAGGAAATAGACCAGCTGTTGAAAAATTGGAAAGATTGCCCACTGCCAAGAAAGAAGCAAAAGGCGCCAGAGCCGGGAAAGAAGCGAAAGGCTCCAGAGCCACTGCTGAAGGTATGGAAAACGAGGTCTGTTTTTTGGGACTTGCCGTACTGGTAGATCCACCGTGTGCCTCACAGCCTTGATGTCATGCATATCACGAAGAACGTGTGCGAGAGTCTTCTTGGTACCCTGATCAACATGCCAGAGAGGACCAAAGATGGGCCAAAAGCAAGGGCAGACTTGAAATCAATGGGCATCAGGGAGGAGCTTCACGCTAATGATGATGATGATGATGATGATGATGATGATGATGATGATGAGGCGAACCTGGACACGGAAAGTCGTCGCAAAGGCAAAAAGGCCAAGAAGACCGGAAATGACTACCCTCCCGCGTGCTTCACTCTAAGTCAGGAGGAGATCGAGCAGTTTTTCACCTGCCTCATAGGAGTAAAACTTCCTTATGGTTACGCGGGGAAGATAAGCAGATACCTAGACCCAGCGAAGCAGAAGTTCAGCGGGATGAAGTCTCACGACTGTCACGGGATGATGACGCAGATACTTCCAGTTGCAATCTGTTGGATCATGGACTCGCACGTCTGTGAAACACTATTTGGCCTATGCAACTTTTTCGACGTCATCTCAAAAGGCTACAGGAAGAGATCGTGGTGATATTATGCGAGCTTGAGATGTACTTCCCGCCTGCATTCTTCGACGTTATGGTGCATCTGCTGGTCCATATCGTGGAGGATATCATCCAACTCGGGCCGACGTTCCTGCACAGCATGATGCCGTTCGAAAGGATGAATGGTGTCATCAAAGGATACGTTCGCAACATGTCACATCCAGAGGGAAGCATAGCCAGGGGCTTTCTAACCAAAGAGTGCATCTCCTACTGCACGAATTATCTAGGCATCAAGGACCCCGTTGGTCTGCACATCAACAGGCACCTCGGCAGGCTCACTAGATGGGGTCACCGTGAGGGTCGCCGCGAAATGAATGTCGACTTCGAGGATCGACTCGCCAACTTTGAAAGAGCAAACCTAGTCGCGCTACAACACATAGACGTGGTCGATCCTTGGGTGGTAGAGCACAAAACCTTTATTGAGAAGACGTACAATGACCGAGGCCAACAGAGGACGGACGAAGATATACTCAAAGAGCACAACTCTTGTTTCACGCATTGGTTCAAGCAGATGCTTCTGTCGTACCATTTACATGAGGATTCTTCCGCGGAAGAACAACTCATATTCGCCTTGTCACAGGGCGCCGAGCAAAACCTGATGACCTATGAGGCGTACGATATCAACGGCTACACATTCTACACCGAGGACAAGGACATGAAGAGCGATTGTTATCAGAACTCCGGGGTAACGATGGAATCCTACACAGGTAATGACAAGGACCGATACTGCGGAAGGATCGAGGAGATCTGGGAGCTGAGCTACGCTGGAGAGAAGGTCCCGATGTTTCATGTCAGATGGGACAAGAGCGTCCTAAAAGAAGACCGGTATTTCACCACCATGGTTATATCCGAAGCCAAATCCAAGACAGCGGGTGCAAACGTCACTGCGAAAAATGAGCCATGGGTACTGGCTTTCCAAGTGGACCAATGCTTCTTCATTACCGACCCGTCAAAGCCCAGTCGTGTTGTCGTGAGGAGAGGCAAAAGGAAGATCATCGGAATGGATGGAGTAGCCAATTAGCAAGACTTGACAAATCGGCGACCGAAGATCGAACATGACGACGACGATGAAGTAGCAGCATACACCACAAGAAGAAGCAGGACCACCCTACCTAAAGGACGTCCGTTCCATAGAAGAACTCCATTTGCGAAAAGAAGGGCAAGAAGATTGTGAACAGATAGCTAGCTAGCTAAAATCGATTGTATTTAAATTGTAGCCTTCATATTTCTCGATTGTATTTCATGGGCACTTTAATTTTGAACTCATGAATATTTTTTAAATTTCACGGACACTCGATCTCGATCCCCCTCCATCTCGATTGCTATCCCACCTCGCCAGATCTGGTCCCCCCTCGCCGCCGAGCACCCCCCGCACCCTCTCCCCCGCTTCACTGGCCGCCGCCGCCGACCCCCCGGCCCCGCACCCTCCCCCGCTCCACCGACCGCCGCTGCAGACCCCCGCACCTCCCCGCTCCACCGCCCCGACGACCCACCGCACCTCCCCCGCTCCACCGCCCGACGAGCCACCGCACCTCCCCGCTCCACCGCCGAGCACGCCCCCACACCTCTCCCCGCTCCACCGACCGCTGCCGACCGCCACCCGCACCCTCCCGCTCCCAGCCCCCCGGCTGACGACCCACCGCACCCTCCCGGCCCGCTCCACCGTCACAAATGAATGCAACTAAAATTGAAAGAAAACAAATTTGTTTATATTTTCAAATAACAAATTTCATGATATTTTTTAAAAAATTATATTGTTTTTATAAAAAATTATTACTGTTTCATATTGATCATATTCATTTTCTTAAAAATTATTAGATGCAACAAAAAATAATAATAAAAAAATTACTTATGGCGCACCTATGGCTGGTGCGCCATTGCTATATATAAAAAAACATTCTAATGGCGCACCTGCTGGGGGTGCGCCATTGCTATCTAAAAAAACATTCTAATGGCGCACCGCTGCGGGGTGCGCCATTAGACAGCTTACCCCATCCATACACTTCATCCCTCCCTCGTCCCTCCCTCTCGCCAGACACTTCGTCCCTCTCCCTCCACCGCGCCGCTCCCTCCCTCGTCCCTCCCTCCACCGCACCATCGCCGCCGCTGCCCCGACCCACTGCGCCGCAGCCGCCCACGCGCCCCCGCCGCCTCCCTCTCCCCTTCCTCCCCCTCGAGCGCCGCCTCCCCCTGAGCCCCGCCTCCCCCGCGAGCGCCACCTCCCTCGCCTCCCTAGAAACTCGCCGGAGATTTGGAGCCTCAGAGCCGCCGCAGACTTGGAGCCTCGGAGCCACCCCACGTCCACCAGGAGAGGAGGCCCCACGTCCACCAGGAGAGGAGGCCCGCGACCTCCCCGCCATCCATCTCCGCCCTCCGTCGTCTCCGTTCCGGTCACCACCTCATCGTGGTCAGGTAACCCTCCTCCCTCTGCCTCTCTTCTCCTCTCTTCCTCCTCCGCCATCAGTAATTACAGTGTGCTGCTACCACTGAAAAAGGCAGGAATACAATCACAGTTACTGAAAAAGAAACACTGTAATTACAGGGATATACAGTTTAAACGTGATAATATGGAAGTTTCAGATCACATGGCAGTAAAGTTGCAGGGTTACTGCAAAAAATATTCAGATTACTATAAGTGACATATTACTGAAAAATACAGTCCAAAACCACTATGACTTAACTAAAAAAATCAGCCCCCCAAATAGATTACAGGGCAAAAATGCACATTAAATTACACTGAAAGTACACACATATTCAGTTAAAAAACAAAATTGCTATTACACCCACCACACATACAGTGAACTACACTGCACTTAAGCTGAAAATGTACTCCAAATGAAACTGCATTTTTCAGCAAGGACAATTGAAAACTGAACTAAAAATATTCAGTCCACCAAAACACATCATGAGACACAAGAGAGCAGGTAACTCATCATTTGCATCCATCATTTAGGGGTTGTACATCTACAACAGCTAAAAATCACCTCTCGAATTTAGTGTGGTCAAATTAGATACAGTGTGGTCAAATCCCTCTCGAATTTATGTCAAATTAGGTTCAAAAAATTGTGGGAGTAGTGCCTAGCAAACATGAATAATTAGTACTCCATGTGCATTGGAGTACTTGGTACCTGCAAGATATTTGTGTACGAGAGGTACTCTAGTTTCAGAACTGTATCTTGAACCATTGTTTACTCTAACTTTAATTTCAGAACTGTAGTTTATGTGAACTTGATCCTGAACAAGTACTCCTCTAGTGCAGCAAGTACTCCTTGCTCTGAACCTGGAGTACGTTCAGGAGTACTTACACTCTGTAGCTGTCATTTGTTCTGAACTTTATAAATTTGCAGTCATTAGTTTACTATAGTTTCAGGACTACTAGAGTGCTAGGCCTGTAACTTTACTGAACTTGGAGTAGGAAGATCAGGCGTAGGCAGGTTTAAAAATCAGCATGTATCCCAGTTTGCATACTCAAGTCGCAAGGAGTATAAAACATGCTGATTCAGTGTAAATTTATTTAAATTCAGTGTATATCTAGTTTGCATACTCAGTTTATACTCCTAAAACAAGTGACCTGAAACGGGTTTAAACTTGTTTAAATTTGGAGTATGAAAATTTGTTTCATTTAGTGTAAACTTGTTTAAATTAAGTGTATATTACTTCAGGACTACTCAGTGTATACTCAGGAGTACTCTAAAAACTTGCTGAAATTCAGTTTAATTAAACAAGACTGTTACTAACGACCTAGGCCACACAATGTTGCTCCTTCAAGAAACTTAAAGTTTAAAAAAGACATCCATATATAGCACAATGCAAATAAGCACAAGTAATTGTAGAGCTGAGTAAGAAAACATGTGTACCTCTAGTTCATGATCAAGTTCACACACACACACACACACACACACACACACACACACACACACACACACACACACATACCTCTAGCACTTGCATAACTGTCTGTGTTTGTATGTCAAGCTGTATGCATTTTTTAAGCTTATTTTACTATTCTGCTAGGTGCTTATTCAGCAGTATTTTATTTTGAACCATACTTGCCTTGTGATGCAGTGCAGCTAAAGAAAGGGATAGAGAGAGAATAATGTAAGGGCCCTAACCTAAAGCAATATAATGGTCACTAGCTAACACGAACATGCTTTAGTATTACCTACCTGAATGTATTGTATATGTTATTTTAATTTGATGGCTACTATGTAATGTTCCTTTATTTTGTTTCTAATTTCTGGAGAGGAGAAATGTTGGTCATGGTGTTGTATAATTACTGGAGTAGATGTTAAACTATTGCCGAATCTGATACATTGTTGAACATTTTATTACTTGTTGCATTGGAGGTTCATCTTGTCTTGAGGCCAACAAATCAGCATTGGAGGCTCATCTTTGAGGCTCATCTTTATTACATATCAGAACTTGCAAACAAATCTGTGAAAGACTTTTAAAGTTGCTGGGTTTTGTCTCCGACCATTGTGTCATGATGAATTTGCAGGTACCCCGAGAGGCCCTTGAGTTTGCCGGAATGTCGATTAACTTCCGTTCCGGCAAATTCGGGTACTCCATATGTCCTATTTTCAGCAAAGGTCATGCTGAAATTTTCCGTGAATTTTAGCATGACTTTGCTAAAAATCGGACATATGGGGTACTTGCTACTAATGCATGGGCCGGGGTATCTTAGTACTTAGTTCAGTAGGATCAACTGCCCCTTTACTCTTGCTGCATTAAACCATAGGTGGCAATAGAGCCAAGTGATTAGGCCCAACTTAGAATTCTCCTTAGCATCGATAAACCCTAGATGATAAACCCAACATCGGTGGCAATAGAGCCAAGTGATTAGTGCCAAGTGATTAGGCCCAACCTAGGGTGCCTCGACATCGATAAACCCTAAATGATGAAAACTTAACTTAGTATTTAGGGTGCCTCGGCGTCGACAAACCCTAAATGATGAAACCTTGGCTTCTATAGGGTGCCTCGGTGTCGATGAGAACCTAAATGATGTACACTTAGGCATTTAGGATGCCTCGGCGTCGACAAATCCTAAATGATAAAAGCTTAGCTTTTAGGATGCCTCGATGTCGACAAACCCTAAATGATGAGACCATGATCTTGTTCCTTGATAATAACCAACTTTTTGACCAAACTTTTTTCCTATTTAGAGCGAAACATGGCCCACAACGATGAGGCCGGCGGTTCGGGCGACAAGCAATTCTAGGAGCTGTCCCAGGAGTTGGAGGAAGAACCTCACCGCTATGAGGACGCCGCGGAAGACACCGATCCTGACTACACAACCCCTAGTGGCGTCGGGGATGACACCACTGATGGTGCCACTGAGGATGCCACCACTGATGGTGCCGCCGAGGATGCCACCACTGATGATGGCGGCGCACGCACAGATGGCAGCCAACCGAAGAGACAACGGAAGGACCGGCGCCCGAACGTGCTCCACACCGTCAAGGAGGAATTTACTCAAGTGAACTCCGAAGGGCATCCAACGGAGCCCAAACATATAGTCAAGGGGTACTCGGTTCAGCTCGGGTGCATTCTCCGGAGCACCATCTCGATCAACACCGAGAACCTTAGGCATAAGGACCAAGGGAATTTGCGCAACCTCCTCTTCACGAAGCTGCACGAACGATACAAGTTCCCCGCTGAATTTGAAAACACACGCCTCTCAGGGAATAAAGTGAATAGTGCCGCCCTCACGAGGATGAGCACGGCCCTGTCTACTTGGAGAAGCGCGGTGAAGGGAATGATTGAGAAAGGTGATAGTTATGAGAAGATCAAGGCGAAAAATCCTTCGATCAGCGTAGAGGACTACAACGAGTTCAAGATCAAGTGCGAGAGCAATGCAACCTTCGAATCAAGTTAGTGGGGGAAAGAAATGCGGGAGTTGAACTTAGGGGAACACAAACTTGGTCCTAGCGGTTACAGAGTGGCGGAGCCTAGCTATATGGGACAAAGAGGATGCGGAGCGTGCCGAGCAAGGCCTACCGCGCCGCTTCGAGAAATACAGCAATGACAAGCAGACTAGGAACTATGTCAGGGCCCGGTACAAGGAGGACCCGACAACAAAGGAGCTTACCACGGATCCGAAGACCAGGGCACTTTAGCTTGTTCTGGCGAAGGAGACTGAAAGCAGTAGCGCGGGGTCATCTCAGAGCACCCATGCTTGGCACAACACTCTAAATAAGGCGTTGAACGTAATGAAAAACAAGGATAAGCTCAGTAAGCCGTCATCAGCTGGTCGTGTGGCCGGAAAAGGCTTGTCCACAAAATGGTCGTCATACTATACCGCTGGTGGGCGAAAGGAGAAAAAGCCAAGCTCGGAAAGCCAGTTGCGCGAGGTTCAAGAACTCAAGGCACAAGTGGCACGGATTCCAGAGATTTCCAAGAGCAAGTGCAACAACAACAGGGATCGACGCTCACCGGCATTAAGCCTACCATGATTCATGGCCTGACGGCGTGGATTGCGGGTGGCCAACAGGGGCCGCCCCCGATTCCCAGCTTGACGGCCAGCAACTCGCACAATGCGCAGGCGGCGCCATTGGTGTCTCCGGCGGCGCTATTGGTGTCTCCAATGACAGCACGGCCGGCATTGGAGCTTAATGCACCCGGGTGTACGCCGGCTGGCACCTCGGCAGCAAACGGCCCCTCCGTCAGTTGCACACCCGCCGTTGGCGGTGCCTCGACATTAGCCGAGCTCGACACCATCATCACGGTAACTAATTAAGCCTCTCGGCCGAAGACTTCATCTCCTTTTGCCTTTGACTGGGCATCCCTGACGCCCTACATGTTTTCACAGGGCGCCGCCGATGTTCCGTGCACTCTCCTGCACTTCGTGAACAATGAGTTGGTCATTGTCGCCAAGGGAAAAATCGTTCAACCGGGCAACCCCGTGTTCCACGGTAAACCGATGCCACCCACCATGTATAGGGTTCAACTGGTTCGGGTGCTGCCAGGCTGCGTCGAGTTGTTACCTCTGATTCGACCCGCCGGGGCCGACGAAGATGATCTGATGACCCTCAGCACTTGCATAAGCTGGTCCCTGCTTTGGCCGAAGAGCCAGATTCGTTTGGGGGCGGGGACACCACCCCAAAGACAACACCGCCAGTCGTGCCGGCGCCATGCCATGGCAAGACCGCCGCAACGCTACCGGACATGCCGGACATCCCTATGGCACAGGATCCGAACATGCATATGGCACAGGATCTGGACGACGAGGACAACGACGACGGCCGTACATTTAGCAACGTCGATAAGTACTTTGCCGAACATGGGTACGATGAGGAATTCTGCGGGCCTCTTTCTCAAGAACCCAACCCTACAAAAGGCGACCGCGGTCTAGCTGATGCGGCGGAGAAACCCAATTACAGCAGCGCGTCGTGCGGCGTTCAGTTCTCGAGAGGCGCCCACTGCCAACTTCACCGAGCCTCAGATAGCCGAGGAGCCAAATATTATCAGCCCCAACACACTCAAGAAGGCAGTATGTGAGCAGAACTCGGTCGCATTACAACAGAAGAAGAAGGGACGGAAAAGAAAGAGTAACAAGGGTGCGAGCCAGCCGGCACCGAGTACGATCCGTGTTCAGGACGGGCCACCTTCACCTAAGGATATCTCGAGGAGGGTGCATGTGGCGGGTAGGGCGATGCTACCGACAAATATGCTCAATGCTGCAACCGGTGCTATCAGAGTCGCATATGATGGTGTTCTTTCTTTGGAGAAGCAGCGTCTCAGAGAGAATAATGTGGCATACCCGGTTTTCGTGGCCAAGGTGCTAGAGGGCAAGGGCTTTGTGGATGGCCCCATCGGGGGTACGATCGTCCTGCGGTTTGATGACATCTTTGCTATGTTTAACCTTCGTTCGGCTGTTTTCACTAAGTATGGAGATGCGGATCATTAGAGACAAGACCATGGACATCGTGATAGTCGACCCCTTCTACATGCGTGCCAAGAACTTTTGTAGCGCTGGGGACCAGCATGTCACGAGTTCTTACCTCGAAGGCGTCATTCTGGCAAACCCAGATAAGGATGACTTCCTGGTGCCTTACTTTCCCGAGTAACTCATCCCCTAACCGCCCCGTAACATATGATTTCTTAGATTTCAATCGTTCTTTTTTTTCTAACATTCCATGTTCTGTGCAGTGACACACATTGCACACTCATCCTCTTAAGCCCGAAATATTCCATGGCCACGTATTTCGACCTAGACCGTGACTCCAAGATAGACTACACAAATATCAAGAAAGTTCTTGATGATGTTCTCCCCGGCTACGCCAAATCTGGAGGCACCTTCGCCAAGCCGGTTAAATGGCGATGCAGGCGCTGCGTGTTTGCCCACAATACAAAGTTCTCCTGCATCAAGCAGCCGCCTGGCGGTCAGAAGGATGCCTACTACGCCCTCCATCACATGCGGGTGATCGTACGGGACCATCATCACCTTCTGCTACCATATAATCTCAAAGATTGGGCCGCGAGCTTGTCGGCAATCCAGGACGCAGACATCAGACAAGAATTCTTTCGCATCCAGTCGTAGTTTGCGGAAATTATCCATCAAGATGTCCTTCGTACCTCGGGGTAGTTCTACCTCAGATATCAACCGTCCAACCGTGAGATAGACACAACGCTACAAATGCAGGCTGACAACGCCCGCGATTTCATGACCATCACGACAGACGGCGGCTTCATCCATGCTCCGGTCCCATGAGTCGAGTCAAAAGTAGTGATGCTATGTGTAGTTCTGAAACATTGATTGGCTCATGTTGTAATTAAACTTTAATGAACTTGTATGTCTCTTTGGTTTGGACAGTCGTTCAACTTAGATGTAATCGATGCTATTTATTAGTAGGACAATGAATCGTGCTGCTAATGTCTGCTTTTCTCTTCCGATCCTTTTGTTGCATACTTATATATTGCTTATGTATTGTCTGTTGTTTTGCTTGTGCAAGAAATGTCGTCGTATGTCGTGTACAAGGGTAAGGTTCCCGGAGTCTACGACGACTGGGAGGAGTGTTGGAGATAGGTTCACCGTTTCAGTGGTAATAGTTACAAAGGGTACACCACTAGGGCTGTCGTGGAATAGTCACGTCAGATGTCCTCATGAAAGGACTTAGTTGTGGAGCCATCGCAACTAGGAAGCTTGAAGGGGTTAAATCAGGACAAGGGACACGAGAGAGTTTATACTAGTTTGGCCCCTTACGATGAAGGTAAGGCCTACGTCTAGTTGGGTTGCTATTGATGTTTCGATGACCAGGGAGCGAGATACGCTATGCCCGGCTCTTCATGAGTTGTTTCTTGAGCTAAGCTGCCAGCAGGTCGTCCCCTTATATACACGGGTTGACGCCCTGTGGCTTACGGAGTCCCGGTCAGCTTATAAACAGTGTCCGGCTCGGTGACTAGTTAAATCTACCTTATGTTACAAGTCATGCCATCATGGCGGTTTACTACAACGGGCCTTAAGCCCCCTGTGGGCCTTAAGCCCTTTATTGAATCGTCATCTTCATGCTTGGTCTTGGGCTTCCTCTGATGAATCCTCTTTGTGTAACCCGGCCCCTCCTGGGCGGCTTACACAAATAGTTATATCCCCAACATTAGGCCCCAGATTGATTTGAACCTGTTCATGTTAATCTTAAAAATATATCTTTAAAGAATAAATCTTCAGTCTTCTGACTATACAGAGGGCTTTCTTTAACCCGCCGTGACGTCATCTTCTGGATCCATCTTAACCCGGCGTGACGTCATCCTTTCTTTAATTCATTTTCTATTCCGTCGTATCCTTCAACGGATCTCTGCTTTTATTGATTGTTCCGAAAATCCAGGCGTCGGGGCCGCTGGATTGTAATTCTTATCTCCTCGTTTCCCGCATTGCCTCAGTTATCTTCTCCCTATAAATAACCGCGACTTAGGTCTTCCATTTTTCTCCCTCTAGTCGTCTTCTTCCTCTCCTCTTTGCCACGGTGGCGGCGCCACCGCCGCCGTCGAACCCCTCGTCTTCATCGACTCAGGCCGCTGCATCAATCTGACTCTGACCAGAAAACGACGGCGAACCTCCCGAGCTCGTCCTCATCCGTGAGTTCCTCTCCTCCCCTTTCTTAGATCTGCATTGGAACTCCGCTGAGTTCGTCATCGTTCATCACTGCCCGACGCAAACCCTCGCTAGTTTTCACCTCCAATGCCCCGTTTAGATTGAAAACTCTGCAGAACTGCTGCGGTAATTGTTTGTATTGATCTTGCATAGAAATAGATCTCATTTTCCTCATTTAGAAACCCTCTTCAAGTGTATGAACTTCTCTGCCCTGTTTTTAGGTCTAGAAATTTTTTCTTTCAGAGCAATACTTTGATCCAGAACAATAGCTGTCGTGTGTGAAACTTGTTTCTATCAACCGGAAAGCTTCTTCTGGAAAATGCCCTTTAAACACCACTGTCCATGTGTCCGGCTTAAATAAGTGATACTGAACTGTAAGCCTTGCCTTCCTCTCATGACCTTAAAAAAAATTTGAACTGCTCTTGATACTTGTAGTGGCTTAAAGATTTTTGCACAATCACCCTTATATCATTAGGCCCATTCTTAAGCCGCCATTTTAAGTAATTTAAATATTTCCCCCGGGTTAAAGTTGAAACGGAACTTTCTTATTTTGTCGTAGGCCAACTGTTGACATGGCTCCTAAGGCGGCCAAAGCCCCTGTGACTTGTAATTGGGTTCCATCCACAGTGACCAAAAGAAAACTTGCCGAGTTCGTGAAGTCTGGCCATCTGCCAAAGAAGGAGGCCTGTCTTATCGTGACCCTCACCCATCTGAGTAGATACCTCAACCCAAAGATGGGGAGGTAATAGTTTTCACAGATCATATGAACCAGGGATTTGCCCCTCCCAGCTCAAAATTCTTCAGGGAAGTTTTGGATTTCTTTGATCTGAAGCCTCAAGACATTGGACCCAATTCCGTGTCAAATCTGTGCAATTTCCAAGTCTTCTGCGAGGTATACCTAGGAGAGGAGCCAAGTTTGCTGCTGTTCAGAGAACTGTTTTACTTGAACCGGCAGAATGAACGTGCCAACGGGCCTAGTCTTGAGCTTGGTGGCATCTCAATCCAGCGGCGGAGAGATTGCCTTTTTCCTTATGCTGAGCTGCCGAGTCACCCGAAAGACTCGAACCAGACGTGGTTCTACTGTCAAGAAACTTCTCCGGCTAATGAGAAGCCTCTGCCCGGCTTTCGTGCCCTGCGCCTTGAATCCAACCATCATCTGACGGACAAGTTGACTGCTGTTGAGCGCCTGCCTCTTAATCCCACCATTAAGAAGATCAAAGCCCTTTTAGGCAACGGGTTAAGTGTCATCGATTTGGTCCGGGTCTGGGTCACCTGGCGGATACTACCATTAAGCCGTAGCTCCGGCTTAATGTGTACTTACAAAAGCGGGAAGGAGGACCCAATGCGTCATAGTCCTGATGACTTACCAGATGATGTGGTAGATGCTACAGTCCAGTCACTGTTGAAGGAGGGCACCATAACTGGTAATGCCTTCGGCTTACTTCCCTTTTCCAAGAAGAACCCGGCCCCTGCTATAAGTTACCAATCTTCAAAAATACTCTTTAATATGTTACCTTCTTGTACTTATGATTCTTTATCTTTTTCCACAGGCCGGTGATAATTTCTGGAAGGTCAAGTATGACCATGAGGCTGCCAAACAAGCCAAGGCAGCCAAGAAGGCTGAAAGGAAAGCCGCCAGGATGGGCACCTCAAAGAAGAAGAAACCCAGTGCCTCCGATATGCTTAAATTGGATGACTCTTCTTCGGATGAGGAAGAGGTAATCTTTTGATTTTCTTAACTCCTTTGTCGTTATTTTACTAACATTCTATCCTTTCAGGAGGACACAGGGAACAGTCAAGCAATTGATGAAGAGGTAACTATAATCTCCTCCGACTCAGAGCCTTTGCCAAAGCAAAAAATCCGAAGAGTGACCCGGAAAGTAAGATTTTCACATCCTCTAGCTTACCAAGATCCTCAATTTCTTTTGAAGCAACAACAGCTTGAGAACCGGAGGCAGACTCGGGCCAACCAAGATGCAGAACTCTCCTCCGACTTCCCGATGTAACCAGGAAGCGTCGGGCCAAGGTTATCTCCGATTTACATTCCACTTTACCTTTGGCGGGTTTATTTCGCCAACCTCTCAACTCAACTGACTCCAATTATCAGGATAATTCTCCTTCCTCTGATGAGTCGATGCAATTAAACATCCCGGATTTCAAAATGGCTCCCGGGTAATATGACCTTTCTTACTTCAAGTTTTTCCATACTAACACCTTGATGCTTATCCTTCCACTTTGATTGATAGCCTGCAAGTGAAACCCAGCAAGAGGGCAAAAAAGAATAAACCATCCCGAGACCCGGTGGTCACTGAACCGGCGCTTGACTCATCCATTCCTGATAGCTCCACTCATCAGCCACCACCTGAACCGGCTTCTGACATTCCAGTGCCAACCTCTGACCCGCCTGCAGAAGATGTTATCCACAATTCTGATAACCCGGAAGTTCCTAGTCCGGTCAAGACGACTGACCCAGAAGTTGAAATTGTGAAAAGTAAATATGTTGAACCGGGCCGGCCTACTGTTCTTTCCCAACGCACTGCCAAGGAGGAGTTTGCTCAACATCGGAAAGCCAAATAGGACATCAGCGATTATGCTCACCTAAGTATTTGTGATATAGTCTCGGGCTATCTGAACCAAGTACACAATAGTCGTGACCTGGAGATTGACATGGTGAAGCAAATACAGCACAGGTATAATTTATGCTTTTTCCTGAACCTTACTTACTGTACCAGCCCCCAAGTCTATTGCTTATGAATGAATATGCTGTAGACTTAGAAATCTACTTACTGTTAGTTTGTCCGGTTTAAAGTGAAGTACACTTAACCCGGTGATAGCATGAAACGTTGAATTTGTGTTACACATTAGCCCCCAAGTGTCAAATATCTTTACTTGTAAAGTGCTTGAGACTTAGTATGTATGACTTGGCAGAATAGGTTAAAAAATTCTTTAAGCATACATTAGCCCCCAAGTGCCAAGTATCTTTACTTGTAAAGTGTTTTGGACTTGAATCTTATCTTACCTTGATTCTTACCATAACCTGATGTCAATGCAGGCCACCATAAGTCAATTTGAGTCGGTGATTGCTGATCTGAAGAGCCAGTTGAAAACCCAAGAGCTCGAAACTTAGAAAGCCAACTCCAAGTTTGAATTCAGTGTCTCTGAACAAGAGAAGCTGAAGAAAAATTTTGAATTGGAGAAGAAAACATGGGTTGATGAGAGGGCTTCACTGGTGACTCGGGCCGAAACAGCAGAAGCATCTCTTGCCGAGGCAACAACCGAGCTGTCCGACTTAAAACAGCAGATATCCCAAATGGTCTCAGCCATCTTCGGTAAGTCACTCTAAAAAACTTTAAATATTGTAATCTTCCAAGGGTTATAGTAATAGTCACCTCTGGCTTACTGTTATACCTGTGAATATACAGGCCCCAGGAGTACCAATCTGAAAGAAAATATGGTTATCAAGCTTAAGGCGGTGTACACCTTAGTGGAGCAGCTGTACTCCGGGTCACAACGTGCTTTGGCTGTTGTGGCCTTATCGAATACCACTCCTCGCCTTCTACAAGATGTGTTGAGGCATCTTTCGATGCTACCTCAACGAATTCAGGATTTAAGGCGGGCATCTGCGAGAGCCGGAGCCGTGGCCGCATTAAGTCGGGCAAGAGCATGGGTGCCAGAACTTGACCTTGCTGATCTCTCTCTCGGATATCCAAGCCTGAAGGAGGATGGCACTGCCTTTGACGACCAAGGTTTCACTGCCTGTGTCAAAGTCATACGTCCCCTGGCGACTCTCATTGGGAACGATACTGATCTTATTAAGTATTCGTCGGGCTATGATAGCGAGAACCGGAGGATCCCAAACGTCCCATATGACCAAGTCAGCCTGATCCCTCGAACGCGTAAGCATACCTTTGCCCCTGAAGTGGACCTGGCCAATTTAATAGATGATCAGGCTGAATTTGAAGCCTTGAGCGGCATTGACTGGGTGTCGCCCACCTTCTAGGACAAAACAACCGAAGGAGAGGCGGAGAAGGATAACCCAGAGTCGTCATGCCAGCCAGAGGAATAAGCCGCCGGGCGTGTTATTACTTTTGCAAAAAAATGCTTCACTTGTTTAGACTCGGGGAGTCTTATAGTAGGATAGAGAAAACTTCTTAATGCTTGTCATGCTTTATGGTGCTGATTACTTTTGTAAGCCGCCATCACTATATTCTTCTGGCTTATGTTAACCATGTATTTCCTTGATGTTTAACTTGCTATGCTTTATCCTGCACATAAAAACAGGCAAAGTTTTCTGGACGGTTCACTACACCAGGGGGTTATAAAGTATTGATAACCCGGAATATGACCTAAAGACATCATATGTAAACCCAGTTCATGATTATTTAAAATATAATCACAACAGCATACCTGTGACCCTTTTGATAGTCTTCCCGGCTCATTTGAGGTTTTACCTGGCATTTTTAGAACCCGAGGTAACCAATATTAAACCGGAAGAATCAAGAACCATCTCCTCAAGAAGGTTGAAATGATAGTTAAAGTAATTATACCTATAAGCAATGTTCACAGGCTCCTAATTCGAATACGATCAGAGAACCGTCCCAAAGGGGTTAAGCTAAGATTTGGATACGATCATATAGCCCCCAGTGGCTTTGGCGATCCCGATCAAGTGGGTATCGACAGCTATGTTCTCTTTGGTTCGAATATGACCTATGTTTGAACAGGAAGCCCCCAAGTGAACATAAGAGTTGTTTAATGACGCTTATTCAAATACGATCCACGTCAGACCCAAAGGGGTTAAGTTGTGATTCAAATATGATCAAGAAGCCCCCAAGTGGGTTTGGCAGTATGCCGATCAAGTGGGTATCGACAGCTATGTTCTCTTTGGTTCGAATATGACCTCTGTTTGAACAGGAAGCCCCCAAGTGACCATGGCTAGATTCAGATATGATCATAAGCCGGACCAAAGGGAAAGCCAGATTCAGATATGATCCATCCCCTGTTGGTAGTGTCCATCACCTGATAAAGAAGACATAAAACATTCTTTATGTGAAAAAAGGACAGAGGTCCTGCTTTATTGCTCTACATAATATGTACATCATCAAAAGTATATGCATCTTAAAAACTGGTTACTTAAGAATAGTAAGGCCGAAGACGAGCTATATTCCATGGCCGGCGGGTCTCCTCTTCCGATTAAAGTGAGTCCTTGTGCTCTCGAATACCGATGAAATAATATGACCCGTTGTGCAGATTCTTGCTGACCACAAAGGGCCCTTCCCAAGGAGGGGATAGCTTGTGCATGTTAGACTGATCCTGGATGAGCCGGAGCACCAAGTTGCCTTCCTGAAAGGTTCTACTCTTAACCCGGCGGTTGTGATAGCGGCACAGGTCTTGCTGGTAAATCGCCGAGCGGCCTATTGCCAAGTCTCGCTCCTCATCCAACAAGTCAAGTGCATCCTGATGAGCCTTTTTGTTATCCGCCTCAACGTAAGCCGCCACACAGGGTGAGTCGTGCCGGATGTCACTTGGCAGGACTGCCTCTGCTCCATAGACCATGAAGAAAGGTGTGTATCCCGTAGATCTTTAGGCGTAGTGTTGATGCTCCATAGCACGGAGGGTAACTCCTCCACCCAACAACCCGGAGTCCGCTGTAAGGGGACTAAGAGCCGGGGTTTGATACCTTTCAGGATCTCTTGATTAGCTCTTTCTGCTTGACCATTGTATTGAGGATGAGCAACAGCCGAAACATCAAGCCGGATATGTTCTCTTTGACAGAACTCTTCCATGCCACCCTTGGAGAGATTAGTGCCATTATCAGTTATGATGCTATGTGGAAAACCAAAACGAAAGATCACCTTTTTCATGAACTGAACCGCCGTGGCTACATCACACTTACTGACCGGCTCTGCCTCAACCCACTTGGTAAACTTGTCCACTGCTACTAGTAGATGTGTCTTTTTATCTTTAAACCTTTTGAAAGGTCCAACCATGTCAAGCCCCCAAACTGCAAATGGCCAAGTGATTGGGATCATCCTCAATTCTTGAGCCGGCACATGAGCTCGTCGTGATAACTTTTGACAACCATCACATTTACTGACCAAATCCTCCGCATCAGCACGAGCCGTTAGCCAATAGAAACCGTGACGAAAAGCCTTGGCTACGAGAGATTTTGACCTGGCATGATGACCACAATCCCCTTCATGGATGTCACGAAGTATTTCTTGGCCTTCTGTAGGTGACACACGGCGTTGAAACGCCTGCGTGACACTTTGGTGATGTAACTCGCCGTTAACAATTGTCATAGATTTGGAGCGCCTGATTATTTGTCTCGCAAAGGTCTCATCCTCCGGCAACTGACCCCGGGTCATATAAGCCAAGTAGGGCACTGTCCAATCCGGGATAACGTGAAGAGCCGCCACCAACTGTGCCTTCGGGTCTGGCACTGCTAACTCTTCCTCGGTAGGCACCTTAACAGAAGGGTTATTCAAAACATCGAGAAAGGTATTGGGCGGCACCGACTTACGTTGGGATCCCAACCGGCTTAAAGCATCAGCCGCCTCATTCTTACTTCGATCGATGTGTTCCACTTGATAACCAGCGAGGTGACCAGCCACAACATCTACTTCACGACGATAAGCCGCCATAAGGGGGTCCTTGGAATCCCACTTGCCTGACACTTGTTGAGCCACAAGATCTGAGTCGCCCAAGCATCTTACCCGGCTGAAGTTCATCTCCTTAGCCATCCGGAGACCATGGAGTAAGGCCCCGTACTCAGCTGCATTGTTAGTACATGGAAACATAAGCTGGAGTACATAACAAAATTTGTCACCTCGAGGGGAAGTTAACACCACTTCAGCCCCCGAGCCTTCTAGCTGCCTAGACCCATGTCACATCCCCAGTTCAGGCCTTGCTTGTCTCTGCATAAGCATCTATGCATCATGTTAAAATTTAAAGAAACTTAAAATGGGGATTTTTTAAACCCTAGCACCAAATGAATGCAAATAGGCTCAAATAAAATCATTTTCAATGAACCCAAAATGCCTTTGAAAATGTTCATGATTTCTGATAAAGGTGAAATCCTCTGCCAAAAATGATGAACCTATTTCTAGGTTATTCCTGGATTCTTGAATTCAATCATAAAGTATTTGCATTTTGGAATTTAAATGCTAATAAATAGTTTAAATGCTCAAATAATCATAAACTAAAATGTTTGCTGTTGGTTATATTTCAAACAGTGGCATTGATCAGTTTCATGATTTTTGGGTTTGGTCTAGTATTTTTAATAAAGTCACAAAGTTGCAGAAAAATAGAAAACAGGAAATAAAAGAGAGAAAGAGAGGCTTACCTGGCGCCACCTAGCAGGCCCACCTGCCGGCCCAGCCTAGTCACCGCTCCAGCGAGCTGCTTGGCACGGCCAGGCAGGCAGACAGGTGCTCGACGCCGGCACCAGCGCGCGGCACGCAGCTGTCCGCCGCTCTGCTTCCTCCCCTCGCCGTTTTGCCGCCCTGGGTTAGTCACCCACTCCTCCCCCGAGCCCGCAGACACGCCTCTTCCTCCCCAGCTCCTCTCCCACGCTCTCTCGCACCATGGCCGAGGCAGCCGCGCTCGCGCCACCGTGATAACCGCGTCCGCTGTCGTCCCCGTGCCCCGTCGCCCTGTCCGTTCGCTCCGCTGTCGTCGACTACGTCGAGCGGGCTGAGCCCCGAGCGCTCGCCCGCTCTGGAGTCGACCCCGCCCCCGTCTTCCCCAACTCCGGCCGCTGAGATCGCCACCGTCGCCCCACTCAGCTCAGGACTTCCTCGAGCCCGCTTCGACGCTTGCTGCAATCACCGTGAGCTCAGCTCCGTCCTCCCCCTCTCCGTTAACTCTCTCCTGCACCGCATGCACCTCACCAAGTTCACCCGCACCCGCCGCCGCCGAGCTCGTCGCCGACGTGACTCCAGCCACCCACCGGCCACACCACCGTGACCAATGCACTCAACGCACTCACAGGAATCCGTAGCACTACTCCACGCGCCTCGCCGTGCCCCGTAGCCTCTGGTTCGACCCCACCCAAGCTCCGGCAGCCGCACAGCTCGTCGCCGGCAACGTTACCGGCAACCTCGAGCCCAACCACCGCCACAAAACGATGCGGCTTGCTCCCGGCTACGCGTAGATACTCTCCGCCGCCCATTTGGTCGCCGGAACGCGAAACTGCACTTCCACCGCCGTGTCTGGCCTCGCCGGCGGCTAAACGTCGGCGGGTTTGACCGTTGACCTTGACTGGGTGGGCCGAGGTTGACTCCCCCCTGATTCTATGTCAAGTGCGGCCCGCCCTGCTAATTAACTTAGGTTAGCACTAACTAATATTAGTTAGTTAAACTAACTACTGACACGCAGGGCCCACAGGTCAGTTTGACCTGGACCAGCCCCGTTGACCGCTGACGTCACAGTGATGTAGCGCTAACGTAGTAACTTATTTTCTGGATTTATTCTTATATAGGAAATTCCAGAAAATGTTGCAAACTTCAAAAATTTATAGAAATTCAACCGTAACTCCAAATTAAATAATTTATATATGAAAAATGATCAGAAAAATCCAATCTATCCATCTCTACAATTTTCATGCATGTTTGAACAACTTAAATCTGCTATATACAACAATTTGAATAAATGGCATTTGAAATGCCTCATGTGGAGCTTGAATTTGAACCTAGGGTTCAAACCAACTTCATTTAACTTGCTGCTAATTGCATTAGCTCAAACCACATCATATTGCCATGTCATGATCATGCATCATATTGTGCGTTGCATTGATTGTGCTTCTTCTTTGTTTGTCGGTGTTTGTCCCCTCTCGATAGACGTGGTTCCAACGACGAGTTCGATGACACCGATGAAGAACTATTATCTTCAGAAGTGCCAGGCAAGCAAAACCCCCTTGTTCATTCCGATACAATCCCTCTCTCTCGCTCCTGCTCTCTTTTACTGCATTAGGACAACAACGATTCATCATTACTTTGCTACGTGGTGACCCCTTTATCCTCTGCATGACCTGTCATTGCCACAGTAAATAGATGAAACCCACTAGCATGAGTAGGACTTGTTTGAGACCTGATGTGCCTACTCATTCATGCTTGTTTGTCATGCCTGCTATTGCTTAGAGTTGAGTCAGGTCTGATTCATCGGGGATGAATCATAGGTGTGTGAACATGTCCTATTGTGTGCGAGCTAAGTGTGTGAACACGGTTTGGTAAAGGTAGCAGTGAGAGGCCATGTAGGAGTACATGGTGGGTTGTCTCATTGAAGCCGTCCTTAGGAACTGAGTTCTGTGTTTGTGATCCATGATTCAGCTACTACCATGCATTAGGCCCTGAAATATGACCCCGCTCGACTTCTTAATCACCCTTGTCCTCTGTCCAGGAGTTGCAAGTAGTTTCTGGTGTTTGTAGTATGCTGGAGGCCGTGCGCAGCGCTGACCGGAGGGGTGAGCTGTGATGCGGTAGGCATGTGGCACGGTGTACCGGGTGCCCGTTTGGTGTCTCGGGAACCCTGCACTCATCGTTTGGGGATGTGAGCGAAACTCCGGCCGGATCTCCTCGCGAATGGAACCCGAATAGGCGATAAACCTAGACTAGAGACTTGAGTGTTTAGGTAGGTCGTGGTCTACACCCACGTCGGCTTTCGCTTGAAGTCTGCCGAGCACATGTCTTGTGCAGACGCTAAGTGGTGGAAACATGTATGAAGAAGTGCACCCCTGCAGGGTTAACATCATCTATTCGAATAGCCGTGTCCGCGGCAAAGGACTTCTGGGTTGCTTATAACAGTTCATAGACAAGTGAAAGTGGATACTCTAAAATATGCAAGTTAAGTGTGAGTGCTATGGATGGCGTTCTCGTAGGGAGACGGGAGCGGATCCATAGTGGTGTATTGATATGGTGAATATGTGGACTCGTGTGCGCCACCTCAAAAGAGTTACTTGCAGTCGTAGTTTAGGATAGCCATTGAGTCAAAGCTGGCTTGCTGCAGTTAAACCCCATCATCCCCTTTGTTTATAATGATGCATATGTAGTTAGTTCTGATGTAAGTCTTGTTGGGTACATTTGTACTCACGTTTGCCCATTTTATGTTTTTCCAGAGAGACTTCAGTCTCATTAGTAGTTCCGCGTGGACTTCGACGTTTAGCTTGATACCTCAGCTACGATCTTGTGCCCTTAACAGGATCTAGTAGATAGTCAGGCTTCTCAGCCTTTTTCATTTGTAGATGTCTGTACTCAGACATGTTAAGCTTCCGTTTGTGCTTTGACTTGTATGCCCTGAATGTTGGGTCATGAGACCTATGTTTGTAATATCTCGCTCCTCGGAGCCTATTGAATAAAATACTTGAGTTGTAGAGTCATGTTGTGATGCCATGTTGTATTTGCACATATCGAGCATATTGTGTGTATGTTATTGAAATGCTTGGTATGTGTGGGATCTGACTATCTAGTTGTTTATCCTTAGTAGCCTCTCTTCTTGGAAATGTCTCCTAGTGCTTCCTTTGAGCCATGGTAGCTTGCTACTGCTCCGAACACTTAGGTTGGCGGCATGTGTCCTTCTTCGTTCTGTGTCATCCCTTCGGGAAATGTCACGCGATGAATACGGAGTCTGTTAGCCCGCTACAGCCCGGTTTACGGAGTCTGCTAGCCCATGCTACAGCCCGGATTCACTCGCGATGACCGACACGTTCGATGCTGGGTCATGGATGCCTGTCCCTGTAAGTCTGTGCCACTTTGGGTTTACGACTAGCCATGTCAGCCCGGGCTCCTTATCATATGGATGCTAGCGACACTATCATATACGTGTGCCAAAAGGCGCAAACAGTCCCGGGCAAAGGTAAGGCGACACCCATGGGAATACCGTGCGTGAGGCCGCAAAGTGATATGAGGTGTTACATGCTAGATCGATGTGGCATTGAGTCGGTGTCCTGACAGCTTTGGTATCAGAGCCTGACTACCTGTAGGATTACCAAACCAAACCGATCGAAGTTGTGTCTAGAAATGCTTTAGTTATGTAAGGGAATTGATTGTGGGATGGAACGTAAGGCTCTTTTTACTCCTTATACCTCATGGCCTTCTGATCTGAGTCATCCTCTTCTCTTCTACACGGATTAAGAAGTGGGCATTCTCATCTATCTATCAGGTTCACGTGTTGCTAATCCGTAGACTTATAGGATTGTTGGATTTAAGCCTCGTTTCAGGTCCTATTACTTCTTTATGTTAACTGTTGATCTAAAAACCTTGATATTGTGCTTCTGAGTGGCTATGCAACCATTTTTGTAGTATGTCTCCAAACTTTTGAGCATTTACAGCCGTTATGCTGTCTGAGTCATCCCAGGTTTCTAAACAATCTGATGCACTTGCAAATCCTTTCTTTCCGTTCCTGATGTCCTTTATGGTCAGAATAAGCACACTAACCGGTGCGTTGAGGTAATTTATTGCCTTGACATATATGTTGGAGCTATTATTATGACCCTAGGTGTTTTAGGGAGTCACCTAGTAATCTAGCAATGTTTTGTGTTCCCAGTGTGATCATTCTTGCCAACATTCTCGAAAGCATCCCGTGATGCAATTTAGCTAGTTGGAATTCTATTCCTGCGTTCTTGAACCCAAGATTCACCCAACTTACCTCCTGTTGATAGTGTTTGCTAGTTCCTTTAGGATATTAGTAATTTTGCGATAGTCCTCGAGGTCAGTGGTATTTCCTTCTTCCAAATACTATGAACGGTTTATGGCAGAAGTTCCTCGCTGAACCGAAGGATCACAACCAGAGTGCTCATGACGAGTTCTCGATTCTATGCTGATACTCTACCAGTCCTGCCTCTCTGCATGAATTGTCTGGAAGAAATATGTTGAACTCATTCGACATCCTAATCCATGCATCCACAACTCAGGAAATCATATGTTCTTTTGAGTTGTCCCTCTTAGTTGTCCTCTCACCCTTGTCTATCAATTGATAGTCAAGAGTAGTCGTGCATTCGTGTTCATCGATGCCTTTTACTTCTGTGGTCCGCCAAGACATTCTATTCCGGAATGACTAGGAGAAACAAATTCCAGTACCTTGTCCATTTCTAGGATTGGGTCAAAGCAGTTGTATTCCGTAGATCAAATGCCAATCTAGCTTCTAATCTGTTCCACCCTGGAGTATTGCCATCTTATGTCAAGAATGTCATGGGAATTGTACAACCTCTTATGAATTCTTGATACAGTGATACTCTCGCCATCATTTTTCATTCCCCGGTCCTTGGGTTGTTGAAACCGGAATGCCGATAAGTGAACTGTGATGTGTGAAATCGATACTCCTAGCAACCTCGTTGCTTGGTAGTAAATGGACAATATTCTTATTCTTAGCGTGTTGGTTATTGAATCATCATCTTAAGATTGATCGTGCTACCTAGTCCTTATCTCCCGGTGCGCTCTTCGATCAATGAGTTAGGATTGTGTCAATCCCTCGCTCTTTTGATCATATCGTCTTGCCCTGAAAAGCAAGATTGTTCCCGAGCTTAGTAAATCGATGGTTCGTGATTTTCTGAATGTCTTCTCGGAAGTATCACCAGGTCATCACCTGACCGATATGTTGAGTTCGTGATCAAGTTGGTTTCCTTGTAAACGACCCGTTCTCCAAGATTCTGTGTTGGATACCCCTGAGCTAGTTGGTCAAGCTAAACAACAACTTGGAGAGTTGGAAGATAAAAGCTTGTCTGACTCAGTTCATTCCAAGGGATATCTTTGTGTGTGTATTGAAGGAAGATGGTATTTTCATCAATTGACCCTCATGGTTAGTTAACGGATCTATCATCTTATCCAATCTTTGATTTGTGTATGGGCTATCCTCAAATCAAACCGGAACCAACGATATTCATAATGTTGTCTTACTCGTGGTTGATTCCTTGAGCATACACCATTATATCTTTTGGGTCTGACCAATGCTATCACTCGTTCACATAATTATCGAACTCCGTTGACGGTGTCCTGGACTAGGGGGTACTCACCACGTCGTCTCCCGATCAGGTGGATTGGGCCGAGGATCCCCATGGCCATATACTCATGGGCCAGTCCGGACAGTTGCCGCATACAAGGAAGATTCCACAAGACTTGGCGATCAAGACAAGGACTCCTCTCCCACCGGTGTATCCGACTAGGACTCTTGTTATCCTAGGCCTCTGGTGCATTATATAAACCGAGGCCAGGCTAGTCGATAGAGAGATACGCAACAACAATCATACCATAGGCAGCTTCTAGGGTTTAGCCTCTCTGATCTCGTGGTAAATCAACTCTTGTACTACCCATATCATTAATATCAATCAAGCAGGACGTAGGGTTTTACCTCCATCAAGAGGGTCCGAACCTGGGTAAAACATTGTGTCCCTTGTCTCCTGTTACCATTGATCCTAAGACGCACTTCTTGGGACCCCCTACCCGAGATCCGCCGGTTTTGACACCGACATTGGTGCTTTCATTGAGAGTTCCGCTGTGTGATCGGCGAAAGGATCAATGGCTCGACTGTAGGTCAACTACGACTTCGGCATCTTCGTCACCAGCTCGACTGGTCACCTTGGTTCGACCAAGAATTGCGCCCCGTGTTCGGATCACCATGTTCGGACGAGGGCCTTCATCAAGCATCAAGTCCGATCTCTATCAAGATCACGGAGGAATTATCCATGGAGCTCGGGGCTCAACGTCAACATTGCCCTTAAGCGACCGTGCTGTTTTTCTGGACAGCGAACTTGTATCTGCTGCCACCACCTCCTCGAGTATCGCTTTGACGATCGCTTTGGTGGAATTGCGCGGAATTGAGTCTACAACAACCCTGGAAACTTTCATCGAGTTCCGATGGAGGAATCTCTCGCAATCCACGATATACCGGAGCCCTGTCAAATCTGGACGGGAATTTGGATGTGTTTAGGGCGTGGTGTCCGGCTTCTAGCTCGGATGTCCTTTGGAAGATCCAACCGTTGATCGGCTGTGCAATTCCTGTATCTACCACCTCTCAAAATTTCAGCTCGATCCGACCGTCCAAACTCCGGGAATCTTCCGATTAGTGCATCACTTTTCAGATCTGTTTTCTGCACGAAAACGAATCCGACCCGAATTCATCTTTTCTATGAACGGGATTTCGGACATCCATTTTGAAGGAAGTTTTTGTATGGGGTATTGTGTTTTGTTTCCGAACACATCCCACTAACTTTAAGATCTTTTGAACATGATCTTCAACATCACGCTGGTGTCAACCAGTCCGGCAATATTACTCCACGGCCGTCGACCTGCGCTAAGACACGGCGTCACTTTGTTGAGCCGAGCTCAACTTCTTCGGATCATCATCTCGGCAAGCCGAACAAGAGTCCAGCATCGCGAAGGATAAATCGTCACCAACATCACCGCCCCACGGATTACACAGACCGGGCATACCGGCATCGCCGCACAGTTGCTTCATCAAGCCGGCATCGACCACGTCACGACCTGCATCAACAGGGCCGCACTATCGCTTCTTCAAGCTGGTGCCCATCACGCCGACCTACTTCGACATCTCGGCTGGACCGGGGGCTTCGCCATCTCTTCATCAACCTACTCCGGACACTTCGATGTCACTAGCCGACCAGCTCCGTCACGTTAGCTGGGCCGAGGGCTTTGCCTCGGCGAGGCAACCTTTACCAGCATTGCCATGCCGTTGTTTTATCACCCATCAGGCAATGGGTGTGCGGAGCGAGTCCGAATTTTGAGAATCACCTTCCTTCGGATTGCTACAACAAATAAACCAGGTGCTATCAATCCCTAATATTTTTTGCTTGCTTGGGTTCATTTTTTCCAAGGAATTATTACTCTGGTTTGTCCATCATATGTACACAGGTCTATCAAATGGTGGCCGCTTAACGACAGTCACACGGTGGTTCGGTCAGTCTCCGTACATAGTCCGGTGAATGCCGCATCCGGAGCTCGGACCGACCTGTAAATTCAAGCTTTGCCACACGTTCATTGCATCACGCTGACGCCCTGCATCGACATTGACTTCGGCGCCAGGCCATATTTCTTTTATTCCTCACTTTGCATAAATTATTCATTATGCAACAATTTTTTTAATTATCATTATTACTATTATCTCCCGTTTGCACTATTTTTGTGCACAGGAAGATGATCCGTGGACTTCGGCGTCACTCTGCCGGTCTGAATCGACCGTGCTATATCACCACTTCGGCGTGTTGAGCTCTCCGCTCCGCCACCTCGGGACCGGCTTGGGGGATAGAACCTTGTCCCACATCAAGACCGGACGGCGAACACATTAACCAGCTAAGTCTCTTTCATGCTCAAAGCTTTAATTTCTAACTTGTGTTCGGTTCGACCAAGCGTTATACTTTTTTGGAAAAAAGTGGCTTGTAACTTTGTTTGTGACGCATAAATTCAAATACCCCGTTTATTTGGGGGGCTTCCTTTATGAAGCTTTTCCTGTTGCTGTTGGAAATATGCCCTAGAGGCAATAATAAATTAGTTATTATTATATTTCCTTGTTCATGATAATCGTTTATTATCCATGCTATAATTGTATTGATAGGAAACTCATATACATGTGTCGATACATGGACAATACCATGTCCCTAGTAAGCCTCTAGTTGACTAGATCGTTAATCAATAGATGGTCACGGTTTCCTGACCATGGACATTGGGTATCATTGATGACAGGATCACATCATTAGGAGAATGATGTGATGGACAAGACCCAATCCTAAGCCTAGCACAGAGATTGTGTAGTTCGTATGCTAAAGCTTTTCTAATGCCAAGTATCTTTTCCTTAGACCATGAGATTGTGCAACTCCCGGATACCGTAGGAATGCTTTGGGTATACCAAACGTCACAACATAACTGGGTGACTATAAATGTGCACTACAGGTATCTCTGAAAGTGTCTGTTGGGTTGGCACGAATCGAGACTGGGATTTGTCACTCCGTGTGACGGAGAGGTATCTCTGGGCCCACTCGGTAGGACATCATCATAATGTGCACAATGTGACCAAGGGGTTGATCACGGGATGGTGTGTTATGGAACGAGTAAAGAGACTTACCGGTAACGAGATTGAACAAGGTATCGGTATACCGACGATCGAATCTCAGGCAAGTACAATACCGTTAGACAAAGGGAATTGTATACGGGATTGATTGAGTCCTTGACATCGTGGTTCATCCGATGAGATCATCGTGGAACATGTTGGAGCCAACATGGGTATCCAGATCCTGCTGTTGGTTATTGACCGGAGAACGTCTCGGTCATGTCTACATGTCTCCCGAACCCGTAGGGTCTACACACTTAAGGTTCGATGACGCTAGGGTTATAAAGGAAGTTTTTATGTGGTTACCGAATGTTCTTCGGAGTCCCGGATGAGATCTCGGACGTCACGAGGAGTTCCGGAATGGTCCGGAGGTAAAGATTTATATATGGGAAGTCCTATTTTGGCCACCGGAAAATGTTCGGGATTTTTCGGTATTGTACCGGGAAGGTTCTAGAAGGTTCCGGAGTGAGGCCCACCTGCATGGGGGACCCACATGAACGTGGGTAGTGGGGGCAAGGTCACACACCCCTGGTCAAGGTGCACCAAGATCCCCCCTTAGAAGGAATAAGATCATATCCCGAAGGGATAAGATCAAGATCCCTAAAAAGGGGGGATAACAATCGGTGGGGAAGGAAATGATGGGATTTCTTTCCTCCCACCTTGGCCAATGCCCCAATGGACTTGGAGGGTAAGAAACCAGCCCCTCCACCCCTATATAAAGTGGGGAGGCGCATGGGAGCTTCACACGAAGTTCTGGCGCAGCCCTCCCCCTCTCCCAAGTCCTCCTCCTCTCCCGCGGTGCTTGGCGAAGCCCTGCAGGATTGCCATGCTCTTCCATCACCACCACGCCGTCGTGCTGCTGCTGGATGGAGTCTTCCTCAACCTCTCCCTCTCTCCTTGTTGGATCAAGGCATGGGAGACGTCACCAGGCTGTACGTGTGTTGAACGCGGAGGTGTCGTCCGTTCAGCACTAGGATCTCCGGTGATTTGGATCACGACGAGTACGACTCCTTCAACCTCGTTCTCTTGAACGCTTCTGCTTAGCGATCTACAAGGGTATGTAGATGCACTCTCCTTCCCCTCGTTGCTGGTTTCTCCATAGATAGATCTTGGTGACACGTAGGAAAATTTTGAATTTCTGCTACGTTCCCCAACAGTGGCATCATGAGCTAGGTCTATTGCGTAGATTCTTTGCACGAGTAGAACACAAAGTAGTTGTGGGCGTTGATGTTGTTCAATATGCTTACCGTTACTAGTCCAATCTTGTTTCGACGTTATTGTGGGATGAAGCGGCCCGGACCGACCTTACACGTGAGACAGGTTCCACCGATTGACATGCACTTGGGGCATAAGGTGGCTAGCGGGTGCCAGTCTCTCCCACTTTAGTCGGAACGGATTCGATGAAAAGGGTCCTTATGAAGGGTAAATATCAATTGGCATATCAAGTTGTGGTGTTGCGTAGGTAAGAAACGTTCTTGCTAGAAACCCATAGCACCCACGTAAAACATGCAAACAACAATTAGAGGACGTCTAACTTGTTTTTGCAGGGTATGCTATGTGATGTGATATGGCCAAGAAGAATGTGATGAATGATATGTGATGTATGAGATTGATCATGTTCTTGTAATAGGAATCACGACTTGCATGTCGATGAGTATGACAACCGGCAGGAGCCATAGGAGTTGTCTTAATTTATTGTATGACTTGTGTGTCATTGAACAACGCCATGTAATTACTTTACTTTATTGCTAACCGGTAGCCATAGTAGTAGAAGTAATAAGTTGGCGAGACAACCTCATGGAGACACGATGATGGAGATCATGATGATGGAGATCATGGTGTCATGCCGGTGACGATGATGATCATGGAGCCCCGAAGATGGAGATCAAAAGGAGCAATATGATATTGGCCATATCATGTCACTATTTGATTGCATGTGATGTTTATCATGTTTATGCATCTTATTTGCTTAGAACGACGGTAGTAAATAAGATGATCCCTCATTAAAATTTGAAGAAGTGTTCTCCCCTAACTGTGCACCATTGCTAAAGTTCGTCGTTTCGAAGCACCACGTGATGATCGGGTGTGATAGATCCTTACGTTCACATACAACGGGTGTAAGACAGTTTTACACATGCAAAACACTTAGGGTTAACTTGACGAGCCTAGCATGTACAGACATGGCCTCGGAACACAAGAGACCGAAAGGTCGAGCATGAGTCGTATAGTAGATACGATCAACATGAAGATGTTCACCGATGATGACTAGTCCGTCTCACGTGATGATCGGACACGGCCTAGTCGACTCGGATCATGTAATCACTTAGATGACTAGAGGGATGTCTATCTGAGTGGGAGTTCATAAGATGAACTTAATTATCCTGAACATAGTCAAAAGTTCTTTGCAAATTATGTCGTAAGCTCGCGCTTTAGTTCCACTGTTTAGATATGTTCCTAGAGAAAATTTAGTTGAAAGTTGACAGTAGAGATTATGCGGACAGTAGAAAGCTTATGTCCTTAATGCACCACTCAGGGTGCTGAACCCCAAACGTCGTTTGTGGATGTTGCGAACATAGGACATACACGTTTTCATAACTACGTAATAGTTCAGTTAAACGGTTTAGAATTGAGGCACCAAAGACGTTTTTCGAAACGTCACGGAACATATGAGATGTTTCGAGGGCTGAAATTGGGATTTCAGGCTCGTGCCCACGTCAAGAGGTATGAGACCTCTAACGATTTTCTAGCCGGCAAACTAAGGGAGAAAAGCTCAATCGTTGAGCTTGTGCTCAGATTGTCTGAGTGCAACAATCACTTGAATCGAGTGGGAATTGATCTTCCAGATGAGATAGTGATGTATCTCCAAAGTCATTGCAACCAAGCTGCTAAAGCTTTGTGATGAACTATAACATATCAGGGATAGATATGATGATCCTTGAAGTATTCGCGATGTTTGACACCGCGAAAGTAGAAATCAACAAGGAGCATCAATTGTTGATGGTTGGTGAAATCACTAGTTTCAAGAAGGGCAAGGGCAAGAAGGGATACTTCATGAAACGGCAAATCAGCTGCTGCTCTAGTGAAGAAACCCAAGGTTGAACCCAAGCCCGAGACTAAGTGCTTCTGTAATAAGGGGAACAACCACTAGAGTGGAATTACCCTAGATACTTGCTAGATGAGAAGGCTGGCAAGGTCGATATGTCACCCCTTGCATTTTGTAACATTTCATTTGCATTTTTAAAGCATGAAAATTTGGACCAACAAAAACTTTTGCATTATTTGGTTTTTATTTGGAGTTGGTTTTCTCTCTGTGCTTCTTTTCAAGTGCGCTTTAAAGTCAACTACTCCACCCCTGTACTTCATCTCCTTGCCCCAAACTTCTGTCCAATGACCATGCCATGTGTATAGTGCAATATAAAATTCTCTTACAAAAATAATTTGGCCAAAAAGTATTTTCTAAAATTAGTTTTCCAAAAACCCCTGAATTGAGGTTTGCACTGCAAGTACTTGATTTGGGTTATGAAAAATATTTCAAAAGCTATATTTGAATCCTATTAGGTGTAGGACTCCCATAAACCAAAAAAATATAATTTTAAAAGTTGTATTACTATTTTATTTAAAAGCTTTTTCTTAAGGCCAGAAATGGTCTTTAATAGGGAAAAATTATTTTATTGTGTTAAAAATATTTGACAAAAATTAGGGAAACTCAGTGGACATATATTTTCCATATATAAGAGTTTCCACACATGGTCTTGTTCAAAATATTGGTCAAATCCCTCAAAAACCCTTTCTGGATATTTCAAGCTTTTGGAATATTTACAAAGGAAATATTCCCCAAAAATTCCAAGAAAATTCTACCTTCTCACATGTGACATACTTGATGATCTTGACAAGTATCATGCCATGGAGAATAGTATAACCCCATGAAATCCCCTCAAAACCATTTCTGTCCATTTTGAAGTTTGAGCAACTTTACATTGCCAAACATGTCCAAATGTTCTCAAACTTGGTGAACCTGCTTCAATGGTCTAATAATGCATCTAGACCGAATGGCACAGGTTGAAGAAGAAGGTATCTTGGTCAAAGTGCCTCAAAACCTTCTCTGATCAGAATCAAATTTGAACTACTTTGTACTACCAACTTTTTCTCCATGACCCCAACTTTTGTGAGCCTGATCACATGACTAAATAAGGCCAGCACACCAAGTGGTGCATCAAGGAGAAGTGATCTACTCAACTGGATCTACACAAATCCATTCCTGCCCATTTTTAGGGTTTGCAAAAGTTGCATTGGCAACTTTGTCCAAATAAGCTCAAAATGGGTGGAAGGCCCTAATTATATGTGGCATCTCACCCTGTGGAGGCTCATGGCCAGTAGAAGTCATTAGCTTGCCCAAAACATCATCAAACACCTTCTGGCAGAATTTTGGAATGCAAATTCCAGCCCCTTCCACTAATCTCCTTGGGCCCATCTTTTTACCACAACCCCTCCTCGTTCCCCTCTGTCACTGGGATGCTTCTCTGCCCGAGGAAGCAATGATGAGAGAGGGGGAAACCCCATTTGTCTTCTCTGGACAGCAGCTTCTCCTCTCTCTCTACCTCCTTCTCTCCCCTCGGCCCTCTAGAGCATCCAAGGCTCACTCCTACTTTTTCCCACACCCCCTGCAGCCCCCAGACACAAGTGGGCCGCCATGACACGAAAAACCGCTGGATGCCGGCAAAGTCGCGCTCTGGAGCGCCCGGCAGGACACCGACCGTTGACGCCGCGCCTCCCGACCACCTCGAGCTTCCCCCGCGCGCCAGTCGATGCCCCTCGACGTCCGCTCCACGCCAGCAGGCCACCCACTTGCTCCCGCGCCCTCCTCTCTCTCCTGCAGCTCGTGCCAGAACGCCGCCCTGCTCGGCCAATGCTCGTGCCACTCCTGTGGCCCGCGTGCAGCTCGCCCCGCTCCTTCCCTCTCTCCCTGGCACCCTACACCACTCCCACGAACACCCCCGAGCCTTCCATTCCCTCTCTAACGGCCACCCGAGCCGATCCCGCGGGCACCCGTAGGCCACGCCTACGGTGGACCTCGGCCAGCCCATATAAGGCAACCCCGAGCCCCTCTTTCGCTCCCTGTCGCTCCCCCACACTCCAAATCGACCTCCCGTATCACCCATTCATCCCCAGAGCCGCCCGAGCTCGAGATCGAGCTCGAGCTCCGCCGCCTCGGCTCGTCGGCGTTCGCACGGTACAGGCCTCCTCCGCCTCCGTTTCTTCTCGATCTGGAACCGCGCGGCCACGCTAACCTTTTCGCCTCTCTTTCCCACTCTTTTTGCAGCCGGGAACGGCCGGATTCATCGGCGCCCGAAGCACCTCCGCCGCGTGGCTCGTCGCCGGCGAACCAGGCTGCTCCGGCGACCGTCTCCACCACCCGAGCGAGCGGGCGACGCCCGAGTCCAACGGTACCACCGCGCACCTTCCGTGCTCAGTATCGCCGCCGGCGAAGCTTCGTCGTGCCTCGGCGGAGGTGAGCGGCGGCGGCCGTGGGGCCAGCCCGTCGACCTCACGCCCTAACGGGTGGGATCCACCGTCAGTCTATAACTTGCAGCACAAGACCGGTTAAATCCATCGGCTGAAGGCGTATTTCGCCTTTACGCCTTCGACGTGGCGGCCCACGTGGGCTGGTTTCCCCTCTAGGCCTGCTGCCCGTGGCCTCTCGGCCCGATGCACAGCGCCACTTTTCTTTTTCTTTTACATTTCCTTTCCAAAAATTCCACAGGGCAAAATATTTGTCCAAATGAAATATTTCCAACTCCTAAAATCTCAGAAAAATCCCACCTATTTATTGATGTAACTTTCATGAACATCCATTACACTTTTCTGCCCTGTTCAAATTTAAATTCAAATTTGAACAATAAAACCTGTGTTTGAAAATCCACAACTCTCTTTCCCTAGCTCCAAATTCAAAACCAAGAATTTTCCCCTTGCTAGTTTTCCTCCTAGTATTTTACAAAAATAAGTTGACATTTTTCTGAGCACTTTGACTTTTCTGTTTTTATTATTGTCTTATTTTCCCGCTATTTTCTTGCAACGTTAGATCCCGTACTTGACGAGGTAGCTGAAGAAGAAGGAGGAGAAGGGCCTGAAGACTTTGATGACCAAGCCAACCAAGGCAAGCAGCCCTTTGACCATGTCTATGAAACCCTTTTTATGCTTGTCATATATAGCTCTTTATTATTGTTGCATCGGAATCATGGTGGGATGGTGAACCACGTGGGTTGGTTGCCTCGGTTACTTCCTCGTTGATACTTGCATTGTGCATGGCCCTACGTTCTTATGAGGGTTGTGCCGGTGGGAGTAGATAGGATGCTAAAGTAGATGCTACGCAAAAGGGATGGGTATATGCATGGTGAAGGAGACAAAGTGATTTCAAAAGACATTTCGAAGACCTCATCGGGTGCCACTTATGCCCGAGGGAGATGATGAGATGGGTAACCACTTGATGACGAAGTGGTGTGCCAAGGAAAGTGTGTGTTGTTTTCAAAACGGATTGGTCGGAGTTGCGACCGTTATTCCAACCTTACATGCGCAACCACTCTACCCTTATATGGGAAAGGGCATTATTGATTACCTAGGCCGATACTAGCTTGGGGCCCGCATTACTAGTGACGGGGGAGAGTTGGTGCTCTCTCTCGGGACGGGGTCGTGCCAGGTAGGGCCGCCATGACTGTTTTCACAGGGCACCGGACACACCGTTGGTACCCCGTGCCAGTGGTATGTGATAATTATGGGAGCAAGGCTCCACGAAAGTGTGATGTGAAATGTTGGGCACGGGGGTTGCTGCCAATCGAGTGGACTCCATGTTAGTGTCGTCTAGGGAAAGGTAGTGATCGGGTGCTTACCCCGGGTGCTTAAGGTACCGTCGGTCGTGGATGACACGGAAGTTCCCTGGATCTAGTGGGTAAAGTGTGCAACCTCTGCAGAGTGTAAAACTATTCGAATAGCCGTGTCCACGGTCAAGGACAGTTGGGTAACCGCTCTTGGGCTACGTCCACTTGTTTACAAACCAAGTGTGTGTGATGATGGAAATGACTTGGGTCAAGACAAGGGACTTGACATGATTGAGATGGGTTGGTGCCCACTCTGTTTATGTTAGATGGGTTGGTGCCCACTCTATTTATGTTGATATCTGTAACCAGTCCTCATGGTTGCTTGAATTCTCTTGATGCATGCTTACAAGATGTTGAACATGTCATTGCACTCAAAACTAGCTTTCTGCAAAAATTTACCTATAACATGGGTTGCTTGCGAGTACATTCAAAGTACTCATTGGCTTGCCACTGGTTATTTAATTGACCAGGCATGGAAGAACCGGAGTTCGAAGAAGAGTTCTTTGGAGACGAGCATGCGAACTAGGACGTTTCCCAGTCAGAATGCTTGTAGGGTTAAGGCAAATGGCATGGGTTCTACTTATCGACGACGATTTCCGCTGCTTATGTTTCATTTGATGTTCAACCCTTATGGCTTTATCAATGTAAGACTTGACCATAATGGTCACAATTTGTGTAAGACGGTATGTATGGATGTAAGACTCTTGTTATTCAGCTTCTGTGTGTTCAAGTGAGCATTGATCTCGGGATCCTTTGTACACGTGCATTCGATGATCACGACTCATGAGTCGGGGTCCCCACAGAGCTGGTACCAGAGCCATCCTGACTGTAGGAAGCCTTAGTTAGCATGGACGTTAGTTAGAGTGAGACTATCCACGAGATTACCTGTATACCTATGTTTATGATAGTATCCGAAAACATGGGTCACATTCCCTCTATTGACCCTTCCCCTTCCACTTTTGTAGATGGCCGTCGTACCCGAGGACTTCCTGACCACCGGATTTCCCGTGCTTCTTGAGGATAGCCTCAGGAAGTGCCAGTTCACTCGAGCCCCCACCTTCTCCTACCACGAGCACTGGATCAACAGCACCAAGGAGTATCATGTGGAGGTAGTCGTGAGGGCGAACGACTCCCCGACGAGCTGGTTCTTTGAGGGACCCCAGATGGCGACACTGCTCCTCGCCGTGGAGACTGCTGCCCTCAAGGCGCTAACTCGCCTCCGGGATCTCCTGCCAGAGATGGCAAGTGAGCCAGCCACTCGTTACCTACCTTATCGTAAGGAAGGTGATGACGAGAGCAGCGCACCAGCCCCACCCTTGGACGAAGGACTTTCTCTCCGCTTCCAGACCTACTTCAGCTTGTGTGCCGACAGCCTGGCACAGCACCTGGCCTCGGAGTCAATGGAGCTTCGGAAGGAACTCCACGAGACCAATGAACTCCTCTGCCTAGCTCAGATGAAGGCGGACAGGATCAAGAAGGATGGAGCACCCCCTGGACAGCCCGTTGTAGCCTATCGAGGCGGGCGACCCCCACATGTCACGCATGCCAAGGGATCATCTCAGCCACGCCGTATGACGGCGAACGAGTATCGCAACCTCTTCACGACGCCACCGGCAAAGCAGCGCCGTGTTCAGCTCCTCCACTCCCCCACTCCCTCAAGTGACGAAGAGACTAAGACAGATGAAGATGAGGAGGAAGACCCGGAGGAGCCAGAATACCCGACTGAGCATTCCACCACTTAGACACTGTTCAGGACTAGGATAGGCCAGTCCGTAACCCTATGGTAGGATAGGTCGTGTACCCCTTATGCGAAGTTGAGTTCTTGTAATGGTTCATATGAAACCATATTGTGTTGTGTTTGCTTTCAACTTGCTTTGATGAAGTCGTACTTTCCCTTCGGGAACTTGTAAACGACTACATTCCCCATTTGGTTTTAATGCATGAGTTTGGCCCTTCTGGCCCTTGTTTAACTTAAATTTGTGTCACACCACCCCCATACTAGGCGTCCCATCTATATCGCTTTTCCTCATTTTATTTTTCCCAATCATGAGACCTTGACCGCTCCGACAGGATGCTTGTTGTAACACGTACTGGTACCTCTACCCAGCCGCAAGAAGCCGGAGGTTCTGCTGAGGCAGGAGTTAGCCAGGACCAAGCCCAAGGACAGACTCCACCACCGCCACCTCCTCCAAACATGGATATGGCTCAGCTTCTCCAAGCCTTCCGAGAGGAACGCCAAGCCAACACTGCAGCCCTCCAGATGATTGCTCAAGCTGTCAATCGCCAGCCTGCGGGACACGGCCATGGACGTTCCACGTTGGTGGAGTTCAAGAAGCATGCACCACCCACCTTCATCGAGACTGCTGAACCCCTGGATGCAGACGACTGGGTCCGCACCATTGAGGAGCTATTGGCACTAGTCGGATGCACTAGGACCGCGAGAAGGTGGCATATGCTGCCCACTGTCTCGGGGGAACTGCCAGAGCTTGGTGGGATGGATTTAAGTCTATGCATGCTGAGCAAAACATCACTTGGGATACCTTCAAGACAGAATTCCGCAAGGTCCACATTCCTTCTGGAATCATGGCCATCAAGAAGCGTGAATTCCGAGCCCTGACGCAAGGTAGTAGCACTGTCAAAGAGTACATGCAGAAGTTCAGTGTTCTCTCAAGGTATGCCCTCGAGGATGTCAAGACCGATCTTGCCAAAAGGGAGCGCTTCATGGAAGGCCTTAACCAGACTCTGCAGTACTCGCTTGTTGTGTGTGACTGCCCGACCTTTCCTGATCTGGTGAACAAGGCACTCATGCTTGAAGACAAGCGACATGCTTTGGATGACACTCGTAAGCGCAAGATGATCAGCAAGGGTAGCTCCAGCAACCAGAAGCCTCGTCCGTGGCAGCCAGCTCCGGTCAAGCCAACCTATCAGCAGCCAAGAGCTCCTGCACCCTGCACCAACTATCCACCTCAGCAGTATGCCAACCCCATGCCAGCTTACAACAACCCCAATAACAATGTCGGCAAGGGCATCATTCCCAACCAAGTCACTTGCTTTGGATGTGGACAGCTAGGACATTACTCCAAGAATTGCCCCAACAAGAAGCCCGACACCCCGCGCCCCAATGCGCAGAACCCAGGACAAGGCCGTGGAATGCCAACAAGGAACCAAGCTCCCCGCAACCTGCCCAACAACGGCAGGGGTTGTGTGAATCATGTCATGCGAAGAAGCCGGGGAAGACCGGACGCCGTCTTTGGTGCGTTCCTTGTCAATTCAGCACCATAACTGTTTTCTTTGATTACGAGCCACGCATTCATTTGTCCCCAAAGTTTTGCATTAAAAAGTGGCATGACCCCTACACCCCTGAATAACCCTATGGTGGTACAAACCCCCGGAGCAGAGATGAGAGCCAAGATAGGATGTAAAGGAGTCGGGATTGTCATTAATGAGGTAGACTTCCTAGCAGACCTTATCATCTTAAGATCACAAGGCTTGGATGTGATCTTAGGAATGAATTGGCTCAGCAAGCACCAAGGCTTGATAGATTGCGCCAACCGGACTGTCACTGTGGCCAATGACCAAGGAGTCGAAGTAAAATTTGCCCCCAACCCCTCCTCTACTCAAGCCAACCAAGTCAACTGTCTGACTGAAGTTGGATTGGAGCAAGTCTTGATAGTATCACGAATACCCGATGTTTTTCGGATGAGCTACCGGGAATGCCTCCTGACCGAGACATTGAGTTCATCATCGAGCTCATGCCCGGAGCGGGACCCATCTATAAGAAGCCTTATAGAATGGGATCGGAAGAGTTAGCAGAATTGAAGAAGCAACTGGAAGAGCAGTTGAGGAAGGGATTTATCCGCCCTAGTGCCTCCCCTTGGGGATCACCTGTTCTGTTTGTGGCAAAGAAGGACGGTACCATCCGCTTGTGCATTGACTACCGCTCCCTCAATGAAGTTACGAACAAAAACAAGTATCCACTTCCCAAGATTGAAGATCTGTTTGATCAACTCAATGGGGCCAAGGTGTTCTCCAAGATCGACCTAAGATCTGGGTACTACCAGCTGAAAAGCAGACCCCAAGATATTCCGAAGACGGCATTTGTGACCAGATATGGCCTGTATGAGTGCACGGTCATGTCCTTTGGGTTGACCAATGCCCCTGCTTACTTCATGTATCTCATGAATAAGGTCTTCATGGAATATTTGGACAAGTTCGTCGTTGTCTTCATTGATGACATTCTTGTCTTCTCGAAGTCAGAAGAAGAGCACGAGCAACACTTGAGGATGGTCCTAAACAAGCTCCGAGAGCACCAACTGTATGCCAAGTTCAGCAAGTGTGAATTTTGGCTGCGTGAAGATGGATTCTTGGGTCATGTTTTAACTGAAGAAGGATTGTCAGTCGATCCCACTAAGATTGAAGCCGTGACTGAATGGCAATCCCCAAGCAATGTGAAGGAAGTCAGAAGCTTCCTCGGACTCGCGGGATATTACCGCAAGTTCGTTGAAAGATTCTCAAGCATTGCCCGACCCATGACTCAGCTCTTGAAGAAGGACAAGAAGTTCAAATGGACGCCGAAGTGCGAAGAGAGCTTCCAGGAGCTGAAGAAGAGACTGACCACCGCCCGATTCAGCCGCGCGAGATATACACAAGGAATTTGTGATGTATTGTGATCGTCAAGAACTGGACTGGAGGTGTTACGATGCAAGAAAGCGAGTCGTAGCTTACCTTTCAAGGCAACTACGACCTCATGAAGAGAACTATGCTACTCATGACCTTGAGCTAGCAGCAGTGGTTCATGCCCTGAAGACATGGCGACATTACCTCTTAGGGAAGCGATGTGAGATATACACGGATCACAAAAGTCTGAAGTATATCTTCACTCAAAGGGAATTGAACATGAGGTAGAGAAGATGGCTAGAGTTGATAAAGGATTATGACCTCAGTGTTCAATACCACCCTGGAAAGGCTAATGTGGTAGCAGATGCATTAAGCAGGAAGGCTTGTTCCTTGAATGCTATGCTTAAGGTTAGGCTACCCGCCTTGTATGAAGAACTTGAAAGCTTCAGGTTGGAACTGGTAGCACCAGGATTCTTGGCCAACCTCGAAGTTAGGCCCACCTTGATGGATGATATAAAGGAAGCTCAGAAGGGGCAGCAGAGTATTGAAGGCATCAAGAGGAAGATCAAGGCAGGCAAAGCCCCAGGATTCTTCGAGGATGAGGAAGGAATTGTGTGGTTTGGGAATCGCATCTGCGTGCCCAACAAGGTTGAGCTCAAGAACCTGATCTTGCAAGAAGCTCATGACACCCCATATTCCATCCACCCTGGAGGAACCAAGATGTATCAAGACCTGAAGGAAAGATTTTGGTGGCACGGGATGAAAAGGGAGATTGCCACCTATGTTGCAAAGTGTGACGTATGCCAGAGAGTCAAAGCTAAACATCAGCGACCCGCTGGATTACTGCAACCCCTCAAAGTGCCTGAATGGAAGTGGGACAAAGTCGGGATGGACTTCATCACCGGTTTACCCAGGTCAAGCAAGGGACATGACTCCATATGGGTCATTATTGACCATTTGACCAAGGTGGCCCACTTCATTCCTGTCAAGACGACCTACAAGGGGAACCAGTTAGCCAGTCTCTACATCAACCGAATCGTGAGCCTTCATGGTGTTCCCAAGGAGATTGTGTCAGATCGAGGAGCCCAGTTTACCTCAAGGTTCTGGAAGAAGTTCCAGGAGGCCATGGGGACCAAGTTGTCCTTCAGCACTGCTTTCCACCCACAGACCGGAGGTCAGACAGAGCGAGTAAATCAGATACTCGAAGACATGCTCCGAGCCTGTGTCTTAGCATATGGAGCAAAGTGGGAAGATTGCCTCCCTTTCGCCGAGTTCTCTTACAACAACAGTTATCAGGCAAGCCTCCAGATGGAGCCATTTGAGGTGTTATACGGACGGAAATGCCGCACACCCCTCAATTGGTCAGAAACCGAAGAAAGACTTGTCTTTGGGTCTGATATCCTTCGTGAAGCAGAAGAGCAAGTCCAGCTTGTCAGAGAGCGTTTGAAGACCGCCAAGTCAAGGCAGAAGAGCTACGCTGACTCACGTCGTAGAGACATAAACTTCCGAGTTGGAGACCATGTCTATCTCCGGGTCACCCCTCTCAAAGGAACCCAGCACTTCAATGTCAAAGGAAAGCTCGCCCCAAGATACATTGGCCCCTTCAAGATCACTGAGCGACGAGGAGAAGTGGCTTACCAGTTGGAACTTCCACCTGAACTATCCGATGTGCACAACGTGTTCCACGTGTCGCAACTCCGGAAGTGTCTCCAAGTTCGCACAAGCTCGATCTTTACAGGACGTCAATCACCAAGCTATTGACCTTGACTGATTTGACTTACCGTGAGAGGCCCATCGCATTCGGATGAGGCTGAGCGGCCTTTTCGAAGCCGCACCATCAAGTACTTCAAGGTCCAATGGAGCAACCACATGAAGCGAAGCAACTTGGGAGCGTGAAGACTAGCTTAGATCCGAGTTTCCGTATCTCTTTAAAGCCTAGTTTAGGAATCTCGGGGACAAGATTCTTGTAAGGGGGGTAGGTCTGTCACACCCTGCATTTTGTAACATTTCATTTGCATTATTAAAGCATGAATATTTGGACCAACAAAAACTTTTGCATTATTTGGTTTTTATTTGGAGTTGGTTTTCTCTGTGTGCTTCTTTTCAAGTGCTCTTTAAAGTCAACTACTCCACCTCTGTACTTCATCTCCTTGCCCCAAACTTCTGCCCAATGACCATGCCATGTGTATAGTGCAATATAAAATTCTCTTACAAAAATAATTTGGCCAAAAAGTATTTTCTAAAATTAGTTTTCCAAAAACCCCTGAATTGAGGTTTGCACTGCAAGTACTTGATTTGGGAAAACCCTATACGACGCTCTTTGCGCCCAATTGTCGACCGAACGCACAGGGGCAATACCCCGCATCGCTAAATATGGGCCGGCCCATTGTACCAGACCTAGCCAGCCGGTTTTGGGAGAAGGTTCCCTGAACCGATTTTTCCTTTTTGACCGGTTTTTCTTTTTCCTTTTTCGTTTTTTTCGTTTTTCTGTTTCTTTTTCTTCCTCCTTTTCCTTTTTTTTTCTGTTTTCTTTTTTTTTTGTTTCTTTCAAAAATTGGTTGGAAAGTTCCAAATTTGTTCGTGTTTCTAAAAAATGTTCGTGTTTACAAAAATGTTTGCATTTTTCAAAAAATGTTCAGGCATTTCAGAAAATGTTCTTGTTTTACAAAAATTGTTTGGAATGTTTTTGTTCAAATTTGAGAAAATGTTCCCATATTCAAAAAATGTTCACAATTTCCAAAATTTGTTCATGTTTTCATTTTTTCAGGAGTTTCAAAAAAATATTCCTATTTCAAAAATTGTTCGGGCATTTCAAAAAATGTTCTTGTTTTACAAAAAATGTTTGCAATGTTTTTGTTAAAATTTTAGAAAATGTTCCCATTTTCAGAAATTGTTCACAATTTCCAAAATTTGTTTATGTTTTCATTTTTTCTGGATTTTCAAAAAATGTTCTTATTTCAAAAATTGTTCGGGCATTTTAAAAAATGTTCTTGTTTTACCAGAAAAAATATTTTTTTTAATTTTTCACTTTTTTTAAAAGAAGTTCATGTTTTAAAAAATTGTTCACAAATTCCAATATTCTTCATGTTTTCCCATTTATTAAGGAGTTTCAAAAAATGTCTCGGATTCAAAAATTGTTCACAAGTTTTTATAAAATTGGGTATGCAAATTTTGTTTAGGAATTTTAAAATATGTTCACGTTTCCAAATTTTTTTTAAAATTTGAAAAAATATTCTCGTTTAAAAAAGTTGTTCAACATTTTCAAGTAACGTTCTTTTTTTTCAATAATGTTATAGTTTTTTCAAAACTTGTCAAATTTTTTTGGAAAGTGTTTGCGTTTCACAGAGCAGTCTGTTTTTTTACCCCTCATAAAAAAAAACACACTGTTTTTAAAAAAAATATTGCTTTCGAAATTCTTAAAGTAATTCGGCTCTGTGCGTCGCGTTCGGTTCTTTAAGGATGATGGCACTCATTTAAATAGATAATACTGCTAGGTGAGCTGGTAGGTGCACCTATTGTATAGCAGTACGTCATATGTTCGAATCCCAGCAATCGCAATTATGGCTCATTTATCTTTCTTTTTTTACCTGAAGTGCTCGTTCGATTTCAGTTGCTGTCTTCATGGGCCGGCCCAGTCGAAGCCCTGCCTGTGCGAAGCCTCGACTTCCTGCCGCAGAATGCGGCGTATAGGAGGTCTCCTTGATTTGGGCTATGAAAAATATTTCAAAAGGTATATTTGAATCCTATCAGGTGTAGGACTCCCATAAACCACAAAAATATAATTTTAAAAGTTGTATTACTATTTTATTTAAAAGCTTTTTCTTAAGGCCAGAAATGGTCTTTAATAGGGAAAAATTATTTTATTGTTTTAAAAATATTTGACAAAAATTAGGGAAACTCAGTGGACATATATTTTCCATATATAAGAGTTTCAACACATGGTCGTGTTCAAAATATTGGTCAAATCCCTCAAAAACCCTTTCTGGATATTTCAAGCTTTTGGAATATTTACAAAGGAAATATTCCCCAAAAATTCCAAGAAAATTCTACCATCTCACATATGACATACTTGATGATCTTGACAAGTATCATGCCATGGAGAATAGTATAACCCCATGAAATCCCCTCAGAAACATTTCTGTCCATTTTGAAGTTTGAGCAACTTTACATTGCCAAACATGTCCAAATGTTCTCAAACTTGGTGAACCCGCTTCAATGGTCTAATAATGCATCTAGACCAAATGGCACAAGTTGGAGAAGAAGGTATCCTGGTCAAAGTGCCTCAAAACCTTCTCTGACCAGAATCAAATTTGAACTACTTTGTACTACCAACTTTTTCTCCATGACCCCAACTTTTGTGAGCCTGATCAGATGACTAAATAAGGCCACCACACCAAGTGGTGCATCAAGGAGAAGTGATCTACTCAACTGGATCTACACAAATCCATTCCTGCCCATTTTTAGGGTTTGCAAAAGTTGCATTGGCAACTTTGACCAAATAAGCTCAAAATGGGTGGAAGGCCCTAATTATATGTGGCATCTCACCCTGTGGAGGCTCACGGCCAGTAGAAGTCATTAGCTTGCCCAAAACATCATCAAACACCTTCTGGCAGAATTTTGGAATGCAAATTCCAGCCCCTTCCACTAATCTCCTTGAGCCCATCTTTTTACCACAACCCCCCCTCGTTCCCCTCTGTCACTGGGATGCTTCTCTGCCCGAGGAAGAAATGATGAGAGAGGGGGAAACCCCATTTGTCTTCTCTGGACAGCAGCTTCTCCTCTCTCTCTCTACCTCCTTCTCTCCCCTCGGCCCTCCAGAGCATCCAAGGCTCACTCCTACTTTTGCCCACACCCACTGCAGCCCCCAGACACAAGTGGACGCGCGCGGACACGGGAAAACCGCGGATGCCGGCCAAAGTCGCGCTCTGGAGCGCCCGGCAGGACACCGACCGTTGACGCCGCGCCCACCGACCACCTCGAGATTCCCCCACGCGCCAGTCGATTCCTCTCGACGTCGGCTCCACGCCAGCAGGCCGCCTACTTGCTCTCGCGCCCTCCTCTCTCTCCTGCAGCTCGCGCCAGAACGCCGCCCCGCTCGGCCAATGCTCGCGCCACTCCTGTGGCCCGCGTGCAGCTCACCCCGCTCCTTCTCTCTCTCCCTGGCACCCTACACCACTCCCACGAACACCCCCGAGCCTTCCATTCCCTCTCTAATGGCCACCCGAGCCGATCCCGCGGGCACCCGTAGGCCACGCCTGGTGGACCTCGGCCAGCCCATATAAGGCAACCCCGAGCCCCTCTTTCGCTGCCTGTCGCTCCCCCACACTCCAAATCGACCTCCCGTACCACCCATTCATCCCCAGAGCCGCCCGAGCTCGAGATCGAGCTCGAGCTCCGCCGCCTCGGCTCGTCGGCGTTCGCAGATCTACAGCCTCCTCCGCCTCCGTTTCTTCTCGATCTGGAACCGCGCGGCCACGCTGACCTTTTCCCCTCTCTTTCCCACTCTTTTTGCAGCCGGGAACGGCCGGATTCATCAGCGCCCGAAGCACCTCCGCCGTGTGGCTCGTCGTCGGCGAACCAGGCTGCTCCGGCGTCCGTCTCCACCACCACCCGAACGGCGACTCCGCCCCGAGTCCAATGGTACCACCCGCGCACCTTCCCGTGCTCTGTATCGCCGCCGGCAAGCTCGTCGTTGCCTCGGCGGAGGTGAGCGGCGACGGCCGTGGGGCCAGCCCGTCGACCTCACGCATACGGACGGGTGGGATCCACCGTCGAGGTTTAAAAGCAGCAGATCTTCGGTTCGCCCGTCGGCTGAAGGCGATTTCGCCTTTACGCCTTGACGTGGCGGCCAGCGTGAGGCTGGTTTCCCCTCTGGGCCTGCTGCCCGTGGCCTCTCGGCCCGATGGGCACAGCGCCACTTTTCTTTTCTTTTTTCGTTCCTTTCCAAAAATTCCACAGGCAAAATATTTGTCCAAATGAAATATTTCCAACTCCTAAAATCTCAGAAATATCCCACCTATTTATTGATGTAACTTTCATGAACATCCATTACACTTTTCTGCTCTGTTCAAATTTAAATTCAAATTTTAACAATAAAACCTCTGTTTGAAAATCCACAACTCTGTTTCCCTAGCTCCAAATTCAAAACCAAGAATTTTCCCCTTCCTAGTTTTCCTCCTAGTATTTTACAAAAATAAGTTGACATTTTTCTGAGCACTTTGACTTTTCTATTTTTATTATTGTCTTATTTTCCCGCTATTTTGTTGCAACGTTAGATCCCGTATTTGACGAGGTAGCTGAAGAAGAAGGAGGAGAAGGGCCTGAAGACTTTGGCGACCAAGCCAACCAAGGCAAGCAGCCCTTTGACCATGTCTATGAAACCCTTTTTATGCTTGTCATATATAGCTCTTTATTATTGTTGCATCGGAATCATGGTGGGATGGTGAACCACGTGGGTTGGTTGCCTCGGTTACTTCCTCGTTGATACTTGCATTGTGCATGGCCCTACCTTCTTATGAGGGTTGTGCCGGTGGGAGTAGATAGGATGCTAAAGTAGATGCTACGCAAAAGGGATGGGTATATGCATGGTGAAGGAGACAAAGTGATTTCAAAAGACTTTTCGAAAACCTCATCGGGTGCCACTTATGCCCGAGGGAGATGATGAGATGGATAACCACTTGATGACGAAGTGGTGTGCCAAGGAAAGTGTGTGTTGTTTTCAAAATGGATTGGTCGGAGTTGCGACCGTTATTCCAACCTTACATGCGCAACCACTCTACCCTTATATGGGAAAGGGCATTATTGATTACCTAGGCGATACTAGCTTGGGGCCGCATTACTAGTGACGGGGAGAGTTGGTGCTCTCTCTCGGGACGGGGTCGTGCCAGGTAGGGCGGCCATGACTGTTTTCATAGGGCACCGGACACACCGTTGGTACCCCGTGCCAGTAGTATGTGATAATTATGGGAGCAAGGCTCCATGAAAGTGTGATGTGAAATGTTGGGCACGAGGGTTGCTGCCAATCGAGTGGACTCCATGTTAGTGTCGTCTAGGGAAAGGTAGTGATCGGGTGCTTACCCCGGGTGCTTAAGGTACCGCCGGTCGTGGATGACACGGAAGTTCCCCGGATCTAGTGGGTAAAGTGTGCAACCTCTGCAGAGTGTAAAACTATTCGAATAGCCGTGTCCACGGTCAAGGACAGTTGGGTAACCGCTCTTGGGCTACGTCCACTTGTTTACAAACCAAGTGTGTGTGATGATGGAAATGACTTGGGTCAAGACAAGGGACTTTACATGATTGAGATGGGTTGGTGCCCACTCTGTTTATGTTAGATGGGTTGGTGCCCACTCTATTTATGTTGATATCTGTAACCAGTCCTCATGGTTGCTTGAATTCTCTTGATGCATGCTTACAAGATGTTGAACATGTCACTGCACTCAAAACTAGCTTTCTGCAAAAATTTACCTATATCATGCATTGTTGTATCTTGAACCAAAACATGGGTTGCTTGCGAGTACATTCAAAGTACTCATTGGCTTGCCACTCGTTATTTAATTGACCAGGCATGGAAGAACTTGAGTTTGAAGAAGAGTTCTTTGGAGACGAGCATGCGAACTAGGATGTTTCCTAGTCAGAATGCCTGTAGGGTTAAGGCAAATGGCATGGGTTCTACTTATCGACGACGATTTCCGCTGCTTATGTTTCATTTGATGTTCAGCCCTTAAGGCTTTATCAATGAAAGACTTGACCATAATGGTCACAATTTGTGTAAGACGGTATGTATGGATGTAAGACTCTTGTTATTCAGCTTCTGTGTGTTCAGTGAGCATTGATCTCTGGGATCACTGTACACGTGCATTCGGTGATCACGACTCATGAGTCGGGGTCCCCACACGATAGAATTATATTGGATATACATTATGTTAATGTGTACTTTACAAGTACTCCTAGTAGCACCAGGGTATTAGATACCGGTCCGGTTGCTAAGTGTTAGTAACTCGAAATAAAAGCTACGGAATAAACGGAGACTAGCTAAAGGTGAGCTAACGATATGTGTTGGAAGTGTTTCCAAGGTTGATGTGATCAAGCATCACACGTTCCCTCTACCATCGAGATTTGGTGTTTGCGTTGAGCATAGACATGATTGGATTATGTCTATCGCAATACGGTTATTCATTTAAGGAGAATAATGGTTACTCTACTTATTTGAATAATACCTTCAATGGTCTTGCACCTAAAGGAATGGTTTATTAAATCTCGATCGTAGTGATACACATTTTCATGCCAAAAAGATATAAGATAGTAATGATAGTACCACTTACTTGTGGCACTGCCATGTAAGTCATATTGGTGTAAAACGCATGAAGAAGCTCCATGTTGATGGGTCTTTGGACTCACTCGTTTTAAAAAGTTTGAGACATGCGAACCATGTTTATTGGTGTATACGCATGAAGAAACTCAATGCAGATGGATCGTTTGGACTCACTTGATTTTGAATCACTTGAGATATGGAAATCATACCAGATGGGCAAGATGACTAAAAAGCCTCGTTTTTCAGTAAAATGGAACAAGATAGCAACTTGTTGGAAGTAACACATTTTGATGTGTGCAGTCCAATGAGTCTTTGAGGCATCTGATGCATATCGTTATGTTCTTACTTCACAGATGATTCAAGTAGATGTAGAGTATATCTGCTTGATGAAACACAAGTCTGAATTATTGAATGGTTCAAGTAATTTCAGAGTGAAGTTGAAGATCATCGTGACAAGAAGATGAAATGTCTATGATATGATCATAGAGATGAGTATCTGAGTTACGAGCTTTGGCATGCAATTAAGACATTGTGGAAATTGTTTCACAATTAATACCGCCTGGAACACCATAGTTTGATGGTGTGTCCGAACATTATAGTTGCACCCTATTAGACATGGTGCGTACCATGATGTATCTTATCGAATTACCACTATCGTTTATGGGTTAGGCATTAGAGACAACCACATTCACTTTAAATAGGGCACCACGTAATTCCGTTGAGATGACACCGTATGAACTATGGTTTAGAGAAACCTAAGCTGTCATTTCTTAAAGGTTTGGGGCTGCGACGCTTATGTGAAAAAGTTTCAGGTTGATAAGCTCGAACCCAAAGCGGATAAAATGCATCTTCATAGGACACCCAAAATAGTTGGGTATACCTCCTAATTCAGATCCGAAAGCAATAGGGATTGTTTTCTTGAATTGGGTCTTTTCTCGAGGAAAAGTTTGTCTCGAAAAGTTGAGTGGGAGGATGGTGGAGACTTGATATGGTTATTGAACCGTCACTTCAACTAGTGTGTAGCAGGGCACAGGAAGTTGTTCCTGTGGCACCTACACCAATTGAAGTGGAAGCTTATGATAGTGATCATGAAGCTTCAGATCAAGTCACTACTGAACCTCATAGGACGACAAGGACGCGTACTGCTTCGGAGTGGTATGGTGATCCTGTCTTGAAGGTCATGTTGCTAGACAACAATGAACCTACGAGCTATGGAGAAGCAATGGTGGGCCCATATTCCGACAAATGGTTAGAGGCCATGAAATCCGAGATAGGATCCATGTATCAGAACAAAGCACGAACTTTGGTGGACTTGCCCGATGATCGGCAAGCTATTGAGATAAATGGATCTTTAAGAAGAAGACGGATGTGGACGGTAATGTCACCGTCTATGAAGCTCGACTTGTGGCGAAGAGTTTTTCACAAGTTCAAGGAGTTGACTACGATGAGATTTTCTCATCCGTAGCGATGCTTAAGTCCATCGGAATCATGTTAGCATTAGCTGCATTTATGAAATCTGGCAGATGGATGTCAAAACAAGTTTCCTTACCAGTTTTCGTAAGGAAAGGTTGTATGTGATACAATCAGAAAGATTTTGTCGATCCCAAGGATGCTAAAAGGTATGCTAGCTCCAGTGATCCTTCCATGGACTGGAGTAAGCATCTCGAAGTTGGAATATGCACTTTGATAAGATGATCAAAGATTTTGGGTTTATACAAAGTTTATGATAAACTTATTTTTCCAAAGAAGTGAGTGGGAGCACTATAGAATTTCTGATGAGTATATGTTATTGACATGTTGTTGATCAGAAATGATGTAGAATTTCTGGAAAGCATATAGGGTTATTTGAAAAGTGTTTTTCAATAGAAAACCTAGATTAAGCTACTTGAACATTGAGAATCAAGATCTATAATGATAGATCAAAAACGCTTAATGGTACTTTCAAAATGAGCACATACCTTGACATGATCTTGAAGGTGTTCAAGATGGATCAGTCAAAGAAGGAGTTCTTGCCTGAGTTGTAATGTATGCAGTTAAGACTTAAAGCTTGACCACGGCAAAAAAGAGAGCAAGGACGAAGGTCGTCCCCTATGCTTTATACGTAGGCTCTATAGTATGCTATGCTGTGTACCGCACCGGAAGTGTGCCTTGCCATGAGTCAGTCAAGGGGTACAAGAATGATCCAGGAATGGATCATTGGACGACGGTCAAAATTGTCCTTGGAGTAATAACGACATGTTTCTTGATTATGGAGGTGATAAAGAGTTCGGCATAAAGGGTTACGTCGATGCAAGCTTTAACACCTATCCGAATGACTCTGAGTAGCAAACCGGATACGTATAGTGGAGCAACCATTTGGAATAGCTCCAAGTGGAGCGTGGAAGCAGCATTTACAATATGACCTAGAGATTTGCGAAGTACATACGGATCTGAATGTTGCAGACCCGTTGACTAAAACCTCTCTCACAAGCAAAACATGATCAAAACCCCAGAACTCATTGAGTCTTAATCACATGATGATGTGAACTAGTTTAATGACACTAGTAAACTCTTTGGATGTTGGTCACATGGTAATGTGACCTGTGAGTGTTAATCACATGGCGATGTGAACTAGATTATTGACTCTAGTGCAAGTGGGAGACTGTTGGAAATATGCCCTAGAGGCAATAATAAATTAGTTATTATTATATTTCTTGTTCATGATAATCGTTTATTATCCATGCTATAATTGTATTGATAGGAAACTCAGATACATGTGTGGATACATAGACAACACCATGTCCCTAGTAAGCCTCTAGTTGACTAGCTCGTTAATCAATAGATGGTCACGGTTTCCTGACCATGGACATTGGATGTCATTGATGACGGGATCACATCATTAGGAGAATGATGTGATGGACAAGACCCAATCCTAAGCCTAGCACAGAGATCGTGTAGTTCGTATGCTAAAGCTTTTCTAATGTCAAGTATCTTTTCCTTAGACCATGAGATTGCGCAACTCCCGGATACCGTAGGAATGCTTTGGTGTACCAAACGTCACAACGTAACTGGGTGACTATAAAGGTGCACTACAGGTATCTCTGAAAGTGTCTGTTTGGTTGGCACGAATCGAGACTGGGATTTGTCACTCCGTGTGATGGAGAGGTATGTCTGGGCCCACTTGATAGGACATCATCATAATGTGCACAATGTGACCAAGGGTTTGATCACGGGATGGTGTGTTACGGAACGAGTAAAGAGACTTTCCGGTAACGAGATTGAACAAGGTATCGGTATACCGACGATCGAATCTTAGGCAAGTACAATACCGTTAGACAAAGGGAATTGTATACGGGATTGATTGAGTCCTTGACATCGTGGTTCATCTGATGAGATCATCGTGGAACATGTTGGAGCCAACATGGGTATCTAGATCCCGCTGTTGGTTATTGACCGGAGAACGTCTCGGTCATGTCTACATGTCTCCCGAACCCGTAGGGTCTACACACTTAAGGTTCGATGACGCTAGGGTTATAAAGGAAGTTTGTATGTGGTTACTGAATGTTCATCGGAGTCCCGGATGAGATCTCGGATGTCATGAGGTGTTCCGGAATGGTCCGGAGGTAAAGATTTATATATGAGAAGTCCTATTTTGGCCACCGGAAGATGTTCGGGATTTTTCGGTATTGTACGGGAAGGTTCTAGAAGGTTCGGAGTGGGGCCCACCTGCATGGGGGACCCACATGAACGTGGGAAGTGGGGCAAGGCCCCACACCCTGGTCAAGCGCACCAAGATCCCCCTTAGAAGGAATAAGATCATATCCCGAAGGGATAAGACCAAGATCCCTAAAAAGGGGGGATAACAATCGGTGGGGAAGGAAATGATGGGATTTCTTTCCTCCCACCTTGGCCAACGCCCCAATGGACTTGGAGGGCAATAAACCAGCCCCTCCACCCCTATATAAAGTGGGGAGGCACATGGGAGCTTCACACGAAGTTCTGGCGCAGCCCTCCCCCTCTCCCAAGTCCTCCTCTCCCGCGGTGCTTGGCGAAGCCCTGCAGGATTGCCACGCTCCTCCATCACCACCACGCCGTCGTGCTGCTGCTGGATGGAGTCTTCCTCTCCCTCTCCCTCTCTCCTTGCTGGATCAAGGCATGGGAGACGTCACCGGGCTGTACGTGTGTTGAACGCGGAGGTGCCGTTCGTTCGGCACTAGGATCTCGGGTGATTTGGATCACGATGAGTACGACTCCTTCAACCACGTTCTCTTGAACGCTTCCGCTTAGCGATCTACAAGGGTATGTAGATGCACTGTCCTTGCCCTCGTTGCTGGTTTCTCCATAGATAGATCTTGGTGACACGTAGGAAAATTTTGAATTTCTGCTACGTTCCCCAACAGTTGCATATGATTATACTTGTACGGCTTCGTTCCTTGTTCATGTATTACGCCACAATATGCACCATATTGACTTAAGCGATTTGCAAGCTGGGTTGCCTCGCTCCTGTATTTACCCCTACGTTCCCGATTGTTCGGCTAGGGAGTAAAGGGAGCACCTCTGCGATTGTCACGATCGGGTCGCCCGAGCCGGACCTCAGACTGGGTGAAGCGGAAAGCTAGCGCTCTTATAGTTTTCAATGATGGTCGGCACACAACGGAACTCATGAGTACAAAAAATATATTGCACAAGTCTGATAATAACAATGAGCACCGAAGAAAGGTATCGGTGGGGGTACTATTTTCTTCGAAGATGCTTCTTACACTTCGCATAATATAGCATAAGTTCCTGAGCGCTTTATGCATTACAGCCTTATGGCCTGATTGCCTGGTTATTGGAAACACCGTCTATATTCTCGATCGATGGAGTACATAACACTTTTCGGTCCTTGACCGAAGAGGGAGAAGCCGACGGTCGGTTAAGACGCGTTTAAAGTTCGGTTGAACATAGATATGATATAAGTACTTCGGTACATGCAACCATTCTCCTACCCAAGTCACTTGGGGGCTCTTAAGTTTATTTGAGCCGTTTTATAATAAGTGTTCTTCTTCTTAGTCGTTGCAAAGTTTTATTATTATTATTTATCACTCCTTTTTTTTGACACGAGTGTGCGGTCACTAGCCGGGGAGCCTAATTTCTCTCTCAAAGCCGCTTGAGTTTAGTTTGCTAAACTGGCCTGATGAGAAGTACCCCGCCCTCGGGATAGGAGGTTGAAGCCGTAGGCTGACCCGCTCGAAGTCTTGAGATAGGATGTATCATGTTAAAGCACGACCGCAACACTTCTTTTTTCTAAGACCAATTTTCGGATTGGCACCGAACACTTGATATTGTTCGGACGTCATGTTTTTACTGACGTTTCTTGGTTTTCCAAGCTTTTTGGCACTTTTAAACTATTTGTGCTTTTCCGGCATTAGTCTCGCAGTGCAACGCCGGACACCTTTTAGGGATTCGGCAAAAACATTCTTAGATATTGCTATATATGCATCGGTTTCGAATTGTGTCTTTGGTCAATAGTTGGGTTGCCCGGCTCCTGCACTTGCTTCCTACGTTCCGTTTTGTTCGGCTAGGCATGCAAAGGGAGAACCACTGCGATTGTGCTTCCAGCTCACATGGTTAAGCACCTCAGTGGAGAAAGCCGAAAACTGACTGTCACAACAAGCGTAAACTGGTCAGCGATCCGATGACTATGTTACATAACAGGCCGTTCATAACGCTGGCCGAAGTGTTTATGGCTTGACCTCGACTGTCGCCGAACACTACCGGGGGCTATTAACTAGCCTGCCAAACTAAATCCTCGATATTTTGCTCTTACATTGGAGCTGAGGTTTTATGATCATGCTTAGCATGACAACCCAAAGAAAGGAACCGATAGCGGGACTATTTTTCTTTGGAAGACATTTCTTTTGTTAAACAGTAATATAGCACATCTCTCCGCGTACCTTTATTTATAAAACCGTATGGCCAGATTGCCTTGTTTGTCGTAAATCTTTGCCCTCATAAAGGCTTTATAAAGTAAGACAAACACTCCTCGGCTACTGGCCGAGGAGGTGGAAGCCGATGGTCGGTCAACAAAGTTTTGTACAATGCGGATCCGAGCATTAAATGATGTAAAGTACTTGGATACATAGAGTCATTACACACAATTTGTGATTTTTCTATGGATATCGATCCTTAATTCAGCCACCCGTGCCCGCATTAAGGCTCGGGGGCTACTAGGCTTCGGGCTTATTATACAAACATATTAAAGGGGCACATTGATCCCCTGATCTGGTGTTGCCACCCGACCAGTGTCTCGGGGGCTACTGCATTGCTTGTCCAATGCAGAAAATTTTATGTGCAATATAGTTTCCGAGGAGATTTTGATCCTCAGGTTGGTCGGCCGCACCCAACCTGAGTCTCAAGGACTGAGCACGCCGCGTTTAGTGTCCCGAAGTATTCTGCCGAGCTACGACTTGATCCTCAGGCCGATTTTGCAAATCGACCTGAGTCTCAGCGGCTACTGGGATCAGTAGTCTTATGTCATCCTTCATGTGCATCTCGGGTTTTAGACCGATACCCACCTTGGGGGCTAGTGGCTATATATCTCGGCAGAGAATAAATTGCACCAATAAAAAATAATGACAAAATTCGGCCCACATTCGGGGTGGTGAACCACCTCGGAAGCAGTCCGGCGTAAAGCTCGGGCGCTAGTGGCTGGCTCCATAGAGGGCATTTCCGGCATTAAGCTCGGCTAAACCCCTTCAAACTTCTTTTAACCAAGGTGATTTACGACACCTCGGATACAGTCCGGCGTTGGAGCTCGGATACATAGTCCGGCGTTAGAGATGGGAAGCAGTCCGGCATTGGTGCTTGGCTGCAAAGGACACCTCGAATGCAGTCTGGCGTTGGAGCTCGGACGCAAGAGGACGTTCCCGCCCGGGAATAACTTCAAACCCGAGGTGTGGCATAACAATAACAAGGCATTGATTAAGGCCTGAAACTTAAAGGGGCTCCTCGGATACCCGACGTGTAAACTCGTCGAATGCATTTTGGCGATCCTCAAGATCGAAGATGAGAAGATTTGTTGAACCAGTTTTCAAGACCGACGACCGAAGATGAAGAACAGTTCGGAAGAATCGAGGAGCGTCCCCAACTTGAAGACCGGTTCAGGGGGCTACTGACGGTGTCCTGGACTAGGGGGTACTCACCACGTCGTCTCGATCGTGGATTGGGCGAGGATCCCCATGGCCGTATACTCATGGGCGATCGGACGGTTGCCGCATACAAGGAAGATTCCACAAGACTTGGCGATCAAGACAAGGACTCCTCCCCCACCGGTGTATCCGGCTAGGACTCTTGTTATCCTAGGCCTCTGGTGCATTATATAAACCGAGGCCAGGTGTCACATCCCTAGTTCTGGACTGCTCTGGGTTAGCTAGTCTTGTGTTGCATCATGTTTAAAATTTCTCTTAAATTGAAATGGGGATTGTTTCAAACCCTAGCATCAAAGGAATTCACTAGGTTCAACCTAAAAATATTTTCAGTGAATCCAAATGGCTTTCAAAAATGTTCATCATTTCTGGGAAATGCTAGAAGCAATAACCAGAGGTGTTGCACATTTTTCCATGACATATTTGGGCCCTGAATTAAATCTTATAGTATTTGCATTTGGGCATTTAAATGCTATTAAATATTTTAAATGCTCAAATAATCATAAACTAAAATGTTTACTGTTGGATATATTCCAAACAGTAGTCATGATTAGTTTCATGATTTTTGGAAATGCCCTGGCATTTTTAATAAAGCAAAACACAATTACAGAAAATAGAAAAAGAAAAACAGGAAGAGAGAGAGAGAGAGAGAGAGAGTTAGTACCTGGCGCTTACCTACAGCCCAGAGGCCCACTACTGTGTGGCCCAGCCCACCAGGGGCATGCCCGTCTTCTTCCTTCAGCCAATAGGCAGAGGAGAGGCATGGCGCGCGCGCGTGCGGCTTCGGCCACCTCCTGCTTGCTGTCGCTGCTGCTGGAGGGCGCCAAGAGTGCCACGCATCCTCCCCGACCGCCTCGCACTCTCCCCCGTGCTCATTCCCGCCTCTGCCGCTCTCTCTCCCGAAAACCGAACGTCGCCGTCCCCACCGTTCGCTGCCCACGCGCTCCCCACCATCCCCTCAACCGCCCGTTGTGCTTACGAGCTCCGCCACATCGCCTGCTACCTCCCCGTCAAGCTATGAGGCGCCAAACGCCTCGTGGAGCCGTCATCGCCGCCTTCTTCATCGCCGGCCGCCCGAGATTGCCATCGCCGTTCCGCCCACGTCGGACCATCTCCGAGATCGCTGTTGGCTCCACTGCGACCGTTGTGAGCTTCCGCATCGACCCCCCCTCTCCTCTGGCCCTTTTGCTTCCGCTAACGCCATTGCCGTCGCGGCCAGGAGCTTGGCTCCGCCGGCCATGCCGCCGCCGTGGCCACCGACACCTAGAGCCGCAACGGACCGCGCCATAGCGCTCAGTGCATCACCAGGTGCCCGTTGCTCCCCTGCCGTGCAGTATAACGCCGACCCCGAGCACAGCAGCACGCCGGCCGCCGCCACAAGCTCTTTTCCGGCGAGCTCCGGCCACCCCAGCTGCTCCCACTTGCCCCGTTGGATGCGCGCGTTTGCCAGCTCCGCGTAGATGCCTCCGCCTTGCTTTTGGTCGCCGGAGGAGCGATCCCGAGCCTCCGCCGCGTCTGGTCGTTGCCGGCGGCTAGACGCTGGTAGACTAGCCTCGGTTGACCAGGGATTTGACCCCCCTAGGTCACTGACGTGCGGGCCCCGCCCGGCTAACCAAGGTAGTTAGGGTTAATTTTAATTAGGTTAGTTAGTCTAATCACTGACACGCGTGACCCACAGGTCAGGATTGACCTGGACCGTCTATGTTGACTGCTGACGTCACGGCGATGCAATGCTGACGCAATAAAGTATTTTTTGGATTTAATGTTATTCTGAAAATTCCAGAAAATATCCTAAACTTCTAAAAATCATAGAAATTCAACCGTAACTCAGAATGAAATAAATTATATATGAAAAATGATCAGAAAAATCCAATCTATCCATCTGTACTGTTTTCATGCATGTTAGAACAACTTATAGTTTCTGAATTGGGCAAAACAAATAATGGCATTTGAATATCCACATATAAAGTTTGAATTTGAACCTAGGGTTCAAACCAACTTCATTTAACCTGTTGCTAGCTGCATTAGCTCAAACCACAACATATTGCCATGTCATGATCATGCATCATAATGTCGCATTGCATTGATTGTGTTTCCTCTCTCTTGCCGGTAATTGTTCCCTCTCAGTAAAAGTGGTTCCGACGATGAGATCGATGACACCGATGAAGAGCTATATTATCTTCAGAAGTGCCAGGCAAGCAAAACCCCCTTGTTCATTCCGATACAATCCCACTCTCTCGCTCCTGCTCTATTTTACTGCATTAGGACAACAACGATACAACTGTTACTTGCTGCGGTAGTTGAACCCCTTATCCTCTGCATGACATGTCATTGCCACAGTAAATAGATGAAACCCACTAGCATGACACTACTAGGAAAAGGGCTATAGATAGGATTGATTCTAATGGCGCACCGTGGATGCAGTGCGCCACTACTATATACTAATGGCGTACCTGTTCCTCATACGCCATTAGAGTGGAAGACTCTAATGGCGCACGGCGGGCAGAGCGCGCCATTAGTATGAATTTCTTTTTTTTTCCATTTTCCCATACATACTAATGGCGCATGTTTCAACCAATGCGCCGTTACTATATATAACTTCTAATGGTGCACCGGCCTGTATGTGCGCCATTATCATATCCCCTCCATCTCGATCTCGATCCCCTCCATCTCGATCGCTTCCGCACCTCCCCGCTAGCTCTACCCATCGCAACCTTCCCCGCTAGCTCTACCCATCGCAACCTCCCCGCTCCACCGCCGAGCACTGCCCGGCCCCAAGCATCCGCACATTTTGAACATATTTTTATTTTTTACTATTTTTATAAAAATATTACACTGTTATAATTTAAACAAGTTTGATAAACACAAATAAATATAAAAACACCATTCCCACTCCACCGCCGACCCCCTGCCCGCACCCTTCCCACTCCACCGCCGACGCGTCACCGCACCCTCCCCGCTCCATCGGCCATGCCGCCGACCCCGCCCCGCACCGTCCCCCACTCCACCGCCGTCGGCGACCACTGCACCCTCTCCCCGCACCCTCCCGGCCCGCTCCTTTGTCACAAATGGATGCAACTAAAATTGCAAAAAAAACAAATTTGATTATATTTCCAAATAAGAAATTTGATGATATTTTCAAATAATAAATTTGATGATATTTTTTCATATTCATAAATATTTTCAAATAACAAATTTGATGATATTTTTTAAAAAATTATTTCTATTTTGATAAAAATATTACTATTATGATTTAAACAAGTTTGAACATATTTAAACACAAATAAATATCAAACATCATTTTAAATGCATAAATACAAAAATGGGGAGCACAGGAATCGAACCCAGGACCTCCTCGTGTGTGTCTGCGTCTTGACCATCGGGCTATAGTGGGCTTGTTACGATGGAGTGGGGGTTATGTGGTATATAACCCGACCAATCGGGCTAGTAAATTCTAATGGCGCACAGGCGAAGTGCGCCATTAGAGTGGTTGTACTTATGGCGCACTAGGCTTGCGTGTGCCATTAGATCCCTCTCCCGATTCACTGCCCCTCTCACTTGTTGCCTCCCTCCCTCCCTCGCCAGATCTCACTGTTCCCCTCTCACCGTCTGCCGCGCTCCTCCGCCCGCCCCGTCCGTCGCGCCTTTGCCGCCGTCGGTGCCGCCGCCACCGCTGTGGTCTTGCGCTGCCCAGCGCCGCCGCCCGACCCGCAGAGTCCACCCCGCCGCCCGCGCCCCGAACAGGATCGGCCGAGCCCCGCCGCCCGCTCCTCTCTCTCCTCCTCCCGCGCCGCCCACTCCTCACCTCTCCTCCTCCCTCCCATGAGTCCTCCTCCCTCCCGCCCGCCCACGGCCCCTGCTCTCCTTCGACCGCAGTGAGCGAGGACCCGGACGAGCTCGGACCCCGACCCCGACCCCTTCGCCGACCCTGACTCCGACCCCTCCGGCGACTAGGTACATCTCCTCCTTCCTCCTTCCTCTCTCTCTCCACCATTCCCCATTCCTTCCTTAGGCATGTGTTGTGTGACCTAAAAAAATATATTGCAATAGATTATCTGCAGTAGATCAAACTGCAGTGGATTACTCAATATATTGCCATTTGTTGAAGTGTACCTGATGATGCTTCTGTAGAAAATTCAATCTTCCTCCTCAGGCATGTGTTGTGTGACCTGAAAAAATATAAATGTGTTGTTTAGGCATGTTGCTTGTTTTCCTCCTTGAACTAGGATTATCACACTGGGCTTTGATTTTGATTGGGCATGAATGGTGCAATGGTGCATGAAAAGGAGAGGTGAAAAAATAATTATCTTGGTACAAAAGACTTGCTCTTGACTTGGAGGTAGAGAATGATTAGGGCTACTTAGTGAGGTCACTTTCACATTTCTTTGGCACAAAATTGACAAGTTAATTAGCCGAGAAGTGGCGTGCATCTCGCCAGGATCTTGGATAGTATTCTATTACCAGAGAGGTAACTATCTTGGATACCATTCTATTACCAGGGAGGTAAATTTTGGTGCCACTACTAGTCTCCTGCTAATGTAGACCTCACAATGATTGACCGGTGGAAAACTCTTCAGTAAAGCCAAACAAGCACTGGATTTAGGCATGTTGCTTGCTGAATTTTCACACTGCATTTTTGTAACTAGGGTTTATCTTGGGTAGGACCAGGAGATGTCTAGGGACAATATTTTGGCCATATGGTTAACACACTGAATTTTTGTTTTTGTCTTCTGAGATAGCTAACGGTTCATTCCAATTTTTTGAGATAGCTAACAAAAAGAAGAATACAACAGTGAGGCAAAACCTACTTACACCAAAACTATACTGGAGTAGTATTTCTTAATGATACAAGTTGATGAATAATGTAGCAATGTGAGTGTATGATGTATTGCCATCCATTCACTGAATTTTTTGGACAGTGTGTTAACTGAAATTTTTTGGCAGTGTGTTAACTGAATTTTTTTGACAGTGTGTTAACTGGCCACTTATCTTCATTTCAAAGCCCAAGTTGCAGCCCTTTAGATTGACAATGGATGAAGGTATCTTCTACTACATTTTGAGTATGGTTCTGGCTCACACTGTAGTTGTAATTCTACTATAAATTTGCACTATAAATCTATTGAAATTATACTGTTAATACACTGCAATTACATGTCTACTGTATTTACCTCCTCTTCTATACCTTGTACTAGACACTGCAATTGTATCATCTTGCCACTTAAGTCAGCCTTCCCTTTAAGCAGAAAATTCAGTTAGGAGCTACTGTTAGGAGCTACTGTCAAAAAATTCAGTTATGGCATCTAGAATTATGTCAGTTTTGTTTTGTAACTAGAAGACCAAAGTGTTAGGAATTCTGTCCAAACTGTAGTTTTGATATTCTGTCCAAACTGAAAACTGTTAAAAAGCATGATGTTTCTTGGATTTCTGTAATGATGATGATGATGGAACACATGGTCTTGGATTTACGTAATGATGATGGAACATTATAAAGCATTGTACTCCGGTGTGTATGAAGGATACAAAATTTTTATAAAGCTGTTCTTATATGGGTGAAACTTCACTTGTTTTAGGCTAGTGCAGGTGTTGCTTTATTGTGATGCCTCTGAATTACTTGTGATCACATTGAGAAAGACTTGCTAGTTTGTTGGGTTTTGTCTCCGACCATTGTATCGTGATGAACTTGCAGGTACCCGAGAGGCCCTTGAGTTTGCGGAATGTCGATTAACTTCCGTTCGGCAAATTCGGGCACTCCATATGTCCTATTTTCAGCAAAGGTCATGCTGAAATTTTCCATGAATTTTAGCATGACTTTGCTAAAAATAGGACATATGGGGTACTGCGACTAATGCATGTTTTATGATCTGTTGTAAGGGTACTAATTGGTCTCTTCGCTGCTTATCGAGATGGCGGGAAGCAGCCACCGCCGATCTGCGACACACATGATACGAGTTGGATGATTTCGAGTTCTTCACTATCATACTTGAGGCTTCAATTGGATCCATGATGCTGGTATATAAAGAGAGAGATCTCCCTTCACCCATCTCATTATGATATCTGTTGTTTGCTACATCACTCATTTTCCCAAACTGCAGAGGCTGCTGACAGGTTTATGAACATCTTGATGGGTGAAGATTCGCCAAATAATGTGAAGCTGCGACAGGCGGCAGCGGGTTTATGAGCGATGGGATGTGCGGTTGGCGATCAAGAAGGGCCACATGTACTTGTCTCGTGGGTGGGAGAACTTCTACCGTGCCTACGACCTGCAGCTGGGGTACTTCCTTGTCTTGAGTCTGACAGCAGCGCCAACATGCTCATCGTGAAGGTGTACAACAAGACTATGTGTGCATGCGTCTGTTGCCGATGATGATGCGATGCGTTCGCCTCTTCTTATTCCTCTACATTTGGCTTTGTCTCACATCGATTGTTAACGGTCATTGTTGCATTTTGGACAGGTAGGAGCAGAAGCAGCGATACTAGCTACTGCCAAAGCAGCGGCGACTATGGCTGTAGCGAAGCTGCAGCGATTTCGGCTAGAGCGACAATGAAGCAGCGATTCTGGCACCGGCATAGACAACAAGAAGGATGATCTGGACTGGAGTGCGGGAGAAGAGGAGCAGAGTGAGGATGAGGAGCAACATCATGACGATGGGCATCGGTGAGGATGACCTAGCTGGTGGTGGTGACCAAGGGCAAGAGATGGTGGTGGCTGACCATGGGCAAGAGATGGAGGTGGCTGAGGATGACCTAGCGATGGTCATGCCTGAAGGTGGCCTCGCGATGGTGGTGGTGCCTGACAATGACCACGCACCGGTGGTGGCGCCGGGCAACATGACCACGCCAATTGTGGTAGAAGACTACATCCCACTACCTCCACTGCCTCCACCGCCTCGCCGCTCTAGGCGCATCAGGGAGATGAAGGAGAAGAAGGAGAAGAACTGCCTACTTTGTCAGGTATGTCAGATCTCCTATAGGTTAGCTATCCAAAATGATATATATATACTTAGTTACCTATGTTATCTCTAATATGCTTAGTTTCCTATAGGTTAGCTTCATTTTACCTAAGTTGGCTCTAATATACTAACTTAGAGCTTATATGCTTAGTTTCCTATAGGTTAGCTCCAAAATAACTTATGTTAGCACAAAATGATCAAGTTTACATAATAAGCTTATAGTCTTTTTCTTAATCTTCTTCTTTTCCAAAATGACATAGGTTAGCTTCATTTTACCTAAGTTGGCTCTAATATACTAACTTAGACCTTATATGCTTAGTTTCCTATAGGTTAGCTCCAAAATAACTTATGTTAGCACAAAATGATCAAGTTTACATAATAAGCTTATAGTCTTTTTCATAATCTTCTTCTTTTCCAAAACTCTTCTTATTCTTCTTCTAGTCTTCTTCTTTTCTTCTTCTAACTTCTTGTTTATCATTTTGCAGATTTGATTTAATTGATGAAGCTTGCGTGGATGGGGTGCTTCTTTTCCATTTCTGTTTTTATTTTGTATGAATGTGAAACTTTTGTGAATTGATGGATAACGGTGTTGGATGAACAATGTGAAACTTTTGTAACAGCGGAACTATATGTTGGCTATATGCGTATGTATATATGATGAAACTTGTGTGTTGGATATGATTGCTATATGGATGCTTGTTGTATATATATATGTGTTGAATATCTCATATGTGAAATAGTGACATGAGATTAAGAAGAAAAGAATTAAAAAGTTGTTACTAATGGCGACTACAATGTGCTTTCTGTAAGTATAGCAGATAATAGTGGCGCCTTGTGAGCAGATACTAATGGCGCACTTGGTCGCCATTAGAATACTCTGATTCTAATGGCGCACATGTAGTGCGCCATTAGAAAAAATCTAATGGCGTGATGCCAGTGGCGCACCAGCCATGCGCCATTAGAAGGCAAAACTGGTGCGCCACTAGCATGCCTTTTCCTAGTAGTGTGAGTAGGAGTTGTTTGAGCCCTGATGTGCCTACTCATACATGCTTGTTGTCATGCCTGCTACTGCTTAGAGTTGAGTCAGGTCTGATTCATCAGGGATGAATCGGAGGTGTGTGCACATGTCCTACTATCGAGAGCTAAGTGTGTGAACACAATTTGGTAAAGGTAGCGGTTAGAGGCCATGTAGGAGTACATGGTGGGTTGTCTCATTGCATCCGTCCTCAGGAACTGAATTCTGTGTTTGTGATACATGAACAGCTACTACCACACATTGGGATCCTTAATTGACCCTCTCGGCTTCTTAATCACCCTTGTTCTCTGTCCAGGAGTTGCAACTAGTTTCTGGTGTTTGTAGGTAGTGTTAGTAGTCTACCAAGTGGCACCCGGTACAGGTGGGCTTGGGACAGACTAGGCACAGTGGCCTGGTGTACCAAGTGGCACCCGGATGGTGGGCTTGGGAACCCTGCACACATCGTTTGGGGCCGTAAGCAACACCCCGGCCGGATCTCCTTGCTGATGGAACCCAAATAGGCGATAAACCTGGACGAGAGACTTGAGTGTTTAGGTAGGCCGTGGCCGACTCCCTCGCTCGGCTTCCGCTTGAAGGTTGCCGAGGTACATGACGTGTCTGAGGCGATAAGTGGCGAGGCGTGTGTGAAGAAGTACACCCTGCGGGGTTATCATTATCTATTGAATAGCGGATTCCTCGGATATGGAAACTTGGACCCTTGCATAGTTCATAGACAAGTGAAAGTGGATACTCTAAAATCGCAAGATAAGCGTGAGTGCTATGGATGGCGTTCTCGCGAGGGGACGGGCGGATCCATAGTGGTGTATTGATATGGTGAATATGTGGACTCGTGTGCGCCACCTCAAAAGAGTTACTTGCAGTCGTAGTTTAGGATAGCCACCGAGTCAAAGCTGACTTGCGGCAGTTAAACTCCACCACCCCCTTTGTTGATAATGATGCATATGTAGTTAGTTCTGATGTAAGTCTTGCTGGGTACATTTGCACTCATGTTTGCCTATTTTATGTTTTTGCAGGGTGACTTCAGTCTCACTAGTAGTTTCGCGTGGACTTCGACGTTTAGCTTGTTACCTCAGCTACGATCTTGTGCCCTCAGCAGGATCTGGTAGTTAGTCAGGCTTCTCAGCCTTTTTCATTTATAGTTGTCTGTACTCAGACATGTTAAACTTCCGCGTGTGCTTTGACTTGTATGCTCTGAATGTTGGGTCATGAGACCCATGTTTGTAATATCTCACTCCTCGGAGCCAAATGAATACATACTTGAGTCGTAGAGTCATGTTGTCATGCCATGTTGTATTTGCACATATCGAGCATATTGTGTGTATGTTATTGAAATGCTTGGTATGTGTGGGATCTGACTATCTAGTTGTTTATCCTTAGTAGCCTCTCTTACCGGGAAATGTCTCTTAGTGTTTCCACCGAGCCATGGTAGCTTGCTACTGCTCCGGAACACTTAGGCTGGCCGGCATGTGTCTTTCTTCGTTCTGTGTACGTCCTTCGGGAAATGTCGCGATGAATACCGAGTCTGTTAGCTGCTACAACCCGGTTCACGAGTCTGCTAGCCCAGTGCTACAGCCTGGATTCACTCGCCGATAACCGACACGTTCGATGGTGGGTCATGGATGCTGTCCTGTAAGTTTGTGCCACTTTGGGTTTCGACTAGCCATGTCAGCCGGGCTCCTTATCATATGGATGCTAGCGACACTATCATATCGTGTGCCAAAAGGCATAAGCGGTCCGGGAAAAGGTAAGGCGACACCCGTGGGGATACCGTGCGTGAGGCCGCAAAGCGATATGAGGTGTTACATGCTAGATCGATGTGGCATTGAGTCGGGGTCCTGACAGCTTTGGTATCAGAGCTTGACTGCCTGTAGGATTACCAAGCCAAACTGGTCGAAGTTGAGTCTAGAAATGCTTTAGTTATATGTAGGGTAATTGATTGTGGGATGGGAACGTAAGGCTCTTTTTACTCCTTTACCTTATGCCTTCTGATCTGAGTCATCTTATCTTTTCCTACGGGGTTAAGGAACTAGGCTCTCTCCTTCTTCTATCAGGGTCACGTGTTACTAATCCGTAAACTTATAGGATTGTTGGTTTCAAGCCTCAGTTAAGTTCCTACTACTTCCGTATGTTAATTGTTGATCTCGAAACCTTGATATTGTGATGATCGAGTGGTTATGCCACCATTTTTGTATCATGTCTCAAATTTTTGAGCATTTACAGCCGTTATGCTGTCCGAGTCATCCCAGGTTTCTAAATAGTCCGATGCATTTACAAATCCCTCCTTCGGTTCCTGATGTCCTTTTGGGCCAGATTAAGCACACTAATCGGTGAGTTGAGGTACTCTATTGCCTCGACATATATGTTGGAGTTAGTATTATGACCCTAGGTGTTTTAGGGAGTCACCTAGTAATCTAGCCATGATTTGTGTTCCCAGTGTGATGATTCTGGCCATCATTCTCGAAAGCATCCCGTGATGCAATTTAGCTAGTAGGTATTCTAGTCCTGGGTTTTGAACCCGAGATTCACTCCACCTACTCCATGTTGATAGTGTTTGCTAGTCCCTTTAGGATATTAGTAACCTTTGTGATAGTCCTCGAGATTCGTGGTATATCCTTCTTCCAATACCATGAACCAATATGGCAGAAGTTCGGGAACCAAAAGATCACAACAAGAGTGCTCTCGATGAGTTCCCCTTCTATATTACGATTCTGCCAAATCTAACTCTCTGCATGGATTGTCTGGAAGAAATATGTTGAACTTGTTCGACATGCTAATCCATGCATCCACAACTCAGAAAATCATATGTTCTCTTGGGTTGTCCCTCTCTAATTGTATTCCGACCTTTGTCTATCAATTGATAGTCAAGAGTATGCATACATTCGTTCATCGATGCCTATTACTCTTGTGGTCCGTCAAGCCATTCTATTCGGAATGACTAGGAGAAACAAACTCCAGAACCTCATCCATTTCTAGGATTGGGTCAAAGCAGTTGTATTCTGCAGATCAATGCAATCAAGCTTTTGTTCTGTTCTACCTTGGAGTATTACCCTATTTATGTCAGGAATGTCATGAGAATTGTACCTTATCTTATGAATTCTTGACTTAGTGATACTTCTCTCCATCATTATTCATTCCTCGGTTCCGTGTTGTCGCAACCGGAGTGCCGACAAGTGAATTGTGATGTGTGAAATCTATATTCCTAGCAACCATGTTGCATAGTGATTAATGGACGATAATCTCATTCTTAGTGTGATGGTTATGGAATCATCGTTCTAAGATTGATCATGCTACCTAGTCCTTATTTCTGATGCACTCCTGATCAATGAGCTAGGATTATCCAATTCCTTGCTTATTTCACCATATCATCTTGCCCTGAAAAGCAAGATTGTTCTCGAGCTTAGTGACATATCGGTGGTTCGTGATTTTCCGTATATCTTCTCGGAAGTATTACCAGGTTGTCACCTGACTGTTATGTTGAGCTCGTGATCAAGTTGGTTTTTGAAACCACCCTTTCTCCAAGAATCCGTGTTGGATACCCCTGAGCTGGTTGGTTAAGCTAAACAACAACTTGGAGAGTTGGAAGATGAAAGCTTGTCAGACTCAGTTCATTTCAAAGGGATATCTTGTGTGTGTGTGTGTGTGTTGAAGAAAGATGATATCTTCGTTGATTGATCCTCGTGGTCAATTGTTGGATTTATTGTCTTACCCCAAAGCTTTGATTTGAGTATGGGCTATCATCAAATCAAATCAGAACCAACGATGTTCATAATGTTGTCTTACTCGTTGTTGATTCCTCGAGCATACACCATTAAATCTTTTGGGTCTGACCAGTGCTATCACTTGTTCACATAATTACGGAATTCCTTCTTCATGGAAACCGAGATGAATTGTTGTTGAGACCATCAGCAACATATTTAACCTCTCCATGATTGTGTTGAACATCCAGCTAGTATTGGAAACTTATATAAGCATTTCTTCATGCTAGCTCATGAAGCATATGTCCGGATGAAAGATGTGACTTTCTCTAATTCACGTGCACTTGGTGTAAGTTGCCGCCATGGATCCGAGAAATATTGTTTTTTGCTTCCTTTGGAATCATCCCAAGTCAGACATGCATGTGCGAAGTATACATTGGATTGTGAGATTAGCTACCTCCATTCTATATGTGTCCCTAGCACGCCAAGCCACTGATTGACTTGTTCAAGGAGAAGGAGTTCCTTCTTAAGAGCTAGACTTACGCAAGGACTTCGATATCCTAGATGATGGTTCCCACCTGAACTCGGTAGTATTTTTTATTGTAAGACTACTACGTGGTCATGCTTATGCAGGACAGCGTGTTCACATGTATGTAGCAGAACCAGCTCATGTTTTGGAGCTTGCTATCGTAGTTCATTTCCCGAGAATCTCACAACGTTATCTCATCAATTTGTGCTGCAAACTGTCGTTTTTCCTTCTAGACTTGATGAGTCTGGAATATGCTGACACCAACCAGATCTGAATCTCAGGCTGATATGATGGTTGGAACGTCTCCCAAGAACTACAATATTGGTCTCTCTGTAACCCGGTAAAATGGATGTCATGGCCAACACACCCAACCGGAAGACCTACTATTGTAGTATCTTGTTTGAGGAAGTTGGCCACCTCCCCATAAGGATCTCGTAGAACTTATTCCAGTAGTTGTTCCTTATGGATTGTTGTGCTCCTGAAGTCCGACCTTTTACTTGATGTTCTAGACACCAAACCATTTCAATGAATGGGTTACACTAGCACATCAAGGAGAACATTAGAAGCGGAGTGCTAAATGTCTCTTGGTCGATCATCCAGATTTTGTCCCCTTGGCCCTGCGAAGGTGAAATCTGAGAAGGTGTTATCTTCCTTTGCATCTGCATCTTCCACGGGTATTCATCATGGTAGTATGTTGTGTTGCCAGGATCCTTGACACGGATGTTGGTAAAACCTTGATGAATATGGAAATGCTCAAGTTCTTGAGGGCATGCTCAGGCACTAGGTTATATCCCCGGTATCGATTGGAATGTGCCTTCCGTTTGTCGAGTTGTCTTATAACTCTAGTTTCTTTTCCAAACTGAGTATGCCATTCTTTCGAACTTCTCCAAATGATCGATTGTAATTTTCCTTAAACTGGTATAAAAGTTTCAATGATCTTTGAATCAAAGGTACTTCTTTTTGCCACTTAAGGTATTAATCTACGAATCACCCTCCTCCGGGATGTCCCATTTGTGGCATCATGGCAACTCAACTCCTCGCTACATTGACAACCGTTCACCACCCTTTTAAGTGTGATATTGTTGTCTACCTAGTGAATCCTCGTCATCTGTTCCACTCCATCCCTCTAGATATGTGCTTCGTGTCTCGGCTTGAGAGATGTTGCTATGTCTCATTCCCTGAGTTGATCCTAAGTTGTTCGACCATCAATAAGATCGATCCTTTTAGATTTTTTTCCCTATCATCCCTTTGCCATGTTAGTTGGAGTTCTCGGGGCAACATCGAGACAATGATGGTGATCGAGTCAACGTTCTTTGAAGTGCCACCTGGATCGTGAAGATTATGTTAGTTTGCGATCCCCCTTCATCTTGCCCTACGCTTGAATCTCGGGACGAGATTCTTGTTTAGTAGTGGTGAGCTGTCACATCCCTAGTTCTGGCCTGCTCTGGGTTAGCTAGTCTTGTGTTGCATCATGTTTAAAATTTCTCTTAAATTGAATGGGGATTGTTTCAAACCCTAGCATCAAAGAAATTCACTAGGTTCAACCTAAAAATATTTTCAGTGAATCCAAATGGCTTTCAAAAATGTTCATCATTTCTGGGAAATGCTAGAACCAATAATCAGAGGTGTTGCACATTTTTCCATGACATATTTGGGCCCTGAATTAAATCTTATAGTATTTGCATTTGGGCATTTAAATGCTATTAAATATTTTAAATGCTCAAATAATCATAAACTAAAATGTTTACTGTTGGATATATTCCAAACAGTAGTCAGGATTAGTTTCATGATTTTTGGAAATGCCCTGGCATTTTTAATAAAGCCAAACACAACTACAGAAAAAAGAAAAAGAAAAACAGGAAGAGAGAGAGAGAGAGAGAGTTAGTACCTGGCGCTTACCTACAGCCTAGAGGCCCACTACTGTGCAGCCCAGCCCACCAGGGGCATGCCCGTCTTCTTCCTTCAGCCAGTAGGAAGAGGAGAGGCGTGGCAGCAGCGTCTTGACTTCGCCACCTCCTGCTTGCCGCCGCTGCTGCTGGAGGGCGCCAAGAGCGCCACGCAACCTCCCCAACCGCCTCGCACTCTCCCCCGTGCTCATTCCCGCCTCTGCCGCTCTCTCTCCCGAAAACCGAACGTCGCCGTCCCCGCCGTTCGCTGCCCACGCGCTCCCCGCCGTCCCCTCAACCGCACGTTGTGCTTGCAAGCTCCGCCACATCGCCTGCTACCTCCCCGTCAAGCTATGAGGCGCCAAACGCTCCGTGGATCCGTCATCGCCGCCTTCTTCATCGCCGGCCGCCCGAGATTGCCATCGCCGTTCCGCCCACGTCGGACCATCTCCGAGATCGCCGTTGGCTCCACTGCGACCGTTGTGAGCTTCCGCGTCGACCCCCCCTCTCCTCCGGCCCTTTTGCTTCCGCTAACGCCATTGCCGTCGCGGCCAAGAGCTTGGCTCCGCCGGCCATGCCGCCGCCGCGGCCACCGACACCTAGAGCCGCAACCGACCGCGCCATAGCGCTCAGTGCATCACCAGGTGCCCGTAGCTCCCCTCCGTGGCCCCTGCCGTGCAGTATAACGCCGACCCCGAGCACACCCGCACGCCGGCCGCCGCCACAAGCTCTTTTCCGGCAAGCTCCGGCCACCCCAGCTGCTCCCACTTGCCCCGTTGGATGCGCGCGTTTGCCAGCTCCGCGTAGATGCCTCCGCCTTGCTTTTGGTCGCCGGAGGAGCGATCCCGAGCCTCCGCCGCGTCTGGTCATTGCCGGCGGCTAGACGCCGGTAGATTAGCCTCGGTTGACCAGGGATTTGACCCCCCTGGGTCACTGACGTGTGGGCCCTGCCTGGCTAACCAAGTTAGTTAGGGTTAATTTTAATTAGGTTAGTTAGTCTAATCACTGACACGCGGGACCCACAGGTCAGGATTGACCTGGACCGTCTCCGTTGACTGCTGACATCACGGCGACGCAATGCTAACGCAATAAAGAAATTCTGAAAATTCACATATGGAAATTCACGGCGACATCTTATTCTGAAAATTCTGAAAATTCACGGCGACATCTTATTCTGAAAATTCCAGAAAATGTCCTAAACTTCTAAAAATCATAGAAATTCAACCGTAACTCAGAATGAAATAAATTATATATGAAAAATGATCAGAAAAATCCAACCTATCCATCTGTACTGTTTTCATGCATGTTAGAACAACTTATAGTTGTTGAATTGGGCAAAACAAATAATGGCATTTGAATATCCACATATGGAGTTTGAATTTGAACCTAGGGTTCACACCAACTTCATTTAACCTGTTGCTAGCTGCATTAGCTCAAACCACAGCATATTGCCATGTCATGATCATGCATCATAATGTCGCATTGCATTGATTGTGTTTCCTCTCTCTTGCGGTAATTGTTCCTCTCGATGGCGTGGTTCCGCGATGAGATCGATGACACCGATGAAGAGCTATATTATCTTGAAGTGCCGTGCAAGCAAAACCCCTTGTTCATTCGATACAATCCCACTCTCTCGCTCCTGCTCTATTTTACTGCATTAGGGCAACAACGATACAACTGTTACTTGCTGCGGTAGTTGAACCCCTTATCCTCTGCATGACCTGTCATTGCCACAGTAAATAGATGAAACCCACTAGCATGAGTAGGAGTTGTTTGAGCCCTGATGTGCCTACTCATACATGCTTGTTGTCATGCCTGCTACTGCTTAGAGTTGAGTCAGGTCTGATTCATCGGGGATGAATCGGAGGTGTGTGAACATGTCCTACTGTCGAGAGCTAAGTGTGTGAACACGATTTGGTAAAGGTAGCGGTGAGAGGCCATGTAGGAGTACATGGTTGGTTGTCTCATTGCAGCCGTCCTCAGGAACTGATTTCTGTGTTTGTGATCCATGAACAGCTACTACCACACATTGGGATCCTTAATTGACCCTCTCGGCTTCTTAATCACCCTTGTTCTCTGTCCAGGAGTTGCAACTAGTTTCTAGTGTTTGTAGGTAGTGTTAGTAGTCTACCAAGTGGCACCCGGTACAGGTGGGCTTGGGACAGACTAGGCACAGTGGCCTGGTGTACCAAGTGGCACCGGATGGTGTGCTTGGGAACCCCACACACATCGTTTGGGGCCGTGGCGACACCCGGCGGATCTCCTTGCTGTTGGAACCGAATAGGCGATAAACCTGGATGAGAGACTTGAGTGTTTAGGTAGGCGTGGCCGACTCCTCGCCCGGCTTCCGCTTGAAGGTTGCCGAGGTACATGGCGTGTATAGAGCGATAAGTGGCGAGGCGTGTGAAGAAGTACACCCTGCGGGGTTATCATTATCTATTCGAATAGCCAGATTCCTCGGATATGGAAACTTGGACCCCTTGCATAGTTCATAGACAAGTGAAAGTGGATACTCTAAATTACGCAAGATAAGCGTGAGTGCTATGGATGGCATTCTCGCAGGGGGACGGGAGCGGATCCATAGTGGTGTATTGATATGGTGAATATGTGGACTCGTGTGCGCCACCTCAAAAGAGTTACTTGCAGTCGTAGTTCAGGATAGCCACCGAGTCAAAGCTGGCTTGCTGCGGTTAAACTCCACCACCCCTTTGTTGATAATGATGCATATGTAGTTAGTTACGATGTAAGTCTTGCTGGGTACATTTGTACTCACGTTTGCCTATTTTATGTTTTGCGAGAGACTTGATCTCACTAGTATTTTCGCGTGGACTTCGACGTTTAGCTTGTTACCTCAGCTACGATCTTGTGCCCTCAGCAGGATCTGGTAGTTAGTCAGGCTTCTCAGCCTTTTTCATTTATAGTTGTCTCTACTCAGACATGTTAAGCTTCCGCGTGTGCTTTGACTTGTATGCTCTGAATGTTGGGTCATGAGACCCATGTTTGTAATATCTCGCTCCTCGGAGCCTAATGAATACATACTTGAGTCGTAGAGTCATGTTGTGATGCCATGTTGTATTTGCACATATCGAGCATATTGTGTGTATGTTATTGAAATGCTTGGTATGTGTGGGATCTGACTATCTAGTTGTTTATCCTTAGTAGACTCTCTTACCAGGAAATGTCTCCTAGTGTTTCCACCGAGCCATGGTAGCTTGCTACTGCTCTGGAACACTTAGGCTGGCCGGCATGTGTCTTTCTTTGTTCCTGTGTCTGTCCCTTCGGGGAAATGTCACGCGATGAGTACCGGAGTCCTGTTAGCCCGCTACAGCCCGGTTCACCGGAGTCTGCTAGCCCAGTGCTACACTGGATTCACTCGTGATGACCGACACGTTCGATCTTTGGGTCATGGATGCTGTCCTGTAAGTTTGTGCCACTTTGGGTTTCGACTAGCCATGTCAGCCGGGCTTCTTACCATATGGATGCTAGCGACACTATCATATCGTGTGCCAAAAGGCATAAGCGGTCCCGGCAAAGGTAAGGCGACACCGTGGGGATACCGTGCGTGAGGCCATAAGCGATATGAGGTGTTACATGCTAGATCGATGTGGCATTGAGTCGGGTCGACACGAGCTAGTCGATAGAGAGATCTGAACAACAATCATACCATAGGCTAGCTTCTAGGGTTTAGCCTCTCTGGTCTCATGGTAAATCAACTCTTGTACTACCCATATCATCAATATCAATCAAGCAGGACGTAGGGTTTTACCTCGATCAAGAGGGCCCGAACCTGGGTAAAACATCATGTCTCTTGTCTCCTGTTACCATTGATCCTAAGACGCACTGATTGGGACCCCCTACCCGAGATCTGCCGGTTTTGACACCGACATCCATCTTCATGGAAACCTGGATGAATTGTTGTTGAGCCCATCAACAACATTTTTATCTTTTCCATGATTTTGTTGAGCTTTAAACTAGTGTTGGAAACTTTTGAAAGCATTTCTTCATGCTAGCTCATGAAGCATATGTTCGAATGAAAGGAGTGACTTCCTCTAATTCATGTGCATTTGATGTAAGTTGCCGCCGTGAATTCGAGAAAGCTTGTTTTTGCTTCCTCTGGAATCATCCCAAGTTAATCACGCATATGTGCGAAGTACCCTATGGTTTGATAGGTTGGCCGCCTCCATTCTATATGTGTTTCCTAGCACACCAAGCCACTGATTGACTTGTTCGAGGAGAAGAAGTTCCTTCTTAAGAGCATGCCTTATGCAAGGACTTTGATATCCTCGATGATGATTCCCCACCTGAACTCGGTAATGTTTAATTATGAGACTACTACGTGGCCATGCTTGTCTGGGACAACGTGTTCACTTGTTTGTAGCAGAACCAGCTCATGTTTTGGAGCTTGCTATCGTAGTTCATTCCCTGAGGTTCTTGCAACGTCATCTCGTCGATTTGTGTTGCAAACTTTCATTTTCATACGGACTTGATGAGTGCGGAATATTCTAGCACCAACCAGATCTGAATCTCGGCAGTTATGATGGTTGGAACATCTCCCAAGAACTATAATATTGGTCTCGCGATAACCGGTAAAGTGGATGTCGTGGCCAACACACCCCGCCGGAATACCTATTATTGTAGTATCTTGGTTGAAGTTGGCCACCTCCCCATAAGGATTCCGTAGAATTTATTCTAGTAGTTGTTCCTTATGGATTCTTGAGCTCCCGAAGTCCGACCTTTTACCTGATGTTCTGGGTACCAAACCATTTTAATTAATGGGTTGCACTAGCACGTCAAGGAGAACATTAGAAGCGGAGTGCTAAATGTCTCTCGGTCGATCATCCAGATTTTGTCCCCTTGGTCTCGCTAAGGTGAAATCTGAGAAAGTGTTATCTTCCTTTGCATCTGCATCGTCCATCGCTATTCATCATGGTAGTATGTTGTGTTGTCAGCACCCTTGACACGGATGTTGGTAAAACCTTGATGATTATGGAGATGCTCAAGTTCTTGAAAGCACGCACAAGCATTAGGTGCTATCATAGTTACTAACGGGATTGTTCTCAGTTTCCCCGGTTATGCTATAACCATTCCAATAGTGGAATCACTTTCTGCTGTTGGGTTTCTTCCCAGTTACTAGAATCATTCCCAGCATTTGTGTTTTGTTCCCAGCTTGCACCGTCATTGTTCCATCCTATCTTGAGTCCCATCCATTTCTGATGATAAGCAAAATCATCCCTTGTGTTGTCTTCAACAAGGTAATCCACATCATCCATTCTGGCCCGAGAATGTCATTCTTTCGCACTCCTTCAAATGATCGATTCTGAATTGCCTTAGGCTGGTATAAAGAGTTCCAATGATCTCTGAATCAAAGGTAATTCTTTTTGCCACTTAAGGTAATAATCTACGAATCACCCTCCTCCAGGATGTCTCGCTGAGGTATCATGGCAACTCAACTCATCGCTACGTTGACAACCTTTCACCACCCTCGTAAGTGTGGAATTGTTGTCTACCTAGTGAACCCTCGTCATCTGTTTCACTCCATCCCTCTGGATGGATGCTTCGTGTCTCAGCTCGAGAGATGTTGCTATGTTTCATTCCGTGAGTTGATCCCGAGTTGTTCGATCTTTGAGAAGATCGATCCGTAGAGTTTTCCACTGTCATCGTCATGTTGGATGAAGATTTCGAAGGCAAGACATCAAGATCAATTTGAGTCGGCAAATCAACAACCTCGAGAAGGCAGTTGGATCATGAAGTTTGTGTTACTTAGTGTCCCCTTTGTCTTCTTACCTCGCGTCTTGAATCTCGGGACAAGAATCTTGTTTAGTGGGGGTGAGTTGTCACATCCCCAGTTCAGGCCTTGCTTGTCTCTGCATAAGCATCTATGCATCATGTTTAAATTTAAAGAAACTTGAAATGGGGATAGTTTAAACCCTAGCACCAAATGAATGCAAATAGGCTCAAATAAAATCATTTTCAATGAACCCAAAATGCCTTTGAAAATGTTCATGATTTCTGATAAAGGTGAAAACCTCTGCCAAAAATGATGAACCTATTTCTAGGTTGTTCCTGGATTCTTGAATTCAATCATAAAGTATCTGCATTTGGGCATTTAAATGCTAATAAATAGTTTAAATGCTCAAATAATCATAAACTAAAATGTTTGCTGTTGGTTATATTTCAAACAGTGGCATTGATCAGTTTCATGATTTTTGGGTTTGGTCTAGTATCTATCTATCTATCTATTATATTATTAAAACGATAGAAAAGTAACGGTGAAGATTTAACTTTATCAAGTTATAAGATATAAACGGTTGAGATTCATCAACAGAAATTTGTAAGCTATTTGCGGCAGGCTAGCGGCAGTCCGTGTTTTTGTAGATTACCACAAACCGTGTCTGGACAGGAGAACCAAGATGATTATAAAAGGAAAAAAAGGCAAATAGTGCCCCTCTTCGGACCGGGCATGGATTGGCCCGGCATTTAGCACCACAAGTCCATTATTGGATGTTCTCTTAAAAAAAAGTCCATCATCCATCATCGGCTGAAACCAGATCAGATACGTGTCCCCTTGAGAAAAAACCTAGAGATTAGGTACATACAAGCACACGTATGCACCAATCAATCTAGTATATATAGTGGCATGCATCTGACACACGAGCACAAACAGGCAGGACCGGCCATCAAATAAAACACATCGGTACCACTGGCACATCAAACCCAAACCCAAACGCAAGCAGCTCAAAAAAGGCGGCAGCCTCAGCTGATTAAAACATTTCAGAGACGTCAATGCCCAAGTTACATGTACTGTTGATTTAAGCTAAATTCTATAATCTGCGTGTTCGATCACTGATTAATAAAAAAAATATTAGTCCCGGCCAAAAATAACTGAAAGAAATAAAAAAATACATGACGTATCTCATCAAGATTTTTCAAGAGACGTACCGTGGATTGAAACCATGTTAAAAAGCAGGCTAAGGGGTTTTCAAAAAAAAAAAAAAAGCAGGCTGAGCCTCGAGGGTGCATCTGGATCGCTGTCATCGCGGAGTCGTTTCCCCTCACGCCAAACAAGCTTTAAATCGCATGCTCGAGTAATTGGTACGTACCGAATCTCACCTTTGGTAGTGCACGCAGATTTAAGTTCTATATATGATCGTCTTGATGGTGCTGCTTAAATTAATTAATAACGTCGGTGTCAAAATAACTGCTGCTTTTGCATTTGTGAATCATGAGTGTTTTGCATCTTTGCTAATTTTTTTCTTTTTGCGGGTACCTTTGCTAATTGCTATGCATGATACGGTTCCATCTATATATTCTATATCTATCCTAAAGCAATAGAAATTGGATGGCTGAGAATCATTAGCTCATATCCTTCAGCGCAGGAGTCTGCATGTACAAGGACATGCAAAAAAAACTATTCAGCAAATATATTTGTGCGTGCAGACATTCCATCATAATGTTCACGAAATTGACGCAGTGATTTATCAATTTATGTTTAGACGAAACAAGAAGTCACCCAAGCACCAGCCAACCATGCAAAAATAGACAATGCAATGAAGCACAAGGGCCGGTGACGCCAGGATGGTCAATGGCCCGGCAAGGCGCCTGGTAAATCATTGCTCCTCTACGGAAAAAGGTACGACCCCATCAAATTATATATGCTATGCGCACCGTGTTGTTCAGTTATCAAAAGTACACTGAGACGTCCAAAAATCCATATAAAAATAATGCCAGTAACCCTGAGTAATATACCCGTTCATTCTTCGCAATGACGACAACAACAACTTGAACTTATCGAGTGGACGATTAGAGGCATACCAAGTACATATCTCAGATTGACGGGACACTCATAGCAACGTCGAAAACTTACATGTAGTACATGCCCCTCGGTGCTCAAATGAGAGAAGGCACTAGAAGACGAGGACCTAAGACTAAAGGCACGACAATAGCGCTGCCAATCTTCGAAGTGTTATAATCAAGGAAAATAACAAAGTTGGTGCTCATAAAGAAGTCCATAAAAATAAATTTAGAAGCATTGCTAATAAAATGGAACTCTATTTGATATAAGAATTTAAGAATAGGAAGTATATTTTTTAGAAGTTAAATTCAGACAACTCATATTAGGTACAACCATTTTTATTTAAGAAATCCGTAATAAGGGATAGATAGTCACTGCATACAGTCCATATAAATAACTAATGTTTGTTTAGTTTTTCTTAGGAAATTATTCATTTACATGATTCGACCTAAAACCTCATGTGTAATGGGCAAAAAATTCAAAAGAAATGAAAATGTGTTGTGTCCAACAGAGCGCTCCTGATGAAGAAAGCAACATAGATGGTAGCGACAATAGTGAAAGCGAAAGAAAAAATTATATGCAATATCAGTTTTTTCTTTCTAAATTGAACAATAGAAATAAATACAAATAACATGTGCAAGACCAGAAAAAGACAATATATGGCTGGACTGAGGTATGGAGAATCGTTTGCATTCAATGAGTATATGCGAAAATCAACACATTACATTAATTAGTTGAGTGGACCATAGAGCATTTTGTGTGTGAAACCAAAGAGCGTATTATATAGTAGAACGAGTGTTGTGGAATATTTTGAATGCATCACACTTCATTAATCGAATAGAAAAACACCACGTGTTGATGAGATGAATGGAGGGAAAAGAAGCAGCTTATATTGGAACCATCGACATTTTATTTATCCATTTTTTCTATTTGAGAAAAATGCATTAGAACTAGGTGTTTCCACCTAATTTGGTGTCTAATTACACACCAATAGAAAATAATAAAACTATAGATTTTGAAAAGTATTGGTAATCAAGTGTTCCATTGTTTTGGAGGAGGTACTCAAGCATTGCTAACATTGGCCATTAATATATGAACAAAATGTCACACCATAAGCTGATGTAGCAATATTCATTTTTTTAACACAGTATAGAGGCAGATGCTCATAAGACGCCCATACACTCACCCCTATGAATGAATGCATGCACACCCTATCCTTATGAGCACATATAGAAGAATGAGTCGACACATTATTTTGAGATTGACGAAGTCGCCATAGGCGTCTTCTGAGTTGACAGGAATGTCTTCTCCCATTGAATGCACATCACCGGAAGGATTTGAACTCTGATGAGCTAGGGATACCACTATCCTCCTAACCATCCAACCATAGGTTGGTTCGCGAAGTACTATATTCTTTAAGATAAAAAGCAACACTCCACGATTGTTTACTCAAGACCATGTCAAAATCAAGTGTTACATAATGATAATTATATGCAAAGTCTAGCCGCGCAAATGCGGGGTCGCCCCGCTAGTTTTTAATAAAGTCACAAAGTTGCAGAAAAATAGAAAACAGGAAATAACAGAGAGAAAGAGAGGCTTACCTGGCGTCGCCTAGCAGGCCCACCTGCCGGCCCAGCCCAGTCACCGCTCCAGCGAGCTGCTTGGCTCGGCCAGCAGCGAGCGGCAGTGCTCGGCGCCGGCACCAGCGCGCGCCACGCAACTGTCCGCCGCTCTGCTTCCTCCCCTCGCCGTTTTGCCGCCCTGGGTCGGTCACCCACTCCTCCCCTGAGCCCGCAGACACGCGTCTTCCTCCCCAGCTCCTCTCCCATGCTCTCTCGCACCATGGCCGAGGCTGCCGCGCTTGCGCCACCGTGATAACCACGTCCGCCGTCGTCCCCGTGCCCCGTCGCCATGTCCGTTCGCTCCACCATCGTCGACTACGTTGAGCAGGCCGAGCCCCGAGCCTCGCCCGCTCTGGAGTCGCCCCCACCCCCATCTACCCCAACTCTGGCCGCTGAGATCGCCATCGTCGCCCCACTCAGCTCAGGACTTCCCCGAGCCCGCTTCGACGCTTGCTGCAATTGCCGTGAGCTCAGCTCCGTCCTCCCCCTCTCCGTTAACTCTCTCCTGCACCGCATGCACCGCACCAAGTTCACCCGCACCCGCCGCCCCTGAGCTCGTCGCCGACGTGACTCCGGCCACCCACCGGCCACACCACCGTGACCAATGCACTCAGCGCACTCGCAGGAACCCGTAGCACTAGTCCACGCGCCTCGCCGTGCCCCATAGCCTCGGGTTCGACCTCACCCGAGCTCCGACAGCCGCACAGCTCGTCGCAGGCGACGTTACCGGCAACCCCGAGCCCAACCACCGCCACCAAACGCTGCGGCTTGCTCCCAGCTACGCGTAGATACTCTCCGCCGCCCATTTGGTCGTCGGAATGCGAAACTGCACTTCCACCGCCGCGTCTGGCCTTGCCGGCGGCTAAACGCTGGCGGGTTTGACCATTGACCTTGACTGGGTGGGCCCAGGTTGACTCCCCCCTGAGTCTATGTCAAGTGGGGCCCGCTCTACTAATTAACTTAGGTTGTAGTTAAACTAACTACTGACACGCAGGGCCCATAGGTCAGTTTGACCTGGACCAGCCCCGTTGACCGCTGACGTCACAGTGACGTAGTGCTGACGTAGTAACTTATTTTCTGGATTTATTCTTATATAGGAAATTCCAGAAAATGTTGCAAACTTCAAAAATTCATAGAGATTCAACCGTAACTCCAAATTAAATAATTTATATATGAAAAATGATCAGAAAAATCCAATCTATCCATCTGTACAGTTTTCATGCATGTTTGAACAACTTGAATCTGCTGTATACAACAATTTGAATAAATGGCATTTGAAATGCCTCATGTGGAGTTTGAATTTGAACCTAGGGTTCAAACCAACTTCATTTAACTTGCTGCTAGTTGCATTAGCTCAAACCACATCATATTGCCATGTCATGATCATGCATCATATTGTGCATTGCATTGATTGTGCTTCTTCTTTGTTTGTCGGTGTTTGTCCCCTCTCGATAGACGTGGTTCCGACGACGAGTTCGATGACACCGATGAAGAACTATATTATCTTCAGAAGTGCCAGGCAAGCAAAACCCCCTTGTTCATTCCGATACAATCCTACTCTCTCGCTCCTGCTCTCTTTTACTGCATTAGGACAACAACGATTCATCTGTTACTTGCTGCGGTAGCTGAACCCCTTTATCCTCTGCATGACCTGTCATTGCCACAGTAAATAGATGAAACCCACTAGCATGAGTAGGAGTTGTTTGAGCCCTGATGTGCCTACTCATTCATGCTTGTTTGTCATGCCTGCTATTGCTTAGAGTTGAGTCAGGTCTGATTCATCGAGGATGAATCAGAGGTGTGTGAACATGTCCTATTGTGTGCGAGCTAAGTGTGTGAACACGATTTGGTAAAGGTAGCGATGAGAGGCCATGTAGGAGTACATGGTGGGTTGTCTCATTGAAGCCGTCCTTAGGAACTGAGTTCTGTGTTTGTGATCCATGATTCAGCTACTACCATGCATTGGGCCCTGAAATATGACCCCGCTCAACTTCTTAATCACCCTTGTCCTCTGTCCGGGAGTTGCAAGTAGTTTCGTGTTTGTAGTATCTTTGGAGGCCGTGCGCAGTGCTGACCGGAGGGTGGGCTGTGATCACGGTAGGCACGTGGCACGGTGTACCGGGCGCCCGTTTGGTTTCTCGGGGACCCTGCACACATCGTTTGGGACTGTGAGCGAAACTCCGGTCGGATCTCCTCGTGGATGGAACCCGAATAGGCGATAAACCTGGACTAGAGACTTGAGTGTTTAGGTAGGTCGTGGTCTACACCCACGTCGGCTTTAAGCTTGAAGTCTGCCGAGCGGATGTCGTGTCTGAGCGCTAAGTGGTGGAAACATGTATGAAGAAGTACACCCCTGCAGGGTTAACATCATCTATTCGAATAGCCGTGTCCGCAGTAAAGTACTTCTGGGTTGCCTATAACAGTTCATAGACAAGTGAAAGTGGATACTATAAAATACGCAAGTTAAGTGTGAGTGTTATGGATGGCGTTCTCGTAGGGAGACGGGAGCAGATCCATAATGGTGTATTGATATGGTGAATATGTGGACTCGTGTGCGCCACCTCAAAAGAGTTACTTGCAGTCGTAGTTTAGGATAGCCACTGAGTCAAAGCTGGCTTGCTGCAGTTAAACCCCACCATCCCCTTTGTTGATAATGATGCATATGTAGTTAGTTCTGATGTAAGTCTTGCTGGGTACATTTGTACTCACGTTTGCCCATTTTATGTTTTTGCAGAGAGACATCAGTCTCGTTAGTAGTTCCACGTGGACTTCGACGTTTAGCTTGATACCTCAGCTACAATCTTGTGCCCTCGACAGGATCTGGTAGATAGTCAGGCTTCTCAGCCTTTTTCATTTGTAGATGTCTGTACTCAGACATGTTAAGCTTCCGTTTGTGCTTTGACTTGTATGCTCTGAATGTTGGGTCATGAGACCTATGTTTGTAATATCTCGCTCCTCGGAGCCTATTGAATAAAATACTTGAGTCGTAGAGTCATGGTGTGATGCCATGTTGTATTTGCACATATCAAGCATATTGTGTGTATGTTATTGAAATGCTTGGTATGTGTGGGATCTAACTATCTAGATGTTTATCCTTAGTAGCCTCTCTTACCGGGAAATGTCTCCTAGTGCTTCCACTGAGCCATGGTAGCTTGCTACTGCTCCGGAACACTTAGGCTGGCCGGCATGTGTCCTTCTTCGTTCCTGTGTCTGTCCCTTCGAGGAAATGTCACGCGATGAATACCGGAGTCCTGTTAGCCCGCTACAGCCCGGTTTACCAGAGTCCTGCTAGCCCAGTGCTACAGCCCGGATTCACTCGTTGATGACCGACACGTTCGATGCTGGGTCATGGATGCCTGTCCTTGTAAGTCTGTGCCACTTTGGGTTTACAACTAGCCATGTCAGCCCGGGCTCCTTATCATATGGATGCTAGCGACACTATCATATCGTGTGCCAAAAGGCATAAGCGGTCGGGCAAAGGTAAGGCAACACTGTGGGAATACCGTGCGTGAGGCATAAAGTGATATGAGGTGTTACATGCTAGATCGATGTGGCATTGAGTCGGGGTCCTGACAACCCATCAAAGTGAATCGTCCAATATGTGTTATCTGGCTTCTCCTCAGGGGCCTGTAACTCTGTCCAATCATTGATAAAGTCCACCAAGGCACGAGACTTAATAGCGATGCGTGGCATGTACTTCAAATCGTGAGGCCCAAGCTCAATGGCCCCTTAGCGACTCGCCCCTGTGGCCTCCTGTTACGAATGATGTCTCCGAAAGGCGCGAACTTACCACGCTTATAGGGTGGCTTTGAAAGTATTGCTTCAACTTCGGTTGGCCATAAACACCCGTAAACAAGCTTACGCGGTGTGGGTACCTTTGCTTAGATTCAATGAGCACCTCACTGATGTAGTAAACCGACCGTTGAACCGAATGCTCCTTGCCAGCTTCCTTACGCTCCACCACAATGGCAACGCTGACGTCTCATGAATTGGCAGCAATATATAACAGCAAAGGCTCTTTATCAATTGGAGCCGCGAGAACAGGCGGTTCTGACAATTTTCTCTTCAAATCTTCAAAAGCAGCATCAGCGGCCTCGCTCCAGACAAAAGTGTCAGTTTTCTTCATCATCTGATACAATGGAAGGGCCTTCTCACCTAGCCGGCTTATGAACCGACTTAAGGCGGCAACATGACCCGCCAGTCGCTGAACATCATTGATGCACGCCGGCTTAGCCAGAGAGGTGATCGCCTTAATCTTCTCCGGGTTAGCTTCGATGCCTCTGTTGGACACTAGAAAGCCCAAGAGCTTGCCCGCAGGAACGCCAAACACACATTTAGCCGGGTTAAGCATCATCTTGTAAACCCGGAGATTATCAAAGGTCTCCTTCAATTCAGATATCAAGGTCTCCTTTTATTTGGACTTCACCACAATGTCATCTACGTAAGCATGAACATTACGCCCAATTTTATCGTGCAAACAGTTCTGCACACACCGCTGATAAGTCGCCTGGGCACTTTTGAGTCCAAATGGCATAGATACATAGCGAAGGCTCCAAGCGGAGTGATGAAAGCGCCTTCTCCTGGTCATAATCGCCATTTTGATCGGCGATAACGAGTAAGCATCCAAAAAACTCAAACGTTCACAACCCGCCGTAGCATCAATGATTTGATCAATACGGGGAAGAGCAAAGGGATCAGCCGGACAAGCCTTGTTTAAGTCTGTGTAGTCCACACACATCCGCCAGGTGTCGTTCTTCTTGTGGACAAACACCGGGTTAGCCAACCACTCCGGGTGAAAAACTTCAATGATAAACCCGGCCGCCAAGAGCCGGGCGACTTCCTCTCCAATAGCTTTCCGTCTCTCTTCGTTAAAACGCCGAAGAAACTGCCTGACCGGCTTATACTTTGGATCAATATTGAGAGTGTGCTCAGCGAGTTCCCTCGGTACACCCGGCATGTCAGAAGGTTCCCATGCAAAGATGTCCCGGTTCTCACAGATGAACTTGATGAGCGCGCTTTCCTATTTGGGATCGAAATTGCTGCTGATGCTGAACAGCTTGGAAGGATCACCCAGGGTAAAGTCAACGAGCTTTGTCTCAGCTGCCAATTTAAACTTTAACGCCGGGTCGTGCTCTATAGTTGGCTTCTTCAGGGATGTCATATCCGCCGGGTCAACATTATCTTGATAAAATTTGAGCTCTTCCGCTGCGCAGGCCGACTCCGCATAAGCTGCGTCACCCTCTTCACACTCCAGCGCTACCTTCCGACTACCATGTACAGTGATGGTGCCCTTGTGACCCGGCATCTTGAGCTGCAAATAAACATAGCACGGCCGGGCCATGAACATAGCGTAAGCCGGCCGCACGAACAGAGTATGGTATGGGCTCCTGATTTTGACCACCTCAAATGTCAACTTCTCAGCTCTGGAGTCATATTCGTCTCCAAAGGCCACCTCCAGCTCAATCTTGCCAACTGGGTAAGCCGACTTACCAGGGACAACTCCATGGAAAACAGTGTTGGCTATTCTCGGATTTTTATCAGCTAATCCCATGCGTCGAAAGGTCTTATAGTAGAGGATATTGATGCTACTACCCCCATCCACGAGCACTTTAGTGAACTTATATCCACCAACCTGAGGTGCCACCACCAAGGCCAACTGACCCGGGTTATCAACCTGCGGAGGGTTATCTTCTCTACTCCATATGATGGGCTGCTCTGACCACCTCAAATAACGAGGGATTGCCGGCTCAACAGAATTGACGGCCCTCTTATGAACCTTCTGGTCACGTTTGCATAAGCTAGTGGTAAATATGTGATACTGCCCACTATTCAACTGCTTCGGCTTGCTTTGATAACCCGACTGCTGCTACTGCTACTCTCCTTGACCAGACAACTGCTGGTTATAGCCTCCTCCTTGGCGTCCCTGAAAGCCGGAACCTGAGCCGCCACCTGGGCCATGGAAACTGCCAGCTCCTGAACCTCCACCAGACCCATTATGGCCATCATAGGTGTTGGAATTCTTGAACACCTTCATGATCGCGCAATCTTTCCACAGGTGTGTGGCGGGCCGCTCCCTGGTGCCGTGTCTCGGGCATGGATCATTGAGTAGCTGTCAAGAGATGGGCCTGACCCGCCGGATCGAGGCGGTTTGCCCTTACGTTTCTGATTGTTACCTTGCGCATTAGCATTGGGCACAAACTCCGGGTTACCGTCTGCCTTACGCTTGTTGCCGTTTTGATTCCCCGGGTTATGCTATTGACCCTTTCCATTGCCGTTCCTTCTTCCCTTCCCTGTCTTCTCATCGTCAGACGCGGGATCCTTGGTACTATCAGAATCAGCATATTTAACTAAAGCCGCCATCAGCGTGCCCATATCCTTGCAGTCACGTTTAAGGCACCCCAGCTTCTGCCTCAGCGGCTCAAAGCTACAATTCTTCTCCAACATAAGGACTGCAGAGCCGACATCCGTATTGTCGGATGAATGAATTATCTCCTTAACCCGGCGCACCCAATGGGTGGTGGATTCGCCCTCCCCCTGCTTACAATTCGTCAAGTCCACAATCGACATAGACTGCTTACAGGTGTCTTTGGAGTTCTGGATGAACCGTGCCTTTAACAATTCCCATGAGCCAATGGAATTGGGTGGCAAACCCTTCAACCACGACAGGGCTGTTCCATCTAACCTCATGGTGAAATATTTAGCCATCGCCGCGTCACTGACTTCCAGCAGCTCCATGGCCATCTCATAACTCTCGACCCATGCCCCGGGCTGTAAGTCAGCCGTGTAATTCGGTATCTTTCGAGGTCCCTTGAAGTCCTCGGGCAGACGTACATTGCAGAGAGCCGGTACCAAACAAGGAACACCACCGGTCCTAGTGGCTACTCCCGCCTCAACAGAAGTCGTTGGATACTCCAAGATGTCCTGATAAGCCGCTGCCTGAGCTGCTCGTTTGTTCTCCTAACGTATCCGGTCTTGCACCGGGTGATAGCCACTGGGCTGGTTATGGTGTTGGGCGTTGCTTGACAAAGCTTCAGACTCCATGTGCCTGCTGTAACTCGGGCTCCGGTTCTGGCGAGGCGGTGCTAACCAAGGCGGGGGAGTTGAGTAAATTCTATCCCAGCTGTAAGAATAGGTCTCCTGCTGAGCTAAGGCCGTCTGAAGAAGTTCTCTGACTCTCCGGGTCTCCACTGTCGCCGGGTCATCACCGTCCATGGGAAGAGCCGCCAAACGTGTCGAAGCTGCAATTAAGTTCTCCATGGGGTTGGAAAACTGACCCGGTGGAATTGGCACATAACGTGGTGGTGGCATGCTCACACGAGGCGGTACCGTCTCCCGAGGCTGAGTCGGCCCTCCTGTTCCAGCTGTCATAAGCTGATTGGCCTCTGGCGGGTTACTTGGGCCTGCTCCGGGTGTCGCAAAAAGAACCCGAGGGCCCGTGCCCGCATTAAGGCTCGGGGGCTACTAGGCTTCGGGCTTATTATACAAACATATTAAAGGGGCACATTGATCCCCTGATCTGGTGTTGCCACCCGACCAGTGTCTCGGGGCTCTTGCATTGCTTGTCCAATGCGAAAATTTTATGTGCAATATAGTTTCCGAGGAGATTTTGATCCTCAGGTTGGTCGGCTGCACCCAACCTGAGTCTCAAGGACTGAGCACGCCGCGTTTAGTGTCCCGAAGTATTCTGCCAAGCTACGACTTGATCCTCAGGCCGATTTTGCAAATCGACCTGAGTCTCAGCGGCTACTGGGATCAGTAGTCTTATGTCATCCTTCATGTGCATCTCGGGTTTTAGACCGATACCCACCTTGAGGGCTAGTGGCTATATATCTCGGCAGAGAATAAATTGCACCAATAAAAAATAATGACAAAATTCGGCCCACATTCGGGGTGGTGAACCACCTCGGAAGCAGTCCGGCGTAAAGCTCGGGCGCTAGTGGCTGGCTCCATAGAGGGCATTTCCGGCATTAAGCTCGGCTAAACCCCTTCAAACTTCTTTGAACCAAGGTGATTTACGACACCTCGGATACAGTCCGGCGTTGGAGCTCGGATACATAGTCCGGCGTTAGAGCTGGGAAGCAGTCCGGCATTGGTGCTTGGCTGCAAAGGACACCTCGAATGCGATCGGCATTGGAGCTCGGACGAAGAGGGCGTTCCGCCGGGAATAACTTCAAACCCGAGGTGTGGCATAACAATAACAAGGCATTGATTAAGGCCTGAAACTTAAAGGGGCTCCTCGGATACCCGACGTGTAAACTCGTCGAATGCATTTTGGCGATCCTCAAGATCGAAGATGAGAAGATTTGTTGAACCAGTTTTCAAGACCGACGACCGAAGATGAAGAATAGTTCGGAAGAATCGAGGAGCGTCCCCAACTTGAAGACCGGTTCGGGGGCTCTTGACGGTGTCTGGACTAGGGGTACTCACCACGTCGTCCCGATCGTGGATTGGGCCGAGGATCCCCATGGCCGTATACTCATGGGCCAGTCCGGACAGTTGCCGCATACAAGGAAGATTCCACAAGACTTGGCGATCAAGACAAGGACTCCTCCCCCACCGGCGTATCCGGCTAGGACTCTTGTTATCCTAGGCCTCTGGTGCATTATATAATCCGAGGCCAGGTGTCACATCCCTAGTTCTGGACTGCTCTCGGTTAGCTAGTCTTGTGTTGCATCATGTTTAAAATTTCTCTTAAATTGAAATGGGGATTGTTTCAAACCCTAGCATCAAAGGAATTCACTAGGTTCAACCTAAAAATATTTTCAGTGAATCCAAGTGGCTTTCAAAAATGTTCATCATTTCTGGGAAATGCTAGAAGCAATAACCAGAGGTGTTGCACATTTTTCCATGACATATTTGGGCCCTGAATTAAATCTTATAGTATTTGCATTTGGGCATTTAAATGCTATTAAATATTTTAAATGCTCAAATAATCATAAACTAAAATGTTTACTGTTGGATATATTCCAAACAGTAGTCATGATTAGTTTCATGATTTTTGGAAATGCCCTGGCATTTTTAATAAAGCAAAACACAATTACAGAAAATAGGAAAAGAAAAACAGGAAGAGAGAGAGAGAGAGAGAGAGAGAGTTAGTACCTGGCGCTTACCTACAGCCCAGAGGCCCACTACTGTGCGGCCCAGCCCACCAGGGGCATGCCCGTCTTCTTCCTTCAGCCAGTAGGCAGAGGAGGGGCATGGCACGCGCGTGCGGCTTCGGCCACCTCCTGCTTGCCGTCGCTGCTGCTGGAGGGCGCCAAGAGTGCCACGCATCCTCCCCGACCGCCTCGCACTCTCCCCCGTGCTCATTCCCGCCTCTGCCGCTCTCTCTCCCGAAAACCGAACGTCGCCGTCCCCGCCGTTCGCTGCCCACGCGCTCCCCGCCATCCCCTCAACCGCCCGTTGTGCTTGCGAGCTCCGCCACATCGCCTGCTACCTCCCCGTCAAGCTATGAGGCGCCAAACGCCCCGTGGAGCCGTCATCGCCGCCTTCTTCATCGCCGGCCGCCCGAGATTGCCATCGCCGTTCCGCCCACGTCGGACCATCTCCGAGATCGTTGTTGGCTCCACTGCGACCGTTGTGAGCTTCCGCATCGACCCCCCCTCTCCTCTAGCCCTTTTGCTTCTGCTAACGCCATTGCCGTCGCGGCCAGGAGCTTGGCTCCGCCGGCCATGCCGCCGCCGTGGCCACCGACACGTAGAGCCGCAACCGACCGCGCCATAGCGCTCAGTGCATCACCAGGTGCCCGTAGCTCCCCTGCCGTGCAGTATAACACCGACCCCGAGCACACCAAAGACGCGGCCGCCGCCCAAGCTATTTTCGGCGAGCTCGCCACGCCACCTGCTCCCACTTGCCCCGTTGGATGCGCGCGTTTGCCAGCTCCGCGTAGATGCCTCCGCCTTGCTTTTGGTCGCCGGAGGAGCGATCCCCAGCCTCCGCCGCGTCTGGTTGTTGCGGGCGGCTAGACGCCGGTAGATTAGCCTCGGTTGACCAGGGATTTGACCCCCACAGGTCAGCGGCGGCGGGGCCGCCCGCCAACCAAGGTAGTTAGGGTTAATTTTAATTAGGTTAGTTAGTCTAATCACTGACACGCGGGACCCACAGGTCAGGATTGACCTAGACCGTCTTTGTTGACTGCTGATGTCACGGCGATGCAATGCTGACGCAATAAAGTATTTTCTGGATTTAATCTTATTCTGAAAATTCCAGAAAATATCCTAAACTTCTAAAAATCATAGAAATTCAACCGTAACTCAGAATGAAATAAATTATATATAAAAAATGATCAGAAAAATCCAATCTATCCATCTGTACTGCTTCCATGCATGTTAGAACAACTTATAGTTTCTGAATTGGGCAAAACAAATAATGGCATTTGAATATCCACATATAAAGTTTGAATTTGAACCTAGGGTTCAAACCAACTTCATTTAACCTGTTGCTAGCTGCATTAGCTCAAACCAGAGCATATTGCCATGTCATGATCATGCATCATAATGTCGCATTGCATTGATTGTGTTTCCTCTCTCTTGCCGGTAATTGTTCCCTCTCAGTAAAAGTGGTTCCGACGATGAGATCGATGACACCGATGAAGAGCTATATTATCTTCAGAAGTGCCAGGCAAGCAAAACCCCCTTGTTCATTCGATACAATCCCTCTCTCGCTCCTGCTCTATTTTACTGCATTAGGACAACAACGATACAACTGTTACTTGCTGCGGTAGTTGAACCCCTTATCCTCTGCATGACATGTCATTGCCACAGTAAATAGATTAAACCCACTAGCATGAGTAGGAGTTGTTTGAGCCCTGATGTGCCTACTCATACATGCTTGTTGTCATGCCTGCTACTGCTTAGAGTTGAGTCAGGTCTGATTCATCAGGGATGAATCGGAGGTGTGTGCACATGTTCTACTATCGAGAGCTAAGTGTGTGAACACGATTTGGTAAAGGTAGCGGTGAGAGGCCATGTAGGAGTACATGGTGGGTTGTCTCATTGCATCCGTCCTCGGGAACTGAGTTCTGTGTTTGTGATCCATGAACAGCTACTACCACACATTGGGATCCTTAATTGACCCTCTCGGCTTCTTAATCACCCTTGTTCTCTGTCCAGGAGTTGCAACTAGTTTCTGGTGTTTGTAGGTAGTGTTAGTAGTCTACCAAGTGGCACCGTGCAGGTGGGCTTGGGACGAGACTAAACCTGATGGCCTTGTGTACCAAGTGGCACCGGATGGTGGGCTTGGGAACCCTGCACACATCGTTTGGGGCCGTGAGCAACACCCGGCGGATCTCCTTGCTGATGGAACCCGAATAGGCGATAAACACGGACGAGATACTTGGTGTTTAGGTAGGCGTGGCCGACTCCTCGCCCGGCTTCCGCTTGAAGGTTGCCGAGGTACATGGCGTCTCTGAGGCGATAAGTGGCGAGAGCATGTGTGAAGAAGTACACCCTGCAGGGTTATCATTATCTATTGAATAGCGGATTCCTCGGATATGGAAACTTGGACCCCTTGCATAGTTCATAGACAAGTCAAAGTGGATACTCTAAAATACGCAAGATAAGCGTGAGTTCTATGGATGGCGTTCTCGCAGGGGGACGGGAGCGGATCCATAGTGGTGTATTGATATGGTGAATATGTGGACTCGTGTGCGCCACCTCAAAAGAGTTACTTGCAGTCGTAGTTTAGGATAGCCACCGAGTCAAAGCTGGCTTGCTGCAGTTAAACTCCACCACCCCCTTTGTTGATAATGATGCATATGTAGTTAGTTCTGATGTAAGTCTTGCTGGGTACATTTGCACTCATGTTTGCCTATTTTATGTTTTTGCAGAGTGACTTCAGTCTCACTAGTAGTTTCGCGTGGACTTCGACGTTTAACTTGTTACCTCAGCTACGATCTTGTGCCCTCAGCAAGATCTGGTAGTTAGTCAGGCTTCTCAGCCTTTTTCATTTATAGTTGTCTCTACTCAGACATGTTAAGCTTCCGCGTGTGCTTTGACTTGTATGCTCTGAATGTTGGGTCATGAGACCCATGTTTGTAATATCTCACTCCTCGAAGCCTAATGAATACATACTTGAGTCGTAGAGTCATGTTGTGATGCCATGTTGTATTTGCATATATCGAGCATATTGTGTGTATGTTATTGAAATGCTTGGTATGTGTGGGATCTGACTATCTAGTTGTTTATCCTTAGTAGCCTCTCTTACCGGGAAATGTCTCTTAATGTTTCCACCGAGCCATGGTAGCTTGCTACTGCTCCGGAACACTTAGGCTGGCCGGCATGTGTCTTTCTTCGTTCCTGTGTCTGTCCCTTCGGGGAAATGTCACGCGATGAATACCAGAGTCCTGTTAGCCTGCTACAACCCGGTTCACCGGTGTCCTGCTAGCCCAGTGCTACAGCCTGGATTCACTCGCTGATAACCGACACGTTCGATGGTGGGTCATGGATGCCTGTCCCTGTAAGTTTGTGCCACTTTGGGTTTTCGACTAGCCATGTCAGCCCGGGCTCCTTATCATATGGATGCTAGCGACACTATCATATACGTGTGCCAAAAGGCATAAGCGGTCCTGGGAAAAGGTAAGGCGACACCGTGGGGATACCGTGCGTGAGGCCGCAAAGCGATATGAGGTGTTACATGCTAGATCGATGTGGCATTGAGTCGGGGTCCTGACAGCTTTGGTATCAGAGCTTGACTGCCTGTAGGATTATCAAGCAAACTGGTCGAAGTTGAGTCTAGAAATGCTTTAGTTATATGTAGGGTAATTGATTGTGGGATGGGAACGTAAGGCTCTTTTTACTCCTTTACCTTATGCCTTCTGATTTGAGTCATCTTATCTTTTCCTACGGGGTTAAGGAACTAGGCTCTCTCCTTCTTCTATCAGGGTCACGTGTTACTAATCCGTAAACTTATAGGATTGTTGGTTTCAAGCCTCAGTTAAGTTCCTACTACTTCCGTATGTTAATTGTTGATCTCGAAACCTTGATATTGTGATGATCGAGTGGTTATGCCACCATTTTTGTATCATGTCTCAAATTTTTGACCATTTACAGCCGTTATGCTGTCCGAGTCATCCCAGGTTTCTAAATAGTCCGATGCATTTGCAAATCCCTCCTTCGGTTAATGATGTCCTATTGGGCCAGATTAAGCACACTAATCGGTGAGTTGAGGTACTCTATTGCCTCGACATATATGTTGGAGTTAGTATTATGACCCTAGGTGTTTTAGGGAGTCACCTAGTAATCTAGCCATGATTTGTGTTCCCAGTGTGATGATTCTGGCCATCATTCTCGAAAGCATCCCGTGATGCAATTTAGCTAGTAGGTATTCTAGTCCTGGGTTTTGAACCCGAGATTCACTCCGCCTACTCCATGTTGATAGTGTTTGCTAGTCCCTTTAGGATATTAGTAACCTTTGTGATAGTCCTCGAGATTCGTGGTATATCCTTCTTCCAATACCATGAACCAATATGGCAGAAGTTCGGGAACCAAAAGATCACAACAAGAGTGCTCTCGATGAGTTCCCCTTCTATATTACGATTCTGCCAAATCTAACTCTCTGCATGGATTGTCTGGAAGAAATATGTTGAACTGGTTCAACATGCTAATCCATGCATCCACAACTCAGAAAATCATATGTTCTCTTGGGTTGTCCCTCTCTAATTGTATTCCGACCCTCGTCTATCAATTGATAGTCAAGAGTATGCATGCATTCGTTCATCGATGCCTATTACTCTTGTGGTCCGTCAAGCAATTCTATTCGGAATGACTAGGAGAAACAAACTCCAGAACCTCATCCATTTCTAGGATTGGGTCAAAGCAGTTGTATTCTGCAGATCAATGCAATCAAGCTTTTGTTCTGTTCTACCTTGGAGTATTACCCTATTTATGTCAGGAATGTCATGAGAATTGTACCTTATCTTATGAATTCTTGACTTAGTGATACTTCTCTCCATCATTATTCATTCCTCGGTTCCGTGTTGTCGCAACCGGAGTGCCGACAAGTGAATTGTGATGTGTGAAATCTATATTCCTAGCAACCATGTTGCATAGTGATTAATGGACGATAATCTCATTCTTAGTGTGATGGTTATGGAATCATCGTTCTAAGATTGATCATGCTACCTAGTCCTTATTTCTGATGCACTCCTGATCAATGATATAGGATTATCCAATTCCTTGCTTATTTCACCATATCATCTTGCCCTGAAAAGCAAGATTGTTCTCGAGCTTAGTGACATATCGGTGGTTCGTGATTTTCCGTATATCTTCTCGGAAGTATTACCAGGTTGTCACCTGACTGTTATGTTGAGCTCGTGATCAAGTTGGTTTTTGAAACCACCCTTTCTCCAAGAATCCGTGTTGGATACCCCTGAGCTGGTTGGTTAAGCTAAACAACAACTTGGAGAGTTGGAAGATGAAAGCTTGTCCGACTCAGTTCATTTCAAAGGGATATCTTGTGTGTGTGTGTGTGTTGAAGAAAGATGATATCTTCGTTGATTGATCCTCGTGGTCAATTGTTGGATTTATTGTCTTACCCCAAACCTTTGATTTGAGTATGGGCTATCATCAAATCAAATCAGAACCAACGATGTTCATAATGTTTTCTTACTCGTTGTTGATTCCTCGAGCAGACACCATTAAATCTTTTGGGTCTGACCAGTGCTATCACTTGTTCACATAATTACGGAATTCCTTCTTCATGGAAACCGAGATGAATTGTTGTTGAGACCATCAGCAACATATTTAACCTCTCCATGATTGTGTTGAGCATCCAGCTAGTATTGGAAACTTATATAAGCATTTCTTCATGCTAGCTCATGAAGCATATGTCCGGATGAAAGATGTGACTTTCTCTAATTCACGTGCACTTGGTGTAAGTTGCCGCCATGGATCCGAGAAATATTGTTTTTTGCTTCCTTTGGAATCATCCCAAGTCAGTCATGCATGTGCGAAGTATACATTGGATTGTGAGATTAGCTACCTCCATTCTATATGTGTCCCTAGCACGCCAAGCCACTGATTGACTTGTTCAAGGAGAAGGAGTTCCTTCTTAAGAGCTAGACTTACGCAAGGACTTCGATATCCTAGATGATGGTTCCCACCTGAACTCGGTAGTATTTTTTATTATAAGACTACTACGTGGTCATGCTTGTCTGGGACAGCGTGTTCACATGTATGTAGCAGAACCAGCTCATGTTTTGGAGCTTGCTATCGTAGTTCATTTCCCGAGAATCTCACAACGTTATCTCATCAATTTGTGCTGCAAACTGTCGTTTTTCCTTCTAGACTTGATGAGTCTGGAATATCCTGACACCAACCAGATCTGAATCTCAGGCTGATATGATGGTTGGAACGTCTCCCAAGAACTACAATATTGGTCTCTCTGTAACCCGGTAAAATGGATGTCGTGGCCAACACACCCAACCGGAAGACCTACTATTGTAGTATCTTGTTTGAGGAAGTTGGCCACCTCCCCATAAGGATCTCGTAGAACTTATTCCAGTAGTTGTTCCTTATGGATTGTTGTGCTCCTGAAGTCCGACCTTTTACTTGATGTTCTAGACACCAAACCATTTCAATGAATGGGTTACACTAGCACATCAAGGAGAACATTAGAAGCGGAGTGCTAAATGTCTCTCGGTTGATCATCCAGATTTTGTCCCCTTGGCCCCGCGAAGGTGAAATCTGAGAAGGTGTTATCTTCCTTTGCATCTGCATCTTCCACGGGTATTCATCATGGTAGTATGTTGTGTTGCCAGGATCCTTGACACGGATGTTGGTAAAACCTTGATGAATATGGAAATGCTCAAGTTCTTGAGGGCATGCTCAGGCACTAGGTTATATCCCCGGTATCGATTGGAATGTGCCTTCCGTTTGTCGAGTTGTCTTATAACTCTAGTTTCTTTTCCAAACTGAGTATGCCATTCTTTCGAACTTCTCCAAATGATCGATTGTAATTTGCCTTAAACTGGTATAAAAGTTTCAATGATCTTTGAATCAAAGGTACTTCTTTTTGCCACTTAAGGTATTAATCTACGAATCACCCTCCTCCAGGATGTCCCGCTGTGGCATCATGGCAACTCAACTCCTCGCTACATTGACAACCGTTCACCACCCTTTTAAGCGTGATATTGTTGTCTACCTAGTGAATCCTCGTCATCTGTTCCACTCCATCCCTCTAGATATGTGCTTCGTGTCTCGGCTTGAGAGATGTTGCTATGTCTCATTCCCTGAGTTGATCCTAAGTTGTTCGACCATCAATAAGATCGATCCTTTTAGATTTTTTTCCCTATCATCCCTTTGCCATGTTAGTTGGAGTTCTCGGGGCGACATCGAGACAATGATGGTGATCGAGTCAACGTTCTTTGAAGTGCCACCTGGATCGTGAAGATTATGTTAGTTTGCGATCCCCCTTCATCTTACCCTACGCTTGAATCTCGGGACAAGATTCTTGTTTAGTAGGGGTGAGCTGTCACATCCCTAGTTCTGTCCTGCTCTGGGTTAGCTAGTCTTGTGTTGCGTCATGTTTAAAATTTCTCTTAAATTGAAATGGGGATTGTTTCAAACCCTAGCATCAAAGGAATTCACTAGGTTCAACCTAAAAATATTTTCAGTGAATCCAAATGGCTTTCAAAAATGTTCATCATTTCTGGGAAATGCTAGAACCAATAACGAGAGGTGTTGCACATTTTTCCATGACATATTTGTTGGAAATATGCCCTAGAGGCAATAATAAAAGGATTATTATATTTCAATGTTCATGATAATTGTCTTTTGTTCATGCTATAAATGTATTATCCGGAAATCGTAATACACGTGTGAACACTTAGACCCAATGAGTCCCTAGTGAGCCTCTAGTTGACTAGCTCGTTGTGATCAATAGATAGTCATGGTTTCCTGACTATGGACATTGGATGTCGTTGATAACGGGATCACATCATTAGGAGAATGATGTGATGGACAAGACAATCATAAGCATAGCATAAAAGATCGGATAGTTCGTTTGCTAGAAGCTTTGCCAATGTCAAGTATCTATTCCTTCGACCATGAGATCGTGTAACTCCGGTTACCGTAGGAGTGCCTTGGGTGTATCAAGCGTCTGGCGTAATCGGGTGACTATAAAGGTGCATTACGGTATCTCCGAAAGTATCTGTTGGGTTGACACGGATCGAGGCTGGGATTTGTCACTCCGTATGACGGAGAGGTATCTCTGGGCCCACTCGGTAATGCATCATCATAATGAGCTCAATGTGACCAAGGTGTTGTACGGGATCATGCATTACGATGCGAGTAAAGTGACTTGCCGTAACGAGACTGAACAAGGTATTGGGATACCGACGATCGAGTCTCGGGCAAATAACGCACCGATTGACAAAGGGAATTGTATACGAGGGTTTGATCGAATCCTCGACATCGTGGTTCAACCGATGAAATCATCGAGGAGCATGTAGGAGCCAACATGGATATCCAGACCCGCTGTTGGTTATTGCCCGAGAGTCGTCTCGGTCATGTCTGCGTGTCTCCGAACCCGTAGGGTCTACACATAAGGTTCGGTGGCGCTAGGGTTAGTAGGAAGTCAAGTATGTGACCACGAATGTTGTTGAGTCCGGATGAGATCCCGGACGTCACGAGGAGTTAGGAAGGGTCGGAGGTAAAGAATAATATATAGGAAGTGGTGTTTGACCATCGGGAAAGTTTGGGGTTCTAGGAAATCTGGGACCAGGAAGGTCGAGGTCCACCGGTGGGGCCACCTATCCGGAGGGCCCCATGGGCCAAGGGAAGGAACCAGCCCACAGGGGCTGGTGCGCCCTAGGCCCACCCCTGCGCCTAGGGTTGAAACCCTAGGGGTGAAGCGCCCACCGGCTTGGGGGCACTCCACCCCCTTGCCGCCCCCACCGGAGATTGGATCTCCAGGGCCGCCACCCCAGGTGCCTATATAAGGGGGGGGAGGGGGCTGCTGTACACAACTCCCAAGGCGCAGCCCTCCCTCCCAACACATCTCCTCCTCCGTAGAGCTCAGTGAAGCCCTGCCGAGATCTTGCTTCTCCACCATCATCACGCCGTCGTCTTTGCCGGTGGAGCTGTCTTCCTCAACCTCTCCTTCCCCTTGCTGGATCAAGAAGGAGGAGGCGTCGATCGTCCCGCACGTGTGTTGAGCGCGGAGGTGCTGTCCGTTCAGCACTTGGCATCGGAGATCTGAATCACGCTCGAGTACGACTCCATCATCACCTTGCAAGCTTCCGCACGCGATCTACAAGTGGTATGTAGATGCAAACTCTCTCCGTTACTCGTTGCTTAGATGAACTCATAGATGGATCTTGGTGAAGCCGTAGGAAAAATTTTAATTTTACGCAGCGTTCCCCAAAGCGATGGTATCGAGCTAGGTCTATCGTAGTTCTCTAATGCACGAGTAGAACACAAATTTGTTGTGGGCGTTGATCTTGTCATCTTACTTGCCTCTACTAGTCTTTTCTTGCTCAGCGGTATTGTGGGATGAAGCGGCCGGACCAACCTTACACGTGCGCTTACGTGAGACCGGTTCCACCGGTGACATGCACTAGTTGCATAAGGTGGCTGGCGGGTGTCTGTCTCTCCACTTTAGTTGGAGCGGATTCGATGAACAGGGCCCTTATGAAGGGTAAATAGAAGTTGACAAAATCACGTTGTGGTGATTCGTAGGTAAGAAAACGTTCTTGCTAGAACCCAATCGCAGCCACGTAAAGATGCAAACAACAACTAGAGGGCGTCTAACTTGTTTTTGCAGCGATTGATCATGTGATGTGATATGGCCAGAAGTTGTGATGAATGATGAATTGTGATGTATGAGATCATGTTCTTGTAATAGGATTCACGACTTGCATGTCGATGAGTATGACAACCGGCAGGAGCCATAGGAGTTGTCTTTATTTTTGTATGACCTGCGTGTCATTGAAGAACGCCATGTAAACTACTTTACTTCATTACTAAGCGCGTTAGTCATAGAAGTAGAAGTAGTCGTTGGCGTGACAACTTCATGAAGACACGATGATGGAGATCATGATGATGGAGATCATGGTGTCAAGCCGGTGACAAGATGATCATGGAGCCCCGAAGATGGAGATCAATGGAGCTTGATGATATTGGCCATATCATGTCACAACTATATAATTGCATGTGATGTTTATTATGTTTATGCATCTTGTTTACTTAGGACGACGGTAGTAAATAAGATGATCCCTTATAAATTTCAAGAAGTGTTCTCCCCTAACTGTGCACCGTTGCTACAGTTCGTCGTTTCTAAGCACCACATGATGATCGGGTGTGATGGATCCTTACGTTCACATACAACGGGTGTAAGACAGTTTTACACAGCGAAAACACTTAGGGTTAACTTGACGAGCCTAGCATGTGCAGACATGGCCTCGGAACACGGAGACCGAAAGGTCGAACACGAGTCGTATGGAAGATACGATCAACATGAAGATGTTCACCGACGATGACTAGTCCGTCTCACGTGATGATCGGACACGGGCTAGTCGACTCGGATCGTGTAACACTTAGATGACTAGAGGGATGTCTAATCTAAGTGGGAGTTCATAATTTTGATTAAGAACTTTATTATCATGAACTTAGTCTAAAACCTTTGCAAATATGTCTTGTAGATCAATGGCCAACGCTAATGTCAACATGAACTTCAACGCGTTCCTAGAAAACCAAGCTGAAAGATGATGGCAGCAACTATACGGATGGGTCCGGAACACGAGATCATCCTCATAGCTGCCAGGAAGCAATATGTCCTAGAAGGACCGCTAGGTGCCGCTCCGTCGAAGAACCAAGGCGTTATGAGCGCTTGGCAAACTTCGCTGATGATTACTCCCTCGTTCGATGCGGCATGCTCTACAACTTAGAACCGGGGCTCCAAAAGCGTTTTGAGCATCACGGAGCATATGAGATGTTGAAGAGCTGAAACTAGTTTTCCAAGCTCATGCCCGGTCGAGAGATATGATGTCTCCGACAAGTTCTACAGATTGTAAGATGGAGGAGAACAGTTACAAGTGAGCACATCCGAAGATGTCCGGGTTGCCTTCGTATGACCCATTGAATATTAACCTCCCAGATGAGGCGGTCATTGACAGAATCCTCGATCGCTCCCACCAAGCTACAAGAGCTTTGTGATGAACTACAACATGCGAGGGATGGTAAAGACCATTCTGAAGTGTTCTCGATCTGAAGTCAGCAGAGGCTGAAATCAAGAAAGAACATCAAGTGTTGATGGTCAATAAGACCACTAAGTTCAAGAAGGGCAAGGGTAAGAAGAACTTCAAGAAGGACGGCAAAGATGTTGCCGCGCCCGGTAAGCCAGTTGCCGGGAAGAAGTCAAAGAATGGACCCAAGCTTGAAACTGAGTGCTTTTATTGCAAGGGGAAAGGGCACTGGAAGCGGAACTGCCCCTAATACTTAGCGGATAAGAAGGCCGGCAACACCAAAGGTATATTTGATATACATGTAATTGATGTGTACCTTACCAGTACTCGTAGTAACTCCTGGGTATTTGATACCGGTGCCGTTGCTCACATATGTAACTCACAGCAGGAGCTGCGGAATAAACGGAGACTGGCGAAGGACGAGGTGACGATGCGCGTCGGGAATGGTTCAGGGTCGATGTGATCGCCGTCGGCACGCTGCCTCTACATTTACCTACGGGATTAGTTTTAAACCTCAATAATTGTTATTTAGTGCCAAGTTTGAGCATGAACATTGTATCTGGATCTCGTTTGATACGAGATGGCTACTCATTTAAGTCTGAGAATAATGGTTGTTCGATTTATATGAGAGATATGTTTTATGGTCATGCTCCGATGGTCAATGGTTTATTCTTAATGAATCTCGAGCGTAATATTACACATGTTCATAGTGTGGATGCAAAAGATGTAAAGTTGATAACGATAGTCCCACATACTTGTGGCATCGCCGCCTTGGTCACATTGGTGTCAAGCGCATGAAGAAGCTCCATGCTGATGGACTTTTAGAGTCTCTTGATTATGAATCGTTTGACACATGCGAACCTTGCCTCTTGGGCAAAATGACCAAGACTCCGTTCTCCGGAACAATGGGCGAGCAACCAACTTGTTGGAAATCATACATACCGATGTGTGCGGTCCAATGGCGTTGAGGCTCATGGAGGATATCGTTATGTTCTCACTCTCCGATGACTTAAGTAGATATGGGTATGTCTACTTAATGAAACACAAGTCTGAGACCTTTGAAAAGTTCAAGGAATTTCAGAGTGAGGTGGAGAATCAACGTGTGAAAGATAAAGTTCCTACGATCGGATCGTGGAGGAGAATATTTAAGTCACGAATTTGGCTCACACTTAAGAAAATGTGGAATCGTTTCACAACTCACGCCGCTGGAACACCTCAAATAAACGGTGTGTCCGAGCGTCGTGTCGCACTCTATTGGACATGGTGCGGTCTATGATGTCTCTTACCGATTTACCGCTATCATTTTGGGGATACGCTCTAGAGACAGCTACATTCACTTTAAATAGGGCACCGTCTAAATCCGTTGAGGCGACACCGTATGAATTATGGTTTGGAAAGAAACCTAAGCTGTCGTTTCTAAAAGTTTGGGGATGCGATGCTTATGTCAAGAAACTTCAACCTGAAAAGCTCGAACCCAAGTCGGAAAAATGCGTATTCATAGGATACCCTAAGGAAGCTGTCGGGTATACCTTCTACTTAAAATCGAAGGCAAGATCTTTGTTGCTAAGAATGGATGCTTTCTAGAGAAAGAGTTTCTCTCGAAAGAAGTAAGTGGGAGGAAAGTAGAGCTCGATGAAGTACTACCTCTCGAGCGGGAAAGTGGTGCGGCGCAGAAACCGTTCTGTAATGCCCACACCAACTCAAGAGGAAAAGCGTTGATGATGATCAAGGTACCGGATCAAGTTACTCTGAACTTGAAGGTCCACGAGGACACGTTCCGCACTGAGTGGTACGGCAACCTGTCATGGAAATCATGTTGCTAGACAACGATGAACCTTGAACTATGAAGAAGCAATGGCGGGCCCGGATTCCAACAAATGGCTTGGAGCCATGAAACCGAGATAGAATCCATGTATGAAAACAAAGTATGGACTTTGACAGACTTGCCGATGATCGGCGAGCGATAGAAAATAAATGGATTTTTAAGAAGAAGACGGACGCGGATGGTAATGTTACCATATATAAAGCTCGACTTGTCGCTAAGGGTTATCGACAAGTTCAAGGGATTGACTACGACGAGACATTCTCTCCCGTAGCGAAGCTTAAGTCCGTCCGAATCATGTTAGCAATTGCCGCATACTATGATTATGAGATATGGCAGATGGACGTCAAAACGGCATTCCTTAATGGACATCTTAAGGAAGAGCTGTATATGATGCAGCGGAAGGTTTTGTCGATCCTCAGAACGCTAACAAAGTATGCAAGCTCCAGCGATCCATTTATGGACTGGTGCAAGCATCTCGGAGTTGGAACATTCGCTTTGATGAGATGATCAAAGCGTTTGGGTTTATGCAGACTTATGGAGAAGCCTGCGTTTACAAGAAAGTGAGTGGGAGCTCCTTAGCATTTCTCTGTTATATGTAGATGACATACTCTTGATGGGAAATGATACGACACTCCTGGACAGCATTAAGGCCTATTTGAACAAGTGTTTTTCAATGAAGGACCTTGGAGAAGCTGCTTATATATTAGGCATTAAGATCTATAGAGATAGATCGAGGCGCCTCATAGGTCTTTCACAAAGCACATACCTTGATAAGATTTTGAAGAGGTTCAAAATGGATCAGTCCAAGAAGGGTTCTTGCCTATGTTACAAGGTGTGAAACTGAGCTCAGCTCGATCACCGACCACGACAAAAGATAAAGAAGAGATGAGTGTCATCCCTATGCTTCAGCCATAGGATCTATTATGTATGCCATCTTTGTGTACTGGACCGATGTAAACCTTGCCGTAAGTTTGGTTGCAAGATACCAAAGTAACCCCGCAAGGAACACTGGACAGCGGTCAAGAATATCCTGAAGTACCTGAAAAGGACAAAGGACATGTTTCTCGTTTATGGAGGAGACGAAGAGCTCGTCGTAAAGGGTTACGTCGACGCTAGCTTCGACTCAGATCTGGATGACTCTAAGTCACAAACCGGATCGTGTATATGTTGAATGGTGGAGCGATGGCTGGTGCAGCTGCAAGCAGAGCGTCGTGGCGGGATCTACGTGTGAAGCGGAGTACATGGCAGCCTCGGAGGCAGCACATGAAGCGATTTGGGTGAAGGAGTTCATCACCGACCTAGGAGTCATACCCAATGCGTCGGGGCCGATCAAACTCTTCTGTGACAACTTGGAGCTATTGCCCTTGCCAAGGAGCCAGGTTTCACAAGAAGACAAGGCACATCAAGCGTCGTTTCAACTCCATCCGTGAAAATGTTCAAGATGGAGACATAGAGATTTGCAAAGTACACACGGATCTGAATGTCGCAGATCCGTTGACTAAACTCTCTCGCGTGCAAAACATGATCAACACGAACTCTATGGGTGTTCGATTCATCACTATGTAACTAGATTGGTGACTCTAGTGCAAGTGGGAGACTGTTGGAAATATGCCCTAGAGGCAATAATAAAAGGATTATTATATTTCAATGTTCATGATAATTGTCTTTTGTTCATGCTATAAATGTATTATCAGGAAATCGTAATACACGTGTGAACACTTAGACCCAATGAGTCCCTAGTGAGCCTCTAGTTGACTAGCTCGTTGTGATCAATAGATAGTCATGGTTTCTCGACTATGGACATTGGATGTCGTTGATAACGGGATCACATCATTAGGAGAATGATGTGATGGACAAGACAATCATAAGCATAGCATAAAAGATCGGATAGTTCGTTTGCTAGAAGCTTTGCCAATGTCAAGTATCTATTCCTTCGACCATGAGATCGTGTAACTCCGGTTACCGTAGGAGTGCCTTGGGTGTATCAAACGTCTGGCGAAAGCGGGTGACTATAAAGGTGCATTACAGGTATCTCGAAAGTATCATTGGGTTGACACGGATCGAGGCGGGATTTGTCACTCCGTATGACGGAGAGGTATCTCTGGGCCCACTCGGTAATGCATCATCATAATGAGCTCAATGTGACCAAGGTGTTGGCCGGGATCATGCATTACGATGCGAGTAAAGTGACTTGCCGTAACGAGACTGAATAAGGTATTGGGATACCGACGATCGAGTCTCGGGCAAATAACGTACCGATTGACAAAGGAATTGTATCTGTGGTTTGATCGAATCCTCGACATCGTGGTTCAACCGATGAAATCATCGAGGAGCATGTGGGAGCCAACATGGATATCAGACCCGCTGTTGGTTATTGCCCGAGAGTCGTCTCGGTCATGTCTGCGTGTCTCCGAACCCGTAGGGTCTACACTTAAGGTTCGGTGGCGCTAGGGTTAGTAGGAAGTCAAGTATGTGACCACCGAATGTTGTTTGAGTCCGGATGAGATCCCGGACGTCACGAGGAGTTCGGAAGGGTCCGGAGGTAAAGAATAATATATAGGAAGTGGTGTTTTGACCATCGGGAAAGTTTGGGGTTCTACGGCAAAATCTGGGACCACAGGAAGGGTCTCTGGGTCCACCGGTGGGGCCACCTATCTGGAGGGCCCCATGGGCCAAAGGGAAGGAACCAGCCCACGAGGGGGCTGGTGCGCCCCTAGGCCCACCCCGCGCCTAGGGTTGAAACCCTAGGGGTGGGGCGCCCACCGGCTTGGGGGCACTCCACCCCTTGCCGCCGCCCCCCGGAGATTGGATCTCAGGGGCCACCCCTGTGGTGCCTATATAAAGGGGGAGGGAGGGGCTGCGGTACACAACTCCCAAGGCGCAGCCCTCCCTCCCAACACATCTCCTCCTCCGTAGAGCTCAGTGAAGCCACTGCCGAGATCTTGCTTCTCCACCATCATCACGCCGTCGTCTTTGCCGGTGGAGCTGTCTTCCTCAACCTCTCCTTCCCCTTGCTGGATCAAGAAGGAGGAGGCGTCGATCGTCCCGCACGTGTGTTGAACGCGGAGGTGCTGTCCGTTCAGCACTTGGCATCGGTGATCTGAATCACGTCGAGTACGACTCCATCATCACCTTGCAAGCTTCCGCACGCGATCTACAAGTGGTATGTAGATGCAAACTCTCTCCCGTTACTCGTTGCTTAGATGAACTCATAGATGGATCTTGGTGAAGCCGTAGGAAAAATTTTAATTTTCTACAACGTTCCCCAACAATATTTGGGCCCTGAATTAAATCTTATAGTATTTGCATTTGGGCATTTAAATGCTATTAAATATTTTAAATGCTCAAATAATCATAAACTAAAAAGTTTACTGTTGGATATATTCCAAACAGTAGTCATGATTAGTTTCATGATTTTTGGAAATGCTACAGCATTTTAATAAAGCCAAACACAATTACGTAAAAAGAAAAAGAAAACAGAAGAGAGAGAGAGAGTTACTACACGGCGCTTACCTACAGCCCGAGGCCCACTTGTCAGGCGGCCCAGCCCACGAGGCATGCCCGTCTTCTTCCTTCAGCCAAGAGGCGAGAGGAGGCGGGCGGCAGCGTCTTGACCCGGCCACCTCCTGCTTGCCGCTGCTGCTGCTGGAGGGCGCCAAGAGCGCCATGCAACCTCCCCGACCGCCTCGCACTCTCCCCCGTGCTCATTCCCGCCTCTGCCGCTCTCTCTCCTGAAAACCGAACGTCGCCGTCCCCGCCGTTCGCTGCCCACGCGCTCCCCGCCGTCCCCTCAACCGCCCGTTGTGCTTGCAAGCTCCGCCACATCGCCTGCTACCTCCCCGTCAAGCTATGAGGCGCCAAACGCCCCGTGGAGCCGTCATCGCCGCCTTCTTCATCGCCGGCCGCCCGAGATTGCCATCGCCGTTCCGCCCACGTCGGACCATCTCCGAGATCGCCGTTGGCTCCACTGCGACCGTTGTGAGCTTCCGCTTCGACCCCCCTCTCCTCTGGCCCTTTTGCTTCCGCTAACGCCATTGTCGTCGCGGCCAGGAGCTTGGCTCCGCCGGCCATGCCGCCGCCGTGGCCACCGACACCTAGAGCCGCAACCGACCGCGCCATAGCGCTCAGTGCATCACCAGGTGCCCGTAGCTCCCCTCCGTGGCCCCTGCCGTGCAGTATAACGCCGACCCCGAGCACACCCGCACGCCGGCCGCCGCCACAAGCTCTTTTCCGGCGAGCTCCGGCCACCCCAGCTGCTCCCACTTGCCCCGTTGGATGCGCGCGTTTGCCAGCTCCGCGTAGATGCCTCCGCCTTGCTTTTGGTCGCCGGAGGAGCGATCCCGAGCCTCCGCCGCGTCTGGTCATTGCCGGCGGCTAGACGCCGGTAGATTAGCCTCGGTTGACCAGGGATTTGACCCCCCTGGGTCACTGACGTGTGGGCCCTGCTTGGCTAACCAGGTTAGTTAGGGTTAATTTTAATTAGGTTAGTTAGTCTAATCACTGACACGCGGGACCCACAGGTCAGGATTGACCTGGACCGTCTCCGTTGACTGCTGACATCATGGCGACGCAATGCTGACGCAATAAAGTACTTTCTGGATTTAATCTTATTCTGAAAATTCCAGAAAATATCCTAAACTTCTAAAAATCATAGAAATTCAACCGTAACTCAGAATGAAATAAATTATATATGAAAAATGATCAGAAAAATCCAACCTATCCATCTGTACTGTTTTCATGCATGTTAGAACAACTTATAGTTGTTGAATTGGGCAAAACAAATAATGGCATTTGAATATCCACATATGGAGTTTGAATTTGAACCTAGGGTTCAAACCAACTTCATTTAACCTGTTGCTAGCTGCATTAGCTCAAACCACAGCGTATTGCCATGTCATGATCATGCATCATAATGTCGCATTGCATTGATTGTGTTTCCTCTCTCTTGGCGGTAATTGTTCCCTCTCAGTAAACGTGGTTCCGACGATGAGATCGATGACACCGATGAAGAGCTATATTATCTTCAGAAGTGCCAGGCAAGCAAAACCCCCTTGTTCATTCCGATACAATCCCACTCTCTCGCTCCTGCTCTATTTTACTGCATTAGGGCAACAAAGATACAACTGTTACTTGCTGCGGTAGTTGAACCCCTTATCCTCTGCATGACCTGTCATTGCCACAGTAAATAGATGAAACCCACTAGCATGAGTAGGAGTTGTTTGAGCCCTGATGTGCCTACTCATACATGCTTGTTGTCATGCCTGCTACTGCTTAGAGTTGAGTCAGGTCTGATTCATCGGGGATGAATCGGAGGTGTGTGAACATGTCCTACTGTCGAGAGCTAAGTGTGTGAACACGATTTGGTAAAGGTAGCGGTGAGAGGCCATGTAGGAGTACATGGTTGGTTGTCTCATTGCAGCCGTCCTCAGGAACTGAGTTCTGTGTTTGTGATCCATGAACAGCTACTACCACACATTGGGATCCTTAATTGACCCTCTCGGCTTCTTAATCACCCTTGTTCTCTGTCCAGGAGTTGCAACTAGTTTCTAGTGTTTGTAGGTAGTGTTAGTAGTCTACCAAGTGGCACCGGTTCAGGTGGGCTTGGGACAGACTAGGCACTGATGGCCTGGTGTACCAAGTGGCACCGGATGGTGGGCTTGGGAACCTGCACACATCGTTTGGGGCCGTGGCGACACCCCGGCGGATCTCCTTGCTGTTGGAACCCGAATAGGCGATAAACCCGGACGAGAGACTTGAGTGTTTAGGTAGGCGTGGCCGACTCCTCGCCCGCTTCGCTTGAAGGTTGCCAAGGTACATGGCGTGTCTGGCGATAAGTGGCGAGAGCGTGTGTGAAGAAGTACACCCTGCGGGGTTATCATTATCTATTGAATAGCCCGATTCCTCGGATATGGAAACTTTGACCCTTGCATAGTTCATAGACAAGTGAAAGTGGATACTCTAAAATACGCAAGATAAGCGTGAGTGCTATGGATGGCGTTCTCGCGGGGGACGGAGCGGATCCATAGTGGTGTATTGATATGGTGAATATGTGGACTCGTGTGCGCCACCTCAAAAGAGTTACTTGCAGTCGTAGTTCAGGATAGCCACCGAGTCAAAGCTGGCTTGCTGCAGTTAAACTCCACCACCCCCTTTGTTGATAATGATGCATATGTAGTTAGTTCTGATGTAAGTCTTGCTGGGTACATTTGTACTCACGTTTGCCTATTTTATGTTTTTGCAGAGAGACTTCAGTCTCACTAGTATTTTCGCATGGACTTCGACGTTTAGCTTGTTACCTCAGCTACGATCTTGTGCCCTCAGCAGGATCTGGTAGTTAGTCAGGCTTCTCAGCCTTTTTCATTTATAGTTGTCTCTACTCAGACATGTTAAGCTTCCGCGTGTGCTTTGACTTGTATACTCTGAATGTTGGGTCATGAGACCCATGTTTGTAATATCTCGCTCCTCGGAGCCTAATGAATACATACTTGAGTCGTAGAGTCATGTTGTGATGCCATGTTGTATTTGCACATATCGAGCATATTGTGTGTATGTTATTGAAATGCTTGGTATGTGTGGGATCTGAGTATCTAGTTGTTTATCCTTAGTAGACTCTCTTACCAGGAAATGTCTCCTAGTGTTTCCACCGAGCCATGGTAGCTTGCTACTGCTCTGGAACACTTAGGCTGGCCGGCATGTGTCTTTCTTCGTTCCTGTGTCAGTCCCTTCGGGGAAATGTCACGCGATGAATACCGGAGTCCTGTTAGCTGCTACAGCCAGTTCACCGAGTCCTGCTAGCCAGTGCTACATCCTGGATTCACTCGTGATGACCGACACGTTCGATTTGGGTCATGGATGCTGTCCTCGTAAGTTTGTGCCACTTTGGGTTTCGACTAGCCATGTCAGCCCGGGCTCCTTATCATATGATGCTAGCGACACTATCATATACGTGTGCCAAAAGGCGCAAACGGTCTCGGGCAAAGGTAAGGCGACACCCGTGGGGATACCGTGCGTGAGGCCGCAAAGCGATATGAGGTGTTACATGCTAGATCGATGTGGCATTGAGTTGGGGTCCTGACACCAGGCTAGTCGATAGAGAGATACACAACAACAATCATACCATAGGCTAGCTTCTAGGGTTTAGCCTCTCTGGTCTCATGGTAAATCAACTCTTGTACTACCCATATCATCAATATCAATCAAGCAGGACGTAGGATTTTACCTCGATCAAGAGGGCCCGAACCTGGGTAAAACATCATGTCTCTTGTCTCCTGTTACCATTGATCCTAAGACGCACTGATTGGGACCCCCTACCCGAGATCTGCCGGTTTTGACACCGACATCCATCTTCATGGAAACCTGGATGAATTGTTGTTGAGCCCATCAACAACATTTTATCTTTCCATGATTTTGTTGAGCTTTAAACTAGTGTTGGAAACTTTTGAAAGCATTTCTTCATGCTAGCTCATGAAGCATATGTTGAATGAAAGGAGTGACTTCCTCTAATTCATGTGCATTTGATGTAAGTTGCCGCCGTGAATTCGAGAAAGCTTGTTTTGCTTCCTGGAATCATCCCAAGTTAGTCACGCATATGTGCGAAGTACCCTATGGTTTGATAGGTTGGCCGCCTCCATTCTATATGTGTTTCCTAGCACACCAAGCCACTGATTGACTTGTTCGAGGAGAAGAAGTTCCTTCTTAAGAGCATGCCTTATGCAAGGACTTTGATATCCTCGATGATGATTCCCCACCTGAACTCGGTAATGTTTAATTATGAGACTACTACGTGGCCATGCTTGTCTGGGACAACGTGTTCACTTGTTTGTAGCAGAACCAGCTCATGTTTTGGAGCTTGCTATCGTAGTTCATTCCCTGAGGTTCTTGCAACGTCATCTCGTCGATTTGTGTTGCAAACTTTCATTTTTCCTTCTGGACTTGATGAGTCTGGAATATTCTAGCACCAACCAGATCTGAATCTCAGGCAGTTATGATGGTTGGAACATCTCCCAAGAACTATAATATTGGTCTCGCGATAACCGGTAAAGTGGATGTCGTGGCCAACACACCCCGCCGGAATACCTATTATTGTAGTATCTTGGTTGAAGTTGGCCACCTCCCCATAAGGATTCCGTAGAATTTATTCTAGTAGTTGTTCCTTATGGATTCTTGAGCTCCCGAAGTCCGACCTTTTACCTGATGTTCTGGGTACCAAACCATTTTAATTAATGGGTTGCACTAGCACGTCAAGGAGAACATTAGAAGCGGAGTGCTAAATGTCTCTCGGTCGATCATCCAGATTTTGTCCCCTTGGTCTCGCTAAGGTGAAATCTGAGAAAGTGTTATCTTCCTTTGCATCTGCATCGTCCATCGCTATTCATCATGGTAGTATGTTGTGTTGTCAGCACCCTTGACACGGATGTTGGTAAAACCTTGATGATTATTGAGATGCTCAAGTTCTTGTAAGCACGCACAAGCATTAGGTGCTATCGTAGTTACTAACCGGGATTGTTCTCAGTTTCCCCTGTTATGCTATAACCATTCCAATAGTGGAATCACTTTCTGCTGTTGGGTTTCTCCCCAGTTACTAGAATCATTCCCAGCATTTGTGTTTTGTTCCCAGCTTGCACCGTCATTGTGCCATCCTATCTTGAGTCCCATCCATTTCTGATGATAAGCAAAATCATCCCTTGTGTTGTCTTCAACAAGGTAATCCACATCATCCATTCTGGCCCGAGAATGTCATTCCTTCGGACTCCTTCAAATGATCAATTCTGAATTGCCTTAGGCTGGTATAAAGAGTTCCAATGATCTCTGAATCAAAGGTAATTCTTTTTGCCACTTAAGGTAATAATATACGAATCACCCTCCTCCAGGATGTCTCGCTGAGGTATCATGGCAACTCAACTCCTCGCTACGTTGACAACCGTTCACCACCCTCGTAAGTGTTTAATTGTTGTCTACCTAGTGAACCCTCATCATCTGTTTCACTCCATCCCTCTGGATGGATGCTTCGTGTCTCAGCTCGAGAGATGTTGCTATGTTTCATTCCGTGAGTTGATCCCGAATTGTTCGATCTTTGAGAAGATCGATTCCGTAGAGTTTTCCTCTGTCATCGTCATGTTGGATGAAGATTTCGAAGGCAAGACATCAAGATCAATTTGAGTCGGCAAATCAACAACCTCGAGAAGGCAGTTGGATCATGAAGTTTGTGTTACTTAGTGTCCCCATTGTCTTCTTACCTCGCGTCTTGAATCTCGGGACAAGATTCTTGTTTAGTGGGGGTGAGTTGTCACATCCCCAGTTCAGGCCTTGCTTGTCTCTGCATAAGCATCTATGCATCATGTTTAAATTTAAAGAAACTTGAAATGGGGATTGTTTAAACCCTAGCACCAAATGAATGCAAATAGGCTCAAATAAAATCATTTTCAATGAACCCAAAATGCCTTTGAAAATGTTCATGATTTCTGATAAAGGTGAAAACCTCTGCCAAAAATGATGAACCTATTTCTAGGTTGTTCCTGGATTCTTGAATTCAATCATAAAGTATCTGCATTTGGGCATTTAAATGCTAATAAATAGTTTAAATGCTCAAATAATCATAAACTAAAATGTTTGCTGTTGGTTATATTTCAAACAGTGGCATTGATCACTTTCATGATTTTTGGGTTTGGTCTAGTATCTATCTATCTATTATATTATTAAAACGATAGAAAAGTAACGGTGAAGATTTAACTTTATCAAGTTATAAGATATAAACGGTTGAGATTCATCAACAGAAATTTGTAAGCTATTTGCGGCAGGCTAGCGGCAGTCCGTGTTTTTGTAGATTACCACAAACCGTGTCTGGACAGAAGAACCAAGATGATTATAAAAGGAAAAAAAGGCAAACAGTGCCCCTCTTCGGACCGGGCATGGATTGGCCCGGCATTTAGCACCACAAGTCCATTATTGGATGTTCTCTTAAAAAAAAGTCCATCATCCATCATCGGCTGAAACCAGATCAGATACGTGTCCCCTTGAGAAAAAACCTAGAGATTAGGTACATACAAGCACACGTATGCACCAATCAATCTAGTATATATAGTGGCATGCATCTGACACACGAGCACAGACAGGCAGGACCGGCCATCAAATAAAACACATCGGTACCACTGGCACATCAAACCCAAACCCAAACGCAAGCAGCTCAAAAAAGGCGGCAGCCTCAGCTGATTAAAACATTTCAGAGACGTCAATGCCCAAGTTACATGTACTGTTGATTTAAGCTAAATTCTATAATCTGCGTGTTCGATCACTGATTAATAAAAAAAATATTAGTCCCCGCCAAAAATAACTGAAAGAAATAAAAAAAATACATGACGTATCTCATCAAGATTTTTCAAGAGACGTACCGTGGATTGAAACCATGTTAAAAAGCAGGCTAAGGGGTTTTCAAAAAAAAAAAAAAAAAAGCAGGCTGAGCCTCGAGGGTGCATCGTGGATCGCTGTCATCGCGGAGTCGTTTCCCCTCACGCCAAACAAGCTTTAAATCGCATGCTCGAGTAATTGGTACGTACCGAATCTCACCTTTGGTAGTGCACGCAGATTTAAGTTCTATATATGATCGTCTTGATGGTGCTGCTTAAATTAATTAATAACGTCGGTGTCAAAATAACTGCTGCTTTTGCATTTGTGAATCATGAGTGTTTTGCATCTTTGCTAATTTTTTTCTTTTTGCGGGTACCTTTGCTAATTGCTATGCATGATACGGTTCCATCTATATATTCTATATCTATCCTAAAGCAATAGAAATTGGATGGCTGAGAATCATTAGCTCATATCCTTCAGCGCAGGAGTCTGCATGTACAAGGACATGCAAAAAAACTATTCAGCAAATATATTTGTGCGTGCAGACATTCCATCATAATGTTCACGAAATTGACGCAGCGATTTATCAATTTATGTTTAGACGAAACAAGAAGTCACCCAAGCACCAGCCAACCATGCAAAAATAGACAATGCAATGAAGCACAAGGGCCGGTGACGCCAGGATGGTCAATGGCCCGGCAAGGCGCCTGGTAAATCATTGCTCCTCTACGGAAAAAGGTACGACCCCATCAAATTATATATGCTATGCGCACCGTGTTGTTCAGTTATCAAAAATACACTGAGACGTCCAAAAATCCATATAAAAATAATGCCAGTAACCCTGAGTAATATACCCGTTCATTCTTCGCAATGACGACAACAACAACTTGAACTTATCGAGTGGACGATTAGAGGCATATCAAGTACATATCTCAGACTGACGGGACACTCATAGCAACGTCGAAAACTTACAGGTAGTACATGCCCCTCGGTGCTCAAATGAGAGAAGGCACTAGAAGACGAGGACCTAAGACTAAAGGCACGACAATAGCGCTGCCAATCTTCGAAGTGTTATAATCAAGGAAAATAACAAAGTTGGTGCTCATAAAGAAGTCCATAAAAATAAATTTAGAAGCATTGCTAATAAAATGGAACTCTATTTGATATAAGAATTTAGCAATAGGAAGTATATTTTTTAGAAGTTAAATTCAGACAACTCATATTAGGTACAACCATTTTTATTTAAGAAATCCGTAATAAGGGATAGATGGTCACTGCATACAGTCCATATAAATAACTAATGTTTGTTTAGTTTTTCCTAGGAAATTATTCATTTACATGATTCGACCTAAAACCTCATGTGTAATGGGCAAAAAATTCAAAAGAAATGAAAATGTGTTGTGTCCAACAGAGCGCTCCTGATGAAGAAAGCAACATAGATGGTAGCGACAATAGTGAAAGCGAAAGAAAAAATTATATGCAATATCAGTTTTTTCTTTCTAAATTGAACAATAGAAATAAGTACAAATAACATGTGCAAGACCAGAAAAAGACAATATATGGCTAGACTGAGGTATGGAGAATCGTTTGCATTCAATGAGTATATGCGAAAATCAACACATTACATTAATTAGTTGAGTGGACCATAGAGCATTTTGTGTGTGAAACCAAAGAGCGTATTATATAGTAGAATGAGTGTTGTGGAATATTTTGAATGCATCACACTTCATTAATCGAATAGAAAAACACCACGTGTTGATGAGATGAATGGAGGGAAAAGAAGCAGCTTATATGGGAACCATCGACATTTTATTTATCCATTTTTTCTATTTGAGAAAAATGCATTAGAACTAGGTGTTTCCACCTAATTTGGTGTCTAATTACACACCAATAGAAAATAATAAAACTATAGATTTTGAAAAGTATTGGTAATCAAGTGTTCCATTGTTTTGGAGGAGGTACTCAAGCATTGCTAACATTGGCCATTAATATATGAACAAAATGTCACACCATAAGCTGATGTAGCAATATTCATTTTTTTAACACAGTATAGAGGCAGATGCTCATAAGACGCCCATACACTCACCCCTATGAATGAATGCATGCACACCCTATCCTTATGAGCACATCTAGAAGAATGAGTCGACACATTATTTTGAGATTGACGAAGTCGCCATAGGCGTCTTCTGAGTTGACAGGAATGTCTTCTCCCATGGAATGCACATCACCGGAAGGATTTGAACTCTGATGAGCTAGGGATACCACTATCCTCCTAACCATCCAACCACAGGTTGGTTCGCGAAGTACTATATTCTTTAAGATAAAAAGCAACACTCCACGATTGTTTACTCAAGACCATGTCAAAATCAAGTGTTACATAATGATAATTATATGCAAAGTCTAGTCACAAGAAATGCGCATGGTCGCCCGCTAGTTTTTAATAAAGTCACAAAGTTGCAGAAAAATAGAAAACAGGAAATAACAGAGAGAAAGAGAGGCTTACCTGGCGTCGCCTAGCAGGCCCACCTGCCGGCCCAGCCCAGTCACCGCTCCAGCGAGCTGCTTGGCTCGGCCAGGCAGGCAGGCAGGTGCTCGACGCCGGCACCAGCGCGCGCCACGCAGCTGTCCGCCGCTCTGCTTCCTCCCCTCGCCGTTTTGCCGCCCTGGGTCGGTCACCCACTCCTCCCCTGAGCCCGCAGACACGCGTCTTCCTCCCCAGCTCCTCTCCCATGCTCTCTCGCACCATGGCCGAGGCTGCCGCGCTTGCGCCACCGTGATAACCACGTCCGCCGTCGTCCCCGTGCCCCGTCGCCATGTCCGTTCACTCCACCATCGTCGACTACGTTGAGCAGGCCGAGCCCCGAGCGCTCGCCCGCTCTGGAGTCGCCCCCACCCCCATCTTCCCCAACTCTGGCCGCTGAGATCGCCATCGTCGCCCCACTCAGCTCAGGACTTCCCCGAGCCCGCTTCGACGCTTGCTGCAATTGCCGTGAGCTCAGCTCCGTCCTCCCCCTCTCCGTTAACTCTCTCCTGTACCGCATGCACCGCACCAAGTTCACCCGCACCCGCCGCCCCCGAGCTCGTCGCCGACGTGACTCCGGCCACCCACCGGCCACACCACCGTGACCAATGCACTCAGCGCACTCACAGGAACCCGTAGCACTACTCCACGCGCCTCGCCGTGCCCCATAGCCTCGGGTTCGACCTCACCCGAGCTCCGGCAGCCGCACAGCTCGTCGCAGGCGACGTTACCGGCAACCCCGAGCCCAACCACCGCCACCAAACGCTGCGGCTTGCTCCCAGCTACGCGTAGATACTCTCCGCCGCCCATTTGGTCGTCGGAATGCGAAACTGCACTTCCACCGCCGCGTCTGGCCTTGCTGGCGGCTAAACGCTGGCGGGTTTGACCATTGACCTTGACTGGGTGGGCCCAGGTTGACTCCCCCCTGAGTCTATGTCAAGTGGGGCCCGCTCTGCTAATTAACTTAGGTTGTAGTTAAACTAACTACTGACACGCAGGGCCCACAGGTCAGTTTGACCTGGACCAGCCCCGTTGACCGCTGACGTCACAGTGACGTAGTGCTGATGCAGTAACTTATTTTCTGGATTTATTCTTATATAGGAAATTCCAGAAAATGTTGCAAACTTCAAAAATTCATAGAAATTCAACCGTAACTCCAAATTAAATAATTTATATATGAAAAATGATCAGAAAAATCCAATCTATCCATCTGTACTGTTTTCATGCATGTTTGAACAACTTGAATCTGCTGTATACAACAATTTGAATAAATGGCATTTGAAATGCCTCATGTGGAGTTTGAATTTGAACCTAGGGTTCAAACCAACTTCATTTAACTTGCTGGTAGTTGCATTAGCTCAAACCACATCATATTGCCATGTCATGATCATGCATCATATTGTGCATTGCATTGATTGTGCTTCTTCTTTGTTTGTCGGTGTTTGTCCCCTCTCGATAGACGTGGTTCCGACGAACGAGTTCGATGACACCGATGAAGAACTATATTATCTTGAAGTGCCGTGCAAGCAAAACCCCTTGTTCATTCCGATACAATCCTACTCTCTCGCTCCTGCTCTCTTTTCTGCATTAGGACAACAACGATTCATCATTACTTGCTGCGGTAGCTGAACCCCTTATCCTCTGCATGACTGTCATTGCCGCGATAAATAGATGAAACCCACTAGCATGAGTAGGAGTTGTTTGAGCCCTGATGTGCCTACTCATTCATGCTTGTTTGTCATGCCTGCTATTGCTTAGAGTTGAGTCGGTGCGATTCATAGGGGATGAATCGAGGTGTGTGAACATGTCCTATTGTGTGCGAGCTAAGTGTGTGAACACGATTTGGTAAAGGTAGCGGTGAGAGGCCATGTAGGAGTACATGGTGGGTTGTCTCATTGAAGCCGTCCTTAGGAACTGAGTTACGTGTTTGTGATCCATGATTCAGCTACTACCATGCATTGGGCCTGAAATATGACCCGCTCAACTTCTTAATCACCCTTGTCCTCTGTCCGGGAGTTGCAAGTAGTTTAAGTGTTTGTAGTATTTGGAGGCCGTGCAGCGCTGACCGGGAGGGTGGGCTGTGATGCGGTAGGCACGTGGCACGTGTACCAGGCGCCCGTTTGGTTTCTCGGGACCCTGCACACATCGTTTGGGGCTGTGGCGAAACTCGGTCGGATCTCCTCGTGGATGGAACCGAATAGGCGATAAACCTGGACTAGAGACTTGAGTGTTTAGGTAGGTCGTGGTCTACACCCACGTCGGCTTTAAGCTTGAAGTCTGCCGAGCACATGTCGTGTCTGAGCGCTAAGTGGTGGAAACATGTATGAAGAAGTACACCCTGCAGGTTAACATTATCTATTGAATAGCCGTGTCCATGGTAAAGTACTTACGGGTTGCCTATAACAGTTCATAGACAAGTGAAAGTGGATACTCTAAAATACGCAAGTTAAGTGTGAGTGTTATGGATGGCGTTCTCGTAGGGAGGCGGGAGGCGGATCCATAGTGGTGTATTGATATGGTGAATATGTGGACTCGTGTGCGCCACCTCAAAAGAGTTACTTGCAAATCGTAGTTTAGGATAGCCACTTGAGTCAAAGCTGGCTTGCTGCAGATTAAACCCCACCATCCCCTTTGTTGATAATGATGCATATGTAGTTAGTTCTGATGTAAGTCTTGTTGGGTACATTTGTACTCACGTTTGCCCATTTTATGTTTTTGCAGAGAGACATCAGTCTCGTTAGTAGTTCCACGTGGACTTCGACGTTTAGCTTGATACCTCAGCTACAATCTTGTGCCCTCGACAGGATCTGGTAGATAGTCAGGCTTCTCAGCCTTTTTCATTTGTAGATGTCTGGACTCAGACATGTTAAGCTTCCGTTTGTTCTTTGACTTGTATGCTCTGAATGTTGGGTCATGAGACCTATGTTTGTAATATCTCGCTCCTCGGAGCCTATTGAATAAAATACTTGAGTCGTAGAGTCATGGTGTGATGCCATGTTGTATTTGCACATATCAAGCATATTGTGTGTATGTTATTGAAATGCTTGGTATGTGTGGGATCTAACTATCTAGATGTTTATCCTTAGTAGCCTCTCTTACGGGAAATGTCTCCTAGTGCTTCCACTGAGCCATGGTAGCTTGCTCTTGCTCCGGAACACTTAGGCTGGCGGCATGTGTCCTTCTTCGTTCGTGTATCGTCCCTTCGAGGAAATGTCACGCGATGAATACCAGAGTCCTGTTAGCCCGCTACAGCCCGGTTTACCAGAGTCTTGCTAGCCCAGTGCTACAGCCCGGATTCACTCGTTGATGACCGACACGTTCAATGCTGGGTCATGGATGCCTGTCAGCCCGGGCTCCTTATCATATGGATGCTAGCGACACTATCATATACGTGTGCCAAAAGGCGCAAACGGTCTTGGGCAAAGGTAAGGCAACACTCGTGGGAATACCGTGCGTGAGGCCGCAAAGTGATATGAGGTGTTACATGCTAGATCGATGTGGCATTGAGTCGGGGTCCTGACAACCCATCAAAGTGAATCGTCCAATATGTGTTATCTGGCTTCTCCTCAGGGGCCTGTAACTCTGTCCAATCATTGATAAAGTCCACCAAGGCCTGAGACTTAATAGCAGTACGTGGCATTTACTTCAAATCGTGAGGCCCAAGCTCAATGGCCCACTTAGCGACTCGTCCTGTGGCCTCCCTGTTCTGAATGATGTCTCCGAAAGGGGCAGAACTTACCACAGTTATAGGGTGGCTTTGAAAGTATTGCTTCAACTTCTAGTTGGCCATAAACACCCCGTAAACAAGCTTCTGCCTATGTGGGTACCTTTGCTTAGATTCAATGAGCACCTCACTGATGTAGTAAACCGACCGTTGAACCGAATGCTCCTTGCCAGCTTCCTTACGCTCCACCACGATGGCAACGCTGACGGCTCATGAATTGGCAGCAATATATAACAGCAAAGGCTCTTTATCAATTGGAGCCGCAAGAACCGGCGGTTCTGACAATTTTCTCTTCAAATCTTCAAAAGCAGCATCAGCGGCCTCGCTCCAGACAAAAGTGTCAGTTTTCTTCATCATCTGATACAATGGAAGGGCCTTCTCACCTAGCCGGCTTATGAACCGAGTTAAGGCGATAACATGACCCGCCAGTCGCTGAACATCATTGATGCACGCCGGCTTAGCCAGAGAGGTGATCGCCTTAATCTTCTCCGGGTTAGCTTCGATGCATCTGTTGGACACTGGAAAGCCCAAGAGCTTGCCCGCAGGAACGCCAAACACACACTTAGCCGGGTTAAGCATCATCTTGTAAACCCGGAGATTATCAAAGGTCTCCTTCAATTGAGATATCAAGGTCTCCTTTTCTTTGGACTTCACCACAATGTCATCTACGTAAGCATGAACATTACGCCCAATTTGATCGTGCAAACAGTTCTGCACACACCGCTGATAAGTCGCCTGGGCACTTTTGAGTCCAAATGGCATAGATACATAGCAGAAGGCTCCAAACGGAGTGATGAAAGGCGCCTTCTCCTGGTCCTTAACTGCCATTTTGATCTGACGATAACCAGAGTAAGCATCCAAAAAACTCAAACGTTCACAACCCGCCGTAGCATCAATGATTTGATCAATACGGGGAAGAGCAAAGGGATCAGCCGGACAAGCCTTGTTTAAGTCTGTGTAGTCCACACACATCCGCCAGGTGTCATTCTTCTTGAGGACAAACACCGGGTTAGCCAACCACTCCGGGTGAAAAACTTCAATGATAAACCCGGCCGCCAAGAGCCGGGCGACTTCCTCTCCAATAGCTTTCCGTCTCTCTTCGTTAAAACGCCGAAGAAACTACCTGCCCGGCTTATACTTTGGATCAATATTGAGAGTGTGCTCAGCGAGTTCCCTCGGTACACCCGGCATGTCGAAGGTTCCCATGCAAAGATGTCCGGTTCTCACGGATGAACTTCGATGGTAGCGCTTTCCTATTTGGGATCGAAATTGCTGCGATCTTTGAACAGCTTGGAAGGATCACCGAGGTAAAGTCAGCGAGCTTTGTCTCAGCTGCCAATTTAAACTTTAACGCGGGTCGTGCTCTATAGTTGGCTTCTTGGGGATGTCATATCCGCCCGGTCAACATTATCTTGATAAAATTTGAGCTCTTCATTGCTTGAGCCGACTCCGCATAAGCTGCGTCACCCTCTTCACACTCGGCGCTACCTTCCGACTGCCAAGAAACGGTGATGGTGCCCTTGTGACCCGGCATCTTGAGCTGCAAATAAACATAGCACGGCCGGGCCATGAACATAGCGTAAGCCGGCCGCACGAACAGAGTATGGTATGGGCTCCTGATTTTGACCACCTCAAATGTCAACTTCTCAGCTCTGGAGTCATATTCGTCTCCAAAGGCCACCTCCAGCTCAATCTTGCCAACTGGGTAAGCCGACTTACCAGGGACAACTCCATGGAAAACAGTGTTGGATGTTCTCGGAATTTTATCAGCTAATCCCATGCGTCGAAAGGTCTTATAGTAGAGGATATTGATGCTACTACCCCCGTCCATGAGCACTTTAGTGAACTTATATCCACCAACCTGAGGTGCCACCACCAAGGCCAACTGACCCGGGTTATCAACCTGCGGAGGGTTATCTTCTCTACTCCATATGATGGGCTGCTCTGACCACCTCAAATAACTAGGGATTGCCGGCTCAACAGAATTGACGGCCCTCTTATGAACCTTCTGGTCACGTTTGCATAAGCTAGTGGTAAATATGTGATACTGCCCACTATTCAACTGCTTCGGCTTGCTTTGATAACCCGACTGCTGCTACTGCTACTCTCCTTGACCAGACAACTGCTGGTTATAGCCTCCTCCTTGGCGTCCCTGAAAGTCGGAACCTGAGCCGCCACCTGGGCCATGGAAACCGCCAGCTCCTGAACCGCCACCAGACCCATTATGGCCATCATAGGTTTTGGAATTCTTAAACACCTTCATGATCGCGCAATCTTTCCACAGGTGTGTGGCGGGCCGCTCCCTGGTGCCGTGTCTCGGGCATGGATCATTGAGTAGCTGTCAAGAGATGGGCCTGACCTGCCGGATCGAGGCGGTTTGCCCTTACGTTTCTGATTGTTACCTTGCGCATTAGCATTGGGCACAAACTCCGGGTTACCGTCTGCCTTACGCTTGTTGCCGTTTTGATTCCCCGGGTTATGCTATTGACCCTTTCCATTGCCATTCCTTCTTCCCTTCCCTGTCTTCTCATCGTCAGACGCGGGATCCTTGGTACTATCAGAATCAGCATATTTAACTAAAGCCGCCATCAGCGTGCCCATATCCTTGCAGTCACGTTTAAGGCGCCCCAACTTCTGCCTCAGCGGCTCAAAGCTACAATTCTTCTCCAACATAAGGACTGCAGAGCCGACATCCATATTGTCGGATGAATGAATTATCTCCTTAACCCGGCGCACCCAATGGGTGGTGGATTCGCCCTCCCCCTGCTTACAATTCGTCAAGTCCACAATCGACATAGACTGCTTACAGGTGTCTTTGGAGTTCTGGATGAACCGTGCCTTTAACAATTCCCATGAGCCAATGGAATTGGGTGGCAAACCCTTCAACCACGACCGGGCTGTTCCATCTAACATCATGGTGAAATATTTAGCCATCGCCGCGTCACTGACTTCCAACAGCTCCATGGCCATCTCATAACTCTCGATCCATGCTCCGGGCTGTAAGTCAGCCGTGTAATTCGGTATCTTTCGAGGTCCCTTGAAGTCCTCGGGCAGACGTACATTGCAGAGAGCCGGTACCAAACAAGGAACACCACCGGTTCTAGTGGCTACTCCCGCCTCAACAGAAGTCGTTGGATACTCCGAGATGTCCTGATAAGCCGCTGCCTGAGCCGCTCGTTTGTTCTCCTAACGTATTCGGTCTTGCACCGGGTGATAGCCACTGGGCTGGTTATGGTGTTGGGCGTTGCTTGACAAAGCTTCAGACTCTATGTGCCTGCTGTAACTCAGGCTCCGGTTCTGGCGAGGCGGTGCTAACCAAGGCGGGGGAGTTGAGTAAATTCTATCCCAGCTGTAAGAATAGGTCTCCTGCTGAGCTAAGGCCGCCTGAAGAAGTTCTCTGACTCTCCGGGTCTCCACTGTCGCCGGGTCGTCACCGTCCATGGGAAGAGCCGCCAAACGTGTCGAAGCTGCAATTAAGTTCTCCATGGGGTTGGAAAAGTGACCCGGTGGAATTGGCACATAACGCGGTGGTGGCATGCTCACGTGAGGCGGTACCGTCTCCCGAGGCTGAGTCGGCCCTCCTGTTCCAGCTGTCATAAGCTGATTGGCCTCTGGCGGGTTACTTGGGCCTGCTCCGGGTGTCGCAAAAAGAACCCGAGGGTTGTAATTCGGAGGCAAATGGGACTGAGTTTTCTGATGTCTCCTCCTCATGACCTCATTGGATGCATTTAGGCTCATCGTGAGCTTGTAAGCTTGTGACTGCAAGCGCTGTGCCCGGGGGTCGAGAGCCGCCCACTCTGTAGCTAGTCTAGTATCCTCAGCTGCCAAGGCCTCCTTGGCCTGAGCTATCTCCTCACACACCTGTGCTACCGCTGCTTCATGCTCATCTTTGTCTGCAGGAATAACCGTGGCGGTCAACAGGGCCGTAAACTTGTCCATGAGGTCTATCACCACCTGAGTCGGTGGGCGCACGGGGCCGCCTACCCCGGCTGCTCCTAACCCGAACGTTACTACTGCAGCAGCTGTAGAGTTTGAGCCGGGCTGAGTCCCAGCCATGAAAACTCCGGCCCATCTTGGCGGCTGACAAGGGTCCAGAATAGTAATGCCATCGGAACAGCCCCCGAGCACGCCGTCTTGCACTTGGTACAACGAATCTGTTGAACCAGCGGACGAATCACCGTCTGATAGGACAGCCGTCTCACCCTTATCTCCAGATTCTTCAGAAAGTTCCTCTCCGTGGATGCAGCCCACGAAGGCACGCCTCATCACCGGTTGAGTCCGGGTCTTCCTCGCACGCTGAGCCATCTCGACGAGGTTGGTGCAGTTGTCCGACTCAGGGCCCGGCTCACTGATCTGGCCGATGAAGACGTGGATTCCGCTGAAGGGGACCCGGTACCCGTACTCAATTGAGCTGGCGTAGGGACCCCAGCCTTCATCGTCGATGTAGATCTTGCCGCAACGAATCTTGGTCATCCGACCCACTACGTATCCCTTGAGCCCTTCGAAGTTGCCCTTCAAGAACTCAAATCCACCGTGCGCTAGCCCCATGGTGGGCGCCAACTGTCGTGGAACAGTCACATCAGATGTCCTCATGAAAGGACTTAGTTGTGGAGCCATCGCAACTAGGAAGCTTGAAGGGGTTAAATCGGGACAAAGGACACGAGAGGGTTTATATTAGTTCGGCCCCTTACGGTGAAGATAAGGCCTACGTCTAGTTGGGTTGGTATTAATGTTTCGATGACCATGGAGCGAGATACGCTATGCCCGGCTCTTGATGAGTTGTTTCTTTCCCTAAGTCGCCAGCAGGTCGTCCCCTTATATACACGGGTTGATGCCCTGTGGCTTACAGTGTCCCGGCCATCTTATAAACAGTGTCCGGCTCGGTGACTAGTTAAATCTACCTTATGTTACAAGTCATGCCATCATGGCGGTTTACTACGATGGGCCTTAAGCCGCCTGTGGGCCTTAAGCCCTTTATTGAGTCGCCATCTTCATGCTTGGTCTTGGGCTTCCTCTGATGAATCATCTTTGTGTAACCCGGCCCCTCCTGGGCGGCTTACACAAATAGTTATATCCCCAACAAGGGCGGAGGCGGAATCTAGATACGCCCGCTATCTAGCGGGAGAGAGGAGGGAGCGTTGGAGGAACCAGATGAAGACCAGTTTCATCGTGATGATGCTCATCGTGATGACTGCAGCTCTCTTCTATGTGATGGTAGTTTAGATGATCGATATCGACTTGTAATGTGAAGACAAACTCGCTACTCGCGGTCTCGAGACTTATAATGTTCTATCTTTGTTCGGTCTTTTGAATTCGGAGACTGATATGCTGAATTGTATTCGGAGACTAATCTTCTATTGTATTCGATGAATCTGCTATTGCTGTGTGGTGTTGTCTAAATTCTGTCCAATGATATATTTTGTAACCTGTGAGAATATCAGAAAAGAAAAAAATCCTTAATATTCATACTAGTGGTGCTCCACACAAGAGACTAATGGCGTACTGTGATAATCACACTAATGGCGCATCAGCCACTGGTGCGCCATTAGTATGCCAAAGCACATGGGTACATATGGCCCCCTGAGAGGAATTCTAATGGCGCACTGTGGGCAATACTAATGGTGGACTATGTGGTGCGCCATTAGAACACCAGATACTAATGGCGCACCGGTGGTGCGCCATTAGAATTTAATTCTAATGGCGTGATGCTAGTGGCGCACTAGTAGTGCGCCATTAGAAGGCAAAACTAGTGCGCCACTAGCATGCCTTTTCCTAGTAGTGATGGAGACGACGTCCTTCTCCTCGTCCGGCGACCGCTCCCGCTCCTCCGGCTCGCCCGCGCTCCGCCCCATCAAGCTGGAGCCCATGGAGACGCCGCTCAACTGGTGCACCCATGGCGGTGGCATTGTCATCAATGAGCCATCTCCCTCCTCTGCCCGCCTCGTCAGGCCGAAGACGGAGCCGGTGCTCCTCGCCGTGAAGAAGGAGACGAGGCGATGCCGCCGCCGCCGAGACCGCCCTCAAATGGTCTCCGGACGACTACGTCCGCTAGGAAATGGCCCGCCAGCGCTGCGCCCTCGAGCAGATATCCGCTCGCCGCTATGGACGCGAGGAGGGTGGCATAAATACACGCCCTTGAACCATTCCTATAACATGTTCCTGCTTGATACGTAACAATGAATAAATCAACTCGTATGCTCTTTTATCCGCGTTTATTTTCCTGGAGCTCATGTATTGCAGTTGATATTATGTTGTTATGTTAAAGTTTTATTTTTACAGCTTCCCTTCCTCATGTGTGAGCTGAGTACCGATTTCACTTCCTCCCCCTTCTATGGTCAATACTCTTTCTAAATCCAGCAAAGCTCTTATCTGGCGTCTATATGTATGTAGGATCTTCCATTAGGAGGGGGCCAGTGTTTTATTATTTTCTAGAATAATCAAACATTTCAAGAATCTCTGTTCCAATTAATTTATATAATGCTCTAAGAGAGATAGTTGGAAATTGCAACTCTTTAGTGTCATTGTACATTATGTAGATATATATTAAAAATCTTTGTTCCAATGTCTGATCAGGGTTGAGACACCAACCTGCTTTTGATTTCTCTTCCGTTATAAGTTGTCTAACAAGTGTGCTTTTAAAACACATAAAAGGGGCAAGAATAATTGGTATCATGAAGTATTAGTAATCTCCACAAAAGCTCTAACTGAAACATGTGTGCTCTATACCAAAAGGTCCGCAAATGCATTGCTCGATAGTTTAAAGAGTGATTATAAACACAATGTGTTTTCCATACATGTTGTGATAGACATAGATGCTCACTCTATGTTTCACATTTATTCGTCTCCGGATATTTGTTTGATTGAATCAGAAGAAACTAATCATGGATATCGTCTGCGTTCATGAGATTGGTTCTACCGCCGTGCTTCGCACACAGGTGGCTAGTGGGTTTCTATTTCTCCAACTTTAGTTGATTTGAGTGTGACTATGCCCGGTCCTTGTTGAAGGTTAAAACAACAAACTTGACAAAAAATCGTTGTAGTTTTGATGCGTAAGTAAGAACGGTTCTTGCTAAGCCCGTAGCATCCACGTAAAATTTGCAACAACAAAGTAGAAGACGTCTAACTTGTTTTTGAAGGGCTTGTTGTGATGTGATATGGTCAAAACGTGATGATATATAAATTGTTGTATGAGATGATCATGTTCTATAACAGTTATCGACAACTGACAGGAGTCATATGGTTGTCTCTTTATTGTATGAAATGCAATCGCCACGTAATTGCTTTACTTTATCACTAAGCAGTAGAGATAAGCGTAGAAGCAATAGTTGGCGAGATGACAACGATGCTTCGATGTAGATCAATGTGTCAAGCCGGTGACGATGGTGATCATGATGGTGCTTTGGAGATGGAGATCAAAGGCACAAGAAGATGATGACCATATCATAACACTTATATTGATTGCATGTGATGTTTATCCTTTATGCATCTTATTTTGCTTAGTACGGCGGTAGCATTATAAGATGATCTCTCACTAAATTTCAAGGTACAAGTGTTCTCCCTGAGTATGCACCATTGCGACAGTTCGTCGTGCCCAGACACCACGTGATGATCGGGTGTGATAAGCTATACGTTCACATACAACGGGTGCAAGACAGTTTTGCACACGCAGAATACTCGGGTCAAACTTGACGAGCCTAGCATATGCAGATATGGCCTCGGAACACTGAGACCGAAAGGTCGAGCATGAATCATATAGTAGATATGATCAACATAGTGATGTTCACCGTTGAAAACTACTCCATCCCACGGACATGGTTTAGTTGATTTGGATCACGAGATCACTTAGATTATTAGAGGGATGTCTATCTAAGTGGAAGTTCTTAAGTAATATGATTAATTGAACTTATTTATCATGAACTTAGTACCTGATAGTATTTTGCATGTCTATGTTTGTTGTAGATAAATGGCCCGTGCTATTGTTCCGTTGAATTTTAGTGCGTTCCTAGAGAAAGCTAAGTTGAAAGATGATGGTAGCAACTACACGGACTGGGTCTGTATCTTGAGGATTATCCTCATTGCTGCACAGAATAATTACATCTTGGAAGCACCGCTAGGTGCAAGACCCGCTGCAGGAGCAACGCCGGACGTTCTGAACGCCTGGCAGAGCAAAGCTAATGACTACTCGATAGTTCAGTGTGCCATGCTTTACAGCTTAGAACCAGGACTTCAACGATGTTTTGAACGTGATGGAGCATATGAAATGTTCCTAGAATTGAATTTAATATTTCAAGAAAATGCCCGGATTGAGAGGTATGAAGTCTCCAATAAGTTCTACAGCTGCAACATGCAGGAGAATAGTTATGTCAGTGAATATATACTCAAAATTTCTGGGTATCATAATCAGTTGACTCAACTGGGAGTTAATCTTCCGGTTGATAGTGTCATTGACAGAGTTCTTCAATCACTGCCACCAAGCTACAAAACCTTCGTGATGAACTATGCTATGCAAAGGATGGTGTCGGTGTCAAAACCGGCGGATCTCGGGTAGGGGGTCCCGAACTGTGCGTCTAGGCGGATGGTAACAGGAGACGAGGGACACGATGTTTTTACCCAGGTTCGGGCCCTCTCGATGGAGGTAAAACCCTACATCCTGCTTGATTAATATTGATGATATGGGTAGTACATCAGTGGATCTACCACGAGATCAAGGAGGCTAAACCCTAGAAGCTAGCCTATGGTATGATTGTTGTAATATATGTTGTCCTACGGACTAAAGCCCTCCGGTTTATATAGACACCGGAGGAGGCTAGGGTTACACAGAGTCGGTTACAATGGTAGGAGATCTACATATCCGTATCACCAAGCTTGCCTTCCACGCCAAGGAAAGTCCCATCCGGACACGGGACGGAGTCTTCAATCTTGTATCTTCGTAGTCTTGGAGTCCGGCGGACGATGATAGTTCGGCTGTCCGGACACCCCCTAGTCCAGGACTCCCTCAGTAGCCCCCGAACCAGGCTTCAATGACGATAAGTCCAGCGTGTTTATAGTCTTTGGCGTTGAAAGGCGGGTTCTCCCTTCAAATTCCATGTATCTGCCGAACAGTGTCCGGCTTCATCTTCAATATTGTTTTCCTCGGCTTCTATGCCAAATAATGACCCTCTTCCACACGTCGCACGAATGCGAAAAGCCAGGGTGTCTTTTACGTTCCACCCCCTAGTTGTGCGAGTCATCCGCCTATAAAAGAGGCAAAAATCCAGATCCAAACCACACCATCCTCCTCCCGCGAATACTTCATCGGAGCGCCTTTGACCTAAAAATCCATTCCATCATGGACCGTCGATGCGGTTCTTCTTCACGCACTCCCAGCCCACCGCCAGGGAATTGGAGGAGATGCTCTGTTTCGCACAACGAGCTAGTGAAGCTCCAAACGGGGGGATTTCTCCCTCCGGCCTTCATGGTCTCAGTCCGGGCCGGACTGGTTACTTATCAAGGTGGGAGGCAAGCGGAGGCTACCCCAAGCCCCAATAAGGGGGAGCGAGTATACTTCGTCCCCTATCTGGTAAGGGGACTCGGATTACCAATACATCTGTTCCTCCGCGGGCTCCTGGAGTTCTACGGACTCCAGCTCCACCACCTCACGCCCGCCTCTGTCCTGCATATCGCGGGCTACATAGCTCTTTGTGAGCTATTCCTAGGCATTGAGCCCCATTTTGCATTGTGGAAGAGGCTGTTTTGCCTCGTACCCCGATCTCACGAGGGGTCCATATATCAAGTGGGCGGCGCCGAAATATGGCGCATCGCCGGGACCGGATACCCATCCGGTACTCCCAAGAAGGCGTCCGAAGACTGGCCCTCAGAGTGGTTTTATATAGGAGACGCTCCGCTGCCGGACCCAGTCCGGATTGGCCTCCCGGAGTTTAGTGCTGCTCCTTTGAAGAAGCGCCTCAGCTGGCGCCCCCGGAGCCCCCGATTGGAGGAAGACAAGAGCGTCCATTACTTGATGGGCCGAATAAGATTGATGGCCCATTCTGGCTTGACCATGATTGGAGTCATGGCGACATGCATCAAGAGGGGGGTACAGCCATTGCAATACAGAGGCCACCCCATGTGGGATTTCGACGGGGAAGACGATGCCACCCGTCACGGCCGCAAAGGGCCGGATTCGACCGAGGATCTGGTGGGGATCCTGTCCAGCCTGTACAAGGGGGAGAAGGAGGACTTCCTTGAAATGAACCCTTTGAATCGGTTTTCCATGATCAACCCTAGAGGATGGGTAAGTGAACACCTTTAAGGGCTCAACCCATGCTTTCGAAGTTTAAGCTTCTTACATTATGTCTTCGTCGCAGGATCTACACCGAACTGTGGAGGACATGGTGAGTCCTGCTCCGCAACCCGAGGATCCAGAAAGATCCTTGGATCCGTCCTCCGAAGAGGACCCGGACATCGAGGTGGAGCTGATCGACGGGGTATTTCACCAGCTCAGCATAGACAATGCTTTGGTTGCCATTACGGCGGATTACCCCGGATTGTGTCCGGCTTCCCAGGTGACCGCGACCGAAGTCCGGACACCATTATCTCTTCCCTGCCCATTTCTAACCGTCGCGAACGATGGTATTTTGCAGGAAGCGCCTTTACGACGCGAAGCCGAGCCCGCGGCGGCTGACCAACAGAGGTCAGTTCGGACCAGCAGGGCGGAAAAGGAGCGCGGTGCGGACGGAAACGTCGCCGCAAAGGTATAGCTCGTATTTGAATTTTCAGAGCGACGTTCCTAGGAAACGCCTGAGTGCTCATAATCTTTGTTTGAGAAAAAGCGCTCGCCGGACTGCGGGCGCAGAAGTTGCCGATCCAACCTACACCAGCCAGGCTCCGGCGCCCGGCCCGAGAGGGGAGGCAAGCGCAAAACGCGGGCGGATCCTTCTCCAGCGGAGGACACCGACAGACTGTCCGCCACCAAGTCTGAGGTGGAGAGCGCCATGAACCATAGGCGCCGCCGGACAGTATTTCGTGGAGCGTGCTTTTCCCCTGAGGCATTGGATGCCTTTAACGCAGGGGACGTGCATCTCCGTGCCGCTCAAGATGGTTTTACCAGAGCCACGGAGCAGTATGTAAAAGACATACGGGTAAGGGAATTTGAATGGTTGTATATACCAGTAGCCCCCGAGACTTAAAGTAGTTATGTTAACTGATTTAAGGATCATTTGAAAACGCAGGCTCTTACCGAGAAGAATGCCCATCTGTCTCGGGAGCTGCAAGATTGCAAGGCCCAACTTGAGGCCGCACTTACTGCCGCAGGAGGAGACACAGAGACCCCTCCTGGTAACACATTTTTATTAATAAATATAAGCGCTGTGCGGCGTGCGCACAAGTCTAATAATGACATTGCAGGTGCCGCCGGACAAGATCCGGACAGGCAAGCATTGCTGCGCCAGCTGAAGGCCGGCGAGAGTGTGCTGAATAGGGTGCATCAAGAAAGGAACAAGCTCTAGGATGCCAACGCCAAGCTCGGAGAGGAGCTGAAAGGCGCTCGGGCCGAGCTGTCCGGCTCCGTTAAGGAGAATCAGCGGCTTCGTCGTGGCATTTATAGTAAGTGCTTGAGCGAACTCCTTTGAAAAGAAGAGTTCAGCGAGGAAGTATTTTGACATAATATGTCTTGTAGGTATACTCACAGGTCGTCCTGTAGAGGAGATGCCCATATCAACGGGTGATCAACTTCCCGAACTATTGCAGCTGCTCGAACGAGTTTGGCAGGCAATGAGCGGCGTCGTCCGGGCTTTATGGCTAGCCCTCTCCCTACCCGAGGGCCTTGGGGAGCTTGCGGAGAAGCTGCAGGGAGTGCGGCAGCGCTTCCGTTTGTGGAAGATTTCGGCTTGCCGTCAAGGTGCCAGGGAGGCTTGGGCCATGGTGAAGACGCGGTATAAGAAGGCGGATCCCAACCACATGGCGAGTTGGACGGTGGGGCCCGATGGGAAGGAGATCCTGTGAGTTTAGTATACAGCCAAGTAGAGTTGGCTGCTAAATTTTCCCAACGGACTGTAAATTAGACAGACTGTTAGATGGGATTGAGGAGGAATACAATCGAAGAATTTGACAATGTATGTTATCCTTTAAAGTGACATGTGAAATGCCTTCTAGCGGATTGTAGATCGTTTGTCTTTGCCGACCTTTTCGCTTCAACCTCGGGACCCTAGAGTCCGGAGTGTGTCGAATACCTTTTGGTTAAGAAACAACCGTGGTTTGCATGGAGACCAGGCGTAGGGGTCATTAGTGCTTTATCGGACAAGTGTCCAACTAGTTACGTTATATTACATGGTTAGTAAGAAACATCTTCCGGGGAGAATAGTTCGTTAAGGGTTCCTTTTCTGGGAGGCATGCCCTAAAGTGCATGTCCGGACTGCAAAAGCGATAAAACATCCGGGGCAGATAGATAAATAGGTAAAAAGTCATCTTTTAAGTCACCAACCGAATATTCCCTTAGAACGCTAGCTTCGGCTTCACCCGGTCGAGGTACACATCCGGTGACTCGGCGATAATAATCGCAGAGGTGCTCCTTTACCTCCTAGCCGAACAATCAGAGCGAGGGGTAAGCACAGAGCGAACAACCGAGCTTGGCCAAAACTTAAGTCATATCGATGCATATAATGGCGAGTAAAAGGTACATGTGGAAGCTTGACACATGTGCTGGGTATGAAACCCGTGTAATTGAGCTTCTGTAAAAGAAGCCCCCAGGAATAATGAGTGCGGATGGCACATCATGCGTATGCAAAAAATGCGAAAATAGGCCCGTAAGGGCTTGTTAATAAAAAGGCATAAAAAGAGAAACAAAAGACAGCCGAAGTGTAAAAGTTTGGACGGGGGAAGGGGACGAACTCTTAGTCCGGCGCTAGGCATAGAATCGTCGGAGGCGGGCTGTGTTCCATGGGTTCGGCTTGAGTCGGTTATCCAACGCATTTCATAGACGGTATGCACCGCCGGTCAGGACTTGATCGATAATGAAGGGGCCCTCCCATTTGGGCTTGAGCTTGTCCTTTTTCTTGTCCGGCAGGCGTAGAACTAGTTCACCAACGTTGTAAGTCTTGGCCCATACTTCTCTGCTTTGATATCTTCGGGCCTGCTGCTGATAAAATGCGGAACAAGCCATCGCGACGTCACGTTCTTCCTCCAATGTGTCCAAGCTGTCCTGCCGATCAAGCTCGGCCTCTCTTTCCTCATACATGCGCACTCGAGGTGAGTCATGAATAATGTCACAGGGCAAGACAGCCTCTGCGCCGTATACCATAAAAAATGGTGTGAATCTGGTAGTACGGTTAGGCGTTGTCCGCAGCCCCCAGAGTACGGAGTCGAGCTCCTCGACCCATTGTGTGTCGGATTTAGTAAGTGACCTTACTAGTTTGGGTTTAATGCCGCTCATTATTAGACCATTTGCTCGTTCCACTTGACCGTTGGTTTGAGGGTGATAAACTGAAGCGTAGTCGAGCTTGATGCCCATATTTTTGCACCATGACTTAACCTTGTCGGCTGTGAAGTTCGTGCTGTTGTCGGTGATGATGCTGTGGGGGACTCCATAACGGTGTACTACCCCTGATATAAAGTCTATCACTGGTCCGGACTCTGTCGTTTTGACCGGTTTGGCCTCTATCCATTTGGTGAATTTATCCACCATGACCAATAGGTATCTTTGCTTGTGGGTTCCCCCTTTAAGGGGTCCAACGATATCAAGCCCCCAGACCGCGAATGGCCAGGTAATGGGTATGGTTTTGAGGGCGGTGGGCGGCATATGGCTCTGATTAGCAAAGAGCAGACAACCAACGCATCGCTGGACTAAGTCTTGCGCGTCTGCCTGGGCCGTCGTCCAATAAAACCCTGTACGGAATGCCTTCCCTACAATGGCCCGGGCTGCTGCGTGGTGTCCGCCTAGTCCGGCATGAATTTCAGCCAGGAGGTTTCGCCCTTCCTCTTCGGAGATACACCTCTGAAGGACTCCGGTTGTACTTTTCTTATAAAGTTCTCCCTCATGGACCTTGTAGGCTTTCGATCGCCGGACTATGCAGCGGGCCTCGTTTTGGTCTTCGGGAAGTTCCTGCCTAAGTAAGTAGGCTAGGAAAGGTTCTATCCACGCGGTGATTACTGCCATTATGACGTGGGCTGAAGGTGTTATGTCATCTGCTGAATCACCGATTGGTGCGGTTTTTTCCGGTTTGTCACTACCGGGCTCCTCTTCCCATAGTACGGATGGCTTGAAGAGCCGTTCCAGGAAGATATTTGGAGGGACAGCATCACGTTTCGCACCGATGCATGCCAGTATGTCGGCCGCTTGGTTATTATCTCGGGCTATGTGATGGAATTCTAGTCCTTCAAACCGAGCTGACATTTTTAGAACGGCGTTGCGATATGCTGCCATTTTCGGATCCTTGGCGTCAAAGTCTCCATTTATTTGGGATATTGCAAGGTTTGAGTCCCCACGCACCTCTAGGCGTTGAATACCCATGGAGACTGCCATCCGGAGACCATGTAATAGGGCCTCGTATTCGGCTGCGTTGTTGGAGTCCGTGTACATTATTTGAAGTACGTACCGGACTGTGTCCCCGGTTGGGGACGTCAATACGACGCCAGCCCCCAGTCCGGCCAACATTTTAGAGCCGTCGAAATGCATAACCCAATTGGAGTATGCGCCGTACTCTTTAGGGAGGTCGGCTTCGGTCCATTCAGCGACGAAGTCAGCCAAAACTTGTGACTTTATAACTCGCCGAGGTTTGTAAGTTATATCGAATGGTAAGTGCTCAATGGCCCATTTTGCAATCCTGCCCGTTGCGTCGCGGTTATTTATAATGTCGTTGAGTGGTACTTCAGAGGCCACTGTTATCGAACACTCTTGAAAGTAGTGCCGGAGCTTCCGGGATGCCATGAACACCGCATATGCTATCTTCTGATAGTGCGGGTAACGGGATTTGCAGGGGGTTAACACAGTGGATACATAATACACTGGTTTTTGAAGAGGGAATTTATGCCCTTCTGTCGCTCGTTCGACAACGAGGACCGCGCTTACAACATGATGCGTTGCTGCGATGTATAACAACATTGGTTCGCCCAGAGTGGGCGCAGCCAGGACCGGATTTGTTGCCAATATGGCCTTTATTTCTTCGAGTCCGGCAGTGGCAGCATCCGTCCACTCAAAGTGTTCGGTGCGCCTGAGGAGGCGATAGAGGGGCAACGCCTTTTCTCCTAGACGGGAGATAAAGCGGCTTAAGGCTGCCACGCATCCTGTTAATTTTTGCATTTGTTTGACGTCTTTTGGAATATCCAACTGTGATAGAGCTAGGATTTTAGCCGGGTTTGCTTCAATTCCTCTACCGGATACAATGAAGCCCGGCAGCTTTCCGGCTGGTACGCCGAAAACGCATTTTTCCGGATATATGCTCTGAGGTTGTCGAATGTGAGCCTCAAATCGTCTACTAGAGTTTCGACGTGTTTTGTTTTGACGACTACATCGTCTACGTATGCCTCGACTGTTTTGCCGATCTGGGTGGCCAGACATGTTTGAATCATGCGCTGATATGTTGCGCCGGCATTTTGAAGTCCGAAGGGCATCGTGTTGAAGAAAAATGGTCCGTATGGAGTGATGAATGCCATTGCGGCTTGGTCTGCTTCCGCCATCTTGATTTGATGATAGCCAGAGTATGCGTCGGGAAACACAACGAATCGTGCCCCGCGGTTGCATTGATAATTTGGTCGATGCGGGGGAGAGGGAAGGGATCCTTTGGGCAAGCCTTATTGAGGTCTTTAAAATCAACACAGAGGCCCCAGGATTTGTCCTTCTTTGGTACCATTACAAGATTTGCTAGCCAGTCCGGATGTTTGATATCCCTGATGAATCCGGCTTCCAATAGTTTGGCTAGATCTTCTCCCATTGCCTGTCTTTTGGGTTCGGAAAATCGTCGAAGATCCTGTTTGACTGGCTTAAATCCTTTTAGGATGTTTAGGCTGTGCTCTGCCAACCTGCGTGGGATTCCGGGCACCGAAGGATGCCAGGCGAAGATGTCCCAATTTTCCCGAAGGAATTCACGCATCTGGCGACGCCGCCGGGGTTCAATTGTGCCCCGATGGAGGCCGTCTTTGTTGGGTCCGTTGGATGGACCTGGAATTTTGTTATTTCATCTGCTGGTTTGAAGGAGGTGGACTTGGATCTTTTATCGAGTATCACATCGCCCCTGTTCACCGTGGAGCGGCGTGGTGAGTTCTTCTGCCGCTAAGGCTTGGATAGTGCCTCGAGGGCTAGTGCGGCTGTCTTGTTTTCGGTAGCGAGTGCTATGTCCGGATCACTAACGAGTGATTATTCCGCTAGGCCTGCATTTTGAGCTTCATGTACCCGTAATGAGGTCTTGCTTGAAAAATTGTGAATGCCTCTCATCCTAATATGGCGTGATATCCGCTGCTGAGCGGGCCACTTGGGCGTGACTTCTTCGGTCTGTAATTATGCGGAGGCGAACACCACATCGAGTGTGATTTTTCGGTGCAGCGCGCTTCACGCTAGGGATTATTCCTCTAAAGGTTGTGCTGCTTCGCTCAATACGGCTCCAATCGATTTCCATTTTTCACAGAGTTTCCTCGTAAATGAGGTTTTGTCCGCTGCCGCCATCCATGAGGACTTTTGTCAGTCGAAAGCCGTCCACTATGGGACTAAGTACCAGTGCAGCTGGCGCTCTGGCTATTCGGAATTTAGGCTCATCGCTGGCGTTGAAGGTAATAGCTGTGTCGCTCCATGGATTTGTTGTTGCTACTTGGTAGACTTCAGCGAGTCCGCGGATTGTTCGCTTTCGCATGTTGTTTGATGCAAAGGTCTCGAAGACTGTTGATACCGTACTGGTATATTTTTGGAGTGGTTTCCCGGAGCTAGAAGTTCCTCGCCACTTTTGGCCACCTGCCGTAATATCCAACATGCTCGAAGCTATGTGTTGGGACGGCTCCCTCCTTACTATGAAGCTTACAGGGTCCATTGAGCCATCCCTCCAGTACGGTTCCGTTTCCCTTATTGGGTTTTTGTTTTTTTGTTTTTGCATCTGGGGCCTGAGTGTAAGGCGCCCTTTTGCTGCGGACTTGGTTTGGGGCCGGATTATCCCAAAATTGATTTTCGGTTTTCCGGAAACTCTCCATCGCACAGTACTTTTGTACTATGGATGCCAGATCGGTGAAGCGCGTAATTCTGCGACGATCAATGGCGTTTAGTATTCCCTTGTCCGTGCAGTTATTGCAGAAGATTGAGATTGCGTTTTCTTCTCGGCAGTCCTTTATCCTGTCCATAACCAGGAGGAATCTGGCCCAGTAGTGATGTACTGTTTCAGCGGGCTCTTGTCGTATTAGAGATAGATCGCATATGTCTGGGCGGGTTGGTGGACTAAAATCCGGATCCCTGCCCATCTTGGGGCTCAAAGGCCGAGGGGTTTCCGAATTCGGAAGCTTGGTTTGCTGGACACAATCCAGCGAGTCCGGAGTGATGCATGATTTTGAGTTCAATGCTCGATCGAATTCCCTCTCTCCGCGGAAATCCGGCATGGAGGGTTCGGGAATCCGGACATGAATAGTTTTCAATACAGGCAAAGAGTTGCCGTATTGCTCCTCTACCACTGCGACATGGTGGGTGGCCTGGGGAGAGTTAATCTCTCTCAGATCGGTTTTAAGCCCAATCTGGTTGTAGTCCGTAGCGACTCCCAGGGCGGCGATGTGATCCAAGAGCTCGTTAACAGACGAGAGCTCTATTGGATCCAACTGTTCGGCAGCTTTAGGGCTGACACGAAGATTGCTTCTGACGACTTGAGAAGTCATTGTCGAAGTGGCGGCCGGACAGGCGGTCATAAGAAAACCACCTAGCCGGATAGTTTGGCTGGCGGCCAAGGCCCCTTTGGCGAAAACACCGTCTTTGAAGACGGGTGGAGGCATCCGCCCTATCGGTGACGACATAGAGGAACTCTCAATTAAAGCACCAATGTCGGTGTCAAAACCGGCGGATCTCGGGTAGGGGGTCCCAAACTGTGCGTCTAGGCGGATGGTAACAGGAGACGAGGGACACGATGTTTTTACCCAGGTTCGGGCCCTCTCGATGGAGGTAAAACGCTACGTCCTGCTTGATTAATATTGATGATATGGGTAGTACATGAGTGGATCTACCACGAGATCAAGGAGGCTAAACCCTAGAAGCTAGCCTATGGTATGATTGTTGTAATGTATGTTGTCCTACGGACTAAAGCCCTCCGGTTTATATAGACACTGGTGGAGGCTAGGGTTACACAGAGTCGGTTACAATGGTAGGAGATCTACATATCCGTATCGCCAAGCTTGCCTTCCACGCCAAGGAAAGTCCCATCCGGACATGGGACGGAGTCTTCAATCTTGTATCTTCGTAGTCTTGGAGTCCGGCGGACGATGATAGTCCAGCTATCCGGACACCCCCTAGTCCAGGACTCCCTCAGATGGATAAGAGAATTCCCGAGCTCTTCGCAATGCTAAAGGTTGTGGAGGTAGAAATCAAGAAGGAGCATCAAGTGTTGGTGGACAACAAGACAACTAGTTTCAAGAAAAAGCATAAAGGGAAGAAGGGGAACTTCAAGAAGAACGGCAAGCAAGTTGCTGCTCAAGTGAAGAAACCCAAGTCTGGACCTAAGCCTGAGACTGAGTGCTTCTACTGCAAAGGGACTGGTCACTGGAAGCGGAACTGCCCCAAGTATTTGGCGGATAAGAAGGATGGCAAAGTGAAATGTATATTTGATATACATGTTATTGACGTGTACCTTACTAACGCTCGCAGTAGTGCCTGGGTATTTGATACTGGTTCTGTTTCTCATATTTGTAACTCGAAACAGGAGCTACGGATTAAGCGAAGATTGGCTAAGGACATGGTGACGATGCGCGTGGGAAATGGTTCCAATGTCGATGCGATCGCCGTCGGCATGCTACCTCTACATCTACCTTCGGGATTAGTTTTAGACCCGAATAATTGTTATTTGGTGCCAGCGTTAAGCATGAACATTATATCTGGATCTTGTTTGATGTGAGATGGTTATTCATTTAAATCAGAGAAAAATGGTTGTTCTATTTATATGAGTAATATCTTTTATGGTCATGCACCCTTGATGAGTGGTCTATTTTTATTGAATCTCGATAATAGTGATACACATATTCATAGTGTTGAAGCCAAAAGATATAAGTTTAATAATGATAGTGCAACTTATTTGTGGCACTGTCGTTTAGGTCATATTGGTGTAACGCGCATGAAGAAACTGCATGTTGGTGGGCTTTCGGAATCAGTTGATGCTTGCGAACCATGCGTCATGGGTAAGATGACTAAGACTCCGTTCTCCGGAACAATGGAGCGAGCTACAGACTTACTGAAAATAATACATACTGATGTATGCGGTCCTATGAGTGTTGAGGCTTGCGGCGGGTATCGCAATTTTCTGACCTTCACAGATGATTTGAGCATATATGGGTATATCTACTTGATGAAACAAAAGTATGAAACATTTGAAAAGTTCAAAGAATTTTAGAGTGAAGTGGAAAATCATCGTAGCAAGAAAATAAAGTTTCTACGATCTGATCGTGGAGGTGAATATTTGAGTTACGAGTTTGGTCTTCATTTGAAACAATCTGGAATAGTTTCGCAACTCATGGCACCCGGAACACCACAGCGTAATGCTGTGTCCAAACATCGTAACTGCACTTTATTAGATATGGTGCAATCTATGATGTCTCTTACTGATTTACCGCTATCGTTTTGGGGTTATGCTTTAGAGAAGGTTGCATTCACATTAAATAGGGCACCATCTAAATCCGTTGAAATGACACCATATGGATTGTGGTTTGGCAAGAAACCCAAGTTCTCATTTCTTAAAGTTTGGGCTGCAATGCTTATGTATAAAAGCTTCAACCTGATAAGCTCGAACCCAAATCAGAGAGATGTGTCTTCATAGGATACCCAAAGGAGACTTTTGGGTACACCTTCTATCACAGATCCGAAGGAAAGATATTTGTTGCTAAGAATGGATCCTTTCTAGAAAGGAGGTTCTCTTGAAAGAAGTGAGTGGGAGGAAAGTAGAACTTGATGAGGTAATTATACCTGCTCCTCATTGGAAAGTAGTTCATCATAGAAATCAGTTTCAGTGATTCCTACACCAATTAATGAGGAAGCTAATGATGATGATCATGAAGCTTCTGATCAAGTTACTAGCGAACCTCGTAGGTCAACCAGAGTAAGATCCGCACCAGAGTGGTACGGTAATCCGGTTCTCGACGTCATGTTACTTGACCATGACGAACCTGCGAACTATGAGGAAGCGATGATGAGCCCAGATTCCGCGAAATGTCTTGAGGCCATGAAATCTGAGATGGGATCCATGTATGAGAACAAAGTGTGGAATTTGGTTGACTTGCCCGATGATCGGCAAGCCATAGAGAATAAATGGATCTTCATGAAGAAGACCGACGCTTAAGGTAATGCTACTGTCTACAAAGCTCAACTTGTTGCGAAAGGTTTTTGACAAGTTCAAGGAGTTGCTACGATGGGACTTTCTCACCCATAGCGATGCTTAAGTCTGTTTGAATCATGTTAGCAATTGCCACATTTTCTGATTATGAAATTTGGCAAATGGATGTCAAAACTGCATTCCTAAATGGATTTCTGGAAGAAGAGTTGTATATGATGCAACGAGAAGGTTTTGTCGATCCAAAGGGTGTTAACAAAGTGTGCAAGCTCAAGTGATTCATTTATGGACTGGTGCAAGCTTCTTGGAGTTGGAATAAATGTTTTGATAGTGTGATCAAAGCATATGGTTTTATACAGACTTTTGGAGAAGCCTATATTTACAAGAAAGTAAGTGGGAGCTCTGTAGCATTTCTAATATTATATGTGGATGACATATTGTTGATTGGAAATGATATAGTATTTCTGGATAGCATAAAAGGATACTTGAGTAATAGTTTTTCTATGAAAGACCTCGGTGAAGCTGCTTACATATTGGGCATCAAGATCTATAGAGATAGATCAAGACACTTAATTGGACTTTCACAAAGCACATACCTTGATAAGATTTTGAAGAAGTTCAAAATGGACCAGGCAAAGAAAGGGTTCTTTCCTGTATTACAAGGTGTGAAGTTGAGTGAGACTTAATGCCCGACCACTGCAGAAGATAGAGAGAAAATGGAAGTCATTCCCTATGCCTCGGCCATTGGTTCTATCATGTATGCAATGTTGTGTACCAGACCTGATGTGTGCCTTGCTATAAGTAATCCAGGAGTGGATCACTGGACAACGGTCAAGAACATCCTAAAATACCTTAAAAGGACTAAGGATGTTCTTCTCGTTTATGGAGGTGACAAAGAGCTCGTTGTAAATGGTTACGTCGATGAAAGCTTTGACACTGATCCGGATGACTCTAAGTCTCAAATCGATACATACTTATATTGAATGGTGGAGCTGTGAGTTGGTGCAGTTCCAAACAAAGCATCATGGCGGGGACTACATGTGAATAGGAGTACATAGATGCTTTGGAAGCAGCAAATAAAGGAGTCTGGATGAAGGATTTCATATCCGATCTAGGTGTCATACCTAGTGCATTGGGTCCAATGAAAATCTTTTGTGACAATACTAGTGCAATTGCCTTGGCAAAGGAATCCAGATTTCACAAGAAGACCAAGCACATCAAGAGACGCTTCAATTCCATCTGTCATCAAGTGTCGGAAGGGGACATAGAGATTTGCAAGATACATATGAGTCTGAATGTGGCAGACCCATTGACTAAGCCTCTCTCACGAGCAAAACGTGATTAGCACCAAGACTCCATGGGTGTTAGAATCATTACTGTGTAATCCAGATTACTGACTCTAGTGGAAGTGGGAGACTGAAGGAAATGTGCCCTAGAGGCAATAATAAAGTTGTTATTTACATTTCCTTATATCATGATAAATTTTTGTTATTCATGCTAGAATTGTATTAACCGGAAACTTAGTACATGTGTGAATACATAGACAAACAGAGTGTCCCTAGTATGTCTCTACCTGACTAGCTTGTTTATCAAAGATGGTTATGTTTCCTAGCCATAGACATGTGTTGTCATTTTATGAACGGGATCACATCATTAGAGAATGATGTGATGGACAAGACCCATCTCTTAGCTTAGCACTATGATCATTTTGTTTGTTGCTCTTGCTTTCATCATGACTTATACATGTTCCTTTGACTATGAGATTATGTAACTCCCGAATACCGGATGAACACTTAGTGTGCTATCAAACGTCACAACATAACTGGTTGATTACAAAGATGCTCTACAGGTGTCTCCGATGGTGTTTGTTGAGCTGACATAGATCGAGATTAGGATTTCTCACTCCGATTGTCGAAGAGGTATCTCTGGGCCCTCTCGGTAATGCACATCACTATAAGCCTTGCAAGCAATGTGACTAATGAGTTAGTTGTGGGATGATGCATTATGGAATGAGTAATGAGACTTGCCGGTAACCAGATTGAACAAGGTCTGGTGATACCGACGATCCATTCTCGAGCAAGTAACATACCATTGACAAAGGGAGCAACGTATGTTGTTGTGCGGTTTGACCGATAAAGATCTTCGTAGAACATGTAGGAGCCAATATGAGCATCCATGTTCCGCTATTGGTTATTGACCGGAGAGGTGTCCCGGTCATGTCAACATAGTTCTCGAACCCGTGGTGTTCGCACGCTTAACATTCGATGACGATTGGTATTATGAGTTTATGTGATTTAATGTACCAAAGGTTGTTCGGAGTCCCGGATGAGATCACGGACATGAAGAGGAGTCTTGAAATGGTCGATACATAAAGATTGATATATTGGACCATGTTGTTCGGACACCGGAAGTGTTTCGGAGTGTTTCGGATAAAACTGGAGTGCCGGAGGGTTACCGGAACCCCCCTGGGAAGTTAGTGGGCCACCATGGCCAGCCAGGAGGTGGCGCCCCCGGTCCGAATTGGACAAGGGGTGGGGGCGGCGACCCCCTCCTTCCTTCTCTCCCCTTCCTCCTTCCTTCCCCTCCTTGTTGGACTAGGAAAGGGGGAACCTACTCCTAGTAGGAGTAGGATCCCCCCCTTGGGCGTGCCCCTTGAGGCCGGCCAGCCCCCTCCTCCCCTCATTTACATACGGGGAGGGGGCACCCCATAGACACACAAGTTTATCTATAGCCGTGTGCGGTGCCCCCCTCCACAGTTTTACACCTTGGTCATATCGTCGTAGTGCTTAGGCGAAGCCCTGCGCTGGTAACTTCATCATCACGGTCACCACGCCTTCGTGCTGACACTAGTAGAAAAAGGGCCATTTGTCCTGGTACGTAAGGCCCATCTGTCCCGGTTGTGGATCCGGGACTAAAGGGTCATCACTAAAGCCCTAGGCCTTTAGTCCTAGTTCCTCCATGAATCGGGACAGATGGGCCTCCACATGGCCACTGCAGCGAGCCCAGGCAGGAGGGCCTTTGGTCCTGGTTGGTGGCACCAACCGGGACCAAAAGGCAGTAGCTGATGTTTTTTTAAAGGGGGTGGTTTAGGGGTTTTGTGGGTTAATTTAGGTTGTTAATTAGCTAGCTAATAGAGAGAAGTGTTCTCTCTTATCTCCGTGCTTGGTTTACCAACGCTACTGCTATGCCTAAACATGGCTTAGATTGAAGTGAAGGTAACATGTGGTGCATGTCGACATGCACCACATGCATGTTGCCTTCACTTCAATCCAATCCATGTTCATTTCACCCACTGATATATAATAACTCTTCATGCTCACATCATGCATCATCATAATAACAGGTCCTACTAATCATCATCATACAACTTCTACTCGTTATTAATAACAAGTCATACGATCATCATCCTCATAGTCATCGAATCAACCCTACTTAATTGTTCTTAGCACATGAGCATCAGTATTAGTTAGGACCTAAATACCCTCTTTAAGGTAAAATAGCATAAAACAATATAGACCCTGACTCTCCATTATGGAGAATGGAGATCATCCTGTCTCCAATTCTTGAGCTTCGCTTCCTTTTGATTCCAAGAAGGTCCTTACGACTGTCCATACATTTTTTCCATTCTTTGATTGTCATGTCTCCACTTCTTTTATAAATCCGGTATGGACAGTTAAGATTCGTAGGATGACCTGGCTGTATGTTCAAAACATCAAGGCGACCATGCTGATACATTAGATGAGGCACACAATCATTCGGGATTATCTATTGAAAAACATAGTAATAACTTTGTAGTTAGCAATGATGTACTAGTTTAAGAAGTATGCAAAAGATGCACCGATGTCGTAATAGTAAAAAATCTTACCAGGGTATCTCCATGGTAGTTACCGTAGTTCAACACGTGCACTAGTGGCACGTATTGACCATAACGTTGAGGAGTTCGATTGTAGATATTGTAATTCTCAAGATCAGTACAAAATGCGATCGGATGATTTTTCTCCTGATAAGTTAATTCGGAGCCTTTAGTGTAGTAGGTTATGTCTACCATCTTCCGCACATTCTTTGAAGAATGAAAATAAGCTGTGAATAGTAATAAGTTATCAACTATTTTGAAATAAACAATATAAATTAGCTAATAACTATGTTTGAGAAACTCACATAGCGGTAGAATTGGAGGCGTATCAACAAGGACCCAAATGTCCATATTGTCTTGCTCGATTTTAGGATCACCAAGATCCATGGTGACAAGCATAGCCTCATCAAAACCATACATCTTCCAAAGTGCTTCCCAATTTTTGCAACCAAAATGGGTTACACTCTCAGAATTGTACATCTTTACTTCAAAATCCACACCATGATGGGTCCTTAGGTGAATTTTCTTTATTTCCATACTTTCATGGTCTTCAAAACCCATTCTATCCAAGACATAGCATCTTGCATAGCATGGGATAAGCTAGTCGAATTGGAAAAGATGAAAAGTGCACGTTGAAATAGTTGAAGTCGTGCTTATAATTACGAAAAAAACACTTGTCGTCGTTGCGTACCGTTTCAACATCGAAGGTCTCCTCGAGCTTAATGCTAAAGCGCCGATCTTCGTCCAGCTCAAGGAACCTGTCGCACATACCTAGGTCATCGTGGCACCAGTCGCACTCCCCTGGGCGGTTTTCGTCGTATGAGTACAACATTTCCTATGTTCATAATTCAAATATTAAACTTCTACAATTAAATACTAGTCTTCGGAAACGGAAAACCCTAAACCAAGAGGAGTTGGATATGTTATGTAGGGTATTTTTTACTAATTTTATTTTGAGCTCTCAATATATCGATATATACATATACAATCTCTACATAATGTCTCTCTCTCTCTATCTCTATATATTATATATATAATATGTACATTATGCAGTGGACCCATAATGGGAAATCCAAGTGGCTAATTTTTGAATTAAATAAAAAGAACTTTTAACTCAGTGGTAGAGTAATGCCATGGTAAGGCATAAGTCATCTAAAAAACATAAATTAGATCATTATTATTCTTCACGGGTTGACTATCGGTCTGTCGAGCCTTTTCTTGAAAAATCTCAGCTCACGTGGTGTACATATTCGACCGTCGGTGATGGTAGCTCCACCTTTCATTCCCGAGTGCATTACACCAAATTATCTAGCACACGGAAATGAAGGAGAAGCTACCCCCACGACAACAGTCGGGATTCTTCGTCCTCTCATATATATATGGTGGAGACTCTCCCTCACTAATTCTTCTCTCCGACATTTGCGACCGTCGGTGATGGTAGCTCCTCCTTTTGTTCCCGAGTGCATTACACCAAATTGTCTAGCACACGGTAATGAAGGAGAAGCTACCCCCACGACAACAGTTAGGATTCTTCGTCCTCTCATATATGGTGGAGACTCGACAGACTTAAAGTCAACCCGAAATATCGTTTAATTATCTTTCTAAAAAAGGACATATCGAGCGCCTGAAATTTGCCGGCAAGGAAATATACATGTTTATCTACTTCATATGAGCATTCAAACTTGATGGCCATTTCAATGGCTGAAAATATGAGCAAAAACATTTGAAAATATCTTATCGGACTCCTATTGACATGGAGATTTGGCTAGTCTGACCTTGAGGTCGGAGGGGGGGTCGGTGACGGGGACGACGGCGGGGATGGTGGAGGGGGCTCCTAGATTTCTTCAAAAAAACCTATAAGCTACAACTAAACAAATGCATACGCCTTGCATAGTGCTCTCCAATTTTAGCAAAACCAAATCGGAAAACATAATAGTATTCAAATTAGCATGCATTCAATTATAAGCAAAACTACATCATCTCTTGCGTCCGTACATATATCATTGCTAATACACCTCGAATACTATCATTATAGCATCGCTAATACACCTTGAATACTATCATACATATAGCATCGCTAATAAAGCTAGAACCGTAGCGCCCGACGGGTATCGGCGCGGGCGGTGGACACCCAAAGAGAAGGAACCATCACAGGATCATAGCTCGGTGGCGCCCACAAGAACCTGCGGTATTGTCGAACCTGCCCTCCAACGCAACCATGTAGCGACGGACGTGCTCATCCTCCTTACTGACACGGTGACGTACCACCTCCGCGGTGTCCGGAAGCCTTGGCACCATCACTGGCCCACGCGACCCTCACCAAACAAGGATCAGGTCAACGACGGACTGGCTCCTCACCAACCTACGCCCCCCGGAAGGTAGAACCTCCCAATACCAGCCCGGCGGAGCCCAGTCCCGGACATGGCCCCTCTGATCAAGGCCTCCTCCACCGAGTCGATGACGAGGATGCGGGATATGCATCGTCAATGTTGATGCGGGAATAAGACCTAAAAAAATAAACTAGTTCTATTAGTTTTCTTGCTAAGAATAAACTACTTCTATAGTAAAATAAATTAGTTTTATTAAATCAGCTAGTTCAACTACTAATCACTTACTATAAATAAAATAAAGTACTACTTACAAAAAATAAACTACTTCTATAATAAAATAAAGTAGTTTTATTAAATCAACTAGTTCAACTACTAAGCACTTACTATAAATAAAATAAAGTAGTACTTACTAAAATAAACTACTTCTATAATAAAATAAAATTGACAAAACAGTTTTATTAAATCAATTAGTTCAACTATATACTAAGCACTTACTAATAAATTGACAAAAAAATTCTATGAACAAAAAAATCATACATCAACGCATACATATCCATGGATCATACATACATCTGCATATATATACATATACATACAACATCCATATATACATACATCAATGAACTACGGCGGCGGTGGTGGCGTGGCGAGGGCGGCGAGGAGGGCTCACTGGCGCAGAGGCGCGATGTCGAGGTCGGGCAAGGGCGGCGACAGAGGTCGGGCAGAGGGCGGCGCGGCGACAGGCGCGGCGACGGGTCGGGCGGTGCGGGACGGCCTCGAGGCGATGTGAGGCGGCACGGCAACGATGGGCGCGAGCGCGGCGACAGGCGGAGGGTGGCGGAGGCAGGCGTGACAAAGAGGCGACAACGGCAATCTGCGAGGGGAGGGTAACTGGCGGCGTCGGGCGGGATCGAAATTGAACGGAAATTTTCACGAGTGCTATTTATATAGACGGAACATTGGTCCCGGTTGGTACCACGAACCGGGACCAATGCCCCCCTTTAGTTCCGATTGTTGCCACCAACCGGGACCAAAGGTCTCTTTTCATCAGCCCAAAGGGTGGGAAGCAGAGGCCTTTGGTCCCGGTTGGTGCCAACAACCAGGACTAGAGGGAGTCATTGGTGCCGGTTCGTGGCACCAACCGGGACCAATGCTCCCCTTTAGTCCCGGTTGGTGCCACCAACCTGGACCAAAGGCCCTGTGCTGCCCGTGGCCAAAGTTTAGTCCCACCTCGCTAGTTGAGATGGGCGTGCAGTGGTTTGTAAGCCCCACTGCCGCACCCCTCTCGAGCTCCTATCGATTGCAGGCTTACGGGCCTAATTGCCACTGCTATGCCTGTTGGGCCTACTAGGCCTTATGCGGGCCTGAATCCTGGCCCACCGTAGGGTTTCTAGTCGTATTCAGGCCGTAGTGGCCCAGTAGGTGGCATTTTTTATTTTTCCCAGTTTTTTTTTGTGTTTTGCATTATTTATTTTCTTTCTTTTTTTGCTTTAATTTTTAGTTTCTTTTGCGTTTAGGTAATAAAAATTATAAACTTTCTGTTACTGCCATTTGTTTTCTAATTTGAATAGTTTAAATTTGAATTTTTTGAAATTTGTGTGAATCACTAGTTTTTGATATTTGGGTGAATCACTAGTTTCTATTAGTGATATTAAAGTTTCTAACAAAAATTTTCTTTATGAAAATTCTTTTTCTTTTCTGATTTTGAACAGAAAATACTTTGAAAATTTTAGTTGCATAAATTTTATATAATTTTAGTCTCAATAATACTACAGGTTTTATAAATGTTTATTTTGTTTTTACTTATTTATTAAAGTTTATTTTGTTTGTACTTACTTATTTTCTTTTCTTTTTTATTCTTTCATTTATTTTATGAAAATTCTTTCTTTTTTGCTTTATTTATTTTATGTTGTTTCTACTGTTGTTGCTTTTTTAGTTATTTTATTATAGTTTATTTATTTTACATTATTAAAGTTTATTTTGTTTCTACTTATTTATTTAAGGTTTTTTCTATTTCTAATTATTTATATTATTTTGTTTCTACTTATTTATTTTCTTGTATTTTTTGCTTTTTTTATTTTATGAAAATTCTTTTTTGCTTTTTGCTTTTACACAAAAGTCGTCTCCCCTGGCTGGATTGGTACCGGTTGTGGCCTGACCCGTCTTGAAAGACAACACGTTTGTACTGGTTCAGGCCACAAACTGGTACCAATGGTGGTGGGCCAGGAGCAGGGCCCATTGATCCCGGTTCGTGACGCCAACCGGGACCAATGCCCCCACGAGGCCCGGCAGGCCCCTGCCCTGACGAACCGGGACAAATGGGCCCTTGAGTATCGGTTCGTGAGAGAACCGGGACTAATGGGCTTAACTGGCCCGGGCGTATGCCCTGTTTTCTACTAGTGTGACGGAACGATCCCTCGGCCTCAGCTGGATCTAGAGTTCGAGGGACGTCAGCGAGCTAAACGTGTGCAGATCGCAGAGCTGCCGTGTGTTCGGTACTTGATCGGTTGGATCACGAAGACGTTCGACTACGTCAACCGCGTTACTTAACGCTTCCGCTTTCTGTCTATGAGGTTACGTGGACACACTCTCCCCGCTCGTTGCTATGCTTCTCGTAGATAGATCTTGCGTGATCGTCGGATTTTTTTTTGAAATACTACGTTCCCCAAGAGGGGGTGGTCGTAGAGTTTGAACCCCTTTAGTCCGGGATGGTGTCCATCCAATCCTACCGTCGACTAGATCTTCTAGCACCGTCCCAGCCAGAGTCACAACTAAGGTTAACCAAGCTAGAGTCACGTTCTATTAAAGTGGCAAAAAGAATTAATTTTTAATATAGCAAAACTGATGCTATCAACTATTATTAAGGGCTAAACAACTATTAGTACAAAACAGTATCAAAATTAATATTAATTAATTATAAAAATTATCTACTATTGTCTAACAAAAGCATACTACAACATGTTAAAATCTACTGAGAAAGAACTAACTAAAAATAATAGAAAACAACAATTAAAGGTCTAAAACAACTATATAAGCAAAGCAATACTGTTTTAATTAAAATCCTAATTTCAAAACTGTTTTCAAACTCAAATTATTCACAATTTAGGGTTTGAAGAAAATTTGAAAAAAAAATCATATTTAAATTATCCAAATTTGAAAACTAATGGCACAAACAGAAACTAGACAAAATTTTGAATCCAATGCAAATAGAATAATTCAAAAACATCAAATATCCTAAAAGATATAAGAAATTTAAAAAAGAAAATACAAACAAAAAACAAATATAAAACAAATAAAAAACAAATAACAATTTTCAGAACCCCTTTAGTCCCGGTTTGAGACACAAACCCGGACTAAAGGTCATCACACCCTTTAATCCCGGTTCTTGTCTCAAACCGGGACTAAAGGTCCCATTTGAACTGGGACTAATGCCTTCTCGAAGCCCTAGTGAAAGTGCGTTAAGTCAACTAGAGTGGGGGTGAATAGGCGACTTTTAGAAATTCGCCACTGAGGAATTTCAGGGTGAGGAAATTCCAAAGTCACGGACGACTAGTAGCGGAGTAAGTACTCAGATGCAAACATAACAGAACATAAGCACAGAGTACAGAAAGCGTAAACTCAGGATAAGCAGGCTGAAGACAAACTGACTAAAGAAATTGAACTGAGGAAATTGAGAAAGTCTTCAGTCGAAGTCTTCAAACAATAGCGATCAAGTACACGACACAATAATGAGAAAATGAAAGGGTTGAGGAAATAGAACCAGTTAGCTCGATGAAGACAGTGATTTGGTAGACCAGTTCCAACTGATGTGACTGTTGTACGTCTGGAGGAGCGGCTAGGTATTTAAACCTGAGAACACACAGGCCCGGACACACAGTCCTCACTGTATTCTCCTTGAGCTAAGGTCACACAGACCTCTCCCAATCACGCGTGGTAAGCCTTCAGGTGACTTCCAAACCTTCACAAACTCGGTCACTCGCTGATCCACAATTTCCTCTTGGATGCTCTAGACCATGACGCCTAACCGTCTCGAAGATGCATAGTCTTCAAAGGTAACAAGCATTGGATTCACATAGGAACAATCTCTTCAGTGATGCTCAATCACTTTAGGTTTGTTGGTGTTTGGGTTTTCCTCATTTGATGATTTTCACTCAAAGTCCTTGGAGTATGGGATCCTCTTAGTGACAAGTGTCAGTTTCTCTCGGAGCAGCCAACCAGCTAGTTGTAGGGGGGGCTATTTATAGCCTAAGGAGCAGCCCGGCATGATAAGACATAAATGCCCTCCAATGATATTGCCATTAGGTGGATAGATATTTTGGGACAGCTGGCGCATAGCACAACATCGGTCGGAAATTTGAGCTTCAAATTCGTCAGGGCTATAAGGTTCCTCACTTGTAGGCAATCCACACTGGCGAATTCCTAACTCCTCAGTCCGAAAAAATTCCTCACAGACCAGAAGAACTTCGTCTCTGTCACTGAAGAAATTGACTGAACTGTATGATATTTCCAATGGCTTCACTCGAATGGATTGGTAGGTGTAGGATTTTGAGATGAGCATCACCTGGAAACTTTTCCTTAGTTTTTCCTCGGCCCCCTTTAATAGTACGGTGTTTCCTATGACTCAATAAAGACAAACACGAAACTACAAAAACAAAAGTCTTCACACTTCATATTCCTCGCATGAATATAGAGTCTTCACAGTCACACGAATTTCTTCACTTTCAAACTGTTCAGAAAGCCAAAGTCTTCAGTTGAAGAGATTTATTTTTAGGGGTCGACTTTCTCTGTAAATATTAAACTCCTCATAGACTTATAGACCTGTGTACACTCACAAACGCATTAGTCCCTTAACCTATAAGTCTTCAATACACCAAAACCACTAAGGGGCACTAGATGCACTTACAGTCTCCCCCTTTCTGGTGATTGATGACAATATAGGTTAAGTTTTCAACGGGGATTAATATATGAAGTGTAAATACTGTTATTGAGGAATTTGATTGCAAGATCTAGAAGAACTCCCCTTGAAGATGTGCATATGTGAGGAATTTGCTTTTGAGAAGCAATGCACATTGAAGAGTAGTATCATAGAGTTTGATATGAAGAATTTGAAATACATGATTGAAATATGGTGACTGATGTAATTCAACATGCATGCGTTCACATATATGAGGAAATAGCATGAAGAAGAACATAGAAAAAGTATCAGCCACCATCAAAGTTAAGATTACAACTCGATCCAACAAAGTCTTCAATAGAACAAGAGTTGTAACTTAAAAAAAATGCCCAGATATAGACCCTCTTGAAGACTAACTCTAATTTCTCCCTCTTTGTCATCGAATGACCAAAAGGGACGAAAAATGAGGACTAACTATTGGAAATATGCCCTAGAGGCAATAATAAAATGGTTATTATTATATTTCCTTGTTCATGATAATTGTCTATTGTTCCGGCTATAATTGTGTTATTCGGAAATCGTAATACATGTGTGAATACATAAACAACAACATGTCCTAGTGAGCCTCTAGTTGACTAGCTCATTGATCAATGGATGGTTACGATTTCCTGACCATGGACATTGGATGTCATTGATAACAGGATCACATCATTGGGACAATGATGTGATGGACAAGACAATCCTAAGCATAGCACAAGATCGTGTAGTTAAATGCGCTAGAGCTTTTCTAATGTCAAGTATCATTTCCTTAGACCATGAGATCGTGCAACTCCCGGATACCGTAGGACTGCTTTGGGTGTACCAAACATCACAACGTAACTGGGTGGCTATAAAGGTACACTATAGGTATCTCCGAAAGTGTCTGTTGGGTTGGCATGAATCGAGACTGGGATTTGTCACTCCGTATGACGGAGAGGTATCTCTGGGCCCACTCGATAATGCATCATCGTAATGAGCTCAATGTGACCAAGTGATTGGTCATGGGAACATGCATTATGGAATGAGTAAATTGACTTGCCGGTAACGAGATTGAACGAGGTATTGGGATACCGACGATCGAATCTCGGGCAAGTAACGTACCGGTTAACAAAGGGAATTGTATATGGGATTACATGAATCCTCAACATCGTGGTTCATCCGATGAGATCATCGTGGAACATGTAGTAGCCAACATGGGTATCCAGATCCCACTGTTGGTTATTGGCTGGAGAACTGTCTCGGTCATGTCTGCATGCTTCCCAAACCCGTAGGGTCTACATACTTAAGGTTCGATGACGCAAGGGTTATTAGGAAGACTTGTTTGTGATTACCGAATGTTGTTCGGAGTCCCGGATGAGATCCCGGACATCATGAGGAGTTCCGGAATGGTCCAGAGGTGAAGATTTATATATGGGAAGTTGTCATCCGGTCACCGGAAAAGTTCGGGGTCATACCGGTATAGTACCGGGGCCACCGGAGGGGTTCCGGGGGTCCACCGGGAGGGGCCACCTCTCTCGGAGGGCCTCATGGGCCGTAGAGGAAAGGGAACCAGCCCTTGGAGGGCTGGGCGCATCCCCCCATTGAGCCCATGCGCCTAGGGTTGGGGGGACACCCTAGAGGGGTCGCCCCCCTTGCTTGGGGGGCAAGCCCCCTCCCCTTGGCCGCCGCCTGTCACACCCTGATTTTCATGGCACAACACTTAAGATGATAAATCATGATAAAGTGTGGTTTGACAAAAACTTTTGCATTATTTGACTTTTTATTTGAGTTGGTTTTCTCTCTGTGTTTTCAAGTGCTCTTAAAAGTCAACATAGCTTCACCTTCTATACTTCATTTCCCTGATCCAAAACTTCTGCCCAATGATCATACCATGTGTATAGTACAATATAGAATTTTCTTACAAAAATAATTTGGCCAAAAAGTATTTTCAAAAATTAATATTCCAAAAACCCTTGAATTAAGGTTTGCACTGCAAGTACTTGATTTGGGGTATGATAAATATTTCAAGGAGTATATTTGAAACCTATTAGACATATGATTCCCATAAACCACAAAAATATAATTGTAAAAGTTATATTCCTATTTTATTTAAAAGCTTTTTCTTAAGGTTAGAAATGGTCTTTAATAGGGAAAAATTATATTATTGTTTTAAAAAATTTTGTGAAAAATTAGGGAAACTCCGTGGACATATATTGTCCATATATAAGAGTTTCAACACATGGTCATGTTCAAAATATTGGTCAAACCCCTCAAAAACCCTTTCTAGATATTTCTAGCTTTTGAAATTTGTACCTACTAATAAAGCAAGGTGCGTTTCTCCAATTTTTTCATCCGTTCACCACCAAAATTTTATTATTTTTCTATATCCGAGGTGGTACTAAACTTTCTACGTTCGTCTATTAGCAAAGGAAAAACAATTTGTGCAGAATTTCGTACATGGGCCACGCGCACTATGGCCCCATAAAGTCAGCCCATTATTTCCTGCCCATGTAGCAGCAAACATCCTATTTCCCGCACAAGGCGGTAAATAGTTTCAGGTACGCACAGGGCGCCCAAAACTCAGCGACCCAAAGCAAGGTGCGTTTCTCCAATTTTTTCATCCGTTCACCACCAAAATTTTATTATTTTTCTATATCCGAGGTGGTACTAAACTTTCTACGTTCGTCTATTAGCAAAGGAAAAACAATTTGTGCAGAATTTCGTACATGGGCCACGCGCACTATGGCCCCATAAAGTCAGCCCATTATTTCCTGCCCATGTAGCAAATAACATCCTATTTCCGGCACAAAGCGGTAAATAGTTTCAGGCACGCACAGGTCGCCCAAAACTCAGCGACCCATTTATGCTTGTCTTCCGTTTCCATTTTTCATTTTTTTGTTTCGTTCTATTTTTGTTCCCTATTTATTTTTTACTTTTCCCATTCTAAGTCTTTTTTTTCTTTCTGAAATTCAAATTTTTTTTAAAAATGTTCGCAATTTCATTTTTATTCAAAAATTCATAAAAAGTTACGAATTACACAAATGTGTTCCTATTCCCAAAAATGTTTGGATTTTGTTTGTTGTGCCAAAATTTGTTCAAAATAAAAAAAAATATTCCCATTGGTTAAAACATGACTGTATTTTTTTTAAAAAATTCAATATTTGGAAAAATGCATTTTAAAAATGTTCCAAATTTAGAAAATATTTTTTTATCACGATATGTTCAAAAATTAGAAATAATGTTTGCATTAAAGAAACAAATTACTAAAACTCTTTTGAATCTTCAAAACATGTTCCTATTTCTAAAAATTGTTCCCAACTTAAAAAATGTCCATAGTTTTATAAAAGGTTCATGTTTTTAAGAAATGTTTGTGAATTTCAGGAAATGTTCCATTCAAAAAAAATCTTGCTTTGTCCAAAAATGTATGGAATTTAAAAAAAACTGTTCGTAATTTGGAAAATGTTCACGTCGCCAAGTATATTTGGCAGTACATATCAGTGTTTGAAAAGTTTAGAATAATAAATAACAGGACACGTTTGTTTGAGTGGCTAGCGACATGTGGTCTGGTCTTTGAGGTCCTGAATTCAATCACTCCCATACTGGGCCTGCTCCGCATCCGGCACATCGAGCTAAGTTGGCTTATTCAAAATAAAGGACATCATAACTTATTGACTTCCATGTGCCAATAAAAAAGAATATGCTTGTAATTATAATTGAAAGAAATTGTGGACACGTGCCAATACCAGAGAATACAGACATGTGGGGGTCTTAATCCATTCTTATAATGAGCTAGAGGCATACAATTTTATTATCCCGTTGCAAAGCACGTGTATGTGTGCTAGTATTTACAAAGGAAATATTCTCTACAATTCCAAGAAAATTCTATCATGTCAAATACGGCCTGTTGGATGATCTTGCCAAGACTCATGTCTTGGAGAACAGCATAACATCACCAACTCTCTTCAAAACCATTTTTATCCATTTTGAAGTTTGAGCAACTCAACATTGCCAAACATGTCCAAATGTTCTCAAACTTGGTGCACATGCTCCAATGGTCTAATCATGCATCTAGACCAAATGGCACAGGTTGGAGAAAATGATATCTTGATCAAAGTGCCCCAAAACCCTCTCTGACCAGAATCAAATTTGAACAAGTTTGTACTACCAACTTTCTCTCCTTGACACCAACTTGTGTGAGCATGTTTACATGACCAAATGAGGCCACTACACCAAGTGGTGGATCAAGGAGAAGTGATTTGCTCAACTAGATCTACACAAGTTCATTTCTGCTAATTTCTAGGGTTTACAAAAGTTGCATTGGCAACTTTGCCCAAATAATCTCCAAATTGGTGGAAGGCCATAATTATATGTTTCATTTCACCCTGTGGAGTCTCATGGCAGTTGGAAATCATCTGCTGGCCCAAACCATTATCAAACACCTTCTGCCACTTTCCAAAAATCACCATTTTGACCACTAACACTATTCTCCTTGAGCTCAACTTTTTACCACAGCCCCTCAGTGTCCCCTTGCACCTCCAGTAACTCTTCCCTGGCCTCAACTCAATGATTGAAGGGTGAAACATCCCCATTTACCCTTCTGGACAACAGCATTCTTCTCCTTTCTCACCTCCCTCCTCACTATAGTGGCTACCCAGGGCATCCAATGCCCCTCCCCACTTCTTTACTTCCCCCTAGAGCCCCCAGACACTAGAGGCCAAGCCCAGAGCGCTAGAAAAATGGCCATGCCGGCCATATGCACGCTCTGGAGCATGCTACAGTGCACTCCCGCACTGTAGCCGCCCCCTGCCAACCACCTCCGGCCACCTCGGGCCTCCCCAGCGCGCCCGACGATGCACCTCGGCGTCCGCAGCATGCTAAGCCCTGGTCCCCCTCTTCCTTCTCCCTCCTACGGCCTTCCCTTACACGCGCGCCATGGCCGCCCGAGAGCTCCTATGAGCAGCCTCACACGCGCGCAGCCTCTGGCCCTCCCCCACTCGCTCTCTTCATTCACCTGGTCGTAGACCTCATCCACGAACGGCCCAGACTCACCCTCGTGTACCCACACGGCCTCTAGTCTCGCCTGTGACCTCGCCGGCGCACGAGTCTACGGTGGACCGGCGCCCGGCTATAAAAGCTCACCCCAGGTCTCTCTCTTGGCATCCACCTCCATCTCACACCCCCAAGCACGCGCCCTCACCACCCAATCAACCTCAGAAAGCTTCTATGCTCGGGATCGACCGGAGCTCCGCCGCCTCGGTCGACCGTTGATCTCGCGGTACAGCCCCTCTCAGCCCCCGCTCTTGCTCGATCTGGAACCACCAGACCTCACTGACCCATTCCCCTCTTTCTCCCGCTCCTATTGCAGCTCGGAACAAGCTAACCAGGATCCTCCGCAGGCCCTTCCGCCGGCTTCCTCGTCGCCGGCGAACCCCTGTACTCCGGCGACCGCCTCCACCTCCACCCGAACGGCGACTCCGCCCTGAGCACACCGGTGCCCTCGGATCGCCTCGCCGTCGACCACGGCGACGCCGGTGAGCTCGCCCTCCTCTCTAGCCCGAGGTTGAAGACGACGGCCGTGGGGCCCGTCAGTCAGCCTCACATACTGACGGGTGGGCCCCACCCATCAGGTTTAAAACGCACGCGCGCGCGAACCATTTCGCTGCGACGGCTGAAGGCATATTTTGCCTTTACGCCTTCGACGTGGCAGCCTCGCGCGGGCTGAATCCCCCCTGGGCCTGCTGCACTGTGGCCTTTCTGGCCAGTGGCACAGTGCCATTTTTCCTTTTCTTTTTCTGTCACTTTTCCAAATATTCCACAGGATTAAATATTCATCCAAATGCAATAATTCCAACTCTTATATTTTTATAAAAATCCCACCTATTTAATGGTGTAATTTTCATAAATATCCATCAAACTTTTCTGCACTGTTCAATTTTAAATTCAAATTTGAGCATTTAAATCCTCCTTTGAAAATCAATTTCCACTGTTCCTTAACTCCAAATCAAAAACTAGGAATTTTCCCATTCTTAGATTTCCCCCTAGTATTTATCAAAAATAAGTTGACATTTTTCTGAGCACTTTGATTTTTCTGTTTTTCTGTTACCTTATTTTCCCGTCATTTCTTTTGCGACGAATAGATCCCATATTTGACAAAGTAGTTGGATAAGAAGAAGGAGAAGGACTTGAAGACTTTGAAGACCAAGGCAAGCAGCCCTTTGACCATGTCTATGAAACCCTTTTTATGCATATCATATAGCACCATATTGTTGTTGCAACGGAATCATGATGAGGTAGTAACCACTTTGATGGTTTGCCACCATACTTCCTCGTTGATACTTGCATTGTGCATGACCCTACCTTCTTATGAGGGTTATGCCGGTGGGAGTAGATAGGATGCTAAAGTAGATGCTACGCAAAAAGGGACGGGTATATGCATGGTGAAGGAGACAAACTATTTTCAAAAGACTTTTTGAAAATCCCGTCGGGTGCCACTTATGCCCGAGGGAGATGATGAGATGGGTAACCACTTGATGACGAAGTGGTGTACTGAGGCAAGTATGTGTGTTGTTTTAGAAAACAGATTAGATTTAAGATTTGTCGACTGTCCCAACCTTACATGCGCAACCACTCTACCCTTATATGGGAAAGGGCATTATTGATTACCTAGACCGATACTAGCTTGGAGCCCGCATTACTAGTGACGGGAGAGTTGTTGGCACGCTCTCTCGGTACGTGGTCGTGCCAGGTAGGGCGGCCATGACTGTTTTCACAGGGCACCGGATACACCGTTGTGTCCCCTCTCGGATGTTACGATCTCGAGTGAGTCTCATATGATGTACATTGTGAGGATATGGAACAACGAGTGGACTCCTTGTTAGTGTCGTATAGGGAAAGGTAGTGATCGGGTGCTTACCCCGGGTACTTGAGGTATCGCGGGTCGTGGATGACACGGAAGTTCCCTGGATCTTATGGGTAAAGTGTGCAACCTCTGCGGAGTGTAAAACTAGTCGAATAGCCGTGTCCACGGTCCGCAGACGATTAGGCGGTCTTTGCTTAAACTATGTCCAGAGTTTTACAACCGTGTGTGTGAGTTGATAAAACTACTTGGGTCAAGTCAAAGGATTTGACATGATTGAGTTGGGTTGGTGCCCACTCTATTTATGTTGATATATGTAACATGTCCTCATGGTTACTTGAATTCTCCTGATGCATGTCTTACAAGTTGTTGAACATGTCATTGCACTCAAAACTAGCTTTCTGCAAAAATTTACCTATATCATGTATTGTTACATCTTGGACCAAAACATGGGTTGCTTGCGAGAACATTCAAAGTACTCACTGGCTTGCCACTGGTGATATAATTGACCAGGCATGGAAGAACCGGACTTCGAAGAAGAGTCCTTTGGAGACAAACATGCGAACTAGGACGTTTCCCAGTCAGAATGCCTGTAGGGTTAAGGCAGATGGTATGGGTGTTGGGGAACGTTGCAGAAAATTAAAAAATTTCCTACGGTTTCACCAAGATCCATCTATGAGTTCATCTAAGCAACGAGTCATGGGAGAGAGTTTGCATCTACATACCACTTGTAGATCGCGTGCGGAAGCTTGCAAGGTGATGATGGAGTCGTACTCGACGTGATTTAGATCACCGATGACCGAGTGCTGAACGGACAACACCTCCGCGTTCAACACACGTACGATACGGGTGACGTCTCCTCCGTCTTGATCCAACAAGGAGGAAGTAGAGGTTGAGGAAGACAGCTCCACCGGCAGCACGACGGCGTGGTGATGGTGGAGAAGCGGTACTCCGACAGGGCTTCGCCGAGCACACAACGGAGGAGGAGAGGTGTTGGGGAGGGGAGGGCTGCGCCTTGGCTTGTCGTGGTGCTGCCCTCCCCTCACCCCTCTATTTATAGGGGGAAGGGAGAAGGGGGCCGGCCCCTCTAGATGCATCTAGAGGCGGCGGCCAAGGGAGGGACTTGCCCCCAAGCAAGTGGGCGCCCCTCTGGGGTTCCGCCTCAACCCTAGGCGCAAGGGCCCAAGGGAGGGGGTGCGCCCAGCCCACCAGGGGCTGGCTAATTCCCCACGCAGCCCAAGTGTCCCCCGGGAGGGGTGGCCCCTCCCTGTGGACCTCCGGAACCCTTCCGGTGGCCCCGGTACAATACCGGTACGCCCCCGAAACTTTCCGGTGTCCTTTTAACAACTTCCCATATATAAATCTTTACCTCCGGACCCTTCCGGAACTCCTCGTGACGTCTGGGATCTCATCCGGGACTCCGAAAAACATTCGGTAGTCACATACTAGTCTTCCTAATAACCCTAGCGTCACCGAACCTTAAGTGTGTAGACCCGACGGGTTCGGGAGACACGCAGACATGACCGAGACGACTCTCGGGCAATAACCAACAGCGGGGTCTGGATACCCATGTTGGCTCCCACATGCTCCTCGATGTTTTCATCGGTTGAACCACGATGTTGAGGATTCGATCAAACCACAGTATACAATTCCTTTGTCGGCCGATGCGTTACTTGCGAGACTCGATCGTCGGTATCCCAATACCTTGTTCAAGATCGTTACCGGCAAGTCACTTTACTGCGCACCGTAATGCATGATCCCATGGCCAACACCTTGGTCACCTTGAGCTCATTATGATGATGCATTACGAGTGGGCCCAGAGATACCTCTCCGTCATGCGGAGTGACAAATCCTAGTCTCGATCCGTGTCAACCCGCGAGACTTTCGAGAGATACCTGTAATGCACCTTTATAGTCACCCGATTCGTTGTGACGTTTGATACACCCAAGGCACTCCTACGGTATCCGGGAGTTACGATCTCATGGTCGAAGGAAGAGATACTTGACATTGGCAAAGCTCTAGCGCAGACGAACTACGATCTTTATGCTATGCTTAGGATTGGGTCTTGTCCATCACATCATTCTCCTAATGATGTGATCCCGTTATCAACGACATCCAATGTCCATAGTCGTGAAACCATGACTATCTGTTGATCACAACGATCTAGTCAACTAGAGGCTCACTAGGGACATATTGTGGTCTATGTGTTCACACGTGTATTACGATTTCCGGATAATACGCTTATAGCATAAACAAAAGACAATTATCATGAACAATGAAATATAATAATACTTTTATTATTGCCTCTAGGGCATATTTCCAACAATGGGTTCTACTTATCGTGAAGGTTTCCGCTGCTTGTGTTTCATTTGATGTTCAGCCCTTAAGGCTTTATCAATGTATGACTTGACCATAATGGTCATAATTTGTGTAAGGCGGTATGTATGGATGTAAGACTCTTGTTATTCAGCTTACGTGTGTTCGGTGAGCATTGATCTCGGGATCCTTTGTACACGCGTGCATTCGGTGATCTCGACTTATGAGTCGGTGTCCCCACACAGCTGGTATCAGAGCCATCCTGACTGTAGGAAGCCTTAGTTAGCATGGTCGTTAGTTAGGGTAAAACTATTTCCAAAACTACTACTAGTTTTCAAAACTATCTGTACTTCTCTTCCCTTCTCAGTTTTTTTCGAAAACTAAGGTATAATTTCCTTATTGATCTCTTCCCCTTCAAAACCTTTGGTCGCTAGAACCCTTATGCCCATGACCACTGGATTCCTTGTAATCCTCGTGGATAATCTAGAAGGAAGATGCCTTGCGGACATTCACCCACATCTCCTGAACACAAGATTGGCGACATCATAGCAAGACGATGCCAACAGAAGATACATCCTCGAGGAATGAGGACCTCAAGACCCAGGAGACGGTGACACCCTTGACACCGCCCCAAGATGATGCAACCTTAGCCTATGATGATCAGGGCATAGAATATGCAAGATCATGATATACATCGCTAATAGAGTAACCCTGTCACTACCGTTGTTGTATCCATCTTGAACATTTTCATGGATGGAGTTGAAACGACGCTTGATGTGCTGGTCTTCTTGTGAAACACAGGCTCCTTGGCAAGGGCAATAGCTCGGTGTTCACGCAGAAGAGTTTGATCGGCCCGATGCATTGGGTATGACTCCTAGGTCGGTGATGAACTCCTTCACCCAAATCGCTTCATGCGCTGCCTCCGAGGCTGCCATGTACTCCGCTTCACATGTAGATCCCGCCACGACGCTCGCTTGCTTTTGCACCAGCTTACTGCTCCACCATTCAACATATACACGTATCCGGTTTGTGACTTAGAGTCATCCAGATCTGAGTCGAAGCTAGCGTCGATGTAACCCTTTACGACGAGCTCTTTGTCTCCTCCATAAACGAGAAACATGTCCTTTGTCCTTTTCGGTGCCAGGATATTCTTGACCGCTGTCCGGTGTTCCTTGCGGGATTACTTTGGTATCTTGCTACCAAACTTACGGCAAGGTTTACATCAGTGCAGTACACAGCATGGCATACATAATAGATCCTATGGCTGAAGCATAGGGATGACACTCATCTCTTCTTTATCTTTTGCCGTGGTCGGTGGTCGAGCTGAGCTCAATCTCACACCTTGTAACATAGGCAAGAACCCTTTCTTGGACTGATCCATTTTGAACCTCTTCAAAATCTTATCAAGGTATGTGCTTTGTGAAAGACCTATGAGGCGTCTCGATCTATCTCTATAGATCTTGATGCCTAATATATAAGCAGCTTCTCCAAGGTCCTTCATTGAAAAACACTTATTCAAGTAGGCCTTAATGCTGTCGAAGTTTTGTATCATTTCCCATCAAGAGTATGTCATCTACATATAATAGGAGAAATGCTACTGAGCTCCCACTCACTTTCTTGTAAACGAGGCTTCTCCATAAGTCGCATAAACCAAACGCTTTGATGATCTCATCAAAGCGAATGTTCCAACTCCGAGATGCTTGCACCAGTCCATAAATGGATCGCTAGAGCTTGCATACTTTGTTAGCGTTCTTAGGATCGACAAAACCTTTCGGCTGCATCATATACAACTCTTCCTTAAGATGTCCGTTAAGGAATGCCGTTTTGACGTCCATCTGCCATATCTCATAATCATAGTATGCGCAATTGCTAACATGATTCGGACGGACTTCATCTTCGCTACGGGAGAGAATGTCTCGTCGTAGTCAATCCCTTGAACTTGTCGATAACCCTTAGCGACAAGTCGAGCTTTATAGATGGTAACATTACCATCCGCGTCCGTCTTCTTCTTAAAAATCCATTTGTTTTCTATCGCTCGCCGATCATCGGGCAAGTCTGTCAAGGTCCATACCTTGTTTTCATACATGGATTCTATCTCGGATTTCATGGCTTCAAGCCATTTGTTGGAATCCGGGCCCGTCATCGCTTCTTCATAGTTCGAAGGTTCACCTTTGTCTAACAACATGATTTCCAGGACAGGGTTGCCGTACCACTGCAGTGCGGAGCGTGTCCTATGGACCTCTGAAGTTCGGTAGTAACTTGATCCGAAGTACCTTGATCATCATCATTGTTTTCCTCTTGATTGGTGTGGGCATCACAGAGCGGTTTCTGCGCTGCACCACTTTCCCGTTCGAGAGGTAGTACTTCATCGAGTTCTACTTTCCTCCCACTTACTTCTTTCAAGAGAAACTCCTTTTCGTAAAGCATCCGTTCTTGGCAACAAAGATCTTGCCTTGGATCTTAAGTAGAAGGTATATCCGAGCGGTTTCCTTAGGGTATCCTATGAATACGCATTTTTCCGACTTGGGTTCGAGCTTTTCAGGTTGAAGTTTCTTGACATAAGCATCGCATCCCCAAACTTTTAGAAAGCGACAGCTTAGGTTTCTTCCCAAACCATAATTCATACGGTGTCGTCTCAGCGGATTTAGGCGGTGCCCTATTTAAAGTGAATGTAGCTGTCTCTAGGCGTATCCCCAAAATGATAGCGGTAAATCGGTAAGAGACATCATAGACCGCACCATATCCAATAGAGTGCAATTACGACGTTCGGACACACCGTTTCGCTGAGGTGTTCCAGGCGGCGTGAGTTGTGAAACGATTCCACATTTCTTTAAGTGTGTACCAAATTCGTGACTTAAGTATTCTCCTCCACGATCAGATCGTAGGAACTTTATCTTTCGATCACGTTGATTCTCCACCTCATTCTGAAATTCCTTGAACTTTTCAAAGGTCTCAGATTTGTGTTTCATTAAGTAGACATACCCATATCTACTCAAGTCATCAGTGAGAGCGAGAACATAACGATATCCTCCGCGAGCCTCAACGCTCATTGGACCGCACACATCGGTATGTATGATTTCCAACAAGTTGGTCGCTCGCTCCATTGTTCGGAGAACGGAGTCTTGGTCATTTGCCTAAGAGGCATGGTTCGCATGTGTCAAGCGATTCATAATCAAGAGACTCTAAAGTCCATCAGCATGGAGCTTCTTCATGCGCTTGACACCAATGTGACCAAGGCGGCGATGCCACAAGTATGTGGGACTATCGTTATCAACTTTACATCTTTTGGCATCCACACTATGAACATGTGTAATATTACGCTCGAGATTCATTAAGAATAAACCATTGACCATCGGAGCATGACCATAAAACATATCTCTCATATAAATCGAACAACCATTATTCTCAGACTTAAATGAGTAGCCATCTCGTATTAAACGAGATCCAGATACAATGTTCATGCTCAAACATGGCACTAAATAACAATTATTAAGGTTCAAAACTAATCCTGTGGGTAAATGTAGAGGCAGCGTGCCGACGGCGATCACATCGACTCTGGAACCATTCCCGACGCGCATCGTCACCTCGTCCTTCGCCAATCTCCGTTTATTCCGCAGCTCCTGCTGTGAGTTACAAATATGAGCAACGGCACCGGTATCAAATACCCAGGAGTTACTACGAGTACTGGTAAGGTACACATCAATTACATGTATATCAAATATACCTTTGGTGTTGCGGCCTTCTTATCCGCTAAGTATTTGGGGCAGTTCCGCTTCAAATGACCCTTCCCTTGCAATAAAAGCACTCGAGTCTCGGGCTTGGGTCCATTCTTTGACTTCTTCCGGCAGCAGGCTTACGGGCGCGACAACATCTTTGCCGTCCTTCTTGAAGTTCTTCTTACCCTTGCCCTTCTTGAACTTAGTGGTCTTATTGACCATCAACACTTGATGTTCTTTCTTGATTTCAGCCTCTGCTGACTTGACATCGAGAACACTTCAGAATGGTCTTCACCATCCCCTGCATGTTGTAGTTCATCACAAAGCTCTTGTAGCTTGGTGGGAGCGACTGGAGGATTCTGTCAATGACCGCCTCATCTGGGAGGTTAATGTTCAGCTGGGTCATACGGTTGTGCAACCCAGACATCTTTAGGATGTGCTCACTGACAGAACTGTTTTCCTCCATCTTACAACTGTATAACTTGTCGGAGACATCATATCTCTCGACCGGGGCATGAGCTTGGAAAACTAGTTTCAGCTCTTCGAACATCTCATATGCTCCGTGATGCTCAAAATGCTTTTGGAGCCCTGGTTCTAAGCTGTAAAGCATGCCGCACTGAACGAGGGAGTAATCATCAGCACGAGCTTTCCAAGCGTTCATAACGTCTTGGTTCTCTGGGACGGGAGCGTCACCTAGCGGTCCTTCTAGGACATATTGCTTCCTAGCAGCTATGAGGATGATCCTCAGGTTCCGGACCCAGTCCGTATAGTTGCTGCCATCATCTTTCAGCTTGGTTTTCTCTAGGAACGCGTTGAAATTCATGTTGACATTAGCATTGGCCATTGATCTACAAGACATATTTGCAAAGGTTTTTAGACTAAGTTCATGATAATAAAGTTCTAATCAAATTATGAACTCCCACTTAGATTAGACATCCCTCTAGTCATTTCGACTAGCCCGTGTCCGATCATCACGTGAGACGGACTAGTCATCGTCGGTGAACATCTTCATGTTGATCGTATCTTCCATACGACTCGTGTTCGACCTTTCGGTCTCCGTGTTCCGAGTCCATGTCTGTACATGCTAGGCTCGTCAAGTTAACCCTAAGTGTTTTCGCTGTGTAAAACTGTCTTACACCCGTTGTATGTGAACGTAAGAATCCATCACACCCGATCATCACGTGGTGCTTAGAAGCGACGAACTGTAGCAGCGGTGCACGTTAGGGAGAACACTTCTTGAAATTTTGTAAGGGATCGTCTTATTTACTACCGTCGTCCTAAGTAAACAATATGCATAAACATAATAAACATCACATGCAATTATATAGTTGTGACATGATATGGCCAATATCATAAAGCTCCATTGATCTCCATCTTCGGGGCTCCATGATCATCTTGTCACCGGCTTGACACCATGATCTCCATCATCATGATCTCCATCATCGTGTCTTCATGAAGTTGTCACGCCAACGACTACTTCTACTTCTATGACTAACGTGTTTAGCAATAGAGTAAAGTAGTTTCCATGGCGTTCTTCAATGACACGCAGGTCATACAAAAAATAAAGACAACTCCTATGGCTCCTGCCAGTTGTCATACTCATCGACATGCAAGTCGTGAATCCTATTACAAGAACATGATCTCATACATCACAATTCATCATTCATCACAACTTCTAGCCATATCACATCACATGATCAATCGCTGCAAAAACAAGTTAGACGTCCTCTAATTGATGTTGCATCTTTTACGTGGCTGCGATTGGGTTCTAGCAAGAACGTTTTCTTACCTACGAATAACCACAACGTGATTTTGTCAACTTCTATTTACCCTTCATAAGGGCCCTGTTCATCGAATCAGCTCCAACTAAAGTGGGTGAGACAGACACCCGCCAGCCACCTTATGCAACTAGTGCATGTCAATCGGTGGAACCGGTCTCACGAAGCGCACGTGTAAGGTTGGTCGGGCGCTTCATCCCACAATACCGTTGAAGCAAGAAAAGACTAGTAGAGGCAAGTAAGTTGACAAGATCACGCCCACAACAAAGCTGTGTTCTACTCGTGCATTAGAGAACTACGCATAGACATAGCTCATGATGCCTTTGTTGGGGAACGTTGCAGAAAATTAAAATTTTTCCTACGGTTTCACCAAGATCCATCTATGAGTTCATCTAAGCAACGAGTCATGGGAGAGAGTTTGCATCTACATACCACTTGTAGATCGCGTGCAGAAGCTTGCAAGGTGATGATGGAGTCGTACTCGACGTGATTTAGATCACCGATGACCGAGTGCTGAACGGACAGCACCTCCGCGTTCAACACACGTATGGTATGGGTGACGTCTCCTCCCTCTTGATCCAGCAAGGAGGAAGGAGAGGTTGAGGAAGATAGCTCCACCGGCAGCACGACGGCGTGGTGATGATGGAGAAGCGGTACTCCGACAGGGCTTCGCCGAGCACACAACTGAGGAGGAGAGGTGTTGGGGAGGGGAGGGCTGCGCCTTGGCTTGTCGTGGTGCTGCCCTCCCCTCACCCCTCTATTCTGAGGGGAAGGGAGAGGGGCGGCCTCTAGATGCATCTAGAGGGGGCGACCAAGGGGGGGGACTTGCCCCCCAAGCAAGGGGGGGCGCCCCCTCTAGGATTTCCCCCTCAACCCTAGGCGCAAGGGCCCAAGGGAGGGGGTGCGCCCAGCCCACCAGGTGCTGGCTAATTCCCCACGCAGCCCAAGTGGCCCCGGGGGGTGGCCCTCCGGTGGACCTCGGAACCCTTCCGGTGGCCTGGTACAATACCAGTCGCCCCAAAACTTTCCGGTGTCCTTTTAACAACTTCCCATATATAAATCTTTACCTCCGGACCCTTAGGAACTCCTCGTGACGTCAGGGATCTCATCCGGGACTCCAAACAACATTCGGTAGTCACATACTAGTCTTCCTAATAACCCTAGCGTCATCGAACCTTAAGTGTGTAGACCCTACGGGTTCGGGAGACCTTGAGACATGACCGAGGCGACTCTCGGGCAATAACCAACAGCGGGTCTGGATACCCATGTTGGCTCCCACATGCTCCTCGATGATTTCATCGGTTGAACCACGATGTCGAGGATTGATCAAACCCTGTATACAATTCCTTTTGTCGATCGATGCGTTACTTGCGAGACTTCGATCGTCGGTATCCCAATACCTTGTTCGGTCTCGTTACCGGCAAGTCACTTTACTCGTACCGTAATGCATGATCCGTGTACAACACCTTGGTCACCTTGAGCTCATTATGATGATGCATTACCGAGTGGGCCCAGAGATACCTCTCCGTCATACGGAATGACAAATCCCAGTCTCGATCCGTGTCAACCCAACAGATACTTTCGGAGATACCTGTAATGCACCTTTATAGTCACGCAGTTACGTTGTGACGTTTGATACACCCAAGGCACTCCTACGGTATCCGGGAGTTACACGATCTCATGGTCGAAGGAAGAGATACTTGGCATTGGCAAAGCTCTAGCATACGAACTACACGATATTTATGCTATGCTTAGGATTGGGTCTTGTCCATCACATCATTCTCCTAATGATGTGATCCCGTTATCAACGACATTCAATGTCCATAGTCAGGAAACCATGACTATCTATTGATCACAATGAGCTAGTCAACTAGAGGCTCACTAGGGACATATTGTGGTCTATGTGTTCACAAGTGTATTACGATTTCCGGATAATACAGTTATAGCATGAACAAAAGACAATTATCATGAACAATGAAATATAATAATACTTTTATTATTGCCTCTAGGGCATATTTCCAACAATGGGTTCTACTTATCGACGAAGGTTTCCGCTGCTTGTGTTTCATTTGATGTTCAGCCCTTAAGGCTTTATCAATGTATGACTTGACCATAATGGTCATAATTTGTGTAAGACGGTATGTATGGATGTAAAACTCTTGTTATTCAGCTTATGTGTGTTCAGTGAGCATTGATCTCTGGGATCACTGTACACGTGCATTCGGTGATCTCGACTTATGAGTCGGTGTCCCCACACAGCTGGTATCAGAGCCATCCTGACTGTAGGAAGCCTTAGTTAGCATGGTCGTTAGTTAGGGTAAAACTATTTCCAAAACTACTACTAGTTTTCAAAACTATCTGTACTTCTCTTCCCTTCTCAGTTTTTTTCGAAAACTAAGGTATAATTTCCTTATTGATCTCTTCCCCTTCAAAACCTTTGGTCGCTAGAACCCTTATGCCCATGACCACTGGATTCCTTGTAATCCTCGTGGATAATCTAGAAGGAAGATGCCTTGCCAGACATTCACCCACATCTCCTGAACACAAGATTGGCGACATCACAGCAAGACGATGCCAACAGAAGATACATCCTCGAGGAATGAGGACCTCAAGACCCAGGAGATGGTGACACCCTTGACACCGCCCCAAGATGATGCAACCTTAGCCTATGATGATCAGGGCATAGAATATGCAAGATCATGATATACATCGCTAATAGAGTAACCCTGTCACTACCGTTGTTGTATCGGCAACATCGATTGATGAGAACCTAGCCATTTGGTCCGCCTCACCATAGTGAGCAGGAAAACGGTTCTCCTCATCCCCCGCTCTTGGTGTCGATGTTGTCATCAACGTAACTGACATGATGCACCTCTATTACGCCCTGATAATGTCATTGCATAAAGGATTACCTACCTGGTACCATCGACGACTTAGAAGACAAAAAGGGATCGTCGTGATTAAGAAGACAATAGAAGACCAAGTCAATGCCAGTTATGAGGAGCCACCTTCACCCCATCACTCCAACATGCGAGAAGTTGTTGAAGAATCTTCAGGCTCAATCCGGATTGTTTCATCGAACAACTACAAGAGATGTAGCAACACCTGATTAAAACTCAGAAGACTGCATGAGGCACAAGGCACGACTACTGAGTCCGAGAACCCCTAGGGTAGGATGAGTCGTGTACCCCCTGTGCGCAGTCGAGTCTGTATGATAGTTCGAATAGAACCATGATTATGTGTTGCTTGTTTTTTTATTTGTTTGTGTTTTGATATAGGTCGCACTTTTGCCCTAAGCGACAAGTATGCGACTATATCACCTTCCTCACCTTGTTTCTTTTGTTTGGCCCTCTTTGCACATGTTTGTTTTCACTAGCACTATAGAACCCCCTTTAGGCATTCCCCCCCTCTATGCTACCTCTCCCTCTCATCCCTCTCCTCAACTGAAGGCTAGCAAGACAAGATACACCAAGGATTCTACTTTAGCAACCAACCAGCACTGAAGACTTTTGCTACAACCTCCTCAACCAAATGCAGCCCCTTGGAGTTATGGTTGCCCCTCAAGATTAGAAACCCATTCCTAGACCCTTCGAGACTTCATAAGATACCCTAGCTCGAATCATTAACCATGTGCCTAACCCACAGAATTGCAAGAGGACCTGTTAGGCCTCCGTAACCTTGCTTATCACTGGGTTCATTAGGGAACTAGTGGACATAGTGAACGAGCACATTATCATCCTAAGATAGCACCAAAACTGACGATGCCATAGGGAAGACCAATTTGAGGATATAGGAACAGAGGACAAATGACTTGATGAGTTTATATCAATGACTTTGAGGAATTATCTAAGACTCTTTGGTGGATTATAAGGCTACCATGTTGGTAGATGAACTGGTGGGATCATGATTATAGAGTAGCATAGCTTTCATTACCCCTGAGTAAATTGGATTTAGTAGGATAATTGGAAGTATTTGGATTTAACTTAGCCATGGGATATTGATAGGAGACAATTGATATTACGTAAATGACTTGGGGGGAACATGTAGGAATTCTTGTTGGATAAGAGATTTGGTTTTAAGTAGGTGATTCTAGTTGAATATAGATGTCTAATATGTCTACATGGTTCGGAGTAAATTGGATTTAGACTGATGATCTCGATCATGATACCATGTTTCTTGGTGGACGATAAACTAGGAGATTGGACTAATCGTCGGAGTTTATTTAGGGTTCTATATAAGCTTGACCTTGGAGTTTACTTGACCATGGTAATGGAAATCGGTGGACTGACTATAGTAAGGTAGCCTTCCCAGTATTTTTGGATTATAGGATATTAGAAGATCGTGTGGAACACCATAGAGATTGGATTTGAAGAACTACTGGATCATGTAATGATTGGTGTAGTTAATGGGTTGTTGGAGTTGATTCATAGGAAGGAAACAACATCTTGGAGTGGCATACGACGTGTTTCCTTAGGATAGATATGCTTTATCTTAGACGTTGGAAGAATAGGCTGAGCACTTGGATTGTCACGTTCAAGCTTAGCAACTTATATGTTCTACCCATGGATTTTTAGGGGTAGACATACATATGAGTTTGCGGATTGTAGACATATATGATTTTGTTAGACATCCTCTCGGGAGCCGTGAGGATATGAATCACATGAGTGATGATTGGAGTTGACCTATGCAAAATGATGCTATCGGTGATATGATGTGATTTGTTTAAAGGACTAGATAGACTATTGGCATCTCAGAAACCGTGCTTAAAGATAAGATGATAAATGTTCACTCGCACATTAGAATCCTTGAAACCCTTAAGCCCTACCAAGCTACAACATGGTCGGATCAGGACCTTAGGGCCTTGGCACTAGATCTAGAACCACCTTGGCCCACACTCAACAAGACCACCACTAATTCCCCAGCCTACTTTATGTACCCCGTGAACAAAGTCTTCATGGAGTGCTTAGATAAGATAGTTGTCATCATCATTTGGTGACCTACCTATCCACCCGAAGACGGAAGAAGGGCCGTTCAGCTAGTCAAGGAACATTTGAAGACCGCCATGCCAAGGAGGAAGAACTACACCCACCACCATCGTCAAGAAGTGAACTTTCTCGTCGAAGACCAGGTGTATCTGCGAGCCACTTCTCTCAAAGGGAACCAAGCATTTCCATGTCAAGAGAAACTCACACCAAGATTTATCGACCTTCTCCAAGGTCACTACAAGATGGAGGATAGATGGTTACCAGCTAGAGTTACCACCTGAGTTACCCATTCTGCACAACATTGTCCACACGACACCACACCGGAAGAGTTTCCAATTTCCTGACTAGCCCGATCTCTATAAGAACATGGATCACCAAGCCATCGACCTCCAGCCCAACTGGACCTACATGAGAAACCCCTTAGCAACCTGGATCAAGCTGAATGTCATACACGGAGCCACACCATCAAGAACTTCAAGGTTCAATGGAGCACTACACGGAAGCAGAAGCAACATGAAGACTTGAAGACAACCCCGGATCTGGTTTTCATATTCCTTTCCACGCCTAGTTTGGGAATCTCGGGGACGAGATTCTTGTAAGGGGGTGGGTCTGTCACACCCTGATTTTCATGGCACAACACTTAAAATGATAAATCATGATAAAGTGTGGTTTGACAAAAACTTTTGCATTATTTGACTTTTTATTTGATTTGGTTTTCTCTCTGTGTTTTCAAGTGCTCTTAAAAGTCAACATAGCTTCACCTTCTATAATTCATTTCCCTGATCCAAAACTTCTGCCCAATGATCATACCATGTGTATAGTCCAATATAGAATTTTCTTACAAAAATAATTTGGCCAAAAAGTATTTTCAAAAATTAGTATTCCAAAAACCCCTGAATTAAGGTTTGCACTGCAAGTACTTGATTTGGGGTATGAAAAATATTTCAAAGAGTATATTTGAAACCTATTAGATATAGGATTCCCTTAAACCACAAAAATATATTTTTAAAAGTTATTTTCCTATTTTATTTAAAAGCTTTTTCTTAAGGCCAGAAATGGTCTTTAATAGGGAAAAATTATTTTATTGTTTTAAAAATATTTGTGAAAATTAGGGAAACTCATTGGATATATATTGTCCATATATAAGAGTTTCAACACATGGTCATGTTCAAAATATTGGTCAAACCCCTCAAAAACCCTTTCTAGATATTTCAAGCTTTTGAAATATTTACAAAGGAAATATTCTCTACAATTCCAAGAAAATTCTAGCATGTCAAATACGGCCTGTTGGATGATCTTGCCAAGCCTCATGTCTTGGAGAACAACATAACATCACCAAATCTCTTACAAATCATTTTTATCCATTTTGAAGTTTGAGCAACTCTACATTGCCAAACATGTCCAAATGTTCTCAAACTTGGTGCACATGCTCCAATGGTCTAATCATGCATCTAGAACAAATGGCACAAGTTGGAGAAAAGGATATCTTGATCAAAGTACCCCAAAACCCTCTCTGACCAGAATCAAATTTGAACAAGTTTGTACTACCAACTTTCTCTCCTTGACCCCAACTTGTGTGAGCATGTTTACATGACCAAATAAGGCCACTACACCAAGTGGTGCATCAAGGAGAAGTGATTTTCTCAACTAGATCTACACAAGTTCATTTCTGCTAATTTCTAGGGTTTACAAAAGTTGCATTGGCAACTTTGCCCAAATAATCTCCAAATTGGTGGAAGGCCATAATTATATGTTTCATTTCACCCTGTGGAGTCTCATGGAAGTTGGAAATCATCTGCTGGCACAAACCATTATCAAACACCTTCTGCACTTTCCAAAAATCACCATTTTGACCACTAACACTATTCTCCTTGAGCTCAACTCATTACCACAGCCCCTCAGTCTCCCCTTGCACCTCCAGTAAATCTTCCCTGGCCTCAACTCAATGATTGAAGGGTGAAACATCCCCATTTACCCTTCTGGACAGCAGCATTCTTCTCATTTCTCACCTCCCTCCTCACTCCAGTGGCTACCCAGGGCATCCAATGCCCCTCCCCACTTCTTTACTTCCCCCTAGAGCCCCCACACACTAGAGGCCAGGCCCAGAGTGCTAGAAAAATGGCCATGCCGGCCATATGCACGCTTGAGGCCTTCTGATGCACTCCCTTGTAGCCGCCTCACCAACCACCTCCGGCCACCTCGGGCCTCCCCAGCGCGCCCGACGATGTGCCTCGGTGTCCGCAGCAAGCTAAGCCCTGGTCCCCCTCTTCCTTCTCCCTCCTACGGCCTCCCTCTCACGGACGCCATGGCCGCCCGAGAGCTGCAATGAGCGGCCTCACACGCGCGCAGCCTCTGGCCCTCCCCCGCTCGCTCTCTTCATTAACCTGGTCGTAGACCTCATCCACGAACGGCCCAGACTCACCCTCGTGTGCCCACACGACCTCTGCTCTCGCCTGTGACCTCGCCGGCGCACGAGTCTACGGTGGACCGGCGCCCGGCTATAAAAGCTCGCCCCAGGTCTCTCTCTTGGCATCCACCTCCTTCTCACACCCCAAGCACGCGCCCGCACCACCCAATCAACCTCAGGAAGCTTCTATGCTCGGGATCGACCGGAGCTCCGCCGCCTCGGTCGACCGTTGATCTCGCGGTACAGCCCCTCTCTGCCCCCGCTCTTGCTCGATCTGGAACCACCAGACCTCACTGACCCATTCCCCTCTTTCTACCGCTCCTATTGCATCTCGGAACGAGCTAACTAGGCTCCTCCCGAGACCCTTCCGCCGGCTTCCTCGTCGCCGGCGAACCCCTGCACTGCGGCGACCACATCCACCTCCACCCGAACAGCGACTCCGCCCTGAGCACACCGGTGCCCTCGGATCGCCTCGCCGTCGACCACAGCGACGCCGGTGAGCTCGCCTTCCTCTCTGGCCCGAGGTTGAAGACGACAGCCGTGGGGTCCGTCAGTCAGCCTCACATACTGACGGGTGGGCTCCACCCGTCAGGTTTAAAACGCACGCGCGCGCGAACCGTTTCGCTGCGACGGCTGAAGGCGTATTTTGCCTTTACGCCTTCGACGTGGCAGCCTCGCGCGAGCTGAATTCCCCCAGACTGCTTTGCCTGCTGTGGCCTTTCGGTGATGGCAAAGTGCCATTTTTCCTTTTCTTTTTCTGTCACTTTTCCAAATATTCCACATGATTAAATATTCATCCAAATGCAATAATTCCAACTCCCATATTTTTCTAAAAACCCCACCTATTTAATGGTGTAATTTTCATAAATATCCATCAAACTTTTCTGCACTGTTCAAATTTAAATTCAAAAGTGAGCATTTAAATCCTCCTTTGAAAATCTATTTCCACTGTTCCTTAACTCCAAATCCAAAACTAGGAATTTTCCCATTCTTAGATTTCCCCCTAGTATTTATCAAAAATAAATTGACATTTTTCTGAGCACTTTGATTTTTCTGTTTTATTGTTACCTTATTTTCCCGTCATTTCTTTTGTGACGAATAGATCCCGTATTTGACGAAGTAGTTGGATAAGAAGAAGGAGAAGGACTTGAGGACTTTGAAGACCAAGGCAAGCAGCCCTTTGACCATGTCTATGAAACCCTTTTTATGCATATCATATCACACCATATTGTTGTTGCAACGGAATCGTGATGAGGTATTAACCACTTTGATGGTTTGCCACCGTACTTCCTCGTTGATACTTGCATTGTACATGACCCTACCTTCTTATGAGGGTTATGCCGGTGGGAGTAGATAGGATGCTAAAGTAGATGCTACACAAAAAGGGACGGGTATATGCATGGTGAAGGAGACAAAGTATTTTCAAAAGACTTTCTGAAAGCCCCGTCGGGTGCCACTTATGCCAGAGGGAGATGATGAGATGGGTAACCACTTGATGACGAAGTGGTGTACCGAGGCAAGTGTGTGTGTTGTTTTCGAGAACAGATTAGATTTAAGATTTGTCGACTGTCCCAACCTTACATGCGCAACCACTCTACCCTTATATGGGAAAGGGCATTATTGATTACCTAGACTAATACTAGCTTGGAGCCCGCATTACTAGTGACGGGAGAGTTGTTGGTGCACTCTCTCGGTGTCGGTGTACTAGAGTAGGGTTACCCTAGTATCCCGAACTTGTGCACGGGCAGTCGCAGCACCCCGTGGCAAGGCTTGCCGAGTGACCGCCAAGGTCCTCCGTGGTTCCTTTGGAGCCATTCAAGAACAAAGTATTCAAGCCAAGGAGACAAGGCCCCGGCAAGAGGAGCTTACCGGGAAGGCCAACCGAGGCATCTCAAGGAACTTGTCGTGACTCGCCACGCGTCCCGGCGAGGCCCGATGAGTGAAAAGCTTCCGGACGCGACAAGACAACGACCGCGGCAAGGCGCTTGCCGCGGCAAGCTACCACTCTATACCCGCGCTTCAGCACATCCACCAACGTGTGCATACAGGACCTTTCGGTAGCGTGGCAAGAGGTTGTACAGCCAGCGGTCTTGCGGTGTGGCAAGCGGCGCCGACAAGATTGCCATCGTGTGCAGCGGTGGCGTCCGACGGTCCCTTTTGCACTATTTGGGCGACGCAGACGGGCATTTAATGCCTTTGTCCCTTGCCGTCAGGGTTAGGTATGATACACTGTACAGGTAGTTGTACCAACCGCAACACCTTTCCATTTTTACCCTTGTCTACGTTGCCACCTGTCGGTGACCCTTTGAGTATATAAAAGGAGGCCCATGCGCAATGTAGAGGGGGGGTTCGAAGGCAGAAAAACACTCACGTTCGGTCTCATTAGCAGCTAGTGTGTACTGTAGCACTCAGCGCTCCCGAGCAAGAACTCAATACACTCAGACATGCAGCAGTAGGAGTATTATCTCTCCGGAGAGCTCCGAAGCTGGGTAAACTGCTCGTGTGCTCTGCCTCGATCTGCTCTTCGCGCGACCTCCGTCCCCCGCCGAACCGAAATGGGCTCGGTCCGCCTGTCCCATAGGTGTCCGTGGATCAGTTTCCCTGACATCTTTGGCGCGCTAGGTAGGGGGCGTCGGGGTTGTGTGAACCTGATCCGACGTTCACACGAGCTAGATCTTCATCTTCTTCATCGACATGCCGCCGAAGAAGAAGGCTTCGGAGGCGGCTGCTCCGTCCGCGTCGATCCCACCACCACCGGAGCAAACGGGTGGTGGGGTAGACGCCGGCGGAAGAACGGGCGTCGACGAGGTAGCTCGCGGTGCTGCCAGGTCCAAGGACAAGGCTGCGCAGACCTCGGCGTCCGTACATGCACCGCGCCCATCACAGGAGGCGCGGGACCGACAGCGTCATGGTACTTACGGTACCATACGTTCGTTGGACCAAGATCGAGCCGGTGGATCTCAGGGTGCTCAAGACCAGCATGCACACCAACATGCTGGCATGAGCGAGACACGGTCGCCTAGACGGGATACTGCTCCTTCTAACATGATTAGAAGTCCGAGCATACCCCGCTCCTCGCACCGTTCGCCACTGCCACCCACCACTCCAGCAGAAGCTTTGGCGCGAGCTCAACTGCTCCTGGATTACCCTCCAATGGCAGACAAGATCGGCGAATGGAGGCCACCATTGAGTCTCATCGGCCGCTAGCGGCTACACTCCACGGCAGCCGAGTACATCGCAGCAGCGGCAAGATTGCGAGCTCGAGCGATGGCGACAAAACCGGTGGGGTGCAACCACCGTGCACTCTCCACCCGAAGGCCAAGATCGCCGACTCGCGGATCTACCTCGGCGGTGACTCCACCGCATCGCCAGATCCACGAGCTCGTCGCGATCAGCGCCAAGTTCTTCCTGACGGCGGCAAGAAAAGCGCTTCGTACTGCGCATCGGCGCCCGAGAAGCGGCATCAATCGGACCAGCGCGCGGGCCCTCTGTCGACATGCATGCGCCCGAAGAACCAGGCGACTTGCCGTCTGTGATGGTTGCCCTGCGTTCACTCGTGAGCTGCGCAAGTCGATGGCCCATCACGAAGAATTTCAAGCGACGCGTGCGAGAGAAATGCGACGGCAAGTCGCATCGTCGGAGTTCCTCGGGATCTACACCATCGCGGTGCAAGCTGCCTGGGGGCGGGACGACAAGATCCTTGCCAACTACTTCCCGCTGGTGCTCAAGCCCAATGTCAGGTCCTGGCTCATGCACTTGCGGGATAACTCCATATCCTCCTGGGCAGACCTATGCCATCTGTTTGTTGGCGCCTTTACAGGTGGCCACAAACCTCATGGCCAAGAGAGCGACCTTCATCTGCTCGCCCAGAAGGAAGGAGAGCCCCTGTGCAAGTACATTCAGAGATTCAGCCGCGTACAGCACAACATCCCAGATGTCCACCCTGCTGCGGTCATCAGCGCGTTCCATCAAAACGTGCGAAACCACAGGATGCGGGAGGAGATGGCAATGTGCAAGATCAGAGACGTCAGTGAGCTATATGCCCTGGCCGACAAGTGTGTGCGTCTTTGAGGAAGGAGAAACTCCCGGAGAGAATCTGAAGCGGGAGGATCGATGGCGAGGATGCTGCCCGGCAAAGAAAAACCGGCGGCGGAACAACGGGAAGAAGAAAGGCAAAGATGTGCTAGTCGTTCGGCAGTCCGCAACGGAGGTGGCGTAAGAAAGCCAAAGCTGGTAGCTCGCGAGGAGATTGCCACATGCACCAACTACCGGTGTGGCGATCGCCGACAAGCGAGGCGGCACCAACAAGCGATCTTGCAAGATCCACCGCACCAAGGGCCATGACCTCGAGCTGCAAGAAGGTCGAGCAGCTTGTCGAGCAACAAAAGGCTGAATCTGAGCCCGCGACAAGGAGAAGGCCCAAGAAGGTGCTGGGGGAGCGGCAAGCGCCCGGCCGAGGAGGATGCGCGGCAAGGCCAAGCGGCGGCAAGGAGACAGACCTCCCGTGGCGCAACAAGGATGAAGATGACGACGACGATGAAGACATGGATGATGGCGAGACCGATGAGCGGGAGTTCGAGAAAGCCACAGAGGTCTGTGCGTTGACGGCGGTGCTTCTGCATACTTCACACCGCCAGCTCAAGCGGTGGGTGCGGGAAGTCAATCGGCGAGAACCACCCGTCGAGTCCGCAAGCCTACGAAATGGTCGGCACACCTATCGTCTTTGATATTGAGGACCACCGGATCGCATAACTGCGGTCGGGTGCTTGCCGATGTTGGTTTCGCCAACTATCCGCAACCTCAACGTCACTAAGATGCTAGTTGGCGGCGGGGCGGCTTGAACCTGATCTCCTCGCGGTACTCGAAACTCCGGATCCACGACGGCGAGCTCGAAGAGACGGCACATTCAAGGAATCAATCCGGGAAGGAGCAAGCCAAAGGAAAGATCACGTTGCGGTGACATTTGGCAGCGAGTTGAATTCAGGGCTGAGAGGTCACTTTTGGCGTTGCTGACTTTCCATTGCCTTACAATGGGATACTCGGCCGTCCGGACTTTCGCCAAATTCATGGCAGCCTCTCACTATGCATACAACATCTTTGAAGATGCGGGCCGATAAGTGTCATCTCTGTCCCTGGCGACAAGAAGGATGCTCTTATCTGCGCTGACAAGATCTATAGGGAAGTAGAAACTGCGACAGATCGCAAGTCACTTACCGTTGAAGCTCTCGGGGGGAAGAAGAAGACCAAGTCCGGCAAGAGTTCGGATGCCCACTCCGGCAAGCGAACCTCTTCGGAGTGCTGCGGTACCGTCAAGGACGCACCATCGAGCTCCACCGGCAAGTGTAAGAAGACAATGGCAGCTCCACCAGAGACCAAGAAGGTGTCCGCCATGGAGGACGGCACTGGTGGTACCTTCACCATCAGTGCCACTCTCGACCCTAAATAGGAAAGCGCGCTCGTTGCTTTCTGCGGTAACGTCGGCGTGTTTGCGTGGCAACCGTCGACATCCCAGTGTTCCTGGAAGTGTCGAGCACCATCTTGCCGTCTGTCCTCATGCGGCCGTCAAGCGAAAGTCGAAACAAGCGGTGGACCGCCAGAATTCATCGCGAAGAAATCAAGAAATTGGAAGCAGCGGGCCTTGTCGGAGGAGTGCTCCATCCTCGTGGTTGGCCAATCACTGTAGTCGTCGCGCCAAGGCAAGCGGAAATGGAGGCTTTGTATCGACTTTACCGTGTCAATAAAGCTTGTCCCAAAGACCCATTTCCTTGCGGCGCATTGACCAGATTGTTGACTCACGGCTAGATGTGACTTGCTTTCATTTCTTGGCGCGTACTCGAGGATACCATCGGATCTTCATGGCGAGAAGAGGATGAGGAGAAGACCGCATTCATCACCCCATGTGGCACATCTTTGTTTCATCACGGATGCCTTTCGGTTTAAAGAATGCTGGTTCAACATTTGCAAGGGTAGTCCATGGCGCTTTTGAGCCACAAATACACGAAATGTGGAAGCCTACATGGATGACATAGTGGTCAAGAGCAAGGACAAGGCAACTCGATTCAAGATTTAGAGCGAAACCTTTGCAAATCTGTGCAAGATCAACCTCAAGCTTAACCCGAGAAGTGTGTGCTTGGAGTCCCCTCGGCAAGCTTCTCGGGTTCTTCATGTCTCGGCGGGAATTGAAGCCAATCCCGACAAGATCAAGGCCATTGAGCATATTGAAGCACCAAAGCGCGTCAAGGATGTCACGAAGACTTGCGGTTCGTGGCTTCTCTCAGCGAGTTTATCTCTAGGTCTGCTGGCGCCCTGCTGTTTTCAAAATATTGAAAAGGCAGGTCAATGAAATGGACTCGAGCGGAGGCTGCGCTGCTGAACTTGAAGAGATACTGTCCTCCACTCAACACTTGTCGCACCTAAGCCACAAGAGAAGTTGCTGCTGTATATAGCGGCAACCAATCAAGTGGTTAGTGATGCGTTAGTAGCGGAGAGGAGGCGGATGATGAGCCAGCGACCACGGCGGATGCATCCGGCGACAAGCGAGGACTTCACCGACAAGATGTGGTCCCGACAAAGATGGATCTCTTGCGGTAGCGTGAGGAGATCTGAAGAGAATGGTGCAGCGCCCAGTTTACTTTGTCGGTTCCCTTCTGCGGGGGCTAGGTCAAGGTACTACGCTGTGCAGAAATTGCTTTCGGCCTTCTCATGGCCTCGAAAGCTTCGCCATTACTTCAAGCACATGAGATCATAGTTGTCACTCGTTTTCGCTGAAGAGGATCTGCAAAATCCGAAGCAACAGGCGGGATTGTCGAGTGGGCCTTTGGAACTATCAAGCTTTGGCCTCAAGTTTGAGAGCACTTCAACTATCCAAAGCGAGCATTGGCAGAATTCATAGCAGAATGGGCGCTAACACCACATGAAGAAATTCGAAGCGAGCATCCCGTCAAGGAAGCAAGCAAGAGTGGCTGATGTACTTTGATGGTGCCTTCTCGCTGCAAAGCGCCCGGTCTTGGCGTGCTACTTATTGCGCCACGGAGAGCACCTCAAATCGTAGTCGGATGCACTTTCCCAAGGAGCAAGCAACAAACAATAGCCCAGAGTATGAAGGTTTGACTGCCGGTCTCAGGATCGCAGCAGACCTTGGGATCAAAAAGCTCATTGTCAGGGGTTACTCGCAGCTTGTCGTCCGCCAAGTGAACAAGAATTATCAGAGTCCGTTGATGGAAGCTTACGTTGATGAAGTGAGAAAGCTAGAAGAGCACTTTGAAGGACTACAAATGGAACATGTTCCAAGAGCTCAAAACGACATTGCCGATGGCCTATCGAAGTGCGCCGCACTTAAGTTACCTGTGGAACAAGGGATCTTTGTGCTCAAACTGACTCAACCGTCTGTAATGCCATAACTGGACAGAGCAAGAAGAGGAAGTTGATTTCTGGTGACTATTTTTCGGCATTGCACCCCGAAGCCGCCGCCAAGAAGGTCCCCAAGATCAACACCAAGGGTGCTGAGGAGCAGTCTGCTCCGGCAAGCCCTAGGGTTTGTTTCGTTGAAGCAGACGCTCCCGACAAGTTTTGCCCGGCAAGCTTGCGGGAGCGTCAAGCTCGGCTGAGCCGCGAGTTCTCGCCGTAGAAGAGGATGTTCCCGCAGCAGCAGATGTGCCTTTAGTCCTTGTTTTCGAGCCGCAAGCTCCAGCATGGGCACAACAGATTGTCCGTTTCCTTGACAGAGAACTTCGAAGAGCAAGAAGAAGCGGAAAGAGTAGCCCGGCGATCAAGTATGTACCGGTTTGTCGACAACACACTGCATGCGAAGAAGACTCAACGGTGTGAAATTGAAGTGTATACACCAGGAAGACGGAACAAAACTGTTGGCAGAGATACATGGAGGCATATGTGGTCACCACATTGGCGCAAAACACTGCCGGCAAAGCATTCGGCAAGGTTCCTTCGGCCAACAGCCCTCCGGGATGCAACTGCACAAGAAACCAAGTGTGAAGCGTGCGGTTCCATTCCAGCAGATACACCAGCCAGCTCAAGCTCTCGGGCGATCCCTTTATCCTGGCCATTTTTGATGCAGGGGCTCGACATCCTCGGCCCCTTTCCCCAAGCTGTCGAGGGCTTTGAGTACTTGTACGTTGCAATCGACAAGTTCACAAAGTGGCCAGAAGTGGAAGTAGTGAGGAAGGTGACAGCCACGATCGGCGATCAAGTTCTTGGTCGATTGTTTGCCGCCGGGATCCCTAACAGGATCATCACCAACAACAAAGACGCAATTCACGAGCCGCACCTTCATGCGATTACATCCAAGATCTTGGCGCCAAGGTCCGCTTAACCATTGCTCATCCAGAAGCAGCGTTCAAGCGGAGAGGAAAATGCTGAAGTCTGCGCGGGCTCAAGACCAGGACTTTTGACAAGCTGCGCAAGTGCGGAAAGAACTGGATTGAGGTGCTGCCGGTGGTTCTTTAATCGATCGGGGCGACGCCGTCGAGCCAGCGGCGGACACCTTCGCTCTAGTCTATGGAGCAGAGGCAGTTCTCCCCACAGAACTTGTATACGGGTCACCTCGAGTGCTTGCTTATGATGAGCTTGAGCAAGAGCAGCTGCGACAAGATGACGTGCTGCTCCTTGAGGAAGACCATCTTTAGGCCGCTGTACGAGCTGCTCGATACCAGCAAGCTTTGCGCCACTACCATAGCCACAAAGTTAATGCCAGAAGTCTCGAGGAAGGCGACCTTGTTCTTCGGCGCGTTCAGTCCGCCAAGAATTCCAACAAGTTGACGCCGAAGTGGGAAGGCCCTTACCGGGTGAAACGAGTCAATAGGCCTGGCGCTATCCGCCTTGAGACCGAAGATGGCATTCCGGTGAGCAACTCCTGGAACATTGAGCATCTTCGTAAATTTTACCCGTAAGGCGCGGTTGCCGGAACCTGTTCCGGCAACCACCTTTTGTACAAGTCTTGCCAATGTTGCACGTAATCCTTTGTACAAAGCCGGGCGCAGACCCCGTGCATAAGTAAAGCTCATGTGCTCCGCACATCTAGTCAATTTCATGCTTTCTATTTTTTGCACGTGTTATCTGAAACTTTGTGCAGCGCCTACCCCCGGTAAGCAATAACGAGCCATAAGGCTCCATATCTTTATTTTCTCTTCTTTCTTTTTCTCAAAGAAAGGAAGGTTCCCTCGCCCACAAGTTTGCCGGGGGGAAAGGAGAAGATAATGGTGTGGACCAGGCGTCATTAAAGAAAGTTTCGCCTTACCGGGAAGCAAACGACAGAAAAGCTAAGTTGCCAAAGTTTGAGCAATCAGATTTTTTTAAAAAATTTAAGTTATCTTCCTCGAACGACCGTGCTTTGTATGGAAAACCTGTGCGCGGAGGAACCAACTCGTAACTAGTTGCACCCTTACTTTGTTTCGAGTCCGCTCAACAACTTAAGTGAGCTGCGACTAGTTGCGACAAGGTTTCTTGTCGGTAGCGGCACCGCTAGTAGGCTGCTGACGTCCCGCACTCAGCGCTTCATGACTAAAGGCGCTGCCGGCAAGTTCCCTAAAAGCGTAGGGCAAAAACATACAAAGGAAGGAATCAAGTAAAGGAAATAACATGGCAATCGCTACCCAAAATAGAGTTATATTACAAGATAGCTTGTCGCAGCTCTAACAGATTGTTCTCATAACATGACCAGCAGTGACAAGAAAAGGAGAAAACGGGTGGCCTAATCTACGCGATCGCCCTCAACCCTCTTGATCCCGCTCACCTTGTCCACAATGGGTGCGAAAAGGGTCTTGAGCGCTTCCAGATCAGCATCCGGCGGCAAGGTCCTGAGGACGTTGGTGAGGTTGAGCCCTGGGTTGCGGAAGGCCACCTTCACAAACACCTTTTGAAGAGCTCCCGTGCAGATCTTGCGTGACTCGTCGGCCAGCTGCTTTGGGATCTTCTCCCGGAGTCGCTGGAGGGCCGTCGCCATGCCTTTGAAGAACAAGGTGAGCTTGACGCTGGGTTTGAGGTTCTCATCGGAGGGATACTCGAGATCCTCCATCCCCAGCTGCGCCAGCTCCCTGTCAATGGCTGCGGCAACATCCACGAGACCCTCTGTCTAGTGCTCCACATTCTCCCTAAAAGTGTCCTGGGCGACAGCGGCCCTCGCCAACAGCGCCTCGTCGGCCTTGATCTTCTCTTTCAAGGCCACCTCCTGCTCCCTGGCGCCGCCCAGCGTCTTGGTCAAAGTAGTCAGCTTCAACTCAAGATCTGCGTTGGAGTCCTTGGCGGCGCTAAGCTCCTTTCTCCTCTCGGCGAGAGCGACCACCTGCTTCGCCAAAGCTGTGGCGTCCTTCTCGCTTCGGCTTGCAAGCGCAACAAGCTCTTCGCCGCTCGCCTTGAGATCGACCTCCAGCTGCGCCACCTTCGTCTCCAGCTCCTTCTTGGCGGCCTCGGCAGCTGCGGCGGCATCTCTGCTTCCTTGAGAGCCCGGAGGAGTCACAGACTAGGGGTGTCAGGATAGCGGACTATCGATATCCGCGGACTCCCGGCTGCGAAGATAGAAGATTGAAGACTCCGGCTCATGTGCGGAAGGTACTTTACTTGGCGTGGAAGGCAAGCTTGGCAATCTGGATATGTAGATCTCCTACCATTGTAACCGACTCTGTGTAACCCTAGCCTCTCCGGTGTCTATATAAACCGGAGGGCTTTAATCCGTAGGACAGAACATTACATCTCAACAATCATACCATAGGCTAGCTTCTAGGGTTTAGCCTCATTGATCTCGCGGTAGATCTACTCTTGTACTACCCATACCATCAATATTAATCAAGCGGGGCGTAGGGTATTACCTCCATCGAGAGGGCCTGAACACAGGTAAAAACCTTGTGTCCCTCGTCTCCTGTTACCATCCGCCTAGGCGCTTGCGATTCGGGACCCCTACCGAGATCCGCGGTTTGACACGACATTGGTGCTTTCATTGAGAGTTCCTCGTAGCGTCACCGATAGGCCGATGGCATCTTCAACCTTCAATGCTGTCGGTGAGACTTTTCTCCCGAGCGGATCTTACGTGTCGGCGGCTTTGCTGCGGGCAACTCTCTTGGCCATCTGGAGCAGATCAGCTTCGCCCCTGGCGTCGAGTCGGTCGGAAGCCTAAACTTCACGGCCGATGACCGCGGAGACTTGATCTTGACGGACTCGAGCCCACAGCCAAGCAGCGCCCGCCTTTGTGGCGATGGGCATGATCTGGCTCTACCGCCGGACGGTGCTTTGGAGGCCTTTTCGAATCCGCTCGGCTATTGGCGGGAGCCGATTGCCATGACAAGGGCGGTGGATGAAGCGCGCCACAGGGGCTTCAACATCTCTGGCGATGGGCGAATACCAATCTTGTCCCTGCGAAACTTCGTGATCGGCGGCGGACTCCTCGCCGGACTCCGGCCTCCGCGCCCTGCCAATCAAGCCAGATTAGGCGCGGTTATGGAATTCACCGCGCGGACATCTTTCAACACTTTCGCCTTTTGGCGATATCCTGAATTCCTGAAGCATCTCTACGCTCTCGGGAGAATCCTGGCGGACTATGGCGGGGCGGTTGGAGTACAGACGATGAAGAAATTGAGCCCACCACCACCCACTTTGTAGCCAGCGTCGAAGATTTAACCGACATGCTGACTACGACTCCGAGGACATCGGCGCTATGGGCGATGATGCGGAGGCGATCGAGACCAGCGCCCACGGGGCCTTTGGAAGGCCACCTCGTCGTCACGGCGTCTACATAGTGGATACCCCAAAAGAAGGGGATGGCGAGAAAGCAGCGGAGGAAGATTCTCTAAAGAAGCAACCCAAACGCCGGCGACAGCGGCGCCGCTCTAAATCCCGCCACAACAAGAATGAAGAATCCGGCACGGGAGTTAATAACACCCCGGAAAGTGCCGAAGACAAACCCCTCTAGCAAGACTCAACAAAGGAGGATATAAAAGCAAGCCCTCACGAAAGGGCGGCAGAAGAAAAGGTTGAGGATCACAACTATGTACCTCCCTCCGAAGACGAAACAAGCCCCAATGACGATGAACTCGAGGAGCCCATCGAACAAGATCTTTGCAACGCTTGAGCTCATCGCTTCTGACAAGAAGCACGAAGAAGGAAAAAGCAGGCTCAACACAGCGGAAGGCGCGCTCCGGATAAGATGGAGAAAAGTGCTCAAAACCCTTGGACAAACACGGCAACAGCCACCAATCGAAGAGCTACGGCATAAGCTGCTTCGAGTTGACGAAGAGGCCATAAAGCCCCCACCGTCAAATGGCCCAGCCAGTCCATCTGGACCCAAAGGAAAGTCCCAATAAGCAAAGGAACACGTCAAGTGTCCGGCGATAGCGGCACGCGATACAAATGCAGAGGGCACCGCCGCCCACTATGCTTCACAGACGAGTCTTTGGAACATGAATTCCCAGCGGGGTTTAAACCCATAAACATAGAAGCCTACGATGGAACAACAGACCACAGAGTGCGGATAGAAGACTATATCTGCATATACATATGGCGGAGGAGATGATCTCCATGCCATAAATATCTACCCCTCAAGCTCAAAGGGCCAGCCCGTCATTGGCTCAAAAGCCTCCCAGAAAACAGTGTTGGAAGTTGGGAAGAGCTCGAGGAAGCGTTTAGAGCAAACTTTCAAGGGACTTATGTCCGACCTCCGGATCTGAGATGACCTAAGTCACATAACTCAACAGCCGGAGAGTCGTAGCGGAAATTCTGGAATAGGTTCCTCACCAAAAGAACCAAATAGTCATTGTCCAGGACGCGAAGCCTTAGCAGCTTTTAAGCTGGCGTCCAAGACGAATGGCTCGCCCGGACACCTCGGTCGAAGAAACCGAGGACAATGACCGCATTAACAAGCCTCATGACCGCTTTTGCGCGAGGAGAGGACAGCTGGTTGGCAAGAAGCAGCACCAGCGACCCAAGTACATCCGAGATAAGAGATGGAAGCGGAAAATCACGGTAGCGAAAAAACGGCGCGGAATAAAGAAAAGCCCAAAAAACACGGCGATCGACACGGATTCAAAAGCTCACGGCGAACAATAAAGCTCAACCCATCAAGGACGACAATGACAGTGTCTAACCTACACAAAATTCGGGTCGGTTGTCAAATCGGCAGTACCCGGAAGGCACGCAAATCACACCCACGAGGATTGTTGGGTTTCAAACAGTCCGACCGACTAAACACGAGCATAAGTGGCTCGGCGCGTCAGCGAAGAAGATAAACCCGCCAGCGAGGGCACGGAAAACAAAAGACTTTCCCACAAGGGGTCAAAGCGATAAACTCACTTCATGTGAGGACACGAAAAACAGTCGCGGCACTTTCTAAAAAGAGCCGCGCGGTCGGCCCCGCAAACCATAGAGATTGGATATTAAAACCAATCACTTTACGACCACGGGATTATTTGAGCGATGTTGAACCATGAGACGGACTCACGATATTGAATCCGATAATAGGCGGACTACAATTCACAAGCGTCCTAATGGGCGGAGGCGATGACTTAAACCTGCTATATTCAAACACAATCCGTCGGATGGGGATAGACCCTACCAAAATTCGACACAGCCGCACTTCCTTCAAAGGAGTTACGCCAGCCCTTACGCCAAGTGCACAGGCTCGATATTACTCGAAGTCGTGTTGGGATCACCGAACAATTTTCGACGAGAAAAGTTAATTTTCCATATCGTCCCATTTAAAGTGAACATCAAGCACTATTGGGGACGAAAGGCTTTTAATCGCTTCAGCGCCACACCGCATTACGCGTCTCTTACACTTAAGATGCCGGTCCACATGGCACCATTTTAGTCGAGGTCATAAAGACCCGGATTGGATAGGCGAATCCGGACTCGGCGAGGCTAGGGCTCCCTAGCCGCATACCCTTTCATAAGGGCTGCCAAGACAACTAACCACGGTTTCATATAAACCTAGCTCTAATTATTTGCATTTCCTATTTTGCATTATTTTACATACGAACTGTTTCTAAAACTAAAATGTTCCTCTTTTTCTCTGAGATGAACAAGCGTGCGTACCGTCGAGATAATAGCTGCGCGGAACACGGCGCAGACATGCGGTGAGGGACCCGTTGCAAGGATTCTTTCAGATTAAGACCCTCGTAGACCCTTTTATTCTGTCTCTTGTTGTTAATCTCCTTGGCTTCCTCCTATAGCCAAAGCGGGCCGGCAGCTTTGGCATTGGCGCGTTGGAAGACAATGCCCGTACCTGGACACAAAGGGTTTAGGGCATAATTCTGCCCGTTATCATAAAGTCCGAACACCTTCCGGGAGTGTTGGCGTCTCAAGTTGGGCATTATATGCATCAACTCCGAATCATGTCTTTGGTCGAGATGTTGGGTTTGCGGCTCACGTGTTTCGCTGCCTTCGTTCGTATCACCCGGCTAACGCGGCACCGGAGAACTCTGCGATTGTGCCCGATTAATTTGGGCGGCGCCTCGATGAAAAGCGGCGGCTGTCATGATATAGCGAGAGTCTGGTCGACCACTTGATCGACCACCGGAATGTTTAGAATTCCCCGCTTTTACGAAGGGCCGCTTCCAGGTCAGACACATATGCACCCTGAATCCGGAGATGTGCGGTGTCATTAGGGGCTATATCGTAGCCCCACCCTCGGGCTCCATTGGTTAAGTGAAAGAGATAAAGCACTATAGTCCGGATTGCCTCGTTAAGCTCGCTACCACCTCCTTATAACAGGACCGAGGCGTCGGATTAAAGTGTGAAAAAGCGCTATTTTGCGAACACCCCAGCACCTTGTGCAAGGGGTTGAAGTCAAGAACTACATCTTTCGGGTTATACACAAGTATCATAAGCGACCGCTACGGAGAAGTTTTACTACTCGGAAGCACAAGTATAAAAAGCATTCATACTATAATCAGCGATATACAAGTTAATGCGTTCAATTGAGCGTTATATTCTTTGAAACTCTGCGACTCTATTATCTGGCGCGCGCATAACTTCCCGAAATAATGCTCGGCGAAGCTGGTTCCCATCGAACCTGGGCAACGGCGGTGGCATCCATCTCCGGACACTGCGGCTTTACGGGCGAGCCATCCGCGCGCCCTCGATGCAAGCCGACCGCTTCATCTCCTTGATATGCGGCACCGCCCCAAGAACTGCTGTAGTAGGCGAAATAGCTCGTCGCCTTGGACCTCTCTGGCCACATAGGCCACGATGTCGATCATAGCCAGCCGGACAGTCTATTCAGTTCGGCCCATTCGCCAACCTGTCCGACAGAGGAAGAGGGCGTCCGGACGGTGGAATTGAGTCAATATAACTCTTCCACCTCGTGATCCCCGGCTCGGAAGTGCTTATGGCGTCGGCCGCACTCGTAACCAAGTCCATATAAGGATCCTCCGAACTCCCTTTGCCGCTCAAATTTAACGTGCTTGGCATCCATAAACGGCGGCGCGCAAGAAATGGCTTGCCGGCCGTGATTTCTCGGCTTGGCGCAGCTCCTCCTTCATAGCCCGCATTGCGAGCGGGCATCCTTGGCCGGCGGTGGCCTTCTTGAGTCTTCCCGCTCCGATAAGCGCTCCTTTTCAAGAGCCTCGCTACGGTCGCTAGCATCCTTTAAATTCTTGGCCAATTCGGCCACCTCCGCCCTGCTTAGGCAGTGCGCAGCCTTTTCGGCCTTCAACTCCTCGGTCGCCCTCGCGGCAGCCGCATCACTCCTTCAGGCTTGTTCCTTAGCTTGTGCAAGCTCGGCCCTAATTCTCTCCATAGCAGCAGCACTGTCTGCATAAACAGCATATAACTTATCAGAGGAGGGCTTTAACCCACTCAATAAAGCGGCTACGGAGAATTTATTTACCTTGCGGACGGGTCAAGTCGCTGATTGACAAGTGCGATGTCAACATCGCCATGTCCATTTGCCGACTTCGATTAAGCAAAGCGATCGATCGGTGGCCCCGGACTATCCGCCACAATGCGAAGCGGCGGTATTCATTACAGAGACATCTAGATTTTCGATCCTCGATGCGCTGTCGTCTTCGACAACCTACGAGTCTCGAGAACTACTATCTATCTGGCGCATTTTTCATATGCACTGGCTGTTAAAAAACAAAAGTGCGCCATTTTCGCATACCTCAAATCCGCCCAGCAAGCTCATGGCGGCCTCACGCAATCCGCTTTCAGCGGACGAAATCCTTCCAATCACCATACGCATTAATGCACGGTGATCTTCTGAAATGGACGCCCTCTCAAGCAAACTCTTCAGTTCTCCTGGCCGGACTCTGGTGGGTGTTGAACTCCTTGGCCCCTCCGGACTCAGGGACGCCCTCCGTGACGACACTTCGGGCTCACCTGCCTCATCTGGCGGCGTGGCAGATGGAGGCGTATCGCTCTCCATCATCTCCGGAAGAAGATCCCCCGAGAACGAACTCATCCGAGACGGCTGCAGATCCGAACTGCAATATAATTCGGTTACCTACAGAAGCATAAACGAAGGTACTTCCTTATTAAAACTTTCTCTTTCATACTCACGGCTCGTTGGAGGGCTGGTCCTTGGGCGATGATTGCGCGTCCGAATTCTCTTGGATGCGGACCCCAGTGGGATTTCTTCCCAGCTTAGGGGCTGGGACCTCCGGATCTTGAGGCGGTCCTCTTCTCCTTCGAAGGAGGATCCTGGTTCCCTCCTCTTGATCGCCCCTGGACGAAGTATTAGCTCCTTTATCTCCCCGTCGCCCCCCTCTATAGGCGCAACCTCCAACATTCGACCAGCCACGGGCTCTAGTGCGGTCTCTGGGAGGGGGGCCGGACACCTTATCAGCCTTGATCGCCCCACCCATTCCTATAGAGAATAAAAAAGGGGTCAGGAGATGATCTGTTGAAAGGCATACAGATAGAACGTCCGAGCTTTGAGCTACTTACCTGAGTATCCGGGCGATCGCGGCGTAAGCCTGCGTCCTCGGCGAATCCGGACCACGCCACTGCGGTCGAAGAACAACTTGTACATCTCCATGGGTGTTGCCCCCATAAAATCTTTGGAGAATCTGAGGTCCCTCGGATTGTACTCCCATAGCGGAGAGGGCGGCGTTTGCGAGGTTGGAGGTGCGACTAGCATGACTTGCATCACCTTGACCAGGCCGATCTCCCTTGTTTGGAGGTCTCGAATCCGGCCCTGCGGTGCGGGCACGTCCTCGGACGGACCCAGTTGAGCCCTTGGTTGACCCACGACATCGATTCTTGTGGAGGTCCCGGGCGAAGGAGGAGGCGGCGGCTTCTTGCCCCTTGGGCGGTGATGTAGAACCACTCCTGCTGCCACAATCCCTGTTCCTCTTGGAAGGAACCTTGAGCCACGGGGCATCGACCTTCTTGCTTATAGTCGCCCGCCACACTCTGCTGGCGCCCCGATCATCTTGGCTCCACCTTGAGCGTTTTTCAGCCACAGGCGAAGTGGGGATGGCGGAGGAAGGCCATGAGCGATGATGAATGCAGAGATATGGAGGATGGACTCGAGCCAAGTCGTGCAAGTCCAGCCCGTGGAAGAATAGGAGCCCCCTCACGAAAGGATCCGTGAAGCCCAGTCCCAGCGGAGGTGAGATCACAGCAGCGTATTTGCGGGCTCGGGTGGCACGGCCTGCCGAGGGCAGGCAACCTGTCTGAAACCGTGGGCCAGGTAGTTGGCCTCACGCAACTTCAATATGTCCTCCTCCGTGGCGGAGGGCACCCACCGACCTGGAGGTCGGGCGGACATTGCTGTAGATCCAGGCGCTCGAGTCAAGCTCTTGGTGTTGGGCGGGAGCGGAGGAAAGATTCGATCACGAGGTTGAAAGACAAGGACAGGCCTTGGTCCTCTTATAAAGGGAAATAATACCAAGGGCCGTCTCGTGACCGTTTGAGATTCCCTTCGATAGAGGCGTGGCGGCAGGAGCGGTTGGGTTACCCGCAGCGTATTGATGAGGATCCTAGAATAAAAGGGAACACGATCTCTGCTTCAACAGGACGTGCCAAGGAAACCGCTTCACTAAACGTGCTGAGCCGGCATAATAAAAACGATTCAAACGAGGGCTTGGCTGCGGTGTGATGTCACGCTGCGTAATACGTCAGCAGATTGAACTAAGTGTGTATTTTATTCTCTCTACGTTGGAATGTGGAAATTATTTTGCAGAGCCGGGCACTCTGCTGGTGTTCATTATCTTCTCCGGATTATTCAAGGGAGGAACCCGCCTTGCAATGCCGAACATTATGCACGCCGGACTTATCTCCATTGAAGACTGGTTCAGGGGCTACTGAGGGAGTCCTGGACTAGGGGGTGTCCGGATAGCCGGACTATCGATATCCGCCGGACTCCCAGACTGCGAAGATAGAAGATTGAAGACTCCGGCTCGTGTCCGGAAGGTACTTTACTTGGCGTGGAAGGCAAGCTTGGCAATACGGATATGTAGATCTCCTACCATTGTAACCGACTCTGTGTAACCCTAGCCTCTCCGGTGTCTATATAAACCGGAGGGCTTTAGTCCGTAGGACAGAACATTACATCTCAACAATCATACCATAGGCTAGCTTCTAGGGTTTAGCCTCATTGATCTCGCGGTAGATCTACTCTTGTACTATCCATACCATCAATATTAATCAAGCAGGACGTAGGGTATTACCTCCATCGAAAGGGCCTGAACCTGGGTAAAAACCTTGTGTCCCTCGTCTCCTGTTACCATCCGCCTAGACGCACAGTTCGGGACCCCCTACCCGAGATCCGCCGGTTTTGACACCGACACCCGCCGAATGTTTGCTCGCGCGCAGCAAGCTCCTCCTCGTGGCTATCAAGGTTGACCTTCCACTGCGCCAACTCGCCCTCCCGCGCAGATAGCTTCTCGGCGGCAAGCCGCTGTTGCTCTTCAACTTCAGCCTTCTCGAGGAAGAAGGCTTTCCGCTCCTCAGCGAGTTGTTCCCGCTCGTCTGCCAGGGACCGGAGAGCTTCCTGGTTAAGACCCGGGAGCTCCTCCGTGCGCTTCTCGATGTCCACTCCCGCCTTCGTGGCAAGCGCTTCTCGGGATTCCAGCTTGGCCTGTCGAGCGCGATAGAGCGACACCAGCTTCCGTAGCAGCCGCTCCTCCTCAGACTCGTCGCTGCTACTGCTCGGCGCATCAACCAGCGTCAGCCCAGTGGAGGCGAGCACCTCTCCATCCAAGATTTCTCCTTCGACCGGCGCCCTGGAGCTTGACGCCCAGGGGAGCTTGATGAAGACGCCATCGCCGGCCTTCAAATAGGCGCCGGGCTAGGGCTCTTCGGAGCCTGACGAAGCAGCGGCGGAGGGATCGGCGGTCGGTGTAGCGCCTGGCGCTCCTGCGGCCTCGGGGCCGTCAGTGCGATCGCCGGACCCCTCGCCAGCTTTTGCGGCGGCAGCTTTGGCGGCCTCTTCGCCGGCGGGATCATCAGCGATGGCTGCTTCTTCAGTGGCAGTGGCGTCGTCGGTATTGCCGCGCGCGTTCTCCTCGCCGGCGACCTCGGTCTCCATCGGCTCCGTGGCATATGGATCTGACGACCAGAAAAGGGAGAAAAGTGAAGCAAATATCCAAAAAGAAAATCAGAAGAAGAAGAACCCAAGGGAAGTTTTTCAAGCAACAGGATTACCTGTAATAGGTTCTACAGTCGTAGTCTCCACCGTCGGGGGGTCGCTGGTGCTGTCCCTAGCCGGAGAGCTCTCCCTTGCCGGAGACTTCTCCCTTACCGGAAAATTCTCCCTTGCCGGAGAACGCTCCCTTGCCGGGGAACCCTCCCTTGGCGGTGTAGTCGAAGTAGATGGCATGTTGGGGCCGGTTTCCGGGCGCTCCTGGTGAGGCTGCTCTGCTCCTACACAAACCAATAGTCAGATGTCAGCAAAAAAAAAGAGCACCCATGCACGCCTAACAGCAGGAAGTAAACCATATACTTACGCTGGGGGCTGCGCTGGGGGCTGCTTTGTGGAATAGTTGCCGGGTCCGCAAGGTGGTCTCGGACACACCCCCTGCTGTTGCGGTGGGTTCATCCTCGATGACAATCACCGGGACCTTGGCTCTCTTCGCCGCTCTCTGGGCCAGAGTCCTGAAAAGGAATGGGTCCGGAGTAAAGCAAATCAGATACAAGACAAAATAGCAAGAACTGAAGAACTACAAGTACATCAAAGAATCTTACTCTTCTTCTTCCTCGTCGGAGCTGAGCGCGGAGAGGTCGAAGTCCGGCCCACCTTCGGCGCAACGAGGCAGAGGAGTAGGTTCCCTTAGCCGCTTGGCGGGGCGATTCTTGATGGTTTGAGGCGGCCCAGCTCACGCCGCCCGCGCGTGAGAAGCGGCAGAGCGAAGCGGTGGTCGGGAGGACCCGCCCCGATGCCGCAGCGGCGTGAGGTGCTCCCGCGGCAACAGTGCTTGCCATGGTAGAGCGTGTCGCGCGGCGCGGCGGCTGTTGACTCGTCTGCCGCACCGCTACGTCCCCGGCCTTGTGGAGACACCTTCTTGGTGGAGCTGGGGGCTCTGCTTGCGGCGAGCTGTCTGAAGATGAGGAGGAAGAGGAGTTGGTCTTCAACGAGCCGCTCGCACCCTCGGCGGGATCGCTCAACTCGACTTCAGGCCCGGCAAGCTCTCCCTCGCCGGCAAGCCCCTCTCGCTCGGCAAGGATTGCCGCCTCTGCTGCCTCTGCCTCCTCCACGGTGAATCCAAACTCGCCCGCGGCAGCGGCTGCCGCCACCTCTTCCAGCCTAGTGGCGATGCGCTGCATCTCTGCATCGGTGGTGTCGCGAGTAAGGCTTTTCTGTTCATCGGAGCGGACCGGCACTTCTACCAAGCCGTCAAAGAACTCTTGCACGACGTCGTCTGCAGGCTCTTGCCAAGTTGGGACAATTCCATGCGAATCACACAGCGGCATAATTGCACGGATGCGGTCGAGCAAGGAGTTGTTGCATAGCGGAACAACACCCTTCGGCAACCTGAACACTTCGGGATGTCGAGGGTCGTTGTCGGTGTCAAAACCGGCGGATCTCGGGTAGGGGGTCCCGAACTGTGCGTCTAGGCGGATGGTAACAAGAGACGAGGGACACAATGTTTTTACCCAGGTTCGGGCCCTCTCGATGGAGGTAAAACCCACGCCCTGCTTGATTAATATTGATGATATGGGTAGTACAAGAGTAGATCTACCACGAGATCAAGGAGGCTAAACCCTAGAAGCTAGCCTATGGTATGATTGTTGAGATGTATGTTGTGTCCTACGGACTAAGGCCCTCCGGTTTATATAGACACCGGAGAGGCTAGGGTTACACAGAGTCGGTTACAATGGTAGGAGATCTACGTATCCGTATTGCCAAGCTTGCCTTCCACGCCAAGGAAAGTACCTTCCGGACACGAGCCGGAGTCTTCAATCTTCTATCTTCGTAGTCTGGGAGTCCGGCGGATATTGATAGTCCGGCTGTCCGGACACCCCCTAGTCCAGACTCCTCGGTAGCCCTGAACCAGTCTTCAATGACGATAAGTCCGGCGTGCATAATGTTCGGCATTGCAAGGCGGGTTCCTCCCTTGAATAATCCGGAGAAGATAATGAACACCAGGATAATGTCCGGCTCTGCAAAATAAATTCTACATTCCAATGTAGAGAGAATAAAATACACTTGGCTCAATCTGCTGACGTATTTATGCGGCGTGACATCACACCACAGCCAAGTCTTCGTTTTCGAGTTGTTTTTATTATTCCGCCTCAGCACGTTTAGCGAACCGGTTTCCTTGGCACGTCCTGTCGAAGCAGAGATCGTGTTCCCTTTTATTCCGGGATCCTCATCAATACGTCCGTGTGTAACCCAACCGTTCCCGTCGCCACGCCTCCTCTATCGAAGGGGAATCCCAAACGGTCACGGAGACAGCCCTTGGTATTTCTTCCCCCTTTATAAGAGGACCAAGGCCTATCCTTGTCTTTTAGCCTCGCATCGAATCTTCCCCCGGCTTCCCAGTTCCAACACCTAAAGCTTCAGATTCGAGCGCTTCGGATCCACAACAATGTCCGGCTCCGACCTCCACGGCCGGTGGATGCCCTCCTCCATCACGGAGGAGGATATTTTGAAGTTGCGTGACGTCAAGTACCTGGCCTACGAAGTTTTGCACAGGTTGCCCGCCCCAGGGCAGGCCGTGCCAACCCCCGAGCCCGGCGAATATGTCGTTTTCGCTCCTCACCTCCATCGGGGATTGGGCTTCCCGACGGATCCTTTCGTGAGGGGACTCCTATTCTACTACGGGCTGGACTTCCACGACTTGGCTCCGGAGTCCATCCTCCATATCTCCGCATTTATCATTGTCTGCGAGGCCTTCCTCCGCGTCATCCCCACTTCGGCATGTGGCTGAAAACATTCAAGGTGGAGCCGAAGATGATCGGGGGGCGTCAAGCGGAGTGCGGCGGGGCAACCATAAGCAAGAAGGCCGATGCCCCATGGCTCGAAGGTTCCTTCCAAGAGGAAAAGGGATTGTGGCAGCAGGAGTGGTTCTACATCACCGTTCCTAGGGGCAGCAAGCAAAAGCCGCCGCCCTCTTTCCGCCCGTGACCTCCACGGCAGCTGATGTCGTGGGTCAACCAAGGGCTCAACTGGGGGCTGTCCAAGGACATGCCCGCACTACAGGGCCGGATTCGAGACCTCCAAACAAGGGAGATTGACCTGGTCAAGGTGATGCAGGTCATGCTAACTAGGCACCTCCTACCCTGCAAACGTCGTCCTCTCCGTTTATGGGAGTTCAATCCGGAGGGACCTCGTATCCTCCAGCATTTCATGGGTGCGATACCCTCGGAGATGTACGAGCTGTTCTTTGGACCGCAGGTGGCGTGTCCGGATTTGGCCGAGGATGCGGGACTAAGCCGCGACCGCCCGGATACTCAGGTAAATAGCTCAAAGCCCGGACATTCTATTTGTGTGCCTTTCAAAAGATCGTCTCCTGACCCTTATTCTTTACAGGAATGGGTGGCGCAATCAAGGCTGATAAGGTGTCCGGCCCCCCTCCCAGAGACCGCACTAGAGCCCGTGCTGGTCAGAATGTTGGAGGTTGCGCCCACAGAAGGGGGCGACGGGGAAGATAAATGTCACATCCCTAGCTTTACCTTGGCCTTGTACTAGTTTGGTTGTTGCATCATGTTTAAATTCAAATGAAATTTGAATTGGGGAATTTTCAAAGCCTCAGATTCCTTTTAAAAATGATCAAGATAAAATCGCTTCAAATAAGTCCAAGAAAATGTTCCTGTTATCCTCTGGAAATATTGGCAAGGGGTAAAATCCAAACCAATATTTTTGGTGTCTCATAAACATTTATTTTGGGCATTTGAATTAAATCAATAACTAGCGATGGGACCCGCGCATTTGCGCGGCTAGATTTGTACATTTTTTATAACGCATTTAATTTCTCTGGATAATAATTCGTAAACTATCATTCAAAATATAACCAAGATACATGCCTTGTGGATATATAATTGTTCTTTATCAAAATTAAATGTTATTGGTTTACACCAATAGCATTGAGGCTTGTAGCTTACTGTGTCGTTATTTGTTGTTCTTTTCTTTTCATGTCATACTCTTCCGACGGTGTCTATCTTTGCACTAACAAATTTGGACGGATTCTTCGCTAAGTTTAAAACTCAATAAGGAAAGCTTGTGCATCTCGTTAGTTGGTCTATTGATAAAATTACTTTCTCCTGGCTATATATTGATGGTGTTTTTGGTCGATCGCATGACGTGTCCCTAAAACAGTTCCAAGGAAGCTCATCCTGCTAATTTACTTCCCAAAATTTTAATATTATATCTCCAAATGTAATATCATACATGTGACATGTTTTTTTTTTGCATACAACAATTTTCGGAACGTCTTCTTAATTACTACCATCGCAGATTCTTGTTATTGCCATTGTTTTTCCCATTTCACTTGCCCATGCTTAGGAATATATTTTTAGCAAGTAAGTGCTTCTAATTTATTTGGATGGAGGAGTGGATGTATAACCTAATTGCACAACATGGTCAAATTTATTCTGATTTTTAGTTGTTTAAGATACTTTTTTGTAAAATGCTTGAAAATCAATTAAATTTATCTTTTGACTTGATACTTTCAATTTGAATTCCGTTTGAAATAAAGTTTGTTGTATTTTATCTACGTAATGAGTATTGTCCCATCAAAAATAAAGCTCTATGATTCCAGTCGTTAGAAAGTCCTATGTGATTTTGCGGGTGGTTGTATCTGTACTATGTGTGCCTATATTGAATTTGGTGTGTCTAAATAAATTATTATACTTACTACCAATTTTGAAAGAGGTATGTATTACTTATCTACAAAATATATTCTGATTATATCCGATGGCAGGGTGAAAGCTTCGCATTATGGCCGTGTGCATATTTTTCTCTTTCTTTCACTTGCCCGTACCCAGAGATTAATTATTAGCAAGTAAGTGATCTTGGCATATTTGGTTTGAGTTATGTATGATCGAATTACATGATTTTATATAAATTATATGCCAAAATTTAGCTATTAATACTTTAAGATGAAATCCTAGAGTGAAAATAATTGGGTGAGGCTGGCCTGCTAAAACATGAAATAGAACACTGGAATCAAATGTTGCCACTTATTGCATGGCATCGAATTATCTGTTGAAAATTAATACGTGGAGGACAGAAGGTCAGGGGCTAAATTTCTAGTATAGATAAGATGTCATCATTTAAGATTGTTCTTTGAGAGATGCACTAATGTGTCGTCTTTCACTTGTGAAAACAAAATTCTTCAAATTATATGAACCATGATTTAATCTAATGAGCAGTCGTGTATTACTTAATCATGATGGAAGAAATTGGTGAGTTTGTTTGCTCAATTCTATGGATCATATTTCTAATTGTTTTCAAACGAAACAAATATAACTTATTTTATGATATTTATAATCACATACCCTTGTTTGTCATAGACGTTAAATTTCTGCTCATTTCTGATCTGTAAATCTTTTTCTCTTCAAGTCTAGCGGTTCAGGTTAACTTCCCAGTTATTACATACTTAAATCTTGGTACAGTTCATGTGTACAATTAGCAGAGATGAATTAATTAAAAAAATAACATCACAACATAAATCCAATACCTCCGTTCTAGCTTTTTGGATTTGAAAGCCCTTGGAGCCATAGTTGCTGCTGGACGCCTCATGCGGATGCTTTGGCAAACTCTTCATGTGACTCTCGATCTGCTGTTTGAAACTCTCCTTTGGCGTCCCTGTTTAGCCGCCGTGCCGCTGGATGCTGTTGGAGATGGCCGCAGCAGCCGTTTGCGGTTTGCTGGAGGGAGCCATGCCGAGGTTGAGATCGCCTGGTGCGTGTTTTTTTTATGGTCCCTAGTGCATGCACGCCAATGCGAACCTCGGCTTCGATTCCTTTTTTTTGCTGGAGGCCTGACTGGTTTCGTCGGTTGTATTGGACACCAATACATCTTCTGTTTTTATTTCCTTTTCATGGATTCTTTTTGTTTTTTACAGTGACGTGCATGTATTGGACTACTTTGTGGCTGGACGTGTGGTTTGCTAGGCTTGCTTGGTTCAATAGGACACGAACACATCTTTCTTTCTTTCTTCCCCATCGATTCTGTTTGACTTTCGTGACGTACGTGTTTTCTGTTGTTTTTTAATTGATTATTTTATTAGAAAGGCTTACATGAGTTGAACCAAAGGCATGGCATATACGCATCGTGACAGTGCGATGTGCCAACCTGTATCAATGATATAATATTTATATTTTACGTAATATTTTTAAATCTTGGCCGTTAATTTCTATAATTTACGGCTGAGATAATAAATATATGTGGATGAACGCGATGGCTTGTTTGACTTCTGTAATATATATAATTTACGGCTGAGATAATAAATATATGTGGATAAACGCGATGGCTTGTTTGACTTCTGTAATATATATATAATAGATTATTTGAATTGGATTTATATCTACTATTAAATAAATATAGGTCCAATAATTCTGAAATATTTTGTGGAGCATTGTTTTAATTCTTTTAGCTCCTAAAAATATTGTCAGAAGCAAAATAAATTGAATTGGTTTCAAAACCAAATTCAAAACAAACCTGCAAAATAGAAAACATTAATAAACAGAAAACAGAAGAGAGGGAGAACTTACCTGTAGCTTACCTGGCGCAGCCCACCTAGCGCCCAGCCGGCCCAGCCCACCACCGCTGCCCTCTGTCGTCTTCCTCCTTTGACAGTAGGACAGGGGCGCGTGCTCGCCGCCTGCTGGCCACGCGCAGACCACCTCCTCCCTGCCTGCGTGCTTCCTCGACGCCCTGGCTTTCTCTAGAGACGCCACGCGCGTTCCCGAACCCAACCGCTCACTCCCGTCCTCTTTCCCCTCCTCTGTTTCTCTCCCACGCGACCACCGAGCGTGCCCGTCGCAGCCGCTCGTCGTTGCCATAGCAACAACCACCCCCTCGCCCCTCTGACGAGTCCATGAGCTCCGCCTCGACGTCCTCGACCTCCTCGCTCCGCCACTCGACGCCGGGCGCGCCCCTCCTCCCTCACCGAGTTCGTCCCCGACCGCCGTCGCCAGAGATCCCCCTCGACGCCCCGAGTGCCTCAGGCTCTCCCTGAGCTCGCCGTCCACTCCAAGAAGATCGCCGTGAGCTGCTGCCCATCCTTCCCCTCTCTGTTCTCTTCTCTGTGCACCGTAGCCGTTGCGCCACTTGCGCCGATCGCCGGCCGCCGCCCCGAGCTCGTTTCCGACGAGCTCCGACCTCCCTAGCCGCTGCTGCTTGCTGCGCTAGATGCGGGCGAGTTTCGGCTCCCCGTGGGTGCTCTCCGCCATTCATTTGGGCGCCGGGAGAGCAAACCCGAGCCCCTCCGCCGCACCTATCATCGCCGGCATCGAGCCGCCGGGGAGTTAGCCTCGGTTGACCAGGGGGTTGACCTCCCCTGGGTCCATGACATGCGGGCCCCGCCCGGCTAACTAATTTAGTTTAGGTTTAAACTAAATTAGCTTAACCTAGGTTAATGCTAACTAAACTAGGTTAGTTTAGTTAGTCACTGACCAGTGGACCCCACTGGCCAGGTTTGACCTGGACCGGCCTCGTTGACTGCTGATGTCATAGTGACGCAATGCTGACGCAATATTTATTTTCTGGATTTATTCTTTTACAGGAAAATCCAGAAAATGCCCAAAACTTCTAAAATTCATAGAAATTCAACCGTAGCTCCAAATGAAACAAGTTATATATGAAAAATGATCAGAAAAATACAATCTATCCATCTGCACTGGTTTCATGCATGTTTAAGCAACTTAACCTTGCTGTTCATATCAAAACATGATAATGCACTTTATGAATTCATAGTTTGAGTTTGAATTTCAATCTTTGGTTCAAATAAGCTCAAACCTTTCGGTTCTTAGCTGCATTAGCTCAAATCACAACATATTGCCATGTCATGATCATGCATTATATTGTAGCGTTGCATTGATTGTGTTCTTTCTCAGTTGTCGGTGTTTGTCCCCTCTCGATACACGTGGTTTCGACGACGAGTTCGATGACACCGATGAAGAACTATAATATCTTCAGAAGTGCCAGGCAAGCAAAACCCCCTTGTTCATTCCGATACAATCCCACTCTCTCGCTCCTGCTCTCTTTTACTGCATTAGGACAACAACGATTCAACTGTTACTTGCTGCGGTAGCTGAACCCCTTTATCCTTTGCATGACCTGTCATTCCACAAGAATAGATGAAACCCACTAGCATGAGTAGGAGTTGTTTGAGCCCTGATGTGCCTACTCATTCATGTTTGTTTGTCATGCCTGCTCATCGCTTAGAGTTGAGTCGGTCCGATTCATCGAGGATGAATCGGAGGTGTGTGAACATGTCCCACGTGTGTGAACACGATTTGGTAAAGGTATCGGTGAGAGGCCATGTAGGAGTACATGGTGGGTTGTCTCATTGAAGCCGTCCTTAGGAACTGAGTTCGTGTTTGTGATCCATGATTCAGCTACTACCATGCATTGGGCCCCAAATATGACCCCGCTCGACTTCTTATTCACCCTTGTCCTCTGTCCAGGAGTTGCAAGTAGTTTATGGTGTTTGTAGCCTACTGGAGGCCGTGGACCGCGCTGACCGTAGGGGTGGGCTGTGATGCGGTAGAGTGCGTGGCGGTAAACCGGCGCCTGCTTGGTGTCATGGAACCCTGTTCACATCGTTTGGGGCTGTGAGCGAAACTTCGGCCGGATCTCCTCATGGATGGAACCCAAATAGGCGATAAACCTGGACTAGAGACTTGAGTGTTTAGGTAGGTCGTGGTCTACACCCACGTCGGCTTTCGCTTGAAGTCTGCCGAGCACATGTCGTGGTGCGCACGCTAAGTGGTGGAAACATGTATGAAGAAGTACACCCTGCAGGTTAATATGATCTATTCAAATAGCCGTGTCCATGTAAAGGACTTCTGGGTTGCCTATAACAGTTCATAGACAAGTGAAAGTGGATACTCTAAAATACGCAAGATAAGTGTGAGTGCTATGGATGGCGTTCTCGTAGGGAGACGGAGCGGATCCATAGTGGTGTATTGATATGGTGAATATGTGGACTCGTGTGCGCCACCTCAAAAGAGTTACTTGCAATAGTAGTTCAGGATAGCCACCGAGTCAAAGCTGGCTTGCTGCAGTTAAACCCACCATCCCTTTGTTGATAATGATGCATATGTAGTTAGTTCTGATGTAAGTCTTGCTGGGTACATTTGTACTCACGTTTGCCTATTTTATGTTTTTGCAGAGAGACTTCAGTCTCGCTAGTAGTTCCACGTGGACTTCGACGTTTAGCTTGATACCTCAGCTACGATCTGGTGCCCTCGGCAGGATCTAGTAGATAGTCAGGCTTTCAAGCCTTTTTCATTTATAGATGTCTGTACTCAGACATGTTAAGCTTCCGCTTGTGTTTGATTTGTATGCTCTGATTGTTGGGTCATGAGACCTATGTTTGTAATATCTCGCTCCTCGGAGCCTAATGAATAAATACTTGAGTCGTAGAGTCATGTTGTGATGCCATGTTGTATTTGCACATATCGAGCATATTGTGTGTATGTTATTGAAATGCTTGGTATGTGTGGGATCTGACTATCTAGTTGTTTATCTTTCGTAGCCTCTCTTACCGCGAAATGTCTCCTAGTGTTTCCACCGAGCCATGGTAGCTTGCTACTGCTCCGAAACACTTAGGCTGGCCGGCATGTGTCCTTCTTCGCTCGTGTTCCGCCTTCGGGAAATGTCACGCGATGAATAGCGAGTCTGTTAGCCCGCTACTGCCGGTTCACGGAGTCTGCTAGCCAGTGCTATAGCTTCGATTCACTCGCGATGACCGACACGCTCGATGTTGGGTCATGGATGCCTGTCCTGTAAGTTTGTGCCACTTTGGGTTTACGACTAGCCATGTCAGCCGGGCTCCTTATCATATGGATGCTAGCGACACTATCATATACGCAGTGCCAAAAGGCGCAAACGCTCCCGGGCAAAGGTAAGGCGACACCCGTGGGGATACCATGCGTGAGGCCGCAAAGTGATATGAGGTGTTACAGGCTAGATCGATGTGACATTGAGTCGGGGTCCTGACAGCTTTGGTATCAGAGCCTGACTGCCTGTAGGACTACCAAGCCAAACTGGTCGAAGTTGTGTCTAGAAATGCTTTAGTTATATGTAGGGGAATTGATTGTGGGATGGAACGTAAGGCTCTTTTTACTCCTTATACCTCATGGCCTTCTGATCTGAGTCATCCTCTTCTCTTCTACGGGGATTAAGAACTAGGCCTTCTCATCTATCTATCAGGATGGCATGTTACTAATCCATAGACTTATAGGATTGATAGTTTCAAGCCTCAATTCAGTTTCTACTACTTTTAATATGTTCTCAGTTCAACCAGAACCTTGATGTGATGTTGTTAAGTGACTATGCAAATTCTTGTGAATGTCTCAAATCTCTTTCGAGCATTTACAGCCGTTATGCTGTCCGAGTCATCCCAGGTTTCTAAATAGTCTGATGCATTTGCAAATCCTTTCTTTCCGTTCCCGATGTCCCTTATGGTCAGAATAAGCACACTAACCGGTGCGTTGAGGTAATTTATTGCCTTGACATATATGTTGGAGCTATTATTATGACCCTAGGTGTTTTAGGAAGTCACCTAGTAATTTAGCAATGCTTTTGTATCCCCAAAGGTGATGATTACGCCATTATTCTGAAAGCATCCCGTGATGTTATTAGTTAGTAGGCATTCTATTCTCGGGTTTCAACCGAGATTTCCCTACTTACCTCGTGTTGATAGTGTTGCTAGTTCCTTTAGGATATTAGTAACCTTTGCGATAGTCCTCGAAGTCCGTGGTATATCGTTCTTCCAAATACCATGAACCATTCTTGGCAGGAGTTCCTTTGAACCAAAAGATCACAACCAGAGTGCTCTTGAGGAGTTCTCCATTCTATATTGTGAATCTGTCAGTTCTACCTTCTACATGGGTTATCCGGAAGAAATGTTGAGTTTTGCTCGACATACTAATCTATGCATCCACAACTCAGAAAGTTATATGTTCCTTTGAGTTGTCCCTCTTTAGTCGTATTCCGATCTTCGTCTATCAATTGATAGTCAGGAGTAGTTATGCATTCGTGTTCATCGATGCCACTACTTTTGTGGTCCGTCAAGCCATTCTATTTCGGAATGACTAGGAGAAACAAACTCCTGTACCTCACCCATATCTAGGATTGGGTCAAAGAAGTTGTATTCCGTAGATCAAAATGCCAATCCAGCTTCTGGTCTGTTCTACCTTGAAGTATTACCTTCTTTATGTCAGGATTGTCATGAGAATTGCACCACCTCTTATGAATTTTTGACGCAGTGATACTTCTCGCCATCATTTTCATTTCTCGGTTCCGTGTTGTTGCCACCGGAATGCCGACGGGTGAACTATGATGCGTGAAATCAATACTCCGAGCAACTTGTTGCTTGGTAGTTAATGGACAATACTCTCACTCTTAGCGTGTTGGTTGTTGAACCATCACCCTAATGTTGATCGTGCCACCTAGTCCATTTTCCCTGGTGCACCCTTCGATCAATGAGTTAGGATTTTGTCAAACCCTTGCTCTGTTGATCATGTCGTCTTGCCCTGAAAAGCAAGATTGTTCTCGAGCTTAGTAACATATCGGTGGTTCGTGATTTTCCGAATATCTTCTCGGGAGTATTACCAGGTTGTCAGCTGACCGCTATGTTGAGCTCGTGATCAAGTTGGTTTTTGAAACCACGTTTTCTCCAAGAATCCGTGTTGGATACCCCTGAGTTGGTTGGTTAAGCTAAACAACAACTTGGAGAGTTGGAAGATAAAAGCTTGTACGAATCAGTTCATTCCAAAGGGTTATCCTTGTGCGTGTGTTGAAGAAAGATGATATTCTCATTGGTTGATCCTCGTGGTCAATTGTTGGATCTATTGTCTTACCCGAACCTTTGATTTGAGTATGGGCTATCGTCAAATCAAATCAGAACCAACGATGTTCATAATGTTGTCTTACTCGCGGTTGTCCCTCGAGCATACACCATTACATCTTGTGGGTCTGACCAATGCTATGTCCTTGTTCACATAATTGTGGAATTCCATTTATATGGTCATCCCTATGACTTGTTGTTGAGCCCATTAGCAGCATTTTATCTTCTCCATGCTCATGTTGAACATCCATCTAGTGTTGGAAACTTTTGTAAACATTACCTTCGTGTTCCATTCATGAAGGATATGTTCGATGAAAGAAGTGACTTCCTTTGATTCACGTGCATTTGATGCAAGTTGCCGCCATGAATTCTAGAAAGTTTATTTTTGCCTCCTCCGGAATCATCCCAAGTCAGTCAAGCATATGTGCGAATTATTCTGTGGTCTGGAGACTTGCAACCTTCATTCTATATGTATTCCTAGCACACCAAGCCACTGATTGACTTGTTCAAGGAGAAGAAGTTCCTTCTTAAGAGCATGCCTTATGCAAGGACTTCGATATCCTCGATGATGGTTCCCCACCTGGACTCGCTAGTGTTCTATTATAAGACTACTATGTGGTCATGCTTGTCTTGGACAGCGTGTTCACAGGTTTGTAGCAGAACCAGCTCATGTTTTGGAGCTTGCTATCGTAGTTCATTTCCCGAGAATCTCGCGACATCATCTCGTCGATTTGTGTTGCAAACTTTCATTTTACTTTCTAGACTTGATGCGTCTGGAATAATCTGACACCAACCAGATCTGAATCTCAGGCAGATATGATGGTTGGAACATGTCCCAAGAACTATAATATTGGTCTCTCTGTAGCCCGGTAAAATGGATGTCGTGGCCAACACACCCAGCCGGAAGACCTGTTATTGTAATATCTTGATTGAAGAAGTTGGCCACCTCTCCATAAGGAGTTCGTAGGAATTATTCCCTATTTGTGTGCCTTATGATTTTTGTGTTCCCGAAGTCCGACCTGTTACTTGATGTTCTAGATATCAAACCATATCTATGAATGGGATACGCTAGTACATCAAGGAGAACATTAGAAGCGGAGTGCTAAATGTCTCTCGGTCGATCATCCAGATTTTCTTTCCTTGGCTTCGCCAAGGTGAAATCTAAGAAAGTGTTATCTTTCCTTTGCATCTGCACCCTCCACCGGTATTCATCGTGGTAGTATGTTGTGTTGCCAGGATCCTTGACACGGATGTTGGTAAAACCTTGATGAATATGGAGATGCTCAAGTTCTTGAGAGCACGCACAAGCACTATGTATTATCACCAGCACTAACTGGAATTGCTCCTAGTCTTTTCGGTTATGCTATAACCACTCCAATAGTGGAATCACCCTCTACTGTTGAGCTTTCCCCAGTTACTAAAATCATCCCTTGTGTTGTTTCCAACAAGGTAATCCACATCATCCATTCTAATACGGGTATGCCATTCACCAAACCCCTCCAAACGATCGCTCGAGAATTGCCTTAGGCTGGTATAAAGAATTTCAATGATCTCTGAGTCAAAGGTAATTCTTTTTGCCACTTAAGGGATGATCCTATGAGTTTCCTCCTCTAAGATGTCTCGCTATGGTATCATGGCAACTTAACTCCTCGCCACGCTGACAACTATTCACCACCTTCTTAAGTGTGGAATTGTTGTCTACCTAGTGAACCCTCGTCATTTGTTCCACTCCATTCCTCTAGATGTGTGCTTCGTGCCTCAGCTCGAGAGATGTTTTTATGACTCACCCCGTGAGCTGATCCTTAGTTGTTTGATCTTCGAGAAGATCGATCCTACTAGAGTTTTCCCTTTCTACTTGTTGTCATGTGGGATGGTGTTCTCAGAGCAAGACTTCCAGACAATGATGGTGAATGAATCAACGTTCATTTGGAGTGCAACCTGGATCGTGAAGATTATATTAGTTTGCACTTCCCTTTCATCTTACCCTACGCTTGAATCTCGGGACGAGATTCTTGTTTTAGTGGGGGTGAGTTGTCACATCCCTAGCTTTACCTTGGCCTTGTACTAGTTTGGTTGTTGCATCATGTTTAAATTCAAATGAAATTTGAATTGGGGAATTTTCAAAGCCTCAGATTCCTTTTAAAAATGATCAAGATAAAATCGCTCAAATAAGTCCAAGAAAATGTTCTGTTATCCTCTGGAAATATTGGCAAGGGTAAAATCCAAACCAATATTTTTGGTGTCTCATAAACATTTATTTTGGGCATTTGAATTAAATCAATAATTATTTGAATTGGATTTATATCTACTATTAAATAAATATAGGTCCAATAATTCTGAAATATTTTGTGGAGCATTGTTTTAATTCTTTTAGCTCCTAAAAATATTGTCGAATAAAATAAATTGAATTGGTTTCAAAACCAAATTCAAAACAAACCTGCAAAATAGAAAACATTAATAAACAGAAAACAGAAGAGAGGGAGAACTTACCTGTAGCTTACCTGGCGCAGCCCACCTAGCGCCCAGCCGGCCCAGCCCACCACCGCTGCCCCCTGTCGTCTTCCTCCTTGGACAGTAGGACAGGGGCGCGTGCTCGTCGCCTGCTGGCCACGCGCAGGCCACCTCCTCCCTGCCTGCGTGCTTCCTCGACGCCCTGGCTTTCTCTGGAGACGCCACGCACGTTCCCGAACCCAACCGCTCACTCCCGTCCTCTTTCCCCTCCTCTGTTTCTCTCCCACGCGACCACCGAGCGTGCCCGTCGCCGCCGCTTGTCGTTGCCATAGCAACAACCACCCCCTCGCCCCTCTGACGAGTCCATGAGCTCCGCCTCGACGTCCTCGACCTCCTCACTCCGCCACTCGACGCCGGGCGCGCCCCGCCTCCCTCACCGAGCTCGTGCCCGACCGCCGTCGCCGGAGATCCCCCTCGATGCCCCGAGTGCCTCAGGCTCTCCCTGAGCTCGCCGTCCACTCCAAGAAGATCGCCGTGAGCTGCTGCCCATCCTTCCCCTCTCTGTTCTCTTCTCTGTGTACCGTAGCCGTCGCGCCACTTGCGCCGATCACCGGCCGCCGCCCCGAGCTCGTTTCCGACGAGCTCCGACCTCCCTAGCCGCTGCTGCTTGTTTGTGCTAGATCTTGGCGAAGTTTCGGCCCCGTGGGTGCTCTCCGCCATTCATTTGGGCGCCGGGAGAGCAAACCCTTGCCCCTCCGCCGCACCTATCGTCGCCGGCGTCGAGCCGCCGGCGAGTTAGCCTCGGTTGACCAGGGGGTTGACCTCCCCTGGGTCCATGACATGCAGAGCCCCGCCGCTAACTAATTTAGTTTAGGTTTAAACTAAATTAGCTTAACCTAGGTTAATGCTAACTAAACTAGGTTAGTTTAGTTAGTCTTGACTGCTGGACCCCACTGGCCAGGTTTGACCTGGACCGCCTCGTTGACTGCTGATGTCATAGTGACCTTAATGTCGACGTAATATTTATTTTCGGATTTATTCTTTTACGTGAAAATCCAGAAAATGCCCAAAACTTCTAAAATTCATAGAAATTCAACCGTAGCTCCAAATGAAACAAGTTATATATGAAAAATGATCAGAAAAATACAATCTATCCATCTGCACTGGTTTCATGCATGTTTAAGCAATTTAACCTTGCTGTTCATATCAAAACATGATAATGCACTTTATGAATTCATAGTTTGAGTTTGAGTTTGAATCTTTGGTTCAAATAAGCTCAAACCTTTCTGTTCTTAGCTGCATTAGCTCAAATCATAGCATATTGCCATGTCATGATCATGCATCATATTGTAGCATTGCATTGATTGTGTTCTTTCTCAGTTGTCGGTGTTTGTCCCCTCTCGATACACGTGGTTTCGATGACGAGTTCGATGACACCGATGAAGAACTATAATATCTTCGAAGTGCTGTGCAAGCAAAACCCCTTGTTCATTCCGACATAATCCCACTCTCTCGCTCCTGCTCTCTTTTCTGCATTAGGACAACAACGATTCAATCTGTTACTTGCTGCGTAGCTGAACCCTTTATCCTTTGCATGACCTGTCATTCCACAGTAAATAGATGAAACCCACTAGCATGAGTAGGAGTTGTTTGAGCCCTGATGTGCCTACTCATTCATGTTTGTTTGTCATGCCTGCTATTGCTTAGAGTTGAGTCGGGTCTGATTCGTCGAGGATGAATCAGAGGTGTGTGAACATGTCCTACTGTGTGTGAACACGATTTGGTAAAGGTATCGGTGAGAGGCCATGTAGGAGTACATGGTGGGTTGTCTCATTGAAGCCGTCCTTAGGAACTGAGTTCTGTGTTTGTGATCCATGATTCAGCTACTACCATGCATTGGGCCCTGAAATATGACCCCGCTCGACTTCTTATTCACCCTTGTCCTCTGTCCAGGAGTTGCAAGTAGTTTATGGTGTTTGTAGCCTACTGGAGGCCGTGGACAGCGCTGACCGTAGGGGTGGGCTGTGATGCGGTAGGTACGTGGCCGGGTAAACCGGGCGCCCGTTTGGTGTCGCGGAACCCTGTTCACATCGTTTGGGGCTGTGAGCGAAACTTCGGCCGGATCTCCTCATGGATGGAACCCAAATAGGCGATAAACCTGGACTAGTGACTTGAGTGTTTAGGTAGGTCGTGGTCTACACCCACGTCGGCTTGCGCTTGAAGTCTGCCGAGCACATGTCGTGTGCAGACGCTAAGTGGTGGAAACATGTATGAAGAAGTACACCCCTGCAGGGTTAATATGATCTATTCGAATAGCCGTGTCCATCATGGTAAAGGACTTGGGTTGCCTATAACAGTTCATAGACAAGTGAAAGTGGATACTCTAAAATACGCAAGATACGTGTGAGTGCTATGGATGGCGTTCTCGTGAGGGAGACGGAGCGGATCCATAGTGGTGTATTGATATGGTGAATATATGGACTCGTGCGCCACCTCAAAAGAGTTACTTGCAATAGTAGTTCAGATAGCCACCGAGTCAAAGCTGGCTTGCTGCAGTTAAACCCCACCATCCCTTTGTTGATAATGATGCATATGTAGTTAGTTACGATGTAAGTCTTCTTTGGGTACATTTGTACTCACGCTTGCCTATTTTATGTTTTTGCAGAGAGACTTCAGTCTCGCTAGTAGTTCCACGTGGACTTCGACGTTTAGCTTGATACCTCAGCTACGATCTGGTGCCCTCGGCAGGATCTAGTAGATAGTCAGGCTTTCAAGCCTTTTTCATTTATAGATGTCTGTACTCAGACATGTTAAGCTTCCGCTTGTGTTTGATTTGTATGCTCTAATTGTTGGGTCATGAGACCTATGTTTGTAATATCTCGCTCCTCGGATCCTAATGAATAAATACTTGAGTCGTAGAGTCATGTTGTGATGCCATGTTGTATTTGCACATATCGAGCATATTGTGTGTATGCTATTGAAATGCTTGGTATGTGTGGGATCTGACTATCTAGTTGTTTATCTTTAGTAGCCTCTCTTACCGGGAAATGTCTCCTAGTGTTTACACCGAGCCATGGTAGCTTGCTACTGCTCCGGAATCACTTAGGCTGGCCGGCATGTGTCCTTCTTCGTTCCTGTGTCTGTCCCTTCGGGGAAATGTCACGCGATGAATACCAGAGTCCTGTTAGCCCGCCACTGCCCGGTTCATTTGAGTCTGCTAGCCCAGTGCTATAGCACGATTCACTCGCTGATGACCGACACGCTCGATGTTGGGTCATGGATGCTCGTCCTGTAAGTTTGTGCCACTTTGGGTTTACGACTAGCCATGTCAGCCCGGGCTCCTTATCATATGGATGCTAGCGACACTATCATATACGTGTGCCAAAAGGCGCAAACGGTCCCGGGCAAAGGTAAGGCGACACCCGTGGGGATACCGTGCGTGAGGCCGCAAAGTGATATGAGGTGTTACAGGCTAGATCGATGTGACATTGAGTCGGGGTCCTGACAATAAAGGGGCTAATACTTCGTCCAAAGGGGCGACTGAAGAGGAGGGAACCAAGGATTCCTCCCTTTAGAGGGAGAAGAGGACCGCCTCCGAAGATCCGGAGGTCAGAGCCCCTAAGCGTGGGATGAAATCCCCACTGGGGGGTCCGGCGTCCGGAGAGAATCCGGGCGCGGAATCATCGCCCAAGGACCAGCCCTCCAACGAGCCGTGAGTATGAAAGAGGAAGTTCAATAAGGAAGTACCTTCGTTTATGCTTCTGTAGGTAACCGAAATATTTATATCGCAGTTCGGATCTGCAGCCGCCTCGGTGAGTTCATCCTCGGGATCTTCTTCCGGAGATGATGGAGAGCGACACGCCTCCGTCGCTGCGCCGCCAGATGAGGCAGCGAGCCGAAGTGTCGTCGCGGAGGGCGTCCCCGAGTCCGGAGGGGTCAAAGAGTTCAACACCCACCAGAGTCCGGCCGGGAGAACTGAAGAGTTTTCTTGAGAGGGCTTCCATTTCAGAAGATCACCGCGCATTGATGCGTATGGTGGTCGGAAGGATTTCGTCCGCTGAAAGCGGATTGTGTAATGCCGCCATGAGCTTGCTGGCGGGATTTGAGGTATGCGAAAATGATGCACCCCTTTGTCTTTTAACAGTTTTGCATATTAAAAATGCGCCCTGTATAGATAGTAGCCCCTGAGACTCGGTGGGCTGTCGGAGACGACAGCGTGCCGAGGATCGAAAATCTAAACATCTCAGGTAATGAATACCGCCGTTCTGATGCAGGTTGCAGATAGTCCGGGGGCCAGCCGGACTGATCAGTTTGCCGAACTAAGTCGACAACTGGACATGGCAGATGCTGATATCGCACTTGTCAATCGGCGACTTGACGAGTCGCAAGGTAAATAAATTCTCCGCAGCCGCTTTATTGAGTGGGTTAAAGCCCTCCTTTGATAAGTTATATGCTGGTCGTACAGACAGTGCGGCTGCTGTGGAGAGCCTTCGGGCCGAGCTTGCACAAGCTAAGGAGCAAGCCCGCAGGAGTGTTGCGGCTGCTGCGAGGGCGGCCGAAGAGTTGAAGGACGAAAAGGCTGCACACTGCCTATGCAGGGCGGAGGTGGCTGAATTGGCCAAGAAATTAAAGGATACTACCGACCGCAATGAGGCTCTTGAAAAGGAGCGCTTATCCGAGCGGGAAGACCTGAAGAAGGCCATCGCCGAAGCCAAGGATGCCCGTTCTGCAATGCGGGCTATGAAGGAGGAGCTGCGCCAAGCCAGAGAAATCACGGCTGGCAGGCCGTTTCTTATGCGTCGCCGGTTTATGGATGCCAAGTACGCTCAATTTGAGCGGCAGTGGAGTTCGGAGGATCCTTATATGGACTTGGCTGCGAGTGCGGCCGACGCCGTTAAGCACTTCCGGAGCCAGGGGGATCACGAGGTGGAAGAGTTATATTGGACTCAATTCCACAGTCCGGATCGCCCTCTTCTGCTGTCGGACAGGTTGGCCGAATGGGCTGAACTGAATAGACTGTCCGGGCTGGCTATGACTGACATCGTGGCCCATGTGTGGCCAGAGAGGTCCAAGGCGACGAGCTACTTCGGCCTACTGCAGCAGTTCCTTGGGGCGGTGCCTCATATCAAGGAGATGAAACGGTCGGCCTGCATCGAGGGCGCGCGGATGGCTCTGGCCCGTGTAAAGGCGCAGTGTCCGGAGATGGATGCCACCGCTGTTGCTGCCCTGGGATCGGATGGGAACCGGCTTCCTGCCGAACATTATTTCGGGGAAGTTATGCGCGGCGCTCATATAATAGAGTCGCAGTGCTCAAAGAATGTAACGTTCAATTGAACGCATTAACTTGTATATCAATGATTATAGTATGAATGCTTTTTATACTTGTGCTTCCAAGTAGTAAAACTTCTCCTGTGCGGCCGCTTATGATACTTGTGTATAACCCGAAGATGCGATCTTCAGCCCCTTGCACAAGGTGCTGGGGTGTTCGCAAAATAGCGCTTTTTCACACTTAATCCGGACGCCTCGGTCCTGTTATAAGGAGGTGGTAGCGAGCTTAACGAGGCAATCCGGACTATAGTGCTTTATTTCTTTCAATTAGCCAATGGAGCTCGAGGGTGGGGCTACGATATAGCCCCTAATGACACCGCACATCTCCGGATTTGGGGTGCGATGTGCTCGACCGAAGCGGCCCTTCGTCAAAGCGGGAATTCTAAACATTCCGTAGTCGATCAAGTGGTGACCAGACTCTCGCTATATCATGACAGTTAGTTGTCGGCTTTCATCGAGGTGCTCGCCAAATTAACTGGGGCACAATCGCAGTAGTTCTCCTGGTGCCGTTAGCCGGGTGATACGGAATGTAAGGCAGCAAAACACGTGAGCAGGCAAACCCAACATTTGACCAAAGACATGATTCGAGCTGATGCATATAATGCCCAACTTGAGACGCCGAACACTCCCGAAGGTGTTCGGACTTTATGATAACGGGCAGAATTATGCCCTAAGCCCCTTGTGTCCAGGTACGGGCATTATCTTCTGACGCGACCGATGCCAAGGCGTCAGGCTCCGCCTTGGCTCTAGGAAGAAGCCGGGGGAGATTTAACAACAAGAGACAGTAATAAAAAGGTCTACGTAGGGTCTTAATCTGAAAAGAATCCTTGCGACGGGTCCCTCTGCACGCTCTGCCTGGTCTCCGTTGCGCCGTTATCCTGGACGGGTATGCACGTTGTTCATCTGTAGAAAAGAGAGGAACATTTTAGTTTTGGAAACAGTTTGTGCGAAAATAATGCAAAAGAATAAGTGCAAATAATTAAAGCTGGGTTTATATGAAACCGCGGTTAGTTGTGCGCGTAGCCCCTTATGAAAGGGTATGCGGCTAGGGAGCCCCTAGCCTGCTGAGTCCGGATTCGTCTATCCGAGTCCGGGGTCTTTAAGTGACCCTCGCACTGAAATGGTGCCATGTGGACCGGGCATCTTAAGTGTAAGAGACGCGTAATGCGGTATGGCGTTGAAGCGGACAAAAGCCTTTCGTCCCAATAGTGCTTGATATTCACTTTTAAATGGGACGATATGGAAAATTGACTTTTTGCGTCGAAAATTGTTCGGCGACCCGAGCACGACTTCTAGTAATATCGAGCCTGTGCACTTGGCGTAAGGGCCTGGAGTAACTCCTTTGAAGGAAGTGCGGCTGTGTCGAATTTTGGTAGGGTCTATCCCCATCCGATGGATTGTGTTTGAATATAGCAGGTTTAAGTCACTGCCTCTGTCCATTAGGACGTTTGTGAATTGTAGTCCATCTGTTATCGGATTCAATATCAGGGGAGTCCGTCCCGCGGTTCAAACACTTCTGGAGTAGTCCAGGTGGTCGAAAGTGATTGGTTTTGATATCCAATCTCTACGGTCTGCTGGGTTGGACCGCGCGAGGCTCTTTTTAGAAAGTGCCGCGCTGTTTTTCCGTGTCCTCACATAAAGTGAGTTTACTGCTTTGACCCCTTGTGGGAAAGTCTTTTGTTTTCCGGTGCCCTGCTGGCGGGGTTTATCTTCTTCGCTTGACGCGTCGAGCCCCTTGTGTTCGGCGTTTAGTCGGCCGGACTGTTTGAAAACCCAACAATCCTCGTGGGTGTGATTTGCGGGCTTCCGGGTACTGTGGATTTGACATATCCGACCCGAATTTTGTGTAGGTTAGACAGCTCGTCATTTGTCGTCCTTGAGGGGTTGAGCTTTATTATTCGCCGTGAGCTTTTAAATCCGGCGTTGACTGCCGTGCTTTTGGGCTTTTTTTCTTGATTCCGCGCTGCTTTTTTCTGCGCCGTGATTTCCCATTTCCATCTCTTATCTCGATGTACTTGGGTCGTTGGTGCTGCATCTTGCCAGCCAGCTATCCTCTCCCGCACGTAAGCGGGTCATGAGGCTTGTTAATGCGGTCATTGTCCTCGTTTCTCTTGACCGAGGTGTCGGCTAGCCATTCGTCTCGGACATTGTGCTTAAAAGCTGCTAAGGCTTCGCGTCCGGACAATCGACTATTTGGTTCTTTTGGTAAGGAACCTGTTCCTGCACTTCCGCTACCGACTCTCCGGGCTGTTGAGTTATGTGACTTAGGTCATCTCAGATCCGGAGGCCGGACATAAGTCCCTTGAAAATTTGTTTCTAAACGCTTCCTCGAGCTCTTCCCAACTTCCAACAGTGTTTTCGGGAGGCCTTTGAGCCAATGACGGGCTGGCCCTTTGAGCTTGAGGGTAGATATTTTATGGCGTGAGATCGTCTCCTCCGCCATATGTATATGCAATATATAGTCTTCTATCCGCACTCTGTGGTCTGTTGTTCCATCGTATGCTTCTATGTTTATGGGTTTAAACCTGCTGGGAATTCATGCTCCAAAGACCTCGTCGGTGAAGCATAGTGGGTGTCGGCGCCCAGATTTGTTCGTGCCGCTATCGTCGGACACTTGATGTGTTCCTTTGCTTATTGGGGCTGTCTTTTTGGTTCAGAGATGGACTGGCTGGGCCATTGGACGGTGGGGGCTTTATGGCCTCCTCGTCAATTTTGGGAGCAGCTTTGCCTGGGTAGCTCTTCGATCGGTGGTCGTTGCCGTGTTTATCTGCGGTCTTGAGTACTTTGCTCCATCTTATTCGAGCGCGTCTTCCGCTATGTTGAGCTTCCATTTTTCTTTCTTCAGCTTCTTGTCAGAAGCGATGAGCCTGCCTTTGAAAAGCTCTTGTTCGACGGGCTCTTCGAGTTAAATGCGTCGTTGGGGCTTGTTTCGCCTTGGAGGAGGTATATAGTTGTGATCCTCGACCTTTTCCTCTACCGCCCTTTCGTGAGGGCTTGCTTCTGCATCCTCCTGTGCTGAGTCTTGCTGGAGGGGTTTGTCTTCGGCACTCTCTGGGGTATTGTTATTTGCTGTGCCGGAATCTCCATTCTTGTGTTGGCGGGATTTAGAGCGGCGCCGCTGACGCCGGCGTTTGGGTTGCTTCTTTAGAGAATCTTCCTCCGCTGCTTTCTCACCATCCCCTTCTTTTGGGGTATCCACCATGTAGACGCGTGACGACGAGGTGGCCTTACTGATTGCCCGTGGGCGCTGGTCTCGCTTCGTCTCCGGCATCATCGCCCATAGCGCCGATGTCATCGAGTCGTAGTCTAGCATGTCGGTTAAATCCTCGGCGCTGGCTATAAATTGGGTGGTGGGTGGGCTCAATTTCTTCGTCGTCCGAACTCCAACCGCCCCGCCATAGTCCGCCAGGATTCTCCTAATAGCGAGAGATGCTTCAGAGAATTCAGGATATCGCCAAAAGGCGAGTGTTGAAAGATGTCATGGCGGTGAATTCCATAACCGCGCCCAATCCGTTTAATTGGTAGGCGCTGGAGGCTCGGAGTCCGCGTCTCGGGATCACGAAGTTTCGCAGGGACGAGATTGGTATTCGCCCATCGCCGAGATGTTGAAGCCCCTGTATGCATCTATCCACCGCCCTTGTCATGGGCATCGGCTCGGGCTAGTAGCCGGAGCCGATTAATCTTGACCTCCAAAGCACGCCCGCGGCGAGCTAGATCATGCCCATCGAAACAAAGGCGGCGCGCTTGGTGTGGCTTGAGTCCGTCAAGATCAAGTCTCCGCGGTCATCGGCCGTGAAGTTCAAGCTTCGAATCGACTCGACGCCAGGGCGAAGCTTCGATCTGCTCCGGATGGCCAAGAGAATTGGCCCGCAGACAAAGCCGCCGAATCTGAAGTCTGTCCAGGAGAAAAGTCTCACCGACAGCGCCGATGTTTGAAGATGCCATCGAGCCTATCGGTGACGACACAGAGGAACTCTCTGAAAGCACCAACGCCGGTGTCAAACCGCGGATCTCGGTAGGGGGTCCCGAACTGTGCGTCTAGGCGGATGGTAACAAGAGACGAGGGACACAATGTTTTTACCTGTGTTCGGGCCCTCTCGATGGAGGTAAAACCCACGCCTTGCTTGATTAATATTGATGATATGGGTAGTACAAGAGTAGATCTACCACGAGATCAAGGAGGCTAAACCCTAGAAGCTAGCCTATGGTATGATTGTTGAGATGTATGTTGTGTCCTACGGACTAAGGCCCTCCGGTTTATATAGACACCGGAGAGGCTAGGGTTACACAGAGTCGGTTACTATGGTAGGAGATCTACGTATCCATATTGCCAAGCTTGCCTTCCACGCCAAGGAAAGTACCTTCCGGACACGAGCCGGAGTCTTCAATCTTCTATCTTCGTAGTCTGGGGGTCCGGCAGATATTGATAGTCCGGCTATCCGGACACCCCCTAGTCCAGGACTCCCTCAGTCGTGCTTGAACAGTTCCTGGAGCATTGCGTCCAGTTCCAGGACAGTGAAGTTGAAGTTGAGGCCCGGGCGCAACTTCATGATATCCGCCGCATTCTGGAACTCCCAGGCGGGTCTCCTCCTCTCCTGCAGGGGGGCGATGCAGCGGCGAAGAAAATATGCGCCAACGGCACCTACAGTGAGCCCGGCGAGCCTGAGGCGCTGGATCCGGGTGACGGCAATCTTCAGCCTATCGTCTTCCGGGGCCACGTTGCTCCAATCGTTGCCACGCGCTACTAGGGCTTGGCGCTGGGCGGTAAATGGCTGCGGGTTCTCCTCGACAATCCAGCACCAGTCTGCTCTCCATTCCTCCCACTTGCCGCGGAGCTCTCCCTCCAGATAAGCTTCCTTCTTGCCAGCTCTCGAGATCCAAGCGATTCCGCCGGATAAAGGCTCCCCTCTCTCAACTCGGGGCATAAAGAAGTGGCGAAAAAGAGCTACATTTGGATAGACTCTGACAAAGTTTTCGCAGAGATGTGTGAAAACTGCCATGGTCAGAACGGCATTGCGGGTGAAGTCAAGGAGGTAGAACCCGTAGGTGTTCATAATGTCGCAGAAAAACTCAGAGAAAGGCGGGCAGAGCCCGCAGTAGAAGAACAACGCGAATAAGGGATACCCATTCGGAGCCAGTTCCGAAGCGATGGCTGAGAGTACCTTCGTGCACGGATGCACTCGCGTCTCCGTCGACCAAAAGAGGTAGTAATACTCCCTCAGCTCCATCACGGTGAGCTTGGGGGGGAAGGTTGCCCGCTCCTTTCGTAGCGCCGCGAGCCGCTGCGCCTCGGTTGACTTCGCGACCTTCCCCTTGTCGGCTTTCGGAGCCATGGCGGAGGTGGTGAGCGAGATCGACGGCGTTGGTGGTGCCGGTAGCGATGGGGGGCGGAGCGCTGCTCTCTTTCAGCTTTGGGAAGAAGGGGGGAGCGGCGGGTTTTTTTTTGAGATTGGAATAGCAACCGGCGAGATGGGCGAACTGCCCCTGTTTCCCCTGCTTATAAAGAGGGAGGGGGCGGACGTTCCGTCTTTTCGAATAAAGAAACCACCCACGATCTCTCCCACGATGCCGCATTCGACGCGTGTCGTTCGGGGAGGGCGGGGTGGATACATAGTGAGATACGGCGTAACCCAGGCCGCGCGTGCCCGTGCCCTGTTTTGGGCCTAGCCCAACAGCGCTCGGCACCGTGTGTGGCCTAGGCCCGGGGGCTCCTGTCGGTGTACTAGAGTAGGGGTACCCTAGTATCCCGAACTTGTGCACGGGCAGTCGCAGCACCCCGTGGCAAGGCTTGCCGGGTGACCGCCAAGGTCCTCCGTGGTTCCTTTGGAGCCATTCAAGAACAAAGTATTCAAGCCAAGGAGACAAGGCCCCGGCAAGAGGAGCTTGCCGGGAAGGCCAACCGAGGCATCTCAAGGAACTTGCCGCGACGCGCCATGCGTCCCGGCGAGGCCCGGTGAGCGACAAGCTTCCGGACGCGACAAGACAACGACCACTCTGTACCCGCGCTCCAGCACATCCACCAACGTGTCGCCCTGGGACCTTTCCAGGCGCGCGTGGCAAGAGGCTGTACAGCCAGCGGTGCGCGGTGGCAAGCGGCGCTGACAAGATTGCCATCATGGCAAGCGGTGGCGTCCCTGACGGTCCCTTTTTGCACTATTTGGGCAACACAAACGGGCATTTAATGCCTTTGTCCCCTGCCGTTAGGGTTAGGTATAATACACTGTACAGGTAGTTGTACCAACCGCAACACCTTTCCATTTTTACCCTTGTCTACGTTGCCACCTGTCGGTGACCCCTTGAGCATATAAAAGTAGGCCCATGCGCAACGTAGAGGGGGGGTTCGAAGGCAGAAAAACACTCACGTTCGGTCTTGTTAGCAGCTAGGGTGTACTGTAGCACTCAGCGCTCCCGAGCAAGAACTCAATACACTCAGACATGCAATAGTAGGAGTATTATCTCTCCGAAGAGCTCCGAAGCTGGGTAAACTGCTCGTGTGCTCTGCCTCGATCTGCTCTTCACGCGACCTCCGCCCCCCGCCGAACCGAAAGGGGCTCGGTCCGCCGGTCCCATAGGTGTCCGTGGATCAGTTTTCCCGACACACGGGATGGGGTCGTGCCAGGTAGGGCGGCCGTGACTATTTTCACACGGCACCGGATACACTGTTGTGTCCCCTCTCGGATGTTACGATCTCGAGTGAGTCTTATATGATGTACATCGCGAGGATACGGTACAACGAGTGGACTCCTTGTTAGTGTCGTCTAGGGAAAGGTAGTGATCGGGTGCTTACCCCTACTTGAGGTATCGCGGTTCGTGGATGACACGGAAGTTCCCCGGATCTTGTGGGTAAAGTGTGCAACCTCTGGAGAGTGTAAAACTATTCGAATAGCCGTGTCCACGGTCAAGGACAGTTGGGCGATGCTGCTTAAACTATGTCCAGAGTTTTACAACCGTGTGTGTGAGTTGATAAAACTACTTGGGTCAAGTCAAAGGACTTGACATGATTGTGGTGCCCACTCTATTTATGTTGATATCTTTAACCTGTCCTCATGGTTACTTGAATTCTCCTGATGCATGTCTTACAAGTTGTTGAACATGTCATTGCACTCAAAACTAGCTTTTTGCAAAAATTTACCTATATCATGTATTGTTACATCTTGGACCAAAACATGGGTTGCTTGCGAGTACATTCAAAGTACTCATTGGCTTGCCACTGGTTATATAATTGACCAGGCATGGAAGAACCGGAGTTTTAAGAAGAGTTCTTTGGAGAGGAACATGCGAACTAGGACATTTCCCAGTCAGAATGCCTGTAGGGTTAAGGCAGATGGCATGGGTTCTACTTATCGACAAAGATTTCCGCTGCTTGTGTTTCATTTGATGTTCAACCCTTAAGGCTTTATCAATGTAAGACATGACCATAATGGTCATAACTTGTGTAAGACAGTATGTATGGATGAAAGACTCTTGTTATTCAGCTTCTGTGTGTTCAGTGAGCATTGATCTCTGGGATAACTGTACACGTGCATTCGGTGATCTCGACTTATGAGTCGGGGTCCCCACACCGCCTCTAGATCTCATCTAGCGGGGGCCGGCCCCCTTCCCCCTTCTCCTATAAATAGAGGGACGAGGGGAGGGCTGCACACCACATCCAAGGCACAGACCCTCCCCTCCCAACACATCTCCTCCTCCGCTAAGAGCTTGGCGAAGCCCTGCCGGAGTACTGCTGTTGGAACCCTCTTCCTCAACCTCTCCCTCCTCCTTGCTGGATCAAGGTGCGGGAGACGTCACCGGGCTGCACGTGTGTTGAACGTGGAGGTGCCGGTGTTCGGTGCTAAGATCGGAATCCACCGCGATCTGAATCGCTTCGAGTACGACTCCCTCATCCGCATTCTTGTAACGCTTCCGTCTCGCGGTCCTCAAGGGTATGAAGATGCACTCCCCTCTCTCTCGTTGATAGGTACTCCATAGATTGATCTTGGTGATGCGTAGAAAATTTTTATTTTCTGCAATGATCCCCAACAGTGGCATCATGAGCTAGGTCTATGCGTAGTTTCTATGCATGAGTAGAACACAATTTTGTTGTGGGTGTAGATTTTTTCAATTTACTTGCCACTACTAGTCTTATCTTGTTTCGGCGGCATCGTGGGATGAAGCGGCCCGGACCGACCTTACACGTACGCTTACGTGAGACAGGTTCCACCGACTGACATGCACTAGTTGCATAAGGTGGCTAGCGGGTGTCTGTCTCTCCCACTTTAGTTGGATCGGATGTGATGAAAAGGGTCCTTATGAAGGGTAAATATATAGAAATTGGCATATCACGTTGTGGTTTTGGTGTAGGTAAGAAACGTTCTTGCTAGAACCCTATTGCAGCCACGTAAAAACATGCAACAACAATTAGAGGACGTCTAACTTGGTTTTGCAGCATATGCCTTGTGATGTGATATGGCCGAAAATGATGTGATGAATGAAATATATGTGATGTATGAGATTGATCATGTTCTTGTAATAGGAATCACGACTTGCATGTCGATGAGTATGACAACCGGCAGGAGCCATAGGAGTTGTCTTTATTTATTGTATGACCTGCGTGTCACTGAATAACGCCACATAATTACTTTACTTCATTGCTAAACCGTTAGCCATAGTAGTAGAAATAATAGTTGGCGAGACAACTTCATGGAGACACAATGATGGAGATCATGGTGTCATGCCGGTGACGATGATGATCATGGCGCCCCAAAGATGGAGATCAAAAGGAGCAAAATGATATTGGCCATATCATGTCACTATTTGATTGCATGTGATGTTTATCATGTTTTTGCATCTTATTTCTTAGAACGACGGTAGTAAATAAGATGATCCCACATAACAATTTCAAGATGTTTTCCCTAACTGTGCGCCGTTGCGAAAGTTCATTGTTTCGAAGCACCACGTGACGATCGGGTGTGATAGATTCTAACGTTCACATACAACGGGTGTAAGCCAGATTTACACATGCAAAACACTTAGGTTGACTTGACGAGCCTAGCATGTACAGACATGGCCTCGGAACACAAGAGACCGAAAGGTCGAACATGAGTCGTATAGAAGATATGATCAACATGAAGATGTTCACCGATGATGACTAGTCCGTCTCACGTGATGATCGGACACGACCTAGTTGACTCATATCAGGTATCACTTAGATGACTAGAGGGATGTCTATCTGAGTGGGAGTTCATTAAATAATTTGATTACATGAACTTAATTATCATGAACTTAGTCTAAAAACTTTTGCAAAAATGTGTTGTAGATCAAATGGCCAACGCTCATGTGAACCTCAACTTCAACGCGTTCCTAGGGAAAACCAAGCTGAAAGGCGATGGTAGCAACTATACGGACTGCGTCCGGAACTTGAGGATCATCCTCATAGCTGCCAAGAAAGCATATGTCCTAGAAGCACCGCTAGGTGATGCACCCGCCCCAGCGAACCAAGACGTTATGAACGGTTGGTAGTCGCGTGTTGATGATTACTCCCTCGTTCAGCGCGGCATGCTTTACAGCTTAGAACCGGGGCTCCAAAAGAGTTTTGAGCAACAAGGAGCATATGAGATGTTCCAGGAGCTGAAAATGGTTTTCCAAGCTCATGCCCGGGTCGAGAGATATGAAGTCTCTAACAAGTTCTACAGTTGTAAGATGGAGGAAAATAGTTATGTCAGCGAGCACATACTCAAAATGTCTGGGGTGCACAACCGCTTGTCCCAGCTGGACATTAACCTCCCGGAAGAGGCGGTCATTGACAGAATCCTTCAGTCGCTCCCACCTAGCTACAATATCTTTGTGATGAACTACAATATGCAGGGGATGGTGAAAACTATTCCTGAGGTATTTTCAATGCTGAAATCAGCGGAGGTAGAAATCAAAAAGGAACATCAAGTGTTGATGGTCAATAAAACCACTAGTTTCAAGAAAGGCAAGGGTAAGAAGAACTTCAAGAAGGACGGTAAGCCAGTTGCCGGGAAGAAGACAAAGCACGGACCCAAACCTGAGACTGAGTGCTTTTATTGCAAGGGGAACGGTCACTGGAAGCGGAACTGCCCCAAGTACTTAGCAGATAAGAAGGCCGACAACATCAAAGGTATATGTGATATACATGTTATTGATGTGTACCTTACCAGTACTCTTAGTAGCTCCTGGGTATTTGATACCGGCGCGGTTGCTCATACTTGTAACTCAAAACAGGAGCTACGGAATAAGCGGAGACTGGCGAAGGACGAGGTGACGATGCGCATCGGGAATGGTTCCAAGGTCGATGTGATCGCCATCGGTACCCTACCTCTACATTTACCTACGGGATTAGTTTTAAACCTCAATAATTGTTATTTAGTGCCAGCTTTGAGCATGAACATTGTATCTGGATCTCATTTAATAAAAGATGGCTACTCATTTAAATCCGATAATAATGGTTTTTCTATTTATATGAGAGATATGTTTTATGGTCATGCCCCGCTAGTCAATGGTTTATTCTTAATGAATCTCGAACGTGATGTTACACATATTCATAGTGTGAATACCAGAAGATGTAAGATTGATAATAATAGTCCCACATATCTGTGGCACTGCCGTCTTGGTCACATCGGTGTCAAGCGCATGAAGAAGCTCCATGCGGATGGACTTTTTGGAGTCTCTTGATTTCGAATCATTTGACACGTGCAAACCATCCCTCATGGGCAAAATGGCCAAGACTCCATTCTCCGGAACAATCGAGCGAGCAACCAACTTATTGGAAATTATACATACTGATGTGTGCGGTCCAATGAGCGTTGAGGCTCGCGGTGGCTATCGTTATGTTCTCACCCTCACTAATGACTTAAGTAGATATGGGTATGTCTACTTAATGAAACACAAGTCTGAGACCTTTGAAAAGTTCAAGGAATTTCAGAATGAGGTAGAAAATCAACGTGACAGAAAAATAAAGTTCTTACGATCAGATCGTGGGGGAGAATATTTAAGTCACGAGTTTGGTACGCACTTAAGGAAATGTGGAATTGTTTCACAACTTACGCCGCCTGGAACACCTCAGCGTAACGGTGTGTCCGAACGTCGTAATCGCACTCTATTGGATAAGGTGCGGGCTATGATGTCTCTTACCGATTTACTGCTATCATTTTGGGGATACAATTTAGTGACAACTACATTCACATTAAATAGGGCACCGTCTAAATCCGTTCAGATGACACCGTATAAATTATGGTTTGGAAACAAACCTAAGCTGTCGTTTCTAAAAGTTTAGGGATGCGATGCTTATGCCAAGAAACTTCAACCTAAAAAGCTCGAACCCAAGTCGGAAAAATGCGTCTTCATAGGATACCCTAAGGAAACCATTGGGTATACCTTCTACCTCAGATCCGAAGGCAAGATCTTTGTTGCCAAGAATGGGTCCTTTCTGGAGAAAGAGTTTCTCTCGAAAGAAGTAAGTGGGAGGAAAGTGGAACTTGATGAAGTACTACCTCTTGAACCGGTAAGAAGCGCAGCTCAGGAAGATGTTCCTGTGGTGCCTGCACCGACTGGAGAGGAAGTTAATGATGATGATCAAGGTACTTCGGATCAAGTTACTACTGAACTTCGTAGGTCCACAAGGGCACGTTCCACACTAGAATGGTATGGCAACCCTGTCCTGGAAATCATGTTGTTAGACAACGGTGAACCTTCGAACTATGAAGAAGCGATGGCGGGCCTAGATTCCAACAAATGGCTTGAAGCCATGCAATCTGAGATAGGATCCATGTATGAAAAAAAAGTATGGACTTTGACAGACTTGCCCGATGATCGGCGAGCAATAGAAAACAAATGGATCTTTAAGAAGAAGATGGACGCGGATGGTAATGTTACCATCTATAAGGCTCGACTTGTCCCTAAGGGTTATCGACAAGTTAAAGGGGTTGACTACGACGAGAGTTTCTCTCCTGTAGCGAAGCTGAAGTCCGTTCGAATCATGTTAGCAATTGCCGCATACTATGATTATGAGATATTGCAAATGGACGTCAAAATGGCATTCCTTAACGGCTATCTTAAGGAAGAATTGTATATGATGCAACCGGAAGGTTTTGTCGATCCTAAGAATTGTAACAAGGTATGCAAGCTCCAGCTCTCCATCTATGGGCTGGTGCAAGCATCTTGGAGTTGGAACATTCGCTTTGATGAAATGATCAAATTGTTTGGGTTTATGCAGACTTATGGAGAAGCCTACGTTTACAAGAAAGTGAGTGGGAGCTCTGTAGCATTTCTCATGTTATATGTAAATGACATACTTTTGATGGGAAATGATATAGAACTTTTGGACAGCATTAAGGCCTACTTGAATAAGTGTTTTTCAATGAAGGACCTTTGATGAGCTGCTTATATATTAGCATCAAGATCTATAGAGATAGATCGAGACGCCTCATAGGTCTTTCACAAAAGCACATACCTTGATAAGATATTGAAGAAGTTCAATATGGATTAGTCCAAGAAGGGGTTCTTGCCTGTGTTGCAAGGTGTGAAATTGAGCTCGGCTCAAAGCCCGACCACGGCAGAAGATAGAGAAAAGATGAGTGTCATACCCTATGCCTCAGCCATAGGGTTTATTATGTATGCCATGCTGTGTACCAGACCTGATGTAAACCTTGCGGTAAGTTTGACAGGAAGGTACCAAAGTAATCCCAGCATGGAACACTGGACAGCAGTCAAGAATATCCTGAAGTACCTGAAAAGGACTAAGGATATGTTTCTCGTTTATGGAGGTGACGAAGAGCTCGTCGTAAAGGGTTACGTTGATGCTAGCTTCAACACAGATCTGGATGACTGTAAGTCACAAACCGGATACGTGTATATTTTGAATGGTGGGGCAGTAAGCTGGTGCAGTTGCAAGCAAAGCATCGTTGCGGGGTCTACATGTGAAGCAGAATACATGGCAGCCTCGGAGGCAGCACATGAAGCAATCTGGATGAAGGAGTTCATTACCGACCTAGGAGTTATTCCCAATGCATCGGGGCCGATGACTCTCTTCTGTGACAACACTGGAGCCATTGCCCTTGCCAAGGAGCCTGGGTTTCACAAGAAGACCAGGCACATCAAGCATCGCTTCAACTCCATTCGTGAAAATATTCAAGATGGAGACATAGATATTTGCAAAGTGCATACGGATCTGAATGTCGCAAATCCGTTGACTAAACCTCTTCCACGAGCAAAACATGATCAACACCAGAACTCTATGGGTGTTCGATTCATCACAATGTAACTAGATTATTGACCCTAGTGCAAGCGGGAGACTGTTGGAAATATGCCCTAGAGGCAATAATAAAATGGTTATTATTATATTTCCTTGTTCATGATAATTGTCTATTGTTCATGCTATAATTGTGTTATCCGGAAATCGTAATACATGTGTGAATACATAGACCACAACATGTCCCTAGTGAGCCTCTAGTTGACTAGCTCGTTGATCAATGGATGGTTACGGTTTCCTGACCATGGACATTGGATGTCATTGATAACGGGATCACATCATTGGAAGAATGATGTGATGGACAAGACCCAATGCTAAGCATAGCAAAAGATCGTGTAGTTTGTCTGCTAGAGCTTTTCTAATGTCAAGTATCATTTCCTTAGACCATGAGATCGTGCAACTCCCGTATACCGTAGGAGTGCTTTGGGTGTACCAAACGTCACAACATAACTGGGTGGCTATAAAGGTACACTACAGGTATCTCAAAAAGTGTCTTTTGGGTTGGCATGAATCGAGACCGGGATTTTGTCACTCCGTATGACGAAGGGGTATCTCTGGGCCCACTCGGTAATGCATCATCATAATGAGCTCAATGTGACCAAGTGGTTGGTCACGGGATCATGCATTATGGAATGAGTAAATTGACTTGCCGGTAACGAGATTGAACGAGGTATTGGGATACCGACGATCGAATCTCGGGCAAGTAACGTACCGGTTGACAAAGGGAATATGTATACGGGATTACTTGAATCATCGACATCGTGGTTCATCCGATGAGATCATCGTGGAACATGTAGGAGCCAACATGGGTATCCAGATCCCGCTGTTGGTTATTGGCTGGAGAACTGTCTCAGTCATGTCTGCATGATACTCGAACCCGTAGGGTCTACACACTTAAGGTTCGATGACACTAGGGTTATTAGGAAGACTTGTTTGTGATTACCGAATGTTGTTTGGAGTCCCGGATGAGATCCCGGACATCACGAGGAGTTCCGGAATGGTCCGGAGGTGAAGATTTATATATGGGAAGTTTTCATACGGTCACCGGAAAAGTTTGGGGTCATACCGGTATTGTACCGGGCCCACCAGAGGGGTTCCGGGGGTCCACCGGGAGGCTACCTCTCTCGGAGGGCCTCATGGGCCATAGAGGAAATGGAACCAGCCCTTGGAGGGCTGGGCTCATCTCCCCCCTTGGGCTCATGCGCCTAGGGTTGGGGGGGAAACCCTAAAGGGGGCGCCCCCTTTGCTTGGGGTGCAAGCCCCCTCCCCTTGGCCACCGCCCCCTCTAGATCTCATCTAGATGGGTCCGGCCCCTTCCCCCTTCTCCTATAAATTGAGGGGCGAGGGGAGGGCTGCACACCACATCCAAGGCGCAGCCCCTCCCCTCCCCAACACCTCTCCTCCTCCGTTTAGAGCTTAGCAAAGCCCTACCAGAGTACTGCCACTCCATCACCACCACGCCATCGTGCTGCTGTTGGAGCCCTCTTCCTCAACCTCTCCCTCCTCCTTGCTGGATCAAGGCGCGGGAGACGTCACTGGGCTGCACGTGTGTTGAATGCGGAGGTGCCATTATTCGGTGCTAATATTGGAATCCACCGCGATCTGAATCGCTTCGAGTACGACTCCCTCATCCGCGTTCTTGTAACTCTTCCGTCTCGCGGTCTTCAAGGGTATGAAGATGCACTCCCCTCTCTCTCGTTGCTAGTTACTCCATAGATTGATCTTGGTGATGCGTAGAATTTTTTTATTTTTTGCAATGATCCCCAGCACTAACACCCCTGAAGAATATCATCACAAAGTCGATGGAGAAGCGCCAGCATTGTTGGGGTTGGTTGTTGAAGTAGGGCCTGCCGCATTGTCGTCCAAGTCTTCATTTTCATCAGTCTCGCGTGACGAAGAATCTGAGCTGGCCACCAAGTGATGCGCTTTGGCCTTCTTGTACTTCTTTGAAGGTGGTTGAGACCAGTCAAAGTCTTGCTTGAAGCCCAGGTGCGATCAAATACTTCATGGAGGTAGTAATGGTTCTTCTTCACTAAAATTTGAGTGATGGTCATGTTCTGAAGAATTGAACCAAACTGACACTGAACCCACTTATGATTGTGACCGACCTTCTGGTGAAGACTAAGCGGAAGCTCACGATCAGTCATTGATACATCTCCAACGTATCTATAATTTTTGATTGTTCCATGCTATTATATTACCGCTTTTGGATGTTTATGGGCTTTATTTTATACACTTATATCATTTTTGGGACTAACCTACTAACCGGAGGCCCTGCCCATATTGCTGCTTTTTTTGCCTATTTCAGTATTTCGAAGAAAAGGAATATCAAACAGAGTCCAAACGGAATGAAACCTTCGGGAGTGTGATTTTTGGAACGAATGTGATCCGGAGAACTTGGAGTGCAAGTCAAGAAGCAGATGAGGCCTCCAGGAGATAGGAGGGCGCATCCACAAATCCTGGGCACGCCCCTGTCTCCTGGGCCCCACAGGCGGCCACCGACGTACTCCTTCCTCCTATATATACCTACGTACCCTGAAAACATCTAGGGAGCCAACGAAAAACAATTTCCACGGTCGTAACCTTCTGTATCGGCGAGATCCCATCTTGGAGCCTTCGCCGGCGCTCCGTCGGAGGGGGAATCGACCATGGAGGGCTTCTACATCAACACCATAGCCCCTCCGATGAGTTGTGAGTAGTTTACGACAGACCTTCGTGTCCATAGTTATTAGCTAGAAGGCTTCTTCTCTCTTTTTGGATCTCAATACAATGTTCTCCCCCTCTCTTGTGGAGATCTATTTGATGTAAACTCTTTTTGTGGTGTGTTTGTCGAGATCCGATGAATTGTGGGTTTATGATCAAGTTTATCTATGAGAAATATTTGAATCTTCTCTAAATTCTTTTATGTATGATTGAGTTATCTTTGCAAGTCTCTTTGAATTATCAGATTGGCTTGGCCTACTAGATTGATCTTTCTTGCCATGGGAGATGTGCTTAGCTTTGGGTTCAATCTTGCGGTGTCCTTTCCCAGTGACAGCAGGGGCAGCAAGGCACGCATTGTATTGTTGCCATCGAGGATAAAAAGATGGGGTTTATATCATATTGCTTGAGTTTATCCCTCTACATCATGTCATCCTTCTTAATGCGTTACTCTGTTCTTTATGAACTTAATACTCTAGATGCAGGCAGGAGTCGGTCGATGTGTGGAGTAATAGTAGTAGATGCAGGCAGGAGTCAGTCTACTTGTTACGGACGTGATGCCTATATACATGATCATGCCTAGATAATCTCATAATTATTCGGTTTTCTATCAATTGCTCGACAGTTATCTGTTCACCCACCATAATACTTATGCTATCTTGAGAGAAACCACTAGTGAAACCTATGGCCCCTGGGTCTACCTTTTATCATATAAGCTTTCAATCTACTTTTATTTGCATCTTTACTTTTTGCATCTATATTATAAAATACCAAAAATATATTTATCTTATCATACTATCTCTATCAGATCTCACTTACGCAAGTGGCCATGAAGGGATTGACAACCCCTTTATTGCGTTGGTTGCGAGTTCTTTGTTTGTTTGTGTAGGTGCGTGGGACTTTTCAGGAGCCTCCTATTGGATTGATACCTTGGTTCTCAAAAACTGAAGGAAATACTTACGCTACTCTACTGCATCACCCTTTCCTCTTTAAGGAAAACCAACGCAAGCTCAAGACATAGCAGTCATCACCCTTGGAGTCGTGCCTTGAGGATTTTGCTTAGAAGCATTAGCGGCAGAGTCATGAGTGGCAGAGTCATCATTGGTGGAATAGGATGCAGCTTTGCGGAACTGTCCATCCAATGGACGAGTGCCTTCATCAATAACCGCAGTCGCCTTTCCCATCTCATTAGCTGAGGAAACACTACAACAGGACCCCCCTTATAGCAACGCATTTTTCCGTATCTAAAAGCCCATATATGCGTTGCTAGGTTCTTTACCAACGGTTTGGGATGCGTAGCCTTATCCAGTGTTGCTGGCGCATAATGCAACGCTTATGCTTCCGTTGGTAAAAAGGACCATTGCAAGAGTACAACATATAAAACCGACTTTTACAACAGTCGTATACGTTGGTGATTAATATACCGGAATCCAAATCTCAGTGCTTGTCAACGAAGAATTTGCAACCCTTCATGTGTTTATTTACATATAAAATGTGAATAATATTATTATGTTGTAGAAATAAAATTAATGCTCCACATAATGGTGATAAGTATGATCAAGTGAGGAAAAAAACAACATACCCATGCGAGGAATAATAATTCATATATGGAACAAAACTCTTGGATTACAGTAGTTGATATTACAGGAGGAACATCATCCAAATGTGATGCATAATCTAAATATTTTTTGACTTCACTGAAAGCATCCATCAATATCCGTACAACTTAATTAAAACTTAACTGAGGAACATCATCCAACAAGAACAATATCCCTACAACTTAACTAACTCAAACTGAAAGCATCCATCATCATCATCGTGATCCCGTACATCATCATCATTGCAGTATACTTGCCACACACCCATATAATCATCCATATATCTTCTGAATCTACAAAGGAAATAACAAAATGAACTGTTAACACACAATACATTGACATGATGAAAGTAGTGACGGGTTACCCAGCAAATAAGAAACATTACTTTTTACAAAGGGGCATTACTTCAGAAACATTGGTTGCCCAGCTAGATTACGACTATTACAAAGAAAAGTTTTGACCTGAAAGTATTCCCTTACAACTCAATATACTACTTCAGGCCACAAAACAAACATAAACAGACCCAGAGAAAAATAAATCATCATTTTGACATGTATAGATCATGTCTTAAGCACCGCACTCTCAGGAAGTGAAAAAATGTGCTTAAGAAATACTTATGGTATTGTCAAATGTCCAAGCAAGCGCTACATTTTTTTTCCATACACAGCGCTAAAACCTCTCATTCACACAGTAGTCAGTAACTTTCAGTTTCGAAAAATTCACCACATGTAAGCATGGTAGGACAGATCAAAATATGTGGTTGTGGGCTAATGGGAAATTCAGCAATTTACGAAACGTGACAACAAGAGTGCATGTGGGTAATTCAGCAATCTATGAATCAAAGTGGTCAGTTTAGAAATGTACAAATCAAAAGGGCAAGAGCAACACTAAGAAGAACATTACTATTGTTTCCGCCTTCACAAACAGTTAACACATGGAAATCAAATACGGTTACAAGAATAATGACTAGGAACACTGCTGTATCTTGGGAGAAATCTAATCGTAGCTCCAGCCGTCCATGATGTTGGCCTCCATCTTGATAGTGCCAGAGCGAATGAGTGTAGCGCCTCAGAATAAATTACACACAATAATAAGTAAACCATTGGCAAGATGGGAGTACATAAATAAGTAGTTGAATAAGAGTAGAAAAAGGCTGCAAAATGGTTAGAGCTAATCTAAGCAACAAAGGAATAAATAAATAATCACCACAACGGAAACAGTCTTAGTTGAAGGTAAAACTCAATGATGTACTATGAATGTAGAGATTGGCATACTGAAAATCACCGAATAGCATTGAGTATTTGTTTCTTTGGAAACCTGCACACACACATAGACAGTAAGCCTCTACTTAACGAATGACAAACAGGATGATATAACTGAATCTGAAAGAAGGGGTCCCTGATTTTGTCGAAGTAAGAAGAGATTCCTACCTATTAACAACCACAAGAATCCAGTAGATCCCAACAACAATGACAAGTTATAATCCAAATTCTGTAGAATAGTAAGAGCATACATAATCAGTACATTAACATGCGTATCATTGCAAAATGGAGAGAAGTATTTATCAGCGTTCTGAATCATATAAACAGGATCAAAGCAGCATCATAGAAGAAACAATGTGGATTATTAATTTACCTGCTCTCTAAAACCAAGGTGTACGTGCTTCTTCCAACAGGCCCATGCCGTCTAGTATTTGAGCTAGATGCGAGGGCCACCATTAGAAACCTACTCCCTCCACCTAAATATCCTGACCATCGGACTCATGAAAAGTGTGAAGTTGCAACAAAAAACTTTGATTAGTAACTCATTAGAAGTGCCATACAGAGACCTATTAAGACTAGATCTCTCCTAAAATATTATAACTCTTGCAATAGACTATTTAATATGGGGTCCTTATATATGAAGTAGTGCTTATCTACATAAAAAGGTTGAAAGGATTACCGACTCATCTAGCAAGGTTTCATGAGTTAGCAGCGTATAAGATTTTTTAAAAAATTTGATGCTCCATTGATATCTAATAATTACTAATTTAATAGAATAGCAATCAGTGCATGAATGTAAATCAACGGAGATTGGAAACCAGTCTGCAGCCTTACAAGTGTCCATCAATGAATTGCACAAGGGCCAAACTCTTTTAACATAGATTAGCTGCAATAGAATCGGGGATGCATACCCTGACGTCTACAGGATCATAGAAGAGCAGAGGTTAGAGAATTGGGAGAGATATGACGAATCCAGGGAGAGGATGCACTCACCGGACGAGAGCAGGACGACAGGGCCACTGGCGCCGGAGCAGACGCCTGAAACCGTAGCCATGGGTCGCGGGTGGGATGTGGTGGCCGCGAGCGCCGGATCTAGCCGGATGGGAAGGCGCGGCGGTGTGAGGTGACCTCGGGCTGTGCTTCGCGATGGCGGGATTCATCGGACGTCGCCTGGATCAGCCGCCGCAGGTGGCGCAACGAAGAGCTGCGTCAAGAGGGAGAGATGGGATGTGATTGGGATGGGTGGGTGAGGGATGCGGCGAAGGGTGACGAGGGCCGGCGGTGAGGTGGGAGGTGGGAGGAGAAGGAGAGGAGGGGAGGGCCGGCGGTGAGGTGGGAGGAGGAGGGTGACGAGGTGGCTGGTGGCGGCGATTTAGGAGAGATGAGGGGCATCGGGGGCTCTATTTCTCGCATGTCCCTCTCTCCTTTCCTGTGTTTTTTTTTCAAATGTCCCATGATTAGATTATAAGAGCTGCAAAATCTGCAACGCATATCTGCAACCTTTAATATGCGTATCTATCATGAATTTTACAACGTACAGTCAAAATGTTGTAGAATGTGTGTTGCTTTACATGGGGTATCCTTGTAGTGAAAATGACCGCATGAGGGCTTCAATAGGGGGCAAGTAGCTGCCATGGTTAAGAGTATCATCCTTGTCATTGATTGAAGACCTAAATCTGAGGAATCTCTTAATCCAAGGAGTGTAAGGCTTCAATTCAAATGGTGAAAGAGCAACATTTGCCATAGTCCTCATGAAGAAATCATGGTAGTTGACAGGAACTCCATGGATGGTGTTGAATAGCAGATTCTAGATGATGCCAACGACCTCTTGTTCATTATAGTCATGGCCTTTAATAGGACTGAGGGTCTTGGTCAGAATTCTATAGACAGTTCTTGGCACATATAGCAATTCCTTCACGAGGAATTTGGTTCTTGGGGCTTGACCAGGCTTCAGCGGCTTCATCAACACTTGCATGTAATGATCAGATAGCTTAGGTTCATGGTAGATGAGCTGCGCATCTTCAAGGGGAGGACTGACAGGTAGGGCATGAAGCAATTCAGAGGTCGATGCTTTATAATATGTGTTCTCTGTCATCTAGTCCAGCACCCATGAATTCACATCTTCAGCGTTGCCGGTGATGTGCAATGTAGCATAGAACTGAAGAATTATCTCTTCATTCCAGTCAACGATGTCGGTGCAAAAGTTGAGCAGCCCAGCGTCATGAAGAACACTGAGGACTGGTGTGAATCAAGGCAGTGAGTCCATGTCAACATGAGGAATATGCTCATGGTTAAAGATCTTGTCTTTGTCGAAAAGCAGAGAAGAATAGAAATTCATCTGACTTGCTATCCAGAAACACTTCCTTCAAAGACGAGCAGAGTCATAAGGGTTTTAATCAGTGAAGAATACATGCTCACAGAAGAAGTCATTAGCTTTGAACTTGTGTTTCCTTGGGAAGGGATTCTTCGGCTTGGGCTGAGGAGTATCAGTCAATGTCTTCACAGCCTCCGGAATCACAGTCTCAGGAGCCGCAGGCTGAGGCAATTCTAGTGTCAACATCTTCAGTGGCAGCCTGGGTCTCCACTTCTTCAGTAGCATGAGTGTCGGTGTCAAAACCAGCGGATTTCGGGTAGGGGGTCCCGAACTGTGCGTCCAGGCGGATGGTAACAGGAGACAAGGGACACGATGTTTTTACCCAGGTTCGGGCCCTCTCGATGGAGGTAAAACCCTACTCCTGCTTGATTGATATTGATGATATGGGTAGTACAAGAGTGGATCTACCACAAGATCAAGGAGGCTAAACCCTAGAAGCTAGCCTATGGTATGATTGTTGTAATGGTTGTGTATCTCTATCGACTAGCCTGGCCTCGGTTTATATAATGCACCAGAGGCCTAGGATAACAAGAGTCCTAGCTGAATACGCCGGTGGGGGAGGAGTCCTTGTCTTGATCGCCAAGTCTTGTTGATTCTTCCTTGTATGTGGCAGATGTCCGGACTGGCCCATGAGTATATGGCCATGGGGGTCCTCGGCCCAATCCAACTGATCGGGAGACGACACGTTGAGTACCCCCTAGTCCAGGACACCGTCAGTAGCCCCCTGAACCGGTATTCAAGTTAGAGACGCTCCTCGATTCTTCCGAACTGTTCTTCATCTTCGGTTGCTAGTCTTGAAAACTGGTTCAACAAATCTTCTATCTTGAGGATCGCCGAAATGCATTCGGCGAGTTTAGACGTCGGGTATCCTAGGAGCCCCTTTAAGTTTCCAGCCTTTATCAATGCCTTGTTATTTTTATGCCACACCTCGGGTTTGAAGTTGTTCCCGAGCGGCAACATCCTCTTGCATCCGAGCTCCAACGCCGGACTGCATTCGAGGTATCTTTTGCAGCCGAGCACCAATGCCGGACTGCTTCCCAACTCTAACGCCGGACTATGTATCCGAGCTCCAACGCCGGACCGTATCCGAGCTCCAACGCCGGACTATGTATCTGAGCTCCAACGCCGGACTGTATCCTAGGTGTCGTAAATCACCTTGGTTCAAAGAGGTTTGAAGGAGTTTAGCCGAGCTTAATGCCGGAAATGCCCTCTATGGAGCCAGCCACTAGCACCCGAGCTTTATGCCGGACTGCTTCCGAGGTGGTGCACCAACCCGAATGTGGGCCGATTTTTGTCAATATTTTTGATTGGTGCCAGTAGCCCTCAAGGTGGGTATCGGTCTAAAACCCGAGATGCACATGAAGGATGACATAAGACCGCTGATCCCCGTAGCCGCTGAGACTCAGGTTGATTTGCAAAATCGGTTTGAGGATCAAGTCCTAGCTCTGCAGAATACTTCGGGTCACAAAAAGCGGCGTGCTAAGTCCTCGAGACTCAGGTTGGGTGCGACCGACCAACCTGAGGATCAAAATCTCCTCAGAAACTGTATTGCACTAAAAAATTTCTGCATAGAACAGGCAATGCAGTAACCCCCGAGACACTGGTCGGGTGGCAATACCAGATCAGGGGATCGATGTGCCCCTTTAATATTTGTAAATAATAAGCCTGAAGCCCGGTAGCCCCCGAGCCTTAATGCGGCACTCAAATAATTAAGGATCGATATCCATAGTAAAATCACAAATTATGTGTAATGACTCTATGTATCCAAGTACTTTACTTCATTGATGCTCGGGTCCGCATTGTACAAAACTTTGTTGACCGACCATCGGCTTCCACCTCCTCGACCAATAGCTAAGGAGTGTTTGTCCTACTTTATAAAGCCTTTATGAGGGCAAAGATTTACAACAAACAAGGCAATTTGACCATACAGTTTTATAAACAAAGGTACGCGGAGAGACATGTTATATTACTGTTTAACAGAAGAAATGTCTTCCAAATAAAATAGTCCCGCTATCGGTTCCTTTATTTGGGTTGTCATGCTAAGCATGATCATGAAACCTCAGCTCTAATGTAAGAGAAAAATATCAAGGATTTAGTTTGGGAGGCCAGTTAATAGCCCCCGGTAGTGTTCGGCGACAGTCGAGGTCAAGCCGTAAACACTTCGGCCATTGTTATGAATGGCCCGTCGTTTAACGCCGTCATCGGATCGCCGACCAGTTTACGCTTATTGTGTGATCGGGCAGCGGCTTTCTCCACCGAGGTGCTTAACCATGTGATCTGGAAGCACAATCGCAGTGGTTCTCCCTTTGCACACCTAGCGGAACAAAGCGGAACATAGGAGGCAAGCATAGGAGCCGGGCAACCCAACTATTGACCGAAGACACAATTCGAAACCGATGCATATATAGCAATATCCGAGAATGTTTTTGCGAATCTCTAAAGGTGTCCGCGTTGCCTTTGTGAGACTTGTGCTGAAAACACACAAATGGTTTAAAAGTGCCATGGGCTCGAAAAGCCAAAAAACTTATTCAAAAGGTTAATGTCCGAACTAGATCAAGTGTTCGGTGCCAATCCGAAAATTGGACTTTAGAAAAAAAAGGTGCTTCTTCCGTGCTTTAACATGACACATCCTATCTCAAAACTTCAAGCGGGTCAGCCTACGGCTTCAACCTCCTATCCCGAAGGCGGAGTACTTCTTACTAGGCCAGTTTAGCAAACTAAACTCTAGCGGCTTTGAGAGAGAAATTAGGCTCCCCGGCTAGTGACCGCACACTTGTGTCGAAAAAAGGAGTGATAAATAATAATAAAAACTTTGCAACGACTAAGAAGAAAAACACTTATCATAAAACGGCTCATATAAATTTAAGAGCCCCCAAGTGACTTGGGTAAAAGAATGATTGCATGTACCGAAGTACTTATATCATATATATGTTCAACCGAACTTTAAACACGTCTTAACCGACCGTCGACTTCTCCCTCTTCGATCAAGGACCGAAAAGTGTTATGTACTCCATCTGTCGAGAATATCGACGGTGTTTCCAATAACCAGGCAATCAGGCCAAAAGGCTGTAACAGACAAAGCGCGCTCAGGGAACTTATGCTATATTACTGCGAAGAGTAAGAAGCATCTTCGAAGAAAATAGTACCCCCACCGATACCTTTCTTCGGTGCTCATTGTTATTATGAGACTTGTGCAATAGATTTTTTGTACTCATGAGTTCCGTTGTGTGCCGACCATGCTTGAAAACAATAAGAGCGCTAGCTTTCGGCTTCACGCAGTCTGAGGTCCGGCTCGGGTGACCCGATCGTGACAATCGCAGAGGTGCTCCCTTTACTCCCTAGCCGAACAATCGGGAACGTAGGGGTAAACACAGGAGCAAGGCAACCCAGCTTGCAAATCACTTAAGTCAATATGGTGCATATTGTGGCGTAATACACGAACAAGGAACGAAGTCGTACAAGTATAATCATATGCAAGAGAAAAAGCTTCATGAAGGAAGCCCCCAAGTAAACGGGGTATTTGAATTTGTGCGTCACAAACAAAGTTTGGACAAGGAAATTTTTACAAGCAACTTTTTTCCATAAAGGTATAATGCTTGGCTGAGCCGAACACAAGTTAAAAATTTAAAACTTTGAGCATGAAGACAACTTAGCTGGTTAATGTGTTCGGTATTGATGACGCGGTCCGAGCTTGATGCGGGATAATGTTCCATCCCAGAGCCGGTCCCGAGGTGGCAGAGCAAAGAGCTCGGCACTCCGAAGTGGTGACATAGCACGGTCAATGCAGGACGGCAGGGTGATGCCGAAGTCGCAGGCATGGGGTAATGAAGTGTTGACGAAGCCCCCCGTCCAGCCGAGGTGACGCCAAAGGATATAGTCCGGCTGGATCATTTTCCTGTGCACAAAAAATAGTGCAAACCGGAGATAATAGTAATAATAATAAAAATAAAAAAATTCATTGCATAATCCATAATTTATGCAAAGTGAGTAATAAAATAAATATGGCCTGGCGCCAAAGTCAATGTCGATGCAGGGCGGCGGCGTGATGCGGTAAAGGCATGGCAAGGCCTGAATTCACAGGTCGGTTCGAGTTCCAGATGCGGTGTTTGCCAGACTATGTACGGAAACTGACCGAACCACCATGCGACCGTCGTTAATGCGGCCACCATTTGATAGACCTGCGTACATATGACGGACAAACCAGAGAAATAATTCGTTGGGAAAAATGAACCCTAACAAGCAAAAATACTAGGATTAATAGCACCTGGCCTATTTGTTGTAGCAATCCAAAGAAAGGTCACTCCCAAAATTGGGACTCGATCCGCACACCTATCGCCTGATGGGCGATAAAGCAACGGCATGGCGATGCTGGCAAAGGTTGGCTCGCCGAGGCAAAGCCCTCAGTCCAGCTAACGTGACGGGGCTGGTCGGCCAGCGTCGCCGAAGTCTCCGGAGTAGGTTGATGAAGAGATGAAGAAGCCCCCGGTCCAGCGATGCAGGTCGTGACGTGGTCGATGCCGGCTTGATGAAGTGACCGTGTGGCGATGCAGGTGTGCCCGCTCCGTGTAATCCGTGGGGCGGCGATGTTGGTGACAATTTATCCTTCGCGATGCCGAACTATTGTTCGGCTGGCCGCGATGATGATCCAAAGAAACTGAGCTCGGCTCAACAAAGCGACGACGTGTCTAACGCAGGTCGGCCGCCGTGGAGTGATGTTGTCGGGCTGGTTTGACACCGGCGCGACGGTGAAGTTCGTATTGCAAGAATACTTTTAATACTACTGGGATGTGTTTGATAATAAAACACAACACCCCATACGAAAACTTCCTTCAAAAAGGATGTCCGAGATCCCGTTCATAAAGGAGATGAATTCGGGTCGGATTCGCTCGCGCAGAAAACAGATCCAAAAAGTGATGCACTAATCGGAAGTTTCCCGGAGTTTGGACGGTCGGATCGAGCTGAATTTTTGGCAGGTGGTAGATATGGTAATTCTGCAGCAAATCAATGGTTGGATCTTCTAAAGGACATCCGAGCTAGATGCTGGATACCACGCCCTAAACTCGTCCGGATTCTCGTCCAGATTCAACAGGGCTCTGGTATATCGGAGATTGCCGGAGATTCCTCCATCGGAACTCGAGGAAATTTTTGCAAGGTTGTTGTAGACTTAATTCTGCATAATTCCCCCGAAGTAATCGTTTAAGCGACACTCGAGGAGGCGGTGGCGGCGGATACAAGTTTGCTGTCCAGAAAAACAGCACGGTCGCCCGAGGGCAGTGTTGACGTTGAGCCCCCGAGCTCCATGGATGACTCCTCCATGATCTTGATAGAGATCGGAGTTGGTGTTGATGAAGGCCCTCGTCCGAACATGGTGATCCGAACACGGGGCGCAATTCTTGGTCGAACCAAGGTGTCCTGTCGAGCTGGTGACGAAGATGTCGAAGTCGTAGTTGATCTGCAGGCGAGCCATCGATCCTTTTGTCGATCACACAACGGAACTCTCAATGAAAGCACCAATGTCGGTGTCAAAACCGGCGGATCTCAGGTAGGGGGTCCCGAACTGTGCGTCCAGGCGGATGGTAACAGGAGACAAGGAACACGATGTTTTTACCCAGGTTCGGGCCCTCTCAATGGAGGTAAAACCCTACTCCTGCTTGATTGATATTGATGATATGGGTAGTACAAGAGTGGATCTACCACGAGATCAAGGAGGCCAAACTCTAGAAGCTAGCCTATGGTATGATTGTGTAATGGTTGTGTATCTCTATCGACTAGTCTGGCCTCGGTTTATATAATGCAGCTGAGGCCTAGGATAACAAGAGTCCTGGCTGAATACGCCGGTGGGGGAGGAGTCCTTGTCTTGATCGCCAAGTCTTGTTGATTCTTCCTTGTATGCGGCAACTGTCCGGACTAGCCCATGAGTATATGGACATGGGGGTCCTCGGCCCAATCCAACTGATCGGGAGACGACGCATTGAGTACCCCCTAGTCCAGGACACTGTCAATGAGCATCAACACTAGTGGCTGGAATTTCTTTAGGAATGGTGAGCAGTGAAGCTTGATGTTCATTAGCGCCCATTTGAACTTCTTCAGTTTGGACAGGGGACCGAGGAATCTGTTGCAGCGCGGTGAACATGTGTGAATTGGGATGATGAATTTCCCAATAGTCATCATTTAGAACAGGAGTGGTGCACCCAATGTCCACGTCTTCTTCTTCATCCATTTCCTCAACGCCTGGCTCTTCAGCTATGAACTGAGGCACGAGTGATGATACCAGAGGAGTTGAAGGGATAACATTCACTTCAGTTTCATCATCCAACTACTCTGGCGAAGCAGCTGAAGGAATATCTTCATATGATCCGCTTGGGATCTGACCTCACCAAAGGGAACGACCTCCTTTGATGGCATGCTTGAAACAAGAATAGCATCAATTGGATTTTCAAAAGAGCTCGTCAAAGTCTTTTCTTTCTTCGGTGCTAAAGACTCTGAGGCAGTGGATGCTTTCCTTTTCTTCACAGCTGCTCACTCCACAGCTTTGGTTTTCTTCGCTTCTGATGCAGAAGGAAGAATAGGACTCGGCGTTGATGCAGGAGGAGCAGAGGAAATTGGTGCAGTTTGCTCAGGCGCAACTTATGTAGTTTCCCTGGCTTGTTCAGTTTCTTCAGGCTTAGCGGTAGATGCTTCAGCTGGCATGGCTTGTTCTTCAGGCTCAACACTAGTGGTTGCCCTGACAATTTCATTAGCGTCTGAAATAGCTTCATCAGCCCTGGTACTCTTATTTTCATCAGCAGCCTAATTTTCATCGGCGGTGCTGGCATGTTCTTCAGTAGGCTGAGCAGAGGTTTCAGCCTGAGGAATTTCGTGTTGCGATGATGCTGCAACATTTGAAGTGAATTTTTCAGCCATTTTCACAAATCTGACTTTGGCTCCAAGACAATCTGCACGGTAGGCAACAAATTCATCACTAAGTCCTTTGATATCAGCTTGTACAACCACAAGTTCTTCAGTTGTCATTTTGACAACATTCTTCTTCAAGAAACGCTCTTTCTTGTATTGAGCTTTCTTCAACTACCTGGCCTTCTCAAACTTCCATTTTTCTTCACCTATGAAGGTGTTCAACATGTGACTTTGGCTAGGAGTGAGCTTGAAGTCAGGCATAGGAGTGTTGGGGTCCTTGTGCCAGAGATCAATGAAATCAAGGATCAGCTTGGGATCCCATAGAAGAGGCACATCTGTGCCTTTGGCTCTAGCGGCCATTTTTTGTCTATCTCTGATGATTTCAGCGAGTTCTTCATCGCCAGCTTCGTCTTCATTGGACAGCACATGAAAGGCAACCTGCTTCTTATAAGGACTTGGTCTAGAGCCACGTCCAGTAGTAGCCTTGGTCTTTAGCAAAGTGGGTCCAGTTGAGGATTGTGGAAGAGCTGAAGAACTTGTAGAGGCTCCTGAGGCAATTGAGATGCCTGTGGTCCTTTGACACAAGGCGAGATGCACAGGTGCTGAGCACTTTGCCGGAGGAGCTGAGGACTTTGTAATTGGAGGAACTGGAGTAGCATGAGGATTTTGTCGTGAGGGCATTGATGAGCTCGGCCTTGAGGGCATTGCTGAAATTGGCCATGAGAGCATTGCTGAAGAACTAGGCTGGCTAGCTGGCTTCTTGAGCATGGCCTTCTTAGGCTTGCTAGCAGAGGCCTCAGCAGAGGCAGCAGCAGAGTCTTCATTGAATTTCCTCACTGCTTCCTTAGCTTGGCTAGTTTTGCTTGTTTCTTGGCCCATTCATCAGGATAGTCCTCACCGTGCTTGAGGCTAGTGGGATCACCGATTTGGCCAGGTGCCAACGGAGGTCTTGGGTAAGGAGGATGAAGAGCGAATTTCTTCATGTACTTTGGAGTGACATATCTATACTCCCTCCATTCCCATGCCCTTCTTCTCTCTATCTTTTGTATGCACACCTTGCGCTAATTCTTATTCTCCTGGCCATGTTTGGCCTCATCAGGAGTGTAATTTTCTTCATAAATGTCATCAGGAATCTCAAATGCTGTGTTGACTTCCAGTTTCTTGCCTCCCTTTTGAGGTTTCTTGCCATCTGCCATTTTCTTCAGCTGATGATTTTGAACAATTGAATTCTCTGAAGAGGTATGCAATTTGTCTTCGAGGAACGCTGCAAATGAGTTAAGTTGAGAACCTAGTGATTCAGCAGCGGACGTGTGTACCTGTGAACAGAGTATAGGTGCGAAGAATTTGGAGAGGTCATATGCGTTCTCAGAAGTTTTTAAAAAAAGAACAAGTTTGAGGAATTTGACCACAGGTGTCTTCAGGAACTTCACTAAGCGTTCTTTGACTTAGGTTCCAGAGTTGTATAGATTGAAAATCCACACAATTGAGGAATCTAGAAGAAAAATGTTGCTTTAGAGAAATAGATCAAGAACAGAGGCTTGTGTGAGGTGTTTAAAAGTGTGGAAGTTGAAGAATAAACACCTTTTGAAGATTTGTAGAAATCATCGAAATCAACAAGGGCAGTAAAAGTAACTTTTAATTACCCTTGACGAAGAACACGACAAACTGAGAGTAGTAGATTGGAAGTTCGTCACTCCAGATCTTCCACGCCCTAACTTGGCAGAGGAAGACAGCAACGGCGGCGGCAGAGAGAAGAAATCCGCGGCCGACGCGAGTACGACGGCGACGAGGTCGAGGCAGTGAAGCTATTCCTCACCGGCGACGATGGACGTAGCAGCGGCGCTAGGTCTGGAAGATCAAGCGGGGGAAGTGAGGTCAAGCAAGGTAAATGTAGTCTGAGGAGGGTAAGGGGTATATATAGCCGAGGTGAAAAACCGCTCGCCTGAGGAAAATGGACGAACGTGCCCTTGACTCTTCTCATCCTTGCAAGATGTGTCACCCACGTACAAAGCGGTGGCGATCATGTGAGATTGTTGGTGAATAGATAAATCCTATCGTGGGAAGTGGAACGGTTTGAGCGGCAAAAGCCTAAAATTCAGATTAGAATGTTTTAACGTTTCGTTCGCAAATTCTTCAGCTAACAAGGACACAATGAAGACATTGAATGGGTTTCAAATAGAACGCACATGAAGAATTTGTGAACAGATTAAGTTGAGTTTAGCATAGAGGGGAAAGGGTCCAATCACATTCACTTAGCAGAAAAAGCAACTTGAGTAATTAGCGATAAGTAAATGTTGTAGAGGACTGAAAACTCAAATATATATATAGTCAATGAAGAACAACGACGGAAAGAGTGAAGACATTGTGAAGTTGAAGAATTTGAACAACCAAGGAGATAAAAAAACATAAGAAGAACTCAAATTGAAGAATTTCAATGCCACCGTATAAGAATGATGATTTCAGACGCTGCGTACAATTTGTCGTAGGGCTCTGAGAATCAAATTCTTCATTAATTTCTTCACACTTAGAGGGTTAGTGTTCATTGATTGAAGAAAAACGTTACTTCATGTGTTGCACATCTAAGTCATCAATTCTGCATAAGTGTTAGGATGTGTGTCCTTTTCAAAGGACATTCGAAGATTCTAAGATATTTAGCTCACACCGCAACTTGCTAAATCTCTTCTCATTCAATGGCTTTGTGAAGATATCGGCTAGCTGTTCAGTCTTCACGTGCTCGATAGAGATGTCTCCCTTCAACACATGATCACGAAGAAAATGATGATGAATCTGAATGTGCTTTGTCTTTGAGTGCTGATACGTCTCCAACGTATCTATAATTTACGAGGTATTCATGCTATTATATTACCTGTTTTGGATGTTTAATGGGCTTTACCATACACTTTTATATTATTTTTTGGGACTAACCTATTAACCGGAGGCCCAGCCCAGATTACTGTTTTTGCCTATTTCAGTGTTTCGCAAAAAAGGAATATCAAATGGAGTCCAAACGGAATGAAACCTTCGGGAGAGTTATTTTTGGAACGGATGCAACCCATGAGACATGGAGTAGACGTCAGGGAAGCTTCGAGGAAGCCACAAGGCAGGGAGGCACACCCTACACCCCCTGGGTGCGCCCCCATCCTCGTGGGTCCCTCGTGGCCTCCCTGACCGACTTATTTCACCTATTTATATCCATATACCACAAAAACCTCCTGGAGCACAATAGATAGGGAGTTCCACCGCCGCAAGCCTCTATAGCCACCAAAAACCAATCGGGACCCTGTTCCAGCACCCTGCCGGAGGGGGGATCCCTCACTGGTGGCCATCTTCATCATCCTGATGCTCTCCATAACGAGGAGGGAGTAGTTTACCCTCGGAGCTGAGGGTATGTACCAGTAGTTGTGTGTTTGATCTCTCTCTCTCTCTCTCGTGTTCTTGATTTGGCACAATCATGATGTACCGCGAGCTTTGCTATTATAGTTGGATCTTATGATGTTTCGCCCCCTCTATCTCTTGTAATGGATTGAGTTTTCCCTTTGAAGTAATCTTATCGGATTGAGTCTTTAAGAATTTGAGAACAGTTGATGTATGTCTTGCATGTGTTTATCTGTGGTGACAATGGGATATCACGTGATTCACTTGATGTATTTTTTGGTGATCAACTTGCGGGTTCAGTGACCTTGTGAACTTATGCATAGGGGTTGGGACACATTTTCGTCTTGACTCTTTGGTAGAAACTTTGGGGCACTGTTTGAAGTACTTTGTGTTGGTTGAATAGATGAATCTAAGATTGTGTGATCCATATCGTATAATCATGACCACGGATACTTGAGGTGACATTGGAGTATCTAGATGACATTAGGGTTTTTGTTGATTTGTGTCTTAAGGTGTTATTCGAGTACGAGCTCTATGATAGATCAAATGGAAAGAATAGCTTCGTGTTATTTTACTACAGACTCTTGAATACATCGATCAGAAAGAATAACTTTGAGGTGGTTTCATACCCTATAATAATCTCTTCCTTTGTTCTCCGCTACTAGTGACTTTGGAGTGACTCTTTGTTGCATGGTGAGGGATAGTTATATGATCCAGTTATGTTATTATTGTTGAGTGAACTTGCACTAGTGAAAGTATGAACCTTAGGCCTTGTTTCCTAGCATTGCAATACTGTTTACGGTCACTTTTATCATTAGTTACCTTGCTGTTTTTTTATTTTTCAGATTACAAAAACCTATATCTATCATCCATATTGCACTTGTATCACCATCTCTTCGCCGAACCAGTGCACCTATACAATTTACCATTGTATTGGGTGTGTTGGGGACACAAGAGACTCTTTGTTATTTGGTTGCAGGGTTGTTTGAGAGAGACCATCTTCATCCTACGCCTCCCACGGATTGATAATCCTTAGGTCATCCACTTGAGGGAAATTTGCTACTGTCCTACAAAACAAACCTCTACACTTGGAGGCCCAACAACGTCTACAAGAAGAAGGTTGTGTAGTAGACATCAAGCTCTTTTTTGGCGTCGTATCCGGGGAGGTGAGTGCTTGAAGGTATATCTTTATATCTTTCAATTGAATCTTTTTGTTTCTTGTTTTATCACTAGTTTAGTCTAGAAAAGAAAACTAAAAATGGAATTGAGTTTGCCTGATACGCTTCATCTTTTTAATATCTTTCGTGAGAATAATGGAAAGGAAAATTGTGCTCAAGTGCAAGAAGAAGAAGTCTATAAAATGTTTGGCACTATATCTTTGAATGAGGAGGATGATTGCAACGTTGTTAGTATGAACTCTTTGTATATCCATGGTACTAATGATGATTGCACTAGTCATGATTAAAATGTCTCTTATAAGCATGTCAATTTTTGTGGAGTGCATAGATTTTGCAATTACACACCAAATAGGGAAGATAGATTTTGCAAGAGGCATAAGTATTTAGAAACTAAATGGTTGCAAGAAAGGCTAGATGATTGTGCTGAAAGATTCAATATTAATCGCCATCCTTGTGAACTTTGCAATGAACATGGTCATTTAAAGCTCCAATGCTATTTGTTTCATGATCAAATTGTGTCCAAAAATTGTGATAACTTGAATACCCTTGAGCATCATAAAGAGTTTAGTCTTCTTTTGGGGTATGAAGAAATGAAACGTATAACTGAGGGTATTCCAAAATTTAATCTTGATAGATTTCTTGATTTTGATCTAGAAGAAATTTTTATGTATTGTGCGGTGAATTGCATCGAAAATACTTTTATTGCCAATTACATAAATAAAAGAAAGCAAATAGAAGATGAACAAAATACTAATGAAAGGGACGAGGCTTCGCAATATCCTACTATTATTTCTTATGATGAATTAGGTAACGAGGAGGAGCTATCTATTCAACCAATCTCATTAATAAGGAGCTCCAAAAAGAGGGTTAAACCCACACATGATGTGAAGAATAAATAGAAAAGATAGAGAAGCCAAGGTAGAAAGGTATCCCTCCCAAATGATGTTGCTCCTATTACACATTGTGATGATGATAATTGCTATAGTATTGGTGCTACCCATACTATTAATGATGAGAGCGATTATGCCTATGATATGAAAAGGCCCAAGCTTGGGGATGCTATGTTTGATGGAATGACATGTTTGAGAATATAGTTGCTGCAATTAATGTTTGTCCCAAGCTTGGGGATGCTATGTTTAATGAAGATGATATTCTTAGCCTAGCAAATTTATTATGATGATAGCATGCCTCCTATTTATGATGATTATTGTGATGACACTTATGGTATAAAAATTAGTAGTGATTATATCTATAAAACTGGTCATGATTATGATTACCCTTTTCCTGAACATTACTCTTTTAATGTGGAAACAATTTATAGTATTCGAGTCTCTTATGATACTCCCACTATTCCAAATGAGAAGAATTTTGCTTATGTAGAGAGTAATAGAATTTTTATGCTTGTAGTAATTGCAATAATATCAAGTTTCCTCTCTATGTGCTTAAAGTTTTGAAATTATGCTTGTTTTGCCTTCCTATGCTAGTTGATTATTATTCCCATAAGTTGTTAGCTCACAAAATCCCTATGCATAACTACAAGGATCCGGGTCTATTGCAATAAACCTGTTTGTTGTAATACATGTTGTTTCGTGGCGATAAGTACCTACTGCCACGAAACAACATTCGTTGGCAGCCGTTGCGTCTGGACACATGGTAATAGCTTATTACCACAAAAAAGCAATTGTGGCAATAAAGCGTGCTATCACAACATCTAGGCGGGAAGTTGCCACATGTTTTCTCGTGGCAACACTCACCTGATGCCACAATTTGATTTGTGGAGATAGCTTTAATGCAACATGTAACGAATCGTGGCGACTGATATCTCGTAGCGATAGACATTTGTGGCAACAACCTATGCCAACGACGGCCGTTTCATGGCGCAATACTCTTCCATGGCAATAGTCAATTGTGGCAATAAACTATGGCCACAATCCTTGTTTTCGTGGCATTAGGCATGTTGCCACAACCCACCACACTTGTGGCAATAAACTATGGCAACAATCATTTTTTCCTGGCATTAGACATGTCGCCACGACCCACTACACTTGTGGCACTAACTTATGGCAACAAATATTCCAGTCGTTGTAACAGTAAATTGCAACATACTTGTTTTGGTGGTGATAAATAGGTATCACAACAAGTAAAATATTTGTAGCAAGAAATTATTGCGACAATTTAAACTTTTTGTGGCGATACTCTATTTCAACAAAACTTGCTTTGGTGGCAAAACAGTTATCGCGTCGTGAAAAAAATTGTGGTGACAAGCTATTGCAACAATATAAAGTGCTCCGTTGCAACATCCTAGTGAAACAAAGCAGGTAGGCGTAGCAACAGAGATATGGCGCAACAATATTAGAGGTGCTAGCATGTGGCAACAGAAAGTGGATTGTGGTAATAGCCTATTGTAACCGTAAAGAAAATATAGGCTTTCAATTACAATATTCAAAACCATACGTATAATATGTAAATTCATAAAATTCATAATTCTCGTAGCAAATATCCATCAAATGAAACTCAAATGTAATTTCGCCATCCTAATTAACTGCGAAGACTAGAATGTCTATGATCTAGAGTCCAGTCCAGCTAGTTCTTTTGATCCTGCAATCAAGAAATAAAAAAAGTTCCAGTTAATGAGTCGAACATAACATATGACATACAATTATTCCAGCTCCATTGTTAAAAAGAACTATCGCCAAACTAACTGGACTAATACTATGTCAGCAAGCATGTAATTGAGGATCGAACAATTATACAAGTGTAAATGTGTAAAGCATAAGCACAAGTACATCTACTAAAAGCTTCTATTTTGAGAAAAAAATCATTACTTTATAACTTAACAATATTGGGCTAAATCACCCAAAGCACATGCAGCCATAAGGGCTGGTACATCGGCCTCCCATTCCACATAGTGGTTAGGTTCGTACATCCTACCAAGGCTAGCAAGCTCGTGAGAAACAGAGTTTGCCGAGCGACGACATACATTTATTTCATAATAAGAAAACCATAATTTGAGCTAGTACTTGGTATCCTAAATAACAGCAGCATAGGTCAACAAGTCCACCTTATTGATATTCAGCGCTTCCATCAGGAGTTGCGAGTCCGTTTCAAAAATGACCCTCACGACCCACATATCAGCGGCAAGAGATATTGCGTGGGACATTGCAATGGAGTCAGCAGCGAAGGCATCACGCCCATGCTCATGACATCCTGCTCGTGCATACAGAATGGTGTCATTGTTCGATCGTACATCTAATAAAAGCTTCTGCTATTGATTTAAGTTGTGACTCGATGCATAGTTTCAGTAAAGTTCATGTCCCTAGCTAGCACATATTCGTTTTTTGTTTAAGTTGTGACTCCATGCAGCAACAACACATGGTAAAAGAGAACAAGCAACTAGCTAATTATGAGGGCCAATGCCGTATAAGCAGGTGAACATGAAGAGAAAGCAAGGTTGTGACTTACCATTGATTTAAACATTCAAGAATTCCTTGCTGCAGCTTGTATGAGCGCATTTGAAGAAATAGCAGTAGGCCTTGAACCTGAAGTCTTATTAGGACTATATCTCTGTAACAGAATATTTTGCAAGTTTGGATTACTATTTTATTTGTTGTCAACAAGGTTTTCGAGTCGATGAGTCGACGAGTCACTCAGGGGGGGCGACTCTAGACTAGTCGTGACTAGTCTAGACTCATGGTCGACGAGTCGACATGCGATGAGTCGACTTGAGTTAAGCAGTAGGGATCAGACCAGCAGCAGACCAGCAGTAGCCAACGGCAACCAAGGGAGGAGTCGCAGCAACCAACCAAGACAAGGCCATCAGGAGATGGGAGGAGCAGCCCAGCAACAGCGGCAACCAAGGGATGAGCAGCAGGCAGCAGCAACCAGGGGAGAAGGGGACGAGCAGCAAGCCAGGGCGGCGGCTGCTGCAGAAGAGGGCTGGGTCGGGGGAGGGGGCTGGAACTGTTCGATCTAGGTTTCCAGACGCTCCAATCTTCCTTCAATACTGGCCCACAAGGCAATATTGGCCCAGTAAGGCCCAATGAAACCCTAGCCTGCCTAGCTCAATCTGGACCATCCATATTCTCTAATCTTCATTGTCCATCCACTCTCGTCTTATCTCTCTCTCTCTCACCTGCTCCCCTTCCAGCCCCCAGGCACGAATCGAAGCCGCAATGGCCTTGCTGCAGCTCCTCCTCCATGGCTTCTCTGCCTCCACCCCTTCCTCTCCGCCTCCCACATCCTTCCCTGGAGCCGCCCCTCCTTCCCTGCTCCATTTTCTCTTCCCAACTCCTCTTCCATGACAGATTGAACGAGTCGTTCGCCTCAAAAACTGCGACTAGTCGAGACTAGTCGGGACTAGTCGATCAAGTCGCTCGACTCATCCAATGATTCGAGTCGACAGGTTGAGTCGACCTTCATGTAACGACTTGTCGACTAGTCGCGACTAATCGTTCGACTCAAAAACAGAGGTTGTCAACCCTCTTCGTAGGCACCTATAAATAGAAGTGCACTTTTAGCAATGCAAGTAAGCAATATAAATGATAAAAGGTCGCAAGAATATGACTGTAATCACCTGTTGGGTTCCCATCTGTTGGCTCCATTCTGCAAACTTTGCCATCATGTTCTTTTCAAATTCCAGTCTTGATGTTTGCTCCTCTTCCAATATTTAGTTGGACTCATACCTTCTCAAAACTTACTTGCGAGTAAGATTTTGATCCAATTCTGTGTTTTGTCTTCTGTTTCCTACCGTTATCGATGTTCTTTTGGCTGCGTTCCTATCAATTCATTGAAACCAAATATAACCAATCAGACAAGCCATTTCATCTTTATCAAATAGTAGACAAACAGTGATCTTAGAGAAAACCTGAAATTTTGAATCTGTGCCAAAGTACTCAATCATCCATTCCCACTCTTCTGGTTGTAAATCTTCCGGCAGATTAGTCAATCTAGTTGCATCTGTTTTGTATGCCTTGTAAGAGGAGCTTAGAGTTGATCACCAGCCTCTATATCGCTCTTTCGCAATTTTGAGAACTTTTTCTTCTTTTTCTGGTGTATCTTCCAAGTCCCATCTGCCCTGTATAGCATACAACAAATGAATATACATAAGCAATGCATCATCGATATTAAAATAAGATAACACATATGGAAAAGGTTGTACGCACTATCATATCTGCAACAATGAATAGATGGATGGTAGGGTGAATGCCCAACCACGTCCTCACTCCAATGAGTGGTAACTTTCTTTTCATTATGACTACCACGTCATCCTTGAATGAACGATAGTTCATTCCTACCATACCACCCAATTTTTCAGAGAATGTAATATTTAGCTTTGCAGATCCATTGGCAAAACACTTCTTAGATGCTTTACAACCTTTTAGAACACCTCGCACTTTCTTCTTCTGTACACCAACTTCTATAGTCCAAATCATACAAGAAATATTGTATTACTCGGTATTAGATTGTAAGAAATGATGACACAAATATAAACGAAAGCAAGTACCATCCTGAACATATTGAAGAAGCTAAAGATATTGTACTGAGTGTGCACCCAAATAGTGTAGTACAGCTAAAGATGATCTTTTTCTTCCATGCATAAGGAAAAAGGATGGTTCCTTGACTACTAAATTGTTGGTTTATCTTCGGCAAAAGTTGCCGCCATGAAACTTTCTGAGCTAGACGCCGCAATGCCCACAATGCATTTTCTTGTGTATATTTAAAAAGTCTCAACATGCTTGGTTTTAGAGGTATGTATATATGTATATAATGCATCAAATAAAGTCAGTCTTGTTCAGTTGTTCTATTTAAGCAATTGCTAAGGGGAAAGGAAATCTGACATGATGATTGAATACATTGTCCTAATATCAGCTGGTACGAATGATATTCAGGTGAATAACATGATCATATTCTCTCCATGAGTCAAATAAATTGTAAATGATTAATGTAATATGCTATCAAACTCCAGCAAAGGGCCAACTTCGAAAATAATTATTTCTAGTCAGGTTCAGATGGTAGAAAGCAACAATCTCTTAGGCAGTAACTAATGGAACAGTGGGGTGATTCGTCAAATTACTAACTTGTAGCAACATGGCAACATATATAAAAACATACAGATGGATGATGGCGTAACTCTGCGAAAGGGTCTAGAAACCTTAATTTGATTCAGAGGTCAATCTACCATATTCAAATGTTAGAAATAGCACAGAACTATCCAGGAGAATATACTGTAAAAGGCACTATTTATCCCTTTAAAGGAAGAGTATGATGAGATAATACATGGTTATCAAGATTAGCTTTTCAAATGACTGCAGACTTTCCTAGTTGACATAAAAAAGCTGGAGAGACTGAATCATACTAACAGCATCTATGCAATCTAGGGTCTGAATCAGAGATCCCTCGTACCTATGTAAATAACTAACACATAGGGCATAAGGCAGAGGATATTTTTTCACTCTACCGGGACACACCTCCGTGGTCCTACTAGACTATTTCTTGAAGTAGTGCCCATGGTTTGGGGTTCAGTTTGATCTGAATATGTATCTACAGATATACAAATAGAATGGGGTGTGGGATGGATGGACCGGAAGAGAAGAGACGAGACTTTGGAAGAGCAGCCGTCCCCGTCCAGTCCAAGACCTTGGATTGGGAGGAAGCTCCATGGCCATGGCGGAGCAGAAGCACCTCCGAGCAGGCCCTTGACGCACGGGCACAGCCGCGTCGTCAGAGGCGCACGAGCCCTGGGCGACCGTGGCGGATGGATCTGGCCACCGCTCGATCTGGTGGTTCGATCAGGAGGGGAGGGGAGGGGTGGGGAGAGGGCGGGGAGCGTGGGCGGAGGCCATGGGCGGCGCCGAGATCTGAGCGTGGGTGGCGGCGCATCGAGGAGGAGCTCGTGGGGGAGGGGGTTTGAGCCCGGGCGGGCATTGTCACGGCATGGTCCAGACACGGGATTGATGGGCAAGGAGAACTCCGTTGGCGCCGACGCCAAACCGCATCGCTGCCGCCGCCAGCATGGCCAAGGACACGGAGACGCGGCCTACGTCGGCGGGCGCAGAGGAGAGGGAGGAGAGCGAGATCGAGGAGGACTTGAGGTTACAGGAAGGGAAGAGATCGGGAGGAATAACCTGACGAGTAGCAGCTGACACAACTGTGGTGCGCTGTGTTGACGCCGTCATGACGCCGGCAGCACAGAGGAACCGGGGACGAGAGGTCAGATCCAATCGCCCGTGAAGACGCCGTGGAAGGTAATTAGCGGGAAGGTTAAATATAGGCTATTTTTTTGGTGGGAACAAAGACCCTAATTTAGGACCTTTTAGCGGGAGGTAAAAAATATTGGCGCAAACAACAGTACACATAAATTAGGTGGTGGGAAAGTAATTTTTTGTTTAAAAAAAGTATTATTTTTTGATGGAATTTTCTAGATTGTAAATATATTTCAAGTATTTGTAAAAAGTTATATCATGGTGATAAAACCACCAAATCAGATAATTGTGAAGGGGTGATTCAGCGCCCTCCACCATAACGTCCTTATTGTCAATATTTGTATAGTCGTCGCCATTTGAGGAAGCCAATTAACGAACGAAAAAGAGCTTTCCTGTTTATATAGTAAAATAACCATCACATACATCGAAGCAACCGATACAAATGGACGACACACACCAAGGCAAGATACACAAATACCGGTCACCGACACACAACCTCAACGACTACCAAGCACCTATAAGATGTGCAAAAAGGGATTCGTTTAGAGCCAACTGAGACCACCAGCACGAGGAGCGATCATCTTGAAAGATGTGCGTCTGACATCCCGGACCGATGACTCCAAGACGATGCCGGACCGGAAAGGCACGACTACGAACGTAGACACCGTCCGATCCTAAGATCAAGTTTTCACTCGGAGTAATACGGAAGGAGTGGGAGGAACACGACGTCCACGGACGCCTTCACCGTCAACTAGTACCCAGACTGGGTAGATGATGTACCACAGTGCTTCAACCCCTCCGCCGCAACCCTGGTTCGCCAAACACACGCAACAAATTAGGAAGGTGTTGTTTCATCATGGATCTACACTTAGGTTGCGATATGTCAAAAATTGGCCAGTTCTGAACTACATGTTACAGAAACCTCATGTGGCCCTCGCTTTAAAACTATTAGGTTATACTCTTGTCTCGAAACAGAAGTACTGATGGGATGGGTTGATGAGAGGGTCTATCTATGTCAGTCTCGATCTCACTTTCCGATCTTGAGATGTAGTGATCTCAGCATCTTTCATTTTACCAGACAATTCGTCGAGGGTTAGTCCACGCGAGAGTAGGGCCAACGTAATATGCCGCTTTTGTTAGAGATTCAACTATGTAAATTAAACAACCCATGCATCGCGACGCCTTTGTCTATCGAATCCGTCCTACATCGGATCCACTCGCAAGGGGGTGAACCAGCCATGTCGCCGCCGCCGCTGGCCGGGCTTCACCTAGTCACGCCCTCTAGCTGCGGTAGGGGATGGGATAAGCGGGAGGCGGGGCGCTGGGAGGCGGCTAACGATCTCTCCCATCGCCTGCGAGGGTGACTCTGGTCCTCCGCGCCACAGTAGGTCGAACATAGTCATGTTGCCTATGTTTTATCGAAAATAATAGAGATTCAACTATGTCAACTATCAACCAAACAAATTTAGTTTTGAGAACCACTTATTGGAATATCACACATTTGTTAAAAAACGAAAAAGTATCCAGAAAAGGCCAACCATTTATCTCTTATTTATATATTCATTTTCAGATATAAAAATCCTTCAAGTATTGGACCGTTGCCTCGTCTTATCCGCCCCTTCTTTATGTATTCACTAGTAAACATGCCCGTGCATTGCAACGGGAGGAAATAAATCATCCCTCATGCACACACAGACGACATCAACAAATTTCTTAAAATCTTTCACTGTGTGACACAACAAACAACATGATAAGTGGTGTTACACAAAAACATAATGACGGGATGATTTTTGAAGTGTACTCAACGTGTTTCTAATCCATAAGATAACAGAAATATCTACCTAATTGTCGCTATCTCTTTATGCCTCTATTGAAGAGTGTTTAGCAGGAAGGGGGTGAAAAGGTAATTTTTTTGGAGGAAATGTTTCCAATAATGAAAGTTTGGTCAATAGAATTACCGTCAGCACACACTACCGCCGCACCGGACCGCCACCGCCTAGGGACACCTCCCGGAGGTGTGCTGTCCCGCGCTGGAACACCACCGAGAGGAAATTGGCTGGTGCCGGACCCCGGGTTGTCGTGCCGACATATGATACCTACACTACTTAAGTAGGTAAAAATATGCAACCAAATTACTATATGAATATCAGTTTAGTTTTTTAAAAGAATGCAAAAATAATGAGGTCATTTGGATTTGTGGTTTAAAAGTTGCAGATAATCAAAGTTTGGTCAATAGAATTACTATCTTGTTTCAAAGTTTGGTCTTTTTCTTTTGCGAGGACTTTCAAAGTTTGGTCGATCACGTATTTCCGTGATATACGCTATTGGGTGGAGCACGTCTGCGTTCGCGCGATTGATCAGACGCCCTGGTGGAGCGCGTAGGGCTCGCGCGATGGATCAGACGCGCGTCTGGTCAGTTGTGCCGCTGTTTCCTTCGCCCTATCTTTCCCACGATCCTTTTCCTCTTTCCTTTTTCACGCGCCGGACCCTGGTCAAACTACCCAGAGCGACCCGAGTCATACCTCGATCCCCTGTTCCGCCGCCGCGCGACCCGAGCGCTGGCCGCATCCAGCAGCCACATCATGGCGGCGCGACGAAGCAGTCCACGCCGGCGCCTCCCTGCCGCTCCCCTCTCCCTCTAACGTTTCTTCGCCAGCCGCCGCTCGGCGCCTTCCGCCCGTCGGCCTCCTCCTCCCTGGATCTCGGCTGGCCTGGACTGGCTCGCCTGTCTCCCTTGCGACCAACGACCTGAACAACAATAGTATGATTTTCCCCTCATGTTTCCCTCTGTATTTTTTATTGCAACTGCAGCAAATTTAGATTCAAAATACATCACATGGGCATTAGTACTGTGCTATGCATACAACATAAGTATGCTGATTTTAGTTTGAAAGTAGCAGACTAATTTTCCCTTGCTTGCTATTTTATTGGTAGCTACTTTCATGCTCTTCCACATCTGCAATAATAAGATGGTTCAGGGACGTAATAAGATAGAAAACTCAGGCAAATTTCAAAACTGAATCTGATGAACATGAATGCCGTTCATATACTTCAGTTCAGTTCAATCTGTTCCCTGCTCATGTGCTTGTATAATCGCAAAGCTGCTGTCTCGGGCTCCTTGGCTTAAGATGGTGTCTTCTTAGTGATGTTGCTCCAGAACATTTTTTAGCTTGCTTCACACCGTTCAGTATGCCCCTCTTCACTAAATTCAGGCACACGTGGTCTCTTCTTTGGCTGTCATGACTTTGGTAATCAATTATCTTCTACCAAAATCTGTTAAACTTCTATATTTTTAATATAATGCTTCTTAGAATTACTATATCAGATTCAGTTTGACTACAATGTGGAAAGCATAAGAACAAGATTTTCACATGACACGCTTTAGAGAAATAATGCAAGTGACAGAAGATCTTCTAAAGAACGGGTGACAGAGGTAAAAATAGATCTGTAATAATTTTCAGGCCATGGGATTAGTGTAATATTGCTCTGGCTTTGATTTGGCCATCCCTGTCCTGATCAAATGATCCCTTAAATTAAAAACAAAGAAATCGTCTCAAAGAAATCAAAGTAGCACTGACTGAGCTATTTATGCATTATCAAACAGCACAGGAGCTTTTCCTAACATTTTAGTCAGAACCATGATTCTAAATACTGAACCTCAAACCAAAGAGAAATTAAACAAAAAACACACTGAATGAGAAGTCATGGAACGTAAGCAGAAACACATAGGAGCTTTAATTGAGTGAATCATTCAAATCAAACCATCTATAAAAATTCATCTAAGGCTGCAACCATTCAACTGAAACTCCTAAAGTTAAATTGCATGACAAGTATTATACACTGAATCAAGTAAAGAATCAAGCAACTATCTTGAATCTGATGGATCACCTGCTGCCGACGACGGATCTTGCACCTTGGGCGCCGGGATTGACACATCAGGCGCCTTGGGGGTCGGGGTTGGGCTGCCGGCGACCTCGCCATCCCGTCCGGCCGGGGTAGAGGCTGCGAGATAGAGGAGGTCAGGAGGGTCTGACTGCGAGGCGGGAGAGGAAGGGATGCGGTATAGCCAACTACTAAACTAAACTTATTTACCCTCATGTCACATGTACTACCATGTGACAGCAATACTATTTCTTGTTCCATCAACCAAATTTTGCTTTACAGTGTATAGATAAATTTGGCTTTACCATGTGACAGTAATACTGGTATGTATGTATCCCTGTTGTCTTGTCTTGTAATGCAGCTAGTGATGCTATTGACTGTAATACAACTACTAATGCAGCTGTTATGTTTTTTTAATAGGACTGGCTTTACGGAGATAAGGCAAAAATGACACGAGATAGGAGCTGGATGGACAGGGAAAGAGATTCCGTTGAGTGGCAAACTGGCATGAAGGATTTCTTGAATTTTGACTTTGATGGTGCTCACCCAGACTCAACAGTCCCATGCCCATGTAGGAGATGTCTCAATATTGCTCCAAAAAATAAAAAGGATGTTCATACTGACTTGTTGTTCAATGGGATGGATCCAACCTACACTCGCTGGATATACCATGGTGAACAATCCAATGAGGGAAGCATGTCTGAAGATTCTGATAATGAAGACGCTGTAGATGATGGTTCTGGGGTATGTGACATGCTCAATACTCTCATAAAGGGCACAAACATGGAAGCAATGCAGACATTGGTGATGGTGCGGGAGACAATCATGTGGATGCTTCGAGCGGTGATGAAAGGAACCAGGAGCCAAATGCAACAGCCAAGGTCTTCTTCGAACTATTGAAAGAGGCATAAAATAATTTGTACCCAGGTTGCAAGGATTTCACAAAGCTATCTTTCATTGTGAAGCTTTACCAAATCAAGTGCATGTCCGCGATGACCAATAGAGCATGTGACTTAGTTCTGCAGATGTTCACGCAGGTGCTGCCAAAGGGTCACTGCATTCCTACTAATCTCGCAAAAGTAAGGAAGGTGATCCGAGATCTTGGGCTGGACTGCAAGAAGATACACGTGTGTGTTAATGATTGCGTGCTAATCCATAATGAACATGCTGATGCAGAAGAATGCCCTGTCTGTCATGCGTATCGATGGAAATCTACTCCTACCAGTGCCAGAAATTACAGTACCTGAAGAGATCACTAGTTGGTGCAGAAATGATGATGAAGGATCCAGCGTTGATGTTTCGGTCATAGAAAATATAAAACCTATTGACTTTGAAGATGTCCAGTTCAAATCTGATGATGATACAGATGATGATGAGGCTTATGTAAATGATGGCCATGTTGCTCCTTTGGGACAAGAAGAATCGAATGATGACCAGGGGTTCTTTGTATAGTTTTTAATCTCTTGGTAAGGTGCTTTTCACATGTTTAAGCCATGAATATAATACCCTGAACTTTTTTGATGGTTACCTATGAGTAGCATCTCTCCTAAAGTTTAATCTGATGTGAAACAGGTTCAAAAGGCACCCCTGCATAGTTTCATCTGTTGTGGCAAATGGTAACAAAAGCTAGTGCCCAACATTAACAGTTTGGTGATGAAGAGAAGAGAAGAGTAGTTGTTGTTCTTTTAGTGATGAAGAGACTCGAACCTGATGATGATATGAATGATGATGAGGCTTACGTAAATGATGGCCATGTTGCTCCTTTGGGACAAGAAGAATTGGATGATGACCATGGGTTCTTTGTATAGTTTTTAATCTCTTGGTAAGGTGCTTTTCACATGTTTAAGCCATGAGTATAAGTTTTTGAACTGTTTGATGGTTACGTACGAGTAGTATCTCTCAGAAGTTTAATCTGATATGAAACAGGTTGAAACAAGGCATGCCTGCATAGTTCCATATGTTGTGGCAAATGGGAACAAAAGCTAGTGCCCAACACTAACAATTTGGTGATGAAGAGAAGAGAAGAGTAGTTGCTGCTCTTTTAGTGTTGTTGCTATTTTCCTTTTGACAGTGATGCTATCTACACACTGTTGCTATGAGTGTTGTTGCTATTTTCACTACTTTGCCTTGAACTTATGGTCTTTTGGGTGAACAATCTATACTAGTATGGCTGCTGAAATTTGTGTGCTGTCATTTTGAAACATGTGTTATATATCTTGCTGAGATGGTTTGTTATATCCTACTAAAATCGTGTGTCATATGTCCTTATATATATCTTGATGTAGTTAGTTGTTATGCTGCTCAATTGGTGGCTAAAGAGCTGTTTAAATGGAGCCTGTGAGTGTTTAAAAATAGATAGTATGCAGCCTTGCTCAATTTCTCTATTTAACACATAATTTTATATTGAATCTCCTTTTTTATTAACAACACACATAAGCACATACAATCACATCAAGCAAGATAGAGAAAAGTTAGGAAGAGAATGTGAGGATTTGCTGCTCAGTTCTCACGACTCACCTTTGTGAGAAGGGCACTGAGCTTGGCGTCTTTTCGGTGCCGAGGACAACCTTGCTACCGGAGTAGGTTAGTAGGGTGAGTGGAGTAGACCTTGGCGGTGCAAGAAACACTAAAGTGAAGGGCGTCCGCGAGTGTGCAACGCTTCGCACGCGCGTAAGCGAGCGTTCCTCCAAGTTGTGGTACCACCGATGTCCACTTTGCAACATATGTGACTAAAATGCAACTTAGTCGCAAGTTGTTGGACCTAGTGTGTTAATGCTTCTGTAAACTAGTACGCGACTTTAATCAGATCCTGTGAAATAGTATAATAAATAAAGGAAAAATCAGGAGCACTATAGAGAATATTGTTGCAATATCCTGCTCCTTTTTTGGCAACACTAGAGGATTGTTGCATTATGTTGTACGTATTACCATGCTCAATTTGTCGCAATATGTAATAGTTATTGCAACACAAGGAAGGTGAGGCAAAAAGTCACCCTATTACAACCAATACATGCTTTGTTGCAATAGTATCTATGACTAGCGCCACATGTCAGAGTTGTTGTAGTATATGTCTAAATATTACCACAAAGATGTACTTTGTTGTAATACCTAGCCACTATTGCAACAAGATGACCAATTCATGCAACGGGGCGGAATTGTTGCAATATCACTACCATATTACAATGTCGATGCAGCTTGTGGCAATACATGGCTTCTATTGCAACAAAACAAGTACTTAGCGCGATGAAACAAAATTGTGGCAATATGTAGATCCTATTACCACAAGCTGGAATTTTGTGGTAATATAGCATTTTATTGCAACAAAAGATGGTTGTAGCAATATTTTTTGTTGCAATAGACCGAAATCCTTGTAGTGATAGGAAGTGGGTTAGACTTAAATGTGCTAGTCATATTCTTCATGATGCTCTGTTTATGTTTCAATTCTTATATTTTATGTGAGCATCATTGAAATCATCATGCCTAGCTAGGGGCGTTAAACGTTAGCGCTTGTTGGGAGGCAACCCAATGTTACTTTTGTTCCTTGCTTTTTGTTCCTGTTTAGTAATAAATAATTCATCTAGCCTCTGGTTATATGTGGTTTTATGTTTTAATTAGTGTTTGTGCCAAGTAGAACCTTTGGGAAGACTTGGGTGAAGTCTATGCGATCTTGCTGTAAAAAACAGAAACTTTAGTGCTCACGTGATTTGCTGCCACGTTTTATTGGAGAGTGCTTTTAGGTTGATTATTTTTGCAGATGATTAATAGACAAATTCCTCAGGTCCAAAAATTTATTTCAGAATTGTTGGAGTTACAGAAGTATTCGAATGATACAGATTACTATAGACTGTTCTGTTTTTGACTGATACTGTTTTCTATGTGTTGTTTGCTTATTTTGATGAATCTATGAGTAGTATCGGAGGGTATGAACCATAGAGAAGTTGGAATACAGTAGATATTACACCAATATGAATTTATAATGAGTTCACATCAGTACCTAGGTGGTGATTTATTTTCTTATAATAACGGAGCTTATGAGTTTTCTGTTGAGTGTTGTGTTGTGAAGTTTTCAAGTTTTGGGTAAAGATTCGATGGACTATGGAATAAGGAGTGGCAGGAGCCTAATCCTGGGGATGCGTAAGGTACTTCAGGGTAAATTCAAGGACAACCAAAAGCTTAAGCATGGGGATGCCCCGGAAGGCATCCCCTCTTTCGTCTTCGTCTATCGGTAACTTTACTTGGAGCTATATTTTTATTCAACACATGATATGTGTTTAGTTTGGAGCGTCATTTTATTTTATTTTTATTTGCTTGCTCTTATTTAGAATAATTTTTTGCATCTATATTTTCAATAAAAATGTCAAGGCTAGCCTTTACCATGCTTATTTTGCAAGTATACATGTTACTGTTTCAGAACAGAATTTTTACCGTTGTTGCAAAAATTCCCTAGAAAAGTTAGAGAATGATATAATATTGAAACAGTTTGAATTTAGAGCTCTGATAAATCTTCTACAGTGTAGTATTTTTCTCATAATTTTTGGAGTTAGGTAAGTATTATGAATCTTGCATTCTTTATAGACTATACTGTTTTGGCAGATTACTGTTATGTTTGCATTGTTTGCATATGTTTGCGTGTTTAATCGTTCTATTTGAGGATAGGAGTATTAAATATGCAGAGACATTTAGTATGCAATGTTGAATAATAATTTTTGTGATTTTTAACAGTAGAAAATGATAATGTTTTTGCATTGGTTTATACTAACTTATCTCACGAGTTCTTGTTGAGTTTGGTGTGGATGAAGCTTTTGAGATTTAGGAAACCGATATATAAAACGAATTAAGGAGACACAAAAGCTCAAGCTTGGGGATTCCCAAGGCACCCCAAGATAATATTTCAAGAAGTATCAAGCATCTAAGCTTAGGGATGCCCTGATAGGCATCCCACCTTTCTTCTTCAATAATTATCGATTAGTATCGGTTGAACCTAAGTTTTTGCTTCTTCACATGATGTGTGCTATCCTTGAAATGCCATTTTGTTTTGTTTTGCTTTCTGTTTGATTAAAATACCAAGATCTAAAATACTTAAATGAGAAAGAGTTCTCACATAGCTAAATAATTATTTGACTACTCATTGATCTTCACTTATAGTTTTTTAGAGTAGTTTGTCATTTACTCGTGTGCTTCACTTATATCCTATGAGTAAATGGTTGAATGAGTTGAATATCATAAATCTGAAATAATATATGTTTCATATGCTTATCCCATGGGGAGTAATGACTTCACATCTAAGAAGTAGAGATGGTAATTTTTTTGAATGTTAGCAAACATTGTATTGGTCACTTGAACAATTCATGAAAGAATATTGAAGGAAGAGAGATTTCACATGTAAATATACTATCTTGGACATCTTTTGTAATTGTGAGCACTCATTAAAATATGACATGCTAAAAGGTTGATGTTGGACAAGGAAGACAATGTAATGGGTTATCTATACCTACTATTAAAGGAAGGTGATATTCCTGGTTTGGTTCGTCATGGTTTCGTCCGTCAACATATTTTTATGATTTTTTTCGTATATCACAGATATTTTCTTCTATCCGGGGTGGTACTAAATTTTTATGCATATGTAAATAAATAAATTATTCGCCCAGAATTTAGTATGTGGGCTGCGCAACGCTTTGGCCCAATGGCTGCTAAGTTGGGCCTTTTGACCTATAATGCAGCAAAAAAATATAAATTAACCAGGGATTCGAACCCCACACTTCTCAATATCACTCTTACTACCATGACCAACTAGACAACCAAATAATCTTGATCAAAGACGGTTGTATTAGTTTTATTTCGGAGCAGCACAAAGGCCACACAATTGGGCCTCTGCCCGACGCTCCAGCTGATGGGCCAAAGTACGTCAACGCAAGATCAACGGGCACAAAAATAGATATTACGTATTTAATCTTGTAAAAAAAGATATTACATGTTTAATAGTCCCACCTTGCTACACAAAATTGATTCTCATCAATTTATATACGTTCAACATCGTTTTCTGCCGTGAGCTAATTGAACGGACTCCTCATATGGAAGGTGGGAGAGGCTTTGCACACTGCATGATCGAGCAATAAAACATCGGTGTTTATGAGATTTCTGGGCTGATATTTAAACTTTCCATGGTGCATAATTAAAGGAGGTATTGTATTACGAGATTTGTGGGACTATATTTGAACGTTGCATGGCGCATAATTAAATGAAGGATATTTGTTGGCTGATATCTGAACATTGGATGGTGCATAATTACAGGAACCTGAAATTGTGGGCTGATATGAAAGAATTAAAATACAAATCCGGAGGATTAAGTGCAGCTGCCATTGCATCCCTATAAGAAGGAAGCTGCACCGTACCATCTATGGATAGGCGCACAAGTGTAGCACCTAAAGAATAAAAGGACGACGTTGCACAATGATTGGGAATTGCATTAAACAAAAAGAAGGAATTTATAGGAAGGAGTCCCCGTAATCAAAGGAGAGGACGCACAATGCAATTGGAATTAATATTCCTAAATTCGCGCAAAATTTATTTTTCGTTGAAATACACAATGTAATTTATATTACCTTTAATGTTCTTTATATTGTCATGATGTTATGAATAAAACGAAAAAAAATCATAACAGAATTTTGTCAATAAGATCAATTTACTTCGAATAGTACCCCATGTTCTAAGCTCCCTGTCGTGATCTTCAAATAATGCATATTTTTTACATAAGCCTCCGTTGTCCCGTGACATAATTCCTGGTCCCGGCCAACATGAAGTAGATTTTTTTCCCCGAATGTAGCCATAGCTATTAATATTCCTTAATAAATTTGCATCAGTTTTATTTTCAATTGAAGCGCACAATGTTATTTTTATTACTTGTTCAATTTCATTAATTTTGATGTTCTTTATATTGCCATGATGTTATGAATAGATCAAAAGCTTTCCATAAGAAAACATTTAGTACGAACCATTCCACATGTCCTAAGCTCCGTGTCGTGAACTCGTGATCCTGAAATGATACATATTTTTTTCATAAGAAACTGTTGTCCCATTATGAATAGATCAAAATCTTTCCCATGACATGTCATGAAGCGGAATTTTTCCCGTCGCAATGCACAGACATCTGTGCTAGTGTTTTCCTATATCTGAAAAGTTATATTGCCTTGGATCATCCAACATGTTGAGCTTGCCTTTCCCTCTCATGCTAGCCAACTTCTTTGCACCGAGTAGAAATACAAGTTTTGGTTCCAAACATCCTTTAAACCAGTTTTGCCGTGAGAGTCCACCATACTTACCTATGGATTGAGTAAGATCCTTCAAGTTGTCATCGGTGCATGCAATAAAAATTGCTCTCTAAATATGTATGATCTATTAGTGCAAAGAAAATAAGCTTTATACGAACTTTTGATAGGGAAGAAATAAAAGCGACGGACTGCATAATAAAGGTCCTTATCACAAGCGGCAATATAAAGTGACGTTCTTTTGCATTAAGATTTTGTGCATCCAACCATAAAAGTGCATGACAACATCTGCTTCCCTCTGCGAAGGGCCTATCTTTTACTATTATCTTCTACCCTTGTACAAGAGTCATGGTGATCATCACCTTTCCCTTTTTACACTTTTTCCTTTGGCCAGCACTTTGTGTTGGGGCGATCCTGATATATACATCCACTTGGATGTAGGCGTTCATAAATTATTATGGTTGACATTACCCTTGAGGTAAAAGGTTGGGAGGCAAAACTATAAGCCCCTATCTTTCTCTATGTTCGATTAAAACTTTGAACCCATAAATATCACGTGAGTGTTAGCAATTGTGAAAGATTAAATGATAGTTGAGTATGTGGAGTTTGCTAAATCAAAACTCTGACATGGATCCTTCCTAAAAATAAGATTAATTGCAATTGTTTGATGACTGAGAATGAAGTTTGCTAGTTTTCCAGAAAGTTTATGGTCTATGTTTTAACATGTGAACAGCTTGTTACTTAACCATGAAAAGTTTTATGAGATGAGCTACTATTATGACATATAATGATGCTAGAAAAGGGTGACTGAAATTATCATTGATCAAACTTGTGCACCTGCTAGCATTCACACTTCATTAATTCTTTCTTTCATCATTTACCTACTCGAGGACGAGCAGGAATTAAGTTGGGGATGCTCATATGTCACAAACATATCTATAATTTATGAAGTATTCATGCTATTATATTACTTGTTTTGGATGTTTAATGGGCTTTACTATACACTTTTATATTATTTTTTGGGACTAACCTATTAGCCGGAGGCCCAGCCCAGATTGTTGTTTCTGCCTATTTCAGTGTTTCGCAGAAAATGAATATCAAACGGAGTCCAAACGGAATGAAACCTTTGGGGGAGTTATTTTTGGAACGGAAGCAATCCAGGAGACTTGGAGTAGACACCAGGGATGCTTCGAGGAAGCCACGAGGCAGGGAGGCGTGCCATACTCCCCTGGGCATGCCCCCCACCCTCGTGGGTCCCTCGTGGCCCCCCTGACCGACTTCTTTCGCCTATATATATATATATCCATATACCCAAAAACCTCCAGGAGCACAATAGATCGGGAGTTCCGCCGCCGCAACCCTCTGTAGCCACCAAAAAACAATCGAGACCCTGTTCCGGCACCCTATCGGAGGGGCAATCCCTCACCGGTGGCCATCTTCATCATCCCGGCGCTCTCCATGACGAGGAGGGAGTAGTTCGCCCTCGGGGCTAAGGGTATGTACCAATATCTATTTGTTTGATCTCTCTCTCTCTCTCTCTCTCTCTCTCTCTCGTGTTCTTGATTTGGCACGATCTTGATGTACCGCGAGCTTTGCTATTATAGTTGGATCTTATGATGTTTCTCCCCCTCTATCTCTTGTAATGGGTTGACTTTTCCCTTTGAAGTTATCTTATCAGATTGAGTCTTTAAGGATTTGAGAACACTTGATGTATGTCTTGCATGTGTTTGTGTGTGGTGACAATGGGATATCATGTGATTCACTTGATGTATGTTTTGGTGATCAACTTACGGGTTCAGTGACCTTGTGAACTTATGCATAGGGGTTGGCACACGTTTTCATCTTGACTCTTCAGTAGAAACTTTGGAGCACTCTTTGAAGTACTTTTTTTTGGTTGAATAGATGAATCTGAGATTGTGTGATGCATATTGTATAATCATGCCCACGGGTACTTGAGGTGACATTGGAGCATCTAGGTGACATTCTGGTTTTGGTTGATTTGTGTCTTAAGGTGTTATTCTAGAACGAACTCTATGATAGATCAAACAAAAAGAATAGCTACGTGTTATTTTACTACGGACTCTTGAATAGATCGATCAGAAAGAATGACTTTGAGGTGGTTTCGTACCCTACAATAATCTCTCCGCTTGTTCTCCGCTATTAGTGACTTTGGAGTGACTCTTTGTTGCATGTTGAGGGATAGTTATATGATCCAGTTATGTTACTATTGTTGAGAGAACTTGCACTAGTGAAAATATGAACCTTAGGCCTTGTTTCCTAGCATTGCAATACTGTTTACGCTCACTTTTATCATTAATTACCTTGCTGTTTTTATATTTTCAGATTAAAAAACCTATATCTATCATCAATATTGCACTTGTATCACCATCTCTTCGCCGAACTAGTGCACCTATACAATTTACCATTGTATTGGGTGTGTTGGGGACACAAGAGACTGTTTGTTATTTGGTTGCAGGGTTGTTTGAGAGAGACCATCTCCATCCTACGCCTCCCACGGATTGATAAACCTTAGGCCATCCACTTGAGGGAAATTTGCTACTGACCTACAAACCTCTACACTTGGAGGCCCAACAACGTCTACTAGAAGAAGGTTGTGTAGTAGACATCAAGTGCTGAACTGGGTTATGAGCAATCTTGATGGCACTCTCATTGTCACAGTAGAGAAGCACATTCTTCAAGTTGATGTCGTAGTCCTTGAGGGTTTGCTTCATCAATAGCAATTGATCATAACCCGAACTAGCAACAATGTACTCAGCTTCAGCAGTAGAGAGTGATACGCAGTTTTGTTTCTTCGAGGACCGACATACCAAGGATCATTTGAGGAAATGGCATGTGCCAGATGTTGATTTGCGCTCCACACAATCACCAGCATAGTCAGAGTCTAAATATCCATTGAGATCAAAAGCCGAGCCCTTGAGATACCATAATCCAAGTGTTGGAGTGTGAGCTAGATATCAAAGAATATGCTTCACAACCTTATGGTGTGATTCCTTCGGTGTAGCTTGAAAGCGGGCGCACATGCAAACACTAAGCATAATATCTGGCCTAGATGCACATAAATACAATAAAGAGCCAATCATGGAGCGATATACCTTTCGATCGAAGTCAATACCATTTTCATCAGTGCATAGATGGCCATTTGTGGGCATAGGGATTTTGATGCCTTTGCAATCTTGCATGCCGAATTTCCTCAATACATCCTTGAGATATTTCTCTTGAGATATGAAGATGTCATTGCGCTATTGTCATATTTGAAGACCTAAGAGGAATTCCAGTTCTCCCATCATAGACATTTGATACTCTTCACTCATCACATAGGCAAATTCATCACTTTAACGTTGGTCAGTACAGCCAAAGATGAGATCATCAACATATATTTAGCACACGAATAATTCTTCATCATAGGTTTTGGTGAAAAGACTTCGGTCAAGTGAACCGGGTTTGAAGCCTTTCTTTATGAGGAATTCCTTCAAAGTATCATACCACGCCCGAGGGGCCTGCTTGAGGCCATAGAGGGCCTTATTGAGTCTGAAGACTTTGTCAGTATTCTTTGGATCTTCAAAACCTGGGGGTTGAGCAACATATACTTATTCCTCAAGCTTACCATCGAGGAATGGACTTTTCACATCCATTTGGTATAAGATGATATTATGATGGTTAGCATAAGCAAGAAATATGCGAATAGCCTCAAGTCTAGCAACAGGTGCAAAAGTTCCATCGAAATTAATTCCTTCGACCTGTGTGTAGCCTTGAGCTACAAGCCGTGCCTTATTCCTCACCACAAGGCCATTTTCATCTTGTTTGTTGCGGTAAATCCATTTGGTGCCTATGATATTGTGCTTGCGAGGGTCTGGTCGCTTGACAACTTCCCAGACATTGTTGAGCTCGAACTGATGTAATTCCTCTTGCATAGCTTGAATCCACTCAGGCTCTAGAAATGCTTCATCTACCTTAGTGGGCTCTGTGATAGAGGCGAAAGCAAAGTGCCCACAAAAGTTAGACAAATGTGATGCTTTTGAGCGTGTGAGAGGACTTGGTGCGTTGATGTCGCTGATGATTGTCTCAATCTGCACTTCATTTGTGACGCACGGATGAGCAGGTTGATGACGAGGAATTTGCTCAGCATTTTCTTCAGAGCCATTTTCTTCAGGTGCACCAGCATGATGTTCTTAACGATCTGGAATGACTTCTTCACCAGATTCTTCAGTAGGAATGACATCCTCAGTAGCCTTTAACTTGATGGTTTCCTCAGGTGACATCTCATCTAGCACAGGAGGTAGGTGATCTCTTTGTGAGCCATTAGTTTCATCGAACCGCACATCTACAGTTTCAACAACCTTGTTGTGAAAGGAGTTGAAGACTCTGTAGGTGTGCGAGTCCTTTCCGTAACCAAGCATAAAACCTTCATGTGCTTTTGGTGCAAATTTAGAATTGTGATGAGAATCTCTAATCCAGCATTTCGCATCGAAGACTTTGAATTAACTCACATTGGGTTTCTTGTCAGTGAGGAGTTCATATGCGGTCTTTTTGAAGAATTTGTGAAGATATACCCTGTTGATGATGTGGCATGCAGTATCAATTGCCTCAGTCTAGAAATGACTAGGCGTATTGTATTCGTCAAGCATAGTGCAAGCCATCTCAACAAGAATTCGGTTCTTGCACTCCACGATGCTGTTCTGCTGAGGAGTATAAGGAGCAGATAACTCATGAGTAATACCAAGTTCTTCAAGATAGTCATCATGACCAGTGTTCTTGAACTCAGTTCCATTATCACTTCTGATGTGCTTGATCTTCACACCAAAGTTGGTTGAAGCCCTCGAAGAAAATCATTTGAAGACTTCCTGCACTTCGCATTTGTAAGTGACGGTATGCACCCATGTGTAACGAGAATAATCATCAACAATAACAAAGCCATATAGAGATGCTTCATTGGTCAATGCAGAATAATGATTAGGGACAAAAAGATCCATGTGAAGCAATTCAAATGGACGAGTGGTAGTCATGATAGTCTTTGCGGGATGCTTGGCCTTGGTCATTTTCCAGCTTCACAGGCTCTGTATAGGTGTTCCTTGAGGAATTTGACATCCTCGATGCCAATGACATGCTTCTTCTTCATGAGCGTGTGCAAGTTCCTCATGCCAGCATGACCAGGTCATCGATGCCATAGCCAGCCTTCTTAAGCTTTTTGCAAGTAGACATGTAGCAAGTTTTGGTCCTGTAGAGCAATCAACAATATACAGATCTCCTCTCTTGAAGCCTTCGAAGACTTTTGAATGGTCAGCCTCCATTATCACAACACAACGATACTTGCCAAAGATAACAACCATATCAAGATCACAAAACATTGAGACTGACATGATGTTGAATCCTAAGGACTCGACAAGCATGGCTTTGTCCATGTGTCAATCCTTTGAGATCACAACCTTACCTAGACCCAATACCTTGCTTTTCCCTTTTATCAGTGTAGGTGATATGCTTGAGATGCGATGGATATAAGGCAGCATCCATCAATAAGTTCTTGTCACCAGTCAGGTGATTTGTACATCCACTATCGAGGACCCACTCAGTGGCTTTGGGTTGATCATCCTGCAGATGAATTAGTGCAACTTACAAACTCATATACTTCATCAGTGAAGAATATGACATCAAATTCGTCAAGTAAAAGAACAGATATATGAGTATGAGGATGTGAGAAATGAAAATTCATTTCTTCATCAAGCATACTTTAGGTCTCCATCAAATTCTTCAGACGTTTAAGTTCGTCTAGAGACCTGACCCTACATAAGAGATTAGTCCTTTTTCTTCATCATCCACATCTGGAGGGGTGGCCAAGAGTTCATCATTCTGCGAGCTCCATAAGAAAAAGGTGGCACAGAAGCAAGTCCACTTCGTTTCACATAAGAGAAGTTAGGGTAAGCATATGAATAAGCAGAGAAATTCTTCGAGGACTTATGAACACAATGATTTGAAGAATAATGCACATATTCATAGCCCTTAGTTCTTCCCTGTGAAACAAAAGTGTTAGCACGATGATGTTCATATGAGGACTTTGATCATTTGAGGACTTTGATCCACGTGAGGAATGTGGTCCATATGAGGACTTGGATCCATATGAAGACTTTGGCCCATATGAAGAATTTCATCTGGGCACTACTAGGAAAAGGGCTATAGATGATATGGACACTAATGGCGCACCAGACATGTGGTGCGCCACTACTATATACTAATGGCGCACCATGTGTTGGTGCGCCATTAGTGTCCAAATACTAATGGCGCACCACATCCACGGTGCGCCACTAGTAACAATTTTTTTTCAAAACTAGTAATGGCGCACCAGGGGATAGTGCGCCATTACTAGTTAAACTAGTAATGGCGCACCACATCCACGGTGCGCCACTAGTAATTTTTTTCAAATTTTTTTCAAATTTTTTTGAAAACTAGTAATGGCGCACCAGGGGATAGTGCGCCGTTACTAGTTAAACTGGTAATGGCGCACAACATCCACTATGCGCCACTAGTAATTTTTTTCAATTTTTTTTCAATTTTTTTTTCAAAACTAGTAATGGCGCACCATGGGAGTGGTGCGTCATTACTAGTTCAACTAGTAATGGCGCACCACTCCCACGGTGCGCCATTACTAACTTGGCCCAAGAATTCCACCGAATCCCCCCACGTGGACTGCCTTTTCAGTTTTATAAAAATAAAAGAAAATGATGGAAATGTCAAAAAAATAAAAGAAAAATAAGTTTCCCATATGATATGTGGTATAGTTGTTGGGAAAATTTAGAAATATGAATTTCGACTTTATTTGCAAAATCTCTTTGGAATTTGTAAAATGGTCATAACTTTTGCATACGAACTCGGATTAAAAAGTTTTTTATATGAAAAATCATCTACCTGAAAAGTTACATTTTCAAAATCCTCAAAAACTTAACAGAAAAAAAGTTACGGGGCTTTCAAGATCTAGAGGTAAAAAAATTCAAAAAGTTTCAAATTACTAGTGGCACACCATTTGCTAGGTGCGCCACTAGTAACGAAAAACAAATTGGTTTCGAATTATTTTTTGGATTTTTTTTCAAAAAATGATACGTAATATGACCGAGAAGTTTGAAATATTTTGAAAATTTCATCATCCTCATGAACATGAACAAAGTCCTAGACATCAACAAGGTTTAATAGGATTGATATGATAGATATATCAACAAGTGCATGTTAAGTGAGGTGGTGCTGGGGTTGGATAGAACTGTGAAGTTAAGCGTGCTCGGGCTGGAGTAGTGTGACACTACTAGGGAAAAGCCTAGCAGCAACGCGGGTTTTGGCCCTCTCAATAGCGCGGGTACCGGCGCTACAGCTAACGTATAGCAGTAGCGCCTGTTGACCCACGCTACTGCTACTGATGAATAGTTGTAGCGCTCTTTGAAAAAGGCGCTACTGATATTATCTGCAGCGCTTTTCAGCAGGAAGCGCTACTGGTAAGTCGGCGCTACTGCTAAATTTCCCTCCTCGCTACTACTAGTTTTATTAGTTTTTTTCCTGCATATTTGTTTTTTATTTGTTTTGTATTTGAATAGGCTTTATACAATAATCTTTAGCATATCATCCACATACAAATGTAATCATAGCATATACATACAATTAGTCTCATCAAATCATGTCATCATCATAATCATCATCCAACACAAAGTGGTCTCTCATCATCAATCCCGAAAATAGCGATACAAGACTCGATTACTTACAAATACATCGTCATCCATCTAAACAATGATATACGCGAGAATAGCTATCACTTTGAGTACATGAGTTGGTATCCCTCTCTCGCATTAGCGTGAACCTAAACTAAGTACTGCGTGTCGCTCAGAAACCGAAAACCGGTACACCTGGGCCTGACACTCCGGCCACTTGTCATATATATACTCCTGGCGTAGCACTTCTTCGCCATCTATGATCTATGCACCTGCATCGTCACATGAGTCGATGATATGCAACATATATAGTTGAGCAACAAAAAGAGACAGAGTTGGCAAAAATAGAAACAACATATCATAAGCATAAATAACAAAGTTCATCGTACCCAAAATGACCTAACTAGAGTGATTTTCGCTAGTCGAGGAGGAGGACGGTTTAATTACATCACAAATAAAGTTTCACCGTGCATAACTCAAAGTTTTGTCATAAAAGAAAGTATAGACTAAATGGACACATTGTCATATATCGACAATCACTCCATCATGTCGTGCCATCCATCCATGTCAGGGAGATAGTCATCGAGCTTAGTGAAAGGCTTCATGTCGAGACGCTGAGAGGCTATCCATGTTCGGACGTCTTCCCGCGACATTTGTCCTTCGGCATGGAACATCCCTGTTTTTCCTACGACCTCATTCATGGTGATTTGGGCAAGTTCGCACTGGATGTTATAGAACTCAGCTCGAAGTCGATGATCCTCGATATCTCCTCTGTCCTTTGCCCATTGCATAATATGGGCATCGTTAGATCTAGGTGCCATGTGAAGGTTCTGGTGATCCGGTCTGTACTCCAGCATGTGGTGTAGGACATAGAATCCATCATTAAGAGAATTGTTCGGTTGCTGGATGCAGCAGAACTCGGTCTTATAATTTGGCGGCCCTGCCGCCCCTTCTCTTCTTGCCCCTAACCTCTCCACCCCTTGCTTGGTAGTAAAACATAGCACTGTCGAGAACATATTTGATGTGGGTGTAATCCTTTTTGTGAATGTTCTTTGACGAGTCCAAGTAAAGAGCATGGGAGAATCGGGGGTAGAGGATGATGAGGACGGCGCGCCCGCCGCTGTACAAAATAAGTACACCGCAAAATAATTAGCCTCCACCGTGCAAATGAATTATTGAAATCGAAGGAAGGATAGCAGCGCGGATGATTTACACGGAATTATAAGGCACGAGAATCGCCTCCTTGTCCTTATTGGCGAGCATGAAACTGAAGATGTAATCCCTCGCATATTCATGATGCTGTGCACAGACTCCCAAGAAGCCCTCGTGCATGTAGTATGGGTCAGCGACATAGATAAAACGTATCTGCTCAACGCCAATGATGTAGTTCATGTGCAAGGCATAAAGGAGGACAAACGTAAAATCCAGCTTCTTCACGTGAAACATGTCAAATATGTAATTGAATCGGAGGAAGAACTTATCCGCTGGGAAGCCGTCGACATACGACATTTGCCGCGGAATGTTAACCACGTAGAGTGGGTATCCTGGATCTTTCGAGGCGATGCGGCCTTTCTCTACCCGCAGCACATCATCATGAAGTCTCCTTAGATCGCCAAATCTGGCCCGTAGCGCTGTTTCAGGTAGGATTGGTCGACCGGGGATATCTACACGGTCCTGAAGCCGAGGCTGCTGAGGCGGCTGGATCATAGAATCAGCTTTTTTGCCTTTCCTCGCTCTCTTCCTAGACTTCTTTACCACCGGATGGCCGTCAATAATACACTAAGACGGTAATTCAGGCACCGACTCATGATTCTCAAACCCTGATGAGGCGCCAGTATAGACATACTGTTCAGCGCCATCGTCATCCTTATTCTCATCCATGGCGACGTCATCAGCGACTAATGGAGCCACCTGCTTACCCCGTCCGCTATCACCCAACCCGACACCCGACCCTAATTGGGTAGGTGGGGTGTTGATGTTCATACCTTGCTGAGGCTGCGTGCTCGTGGGTGTGCTCCCGGCCGCCTCCAGACAAAGCAGACTCTTTGGCCACAACAGGACCCACCCATTGCAACAATCACCAAGCCGCCGTGGGGTCTCGTCGTCATCCCCCACTAGTATTAGAGGAGGCAAATTCTCGTGGCCGGTTTGACTCGCCACGGAAACCTTGAAGGCGTTCGGGGATCGACCGGCTATGGAACAATGGTTCCTTCGGCTCCATTATCGTCCCCTTCCTCCGTCCACCTTCATTCGCCAATGGTGTACAATATGGTGCACGGGTTTCGTCGACCTACAAAGAAAAGTCTGCGACGTGAGACATCCAAAGGCAACGAAAATGGGAGATTATACATTTATATTGAAGGGGCGGTGTGGCGAGATACCGTGAGGGCGTCGAGCTCAGCCAAAGAGGAGGCACCACCGAGCACGCCGGTCAAGGGAGGCGGTGCGGGAGCAGGTACGGAGCGGTGCGGGAGCATGTCGGGAGCAGTGCGGGAGCAGTGCACGGGAGCAGTCAAGGGAGTAGGTGCTCCCAAGAAGTCGACAAGGGAAAGTCCTCTGCATTTTTTTTCTGGATTTTGCCTTGTCCAAGTGTAAACGCCCGTCACCAAGGAAGTAGATATATCTGCAATCGCTTTGTTTTATGGCGAGTTACCATTGTTGCGTATTATGCGAGATGATTTCTTCTCAACCGCATCTCAACCTTCTTGTTGATGCTTTCTTGATTAACCTCCGTCTTTCCTTTTTCTCCTCCGTGGTCTCACCATAGTACTTCTTCCACGTGGCGCCGTCTCCGACACCGTGCCGCGCATGCACTCTGACGGTCGAGTATCCACGGTTGTTGTTTCAATATGTTCAACGCCGGTTGAATGGAGTGTCCCACAGGCCTCGCCAATGCCTCGACGGCGAGTCGCTTTCGGCCGCAATCCGGTGCTGCTCTCTCGTAAAAGGCACAAGGATCGTTTACAAATATGACTAACGTGTGCGGTCGAATTGATCGAAACTAAAATTACCAGCAGTCTCATGAACTCCGTAATGACCGGTGTTGTCTCGTAAACCTTCTTCACTGGGTCCCAGCGGTGCGGGCCCTCGGGATGTCACGCTCTGCGGGCGGTGAAATCCGCCAAAGGTGCGGAATGCCCAGACTTCGCGGCTTCCGCGTCCTCCTTGGCCCATTTGGACCTCTTACCGCCGTAACCACGGCTTCCGAGGTGGTGGGTCCCAATGTTCCTCTTTTGAAGCCCCTTCATGTACTTAGACTTTTTTTGGCAGCTTCGGCCTCGCAAGCCTCCTTGAATATTTGAAACTGCTCTTTCCTGATTGTCGGACTATCCATTACAATCTCGGAGTAGGGTTCCCCGTCGTTGATCTTTGCTTTCACTCGATTTTTCCAGGCGGCCAACGCGTTGCTAAACTTGGTCATGGCGTGTTTGTTTATCTTCTTCATTGTCGGGTCCTTGTCTGGATCTTCATAATCCTTCTCATTCCGTCCCGGGAACAAGAATATCTGGTGAAACTTCGTTAGGAGGGAGCTCCTCATATTTTCTATCTTCTTTAGATTCTCATCATTGATGGTGGCAGTTGTCCATATGATGCAGCCTATTTGATTGCCGTAGCACGCGCGCGCTTCCTCCGGCGCCTTTGGCTCAAAATTGCCGTCGTCCGCCTCCGTGACCACCAGTCTAGTAGTCCTGAGTTTGTTAGGAACCTGTTGCCTCTTTGCTTTCGGTTCTACACCGGCTCCGCTCCACGAGGCAGCACCGGTCTCAGCGCCGGTCTCGATGCCGGTTCGAATCTCAGCGCCGGTCTCAGTCTCAGCACCGGTCTGCGTGTCGTTCTCACCACCGGTCTGCGTGTCGGTCTCAGTCCCCGATGCCACCGGTGGGCCCAGCAACAACATCTATTGATCGTCGGTAAGGCTAAAAAATTCGTCTGCCGCCCGGTAGACGTCGTCGCAATCACAAGAACCCTGTCCTTCATCGTTGCTAGCCATGTTTCCTATGATTAAATCTAGTCAATTAATTCTAGACCTAATAAAATGAATAATGACATAAAAAAGAACTATTGTTTTGTAGTAATGTTGACTCCTTCCTGGTGCGGCAAATCGCGGGCACTCGATATGTCCTAGTTTGTAGCACAAGTCATGCCAAAATTCACGGGAAATTTCGGCATGACCTTTGCTAAAAAGTGGACAAATCGAGAACCTGAAATTGCGGAACGAAATGAATCAACATTCCGCAAAACATAGGCCACTCGACATCATTCACGAAACAACAAAGCCACTTGGGCACAATCGAACAACTTCATTGAAAAGATATAACATGACCACTTCAATGAAAAATAAAATTTGCCTAAATTCTTTTCCTTGAAAAATAGTGGTCTTTTCAAAAATCAAAAACCTTTGCAAAATGACCTCACTAAACACAGAACCCAATTAAATTGCAAAGGAACTCCATTTCTCTAACCCTTCTGACCTAATGCTCTAAAATAAAATTTTCCTCTAACCTAGACAATCTACTTAACCTAGCTTGTTAATCCAACAAACCTAATTAACCTACCTATTTAACCTAGTTAGTTAATCTAGTTTACCTAGATAATTAACCCTAATTAAACTAGTTAACGCAGCTAGTTCTCTGTCAAAGCCTAAAATAAATTTTTGCACTAATTAACCTGGATAATTAACCTAATTAAACTAGTTAACCTGACTAGTTCTCTGTCAAAGCCCTAACTAAGTTTTTGCACTAACTTAGATAATTAACCTAATTAAACTAGTTAACCTAACTACTTCTCTGTCAAAGCCCTAACTAAATTTTTGCCCTAACCTAGATAATTAACCTAATTAAACCTGGCTAACCTATGCATGAGAGAGAGAGAGGGTGGGGCTTCAGATGATGGCTCCGTAGTGGCGGCGGAGGCGGTGGTGGCGAGGAGGCAGGGCGTCTCCGGTGGCAGTGAGGAGGCAGGCGTCTCTCGTGTGGCGAGGAAGGCGATTGTGGCAAGTAAGGATCCGGTGGCGTCGACGGCAGCTCCGGTGGCGTTGACGAGGCCGCGCGGCTCCGTGGCGTTGGGGGCGGCTCCGGTGTTCGACGGCGCACGGCTCTGGTGGCGTCGACGTCAGCGGCGAAGTGGGGGCGACGGTGAATCGGGGAGACGGCGACGCGTGGGGTGGGTTGAGAGATTTGGGGGAGAAGTGGTGGCCAGGGGGAAACGGTTTTTTGGTTAAGTCAAACTTAGCGGTAGCGCGTTTCGCAAGATTCACTATAGCTAAGATAGCTATAGCGGTTTTTTCAAAACGCGCTGCTGCTATAGCTATGTAAATTTCTTCCTTTTTTAATTTCTTTTTCTGTTTCTATAGCAGGGGTCTAGGACACGCGCTGCAGCTACGTTTGCTATAGCGCTTCTTACAAACAAACGCTGCTGCTATGCCTTCCTCCGTTTTTTCGCTTTTTCGTTTATTTTGCTTTACATTTTATTTTTTCCTTTCTCCTTTTTCTATTTCTTTCATTTTCATTTACTTTTCTATTTGTTTTTCATCTTATTATATTTCCGTTAGTAGTAGCGCTCTTCTTAGGAAACGCGCTGCTAATTATGCCCTTGCGGTAGCGCGTTTCTTAGAAGCCCGCTACTGCTATGCGTAGCCTATCATTCTGCCAATGGGAATATTAGTAGTAGCGCTTTTGGAATTACACGCGCTACTGCTAAGGTTGTATCTGTAGCGCGGTTTTTCTTCAATCGCTACTGCTATATAGCACTAGCGTGCTTCGTTGACCCGCGCTGTTGCTAAATTTCTGTGTATAAGGTTTTCCCTAGTAGTGTGATGATGGGTGACTTTCCGGGAAGTTTGACCACTTAGTGCGATTTGACTTGAGATTAAGCATATAGACCCGAGATTAAGCCATAGTGACCCGAGATTAAGAAAAAACGAAAAAAAATTGAAAAAAAATTGAAAAAAAAATTGAAAAAAAAATTTCTGAAAAAATATTTGAAAAAAATTGTTACTAATGGCGCACTTCTATGTGGTGCGCCATTACTAAGTCAGATAGTAACGGCGCACCATAGGCTATACTAATGGTGCACTGCCTGGTGCGCCATTAGTATCCGGTATACTTATGGCGCACTTGTGGTGCGCCATTAGTAAAAAATTCTAATGGCGAGGTGCTAGTGGCGCACCTGTAGTGCGCCATTAGTAGGCAAAACAGGTGCGCCACTAGCAGGCCTTTTCCTAGTAGTGGGGGTTCCTATTCTTCACAGGTGGTGTCATGTTGACATTTACCTGAAGACATTCAAGGCACCTTTTGGGAACCCAGATTTTCTTCATAGGGGGACCGTTCCTGCAGTTAGCGTCAAGATATCTAGCAAATACTTCACCAGTATGATTTTTGAACAGCTTATAGTTGGAGTCAAATGACTCATCACAAGAATGAGGAGATTCACATGTAAATCCAGATAAAGTAGATGGATCTACTGGAGGTCCCTTTGCAGCAACCCATGAGGTTTTGGGATACTACTCAGGCTTCCAGTATATTCCATCAGCATTGAGTTTCCTCTCAAAGGCAATACCCTCTTTCCTAGGGTTCCTGTTGAGGATTTGCTTTTTAAGCAAATCACAAAGAGCCTGATGCCCTTTGAGCCTTTTGTACATGCCTATCTATACCTACTAATAAAGCAAGGTGCGTTTCTCCAATTTTTTCATCCGTTCACCACCGAAAATATTTTTTCTATATCTGAGGTGGTACTAATATGGTCCATCTGCTTGAAAAGAAGAAAAGAAGAGTTTGTCTAAAATTTCGTGTGCGGGCCGCACACGCTAAGGCCCAGAAATGCCACCCATTTATATCCTGCGCATGCAGCTGGGAACCTTATTTCACGCACTAAGCGGCATATAGTTTGAGTCTCCCATCGGTCGCTCAATGTTGGGCCGGCCTATTTTAGTTTGTTTGTGATTCTTTTTTATTTTTATCTTTTTCCTTCCAAGTTATTTTATCCTTTTCCAATAAATTTAATTTTTGTAATTTCCAAAATTTCGTTTTTTGTACTAATTTTTTTAAATTTAAGTAATTCAATTTTTTCCCATTTTCAAAAATATTTGGAACTTTACATTTTTTATGTTCGTTCAAAACTTGTTTGATATTCAAAAAATACGAACATTTTTTGAAAAAGAATTCCTAATATATTTGAGATTTGTAAAACTTATTTCATTTTAAAAACAATAGATATTCGAAAAATGTTCTTTTATTGAAATGTACACTAACTCAAAATAATGTTCATGATTAAAAAGACATTTTTGAAAATTGTTTTGAATGTTCAAAATAAATTTCCATTTTGCAAAATTGTTCAGAATTACCTTCCCTACTAATAAAGCAAGGTGCATTTCTCCTATTTTTTCATCCGTTCACCGCCGAAAATATTATTTATATATCTGAAGTGGTACTAAATTTTCATGGTCCATCTGCTAGAAAAGAAGAAAAATAGAGCTTCTCCAGAATTTCGTACACAGGCCACACACGGTAAGGCCCAGAATTGCCACCCATTTATATCTTACGTACGCAGCTGAGAAACCTTATTTCTCAAACTGGGCGACATATAGTTCAAGCCTCCCATAGGTCGCCCAATGTTGGGCCGGCCCAATTTAATTTGTTTGTGTTTCGTTTTTATATTTATCTTTTTATTTCCAAGTTATTTTATCCATTGAATTTCCAAAATTTTGTTTTTTTACTAACTTACTTTCAATTTAAGAAACTCAATTTTTTCCCAGTTAATAAAATATTTGGACATTTAATTTTTTGATGTTTGTTCAAAATTTGTTTGATATTCAAAAAACATTTTGGAAAAAGAATTCCAAAATTGTTCACGATTTTTAAAATAAAACTCATTTTAAAAACTATAGATATTCGAACAATGTTCCTTTATTGAAATGTTCACAAACTAAAAATAATGTTCATGATTAAAAAGACATTTTTGAAAATTGTTTTGAATGTTCAAAATAAGTTTCCGTTTTCAAAAATTGTTCACAAATTCAAAAATGTTCATTTCTCCCGCTTTAGAAATGGTCCAGTTTTCAAAAAATGTTTGTGATTTTTTTTTTCCTATTTCAAGTTTGTTTGCCTTTTTCCAGAAATTAACGATTTTTTTAAAAAACAAATTCTCGCTTGTTTTTTTAAAGTCAGGAGGTCACAACAACCTCGACAAGAAGGTGGACCTGAAGGAAGAAAACACGAGTTGGGTAGTGGCTGCCACTCCGACCAACCCCACTACTACAAAGGTCCTGCGAGCCAAACATGACCCGTGAGAACACCACAACTCTCCTCTCTATCGCCCCACTGATGTGGAGTTCGTTTTGATGGACACATCAATTACCTCTCCCGATGCTTCTCGCAAAAAGCTCTCTCCCGTTGCAACGCACGGGCATTTGTGCTAGTCATATACAATTCCTTCAGTCATGCATTGTCAGTGATACTAGCAATATCCTCAAATGAGGAATTAGTGATAGCAGACACAGTTGAAGAATTTTCACCAATAGAAGCATTTGAACTTTCAGGTGAAGAATCAGCGGATTCACGTTCAATGCACTTCAAACATGGTGGAATGAATTCTTCCAGAGCAGTGTTGATTTGTTGAGCAAGTAATGAATCACGTTCCTTCTGAAGATCTTCATAACTCACCCTTAGATTCTCAACATCTTGCTTTCTTTGAAGAAATTCATAAAAAAGCTTCTCATGATCAGATAAGAGAGTGTTATGATGACTCTGAAGGTTATCAAAGTTGGACTGAAGTCCCTGAAGATTTTCAGTTAAAGTTTTGGTGCGATCCTTTTCTTCACCCAACATATCATCCCTCTCATTAAGAATATTTTGAACTTTTTCCAAACCTCTTTGTTGTTTAGTGGCAAGGGAAGCAAGTTTGGTATAGCTAGGTCCAAATTCATCACCAGATTCATCATCACTAGACTCAGATAGGTAGCATTCAGTTAACTTGGCACCTTTTGCCATAGGGCATGGTGCAGAGGATGATGATTCTGGATCGAAAGTCATCGCTAAGGGAGTTCTGGATTAAGGGGTCCTCGGACAGCTGGACTATATACTTTGGCCGGACAGTTGGACTATGAAGATAAATTGAAGACTTCGTCCCGTGTCCGGATGGGACTCTCCTTTGCGCGAAAGGCAAGCTTGGCAATTCGGATATGTAGAAATCCTTCTCTGTAACCGACTCTATGTAACCCTAGCCCCCTCCGGTGTCTATATAAACCAGAGGGTTTAGCCTTAGGACAAGAACAATCATAATCATAGGCTAGCTTCTAGGGTTTAGCCTCTATGATCTCCTGGTAGATTAACTCTTGTAATACTGATATCATCAAGACATATCAAGCAGGAAGTAGGGTATTACCTCCATCGATAGGGCCCGAACCTGGGTAAACATCGTGTCTCCCGCCTCCTGTTACCATTAGCCTTAGACGCATAGTTCTAGACCCCCTACCCGAGATCCGCCGGTTTTGACACCGACATTAGTGATTTCAGTGAGAGTTCCACTATGTTGTCACGATAAGGCCCGAGGGCTCCTTCAATCATCTTCAACGACACGGTCCAGGAGGAGGTTTTCCTCCCCGGACTGATCTTCGTATTCGGCGACTTCGTACTATGGGCCTATTCGCTTGGCCATCTGGAGCAAATCGATAGCTACGCCCGTGGCCACCAGGTCAGGTTTGGAAGCTTGAACTATACTGCCGACATCCGTGGAGACTTGATCTCCGACGGATTCAAGCCCATGTCATGTGCGCCGAGCAGTCACGACGAGCATGACCTAGATCTGCCATCAAACTACGTTTGGGAGATCGCGCCTGCGGCAGCCCCAGGAATCAATCCGGAGCAGACACTACTAGGGAAAAGCCTAGACACAGAATCTTACCACCAGCGCTCTTCAAAATACCACACTACTGCTATTTAGCAGCAGCGCGTGTTATCAAAATGCACTGCTGACCGGAAAATAGCAGTAGCGCGTCCACCGCAAACAGCGCTACTGCTATAATTGCCATGACCTCCCCCCCCCGCTAGTTATAGCAGTAGTGCAGTATACTGAACAGTGCTCTGCTATAGAAGTTAGCAGCAGCGCGCTTCTAGGGAAACCGCTACTGCTAAGTTTAGTCCCACCTCACTCCGTGAACAGGGTGTTTACCACCTTAAATATGTTATTTCTGAAACTACCACAACCAGTTGATCTTCACTGAACTCTATGTGTAAAATTTTTGGCTGCAATATGAGTCCTCCCCGGTTCCTACCGGAGAGGACTCATATTGACAATTCAGACTGTACACAAAAAGTACATTGATGGCCAATGTATTTTTGCATTCACGTGTTTTTTGTATAGTTACACTTAGCAGTAGCGGTTTATATGCAAAGCGCTACTCCTATTCAGATTAGCTATAGCATGTTTTGGCAAAGGCACTACAACTATCCCTACCTTATCCCCACGCGCACGACCGGCCCTCTCACTCACACTCTCACTCTCGCTCACGTAATCAAGTAAATCGTCTTGTCGCCTTGCCGCCGTCGTCGTCGTCCGCCGAGGTACTCCTCCTTCCGTCCCTCCTCCTCCTCCTCGCACATCCTCCCTGTGCCTGCGGCCACCCTCCCTCCTCCGCCGCCCTTCTCCCTCCTTGCTGGCCGCCCTCCTCCCTCCTCCATGGCAGCCCTCCTCCCACCGCCCTCGACCTCGCCGCCCCTAGCTACCTCTCCGTCGCCCCCACCCCCTGCCACTAGTTAGTACTAGATTTAGTAGTAGTAGATGTTAATTTAGGGTTCATAGCTATTACTAGATGTTGCTTAGTTAGTACTAGATTTTTAGTAGTAGTACATGTTAATTACTAGTAGTGATGGTACTAGTTAACTAGGGCAGTATGATTAATAGTAGTTGTAGTTGAACTATTTTAGGTGTAGTTGAACTAGTTTAGTAAGTAAATTAATAAACTAGTTGAACTAGTTGAATTAATAGAACTAATGTATTTTTAGTAAGATAATTAATATAACTAGTTGAACTACTTTATTTTTAGAAAGAACTAGTTTTTTTCTTTTTATAGTAAGTTTATATTTAGTAAGAACTAGTTGAATTAATAAAACTAGTTGAACGTTTTATGTTTGTTGTTATTTTTTAGTTTAAGCAATTATTCAGGATGTATTAGTGATAATTTATATGGTTTCAGGTGACCACCTCATCCCCGTCACCGACCCCCTCCGACATCCCCGCCGTCGTCCCAGTCACCGACCCCCTCCGACATCGAGGTGAGACCAGCCAAATATCCTTGTATATCTTGTGTTGTTGCTCAAATAGATGTTAATAGTAGTTGTAGTTGAACTACTTTAGGTGTAGTTAAACTAGTTTAGTAAGTAAATTAATAAACTAGTTGAACTAGTTGAATTAATAGAACTAATGTATTTTTTGTAAGATAATTAATATAACTAGTTGAACTACTTTATTTTTAGAAAGAACTAGTTTTTTTTCTATTTATAGTAAGTTTATATTTAGTAAGAACTAGTTGAATTAATAAAACTAGTTGAACATGTCATATTTGTTGTTATTTTCTAGTTTAAGCAATTATTCGAGATGTATTAGTGATAACTTATATGGTTTCACGTGACCACCGTCGTCCCCGTCAACGACCCCCTCCGACATCGAGGTGAGACCAGCCAAATATCCTTGTATATCTTGTGTTGCTCAGATAGGATATGTGGTTGCCCAAGTGGCCGTTCATGTTCAGTTTACATCTCCGAGTGGCCTATGTTTTGCCGGAGTGTTGATGAATTTCTATTCTGGCAAATTTCAGGCGCTCGATATGTCCTTTTTTAGCAAAGGTCATGCCGGATTTTTTGTGAATTCTGGCATGACTTGTGCTAGAATATGTACAAGTTTAATCTTTGAATTATGAACGTAGGAAATGTCGTACTCGGATGACGACAGTCTCCCGGGGGAGTGTAGCTGGTGCCACGATGATCGAGGTATGTGCGACAGGTTCGTTCAGCTGGACGAAGATCGGCGCTTCAGCATTAAGCTCGAGGAGACCTTCGATTGTGAAACGGTACACAACAATGACAAGTATTTTTTTCATAATTAAGCATGACTTCAACTATTTCAATGTCTAATTTTCATATTTTATAATTCGACTAGCTTATCCCATGCCATGCAAGACGCTATGTCTTGGAGAGGATGGGTTTTTCAAGACCATGAAAATTTCGAAACAAAGAAAATACACCTAAGGACCTATCATGATATGGATTTTGAAGTAAATCTGTGCAATGCTCAGAGCGTAACCCATTTTGGTTGCCAAAATTGGGAAGCACTTTGCAAAATGTATGCTTTTTATGAGGGTATAATTGTCACCATGGATCTTGGTGATCCTGACATCGAGCAAGACAATATGGACATTTGGGTCCTTGTTGATACGCTTCCGATTGTACCGCTATGTGAGTTTCTCAAACATAGTTATTAACTAATTTATATTGTTTATTTCAAAATAGTTGATAGCTTATTTCCATTGACAGCTTATTTTGATTCTTCAAAGACTGTGCGGAAGATGGTAGATAAAACCCACTACACCGATGGCACTGAATTAACGTATAAGGAGAATAATCATCTGATCGAATTTTGTACTCTTCTTGAGAATTACAATAACTATTATCGAACTCCTCCAAATTATAGTGAATATGTGCCACTAGTGCATGTGTTGAACCACGGTAACTTCTCTGGAGATACCCTGGTAAGATTTTTTACTATTACGACATCCGTGCATCTTTTGCATACTTCTAAAACTAGTACATCATTGCTAACTACGAAGATATTATTATGTTTTTCAATAGAAACTCCTGATGGATTGTGTGCCTCATCTGATGTCTCTCGCATGGTCGCCTCTCGATTCTGAACATCTTGCCGGGTAAATCTACGGAGCTCACTGTGCATATCGTTTTCTAAAACCCGTGAACACATGTTCATCAAAGAATGGAAGAAATGTAAGGACATTCGCAAGGAGGTTCTTGGAAGTAACATTCAGCAAAAGGCAAGAATTGAGAGCAGGCTAATCTCCATTCTCCATAATGGAGAGTCGGGGGCTATCTTGTTTTTTGCTATTTTACCTTAGAAAATGTAGTAGGTCTTAATCGAATGTAATAGGTCCTATGAGGTACAATATGTTTATTATGTGGTAATGTGTTAGAGTTGATAATGAGGAGTACTTGTGATTACGACTAGTAACCAATTTGCTATGTGATGTCATTGATGAAAACGATGATCTTGAGGAGGTGTTATATGACAATGATGTATTATGATGATAAGTTGCTAACGATATGATGATGATGATATTATTATATCATTGGGTGAAAGAACGACGGATTAGTTTCAAGTGGATGGACATCCACTTGAAACTAGTCCACGGTTCTTTCACCCCGTGATGTAATAACTCATTATGATGTAAAAACAATCTCTAAATTCCTGTTGTATGAAAACTTGTGTAAAGGTGTATGAATACAACATGAAATAAAAAAGAAATAAAATACTAAATAATAGTAGTAGCACGGGAAAGGAGAACCGCTACTACTAATTACTAGTAGCACTGTTTTGAAGAAGCGCTACTACTAAGTCAATTTAGCAGTAGCGTGGATCCAGGCGCGCTATTGCTAAGCATTAGCTGTAGCGCCTTATCAGTAGCGCTCCTGCCCGCGCTAATGATAGGCCTAAAACCCGCGCTGCTGCTAGGCTTTTCCCTAGTAGTGAGATCACGCCATCCGAGGACGGGTTTATGGACCCCGCCACGGAGGCCACACACTCATCGGCGTTGAAGCTGAACACTGACCCCGTCTCCTATGAGACCGGTGTCGTCGGACCCTCGGACTCGTCTCCGGCAACATGCTTTGAACCGCGTACATCCATGCCTATTGAATCGGATTGGGCACCGATCATGGAGTTCACCTCCACGGATATATTTCAACACTCGCCCCTGGGCGATGTGCTAAATTCATTAAAGTATCTCTCTCTCTGTCAGGGGACTCTTGGCCGAACTATGTCCGGCTCGAGTGGGAAGCGGACGACGAAGAAATTCATTCCCCACCCACCACCCACTTCATAGCCACTGTCGATGACTTAACCGACACGCTGGATTTCGACTCCAAAGAAATCGACAGTATTTGTGACGATGCGGGAGAAGAACAGGAACCACCGCCCACTGGGCGTTGGACTGCCACCTCATCATATGATATATATATGGTGGACACGCCAAAAGAAGGCGATGGCGGTGATGCAACGAAGGATAATCCCCTCGATAAGACACCAAAGCGACGCCGTAGGCGCCGCTCTAAATGCTGCCACAGTAAAAACAGCGCAACAAAGAATAATACCCCAGGCGACTCCAAAGGAAACGATGACCCCATGGACCCAGCGATTGAGTAGGATGAGCCAAGGGACGCTGAACATAGTCCGGAGCCAACGTCCGATGACGATGATCCCGAGGGTAAAACTCATCAACCAGTCTCCGGAGAGGAGAATAGTACGGATGACGATGCACTCATCATCCCAGAAAAACACTTGGAACAAGAGAACCTCCACAGAAGGCTTATTGCCACTGCGAGGAGCTTGAACAAGCAGAAGCTAAGGCTTAAGGCCGCGTAGGATACACTCAACTGCAGATGGAACAAAGTGCTCGACACTGAAGAAAAATATGGCGACGATCGCCACACAAAAAGCTACCCAAAGCGCAAGCTGCTGCCCGAATTCGACGATGAGGCCATAGAGGACATTCCGCCGAAAAATAATACGGCCGATCAGCCGGACCGACCACCCCGTGGACGCGACAGGGTGGCTAATGATGCCGCACACAAGTCAGCACACGATTTACGTGAGCTTCTGGACAGACAAGCCGGCGTGGCCAGGTCCATTTATGGATCTAGGAAACGTGCTCCGGCACAGGATCACAACCACCAAAACAATTGTAACTATCGAATACCAGCTCGGAATCAACACCGAACACAATAACCGTCGACAGCATGCCATGACACATCCAAATACAGGGGTGCCGCGCACCCCCTGTGCTCCATCGATGAGGTGCTGGATCATGAATTTCCAGAGGGATTAAACCAGTGAATGTAGAGGCATACGACGGAATGACAGACCCTGGGGTCTGGATTGAGGACTTTATCCTTCATATCCACATGGCTCGCGGGGACGATCTCCACGCCATTAAATACCTAACCCTCAAGTTGAAAGGACCAGATTGGCACTGGTTGTAAATCCTCCCCGAAAACTCAATTGGATGTTGGGAAGAACTTGAGCATGCTTTCAGGCCCAATTTTCAAGGGACCTATGTCCGACCTCCGGATGCAGATGATTTAAGTCACATAATTCAACAGCCTAGAGAGTCAGCCCGAAAACTTTGGAACAGATTTCTTACTAAGAAGAATCAAATCGTCAACTGCCCGGATGCCGAAGCCTTAGCGGCCTTCAAGCACAGTGTCCGGGGCAAATGGCTCGCCAGACACCTCGGCCAGGAAAAGCCCAGGACAGTGGCAGCCTTAACAAGCCTTATGACCCACTTTTGCGCGGGCGAGGACAGTTGGCTGGCCCATAGCGGCACCAGCAACCCAGGCACATCCGAAGTTAGGGATGGCAACGGGAAGCCGCGACGCAATAAGAACAAATGTAGAAACAATGAAGAGAGCCCAGATAACACAACGGTCAACGCCGGGTTCAGGGTCTCTCGACCCGGTCAACGTAAGAAGCCATTTAAAGGCAGTAGAGATGGACCGTCCAGCCTAAATAAGATTCTAGACAAGTTATGTCAGATTCATGGCACCCCCAAAAAACCTGCAAATCACACCCATAGAGAGTGCAGGGTTTTCAAGCTGGCTGGCAAGCTAAATGCCAAACACAAGGGGAGGGAGACGCCAAGTGAATACGAGGATGAGCCGCGCTAGGCGAACACTAGGGACAGAAAAAATTCCCACAAGTCAAAACAGTGAATATGATTTACGCAACTCACATTCCAAAGAGAAGGCGCAAACGCGCACTCCGAGACGTATACGCTGTAGAGCCCGTCGCCCCCAAATTCAATCCCTGGTCGGCCTGCCCGATCACCTTTGATCACAGGGATCATCCGACTAGTATCCAGCACAGAGGATCGGCTGCCTTGCTGCTCGACCCAGTAATTGATGGATATCATCTCACTTGAGTCCTTCTGGATGGCGGCAGTAGTCTTAACCTGATATATCAGGACACTGTCCGCAAAATGGGGATAGACCCATCAAGAATCAACCAAAGTAATACTACCTTTAAAGGAGTGATACCAGGCGTCGAGGCCCGCTGCACGGGCTCTCTAGTACTAGAGGTTGTATTCGGTTCTCCCGACAACTTCAGAAGCGAAGAAGTAATCTTCGACATCGCTCCATGCCGAAGCGGCTATCACACACTACTCGGGAGAATGGCCTTCGCTTGTTTTAATGCAGTACTGCACTATGCCTATCTTAAACTTAAGATGCCCGGTCCACGCGGTGTCATTACATTTAGCGAAAATATAGAGCGTTCCTTACGTGCGGAAGAATATGTGGAGGTTCTAGCATTCGAACACTGAGCGGCCCCTCCAACCAGAATAAACAGTCGGTCGTCAGGACCACATACACGGTTAGACGAGTCCGGCGCCCCACCAGATGTAACAGCTCATAGTTCGGCTCAACCCTATTAATACAATAACATATTGCATTTTCATGGTTCGTTCAGATTAACCAACTCTTCGCACGAAGTCTTTCACCTGGGTTTTTCCTTTTTTACAGATGATGATCGTGCTACACCCTTCCAGAATACGGCACAACGGAGATAAAGGCGCAGACGTGCAGCAGGGCCCCGCTCAAAGGTTTCTTTTTAGATTAAGAACCTGCGTAAACCCTTTTTAATGTCTCTTATTGCTTCATGCCCTCGGGACACTTAACACAATTCGGAGGGATACTGGCGTTTTGGAAACTTTGTCACGCCAGACTAATGCATGTATCTGGAAACACAGGGCTCATTATCGAGGGCGTTACTTAGCCCAGTATATGTCATAAATTCCGAATACCTTAGGGAGTGTTTGACGTCGCGAGTTTGGCCTTGTATGCATCAGCTCCGAATCATGTCTTTTGTCAAATATTGGGTTTGCCCGGCTCCCGTGTTTTGCTGCCTTACGTTCCGCTCTATCGGCTAAGGCGACACCGGGAGAACTACTGCTACTGTGCCGTGGTTCATCTGGGTGATCACCTCAGTAGAGAAAGCCGAAAACGGACTGTCATGATAAAGCAAGAGACTGGTCAACCACTCGAGGACTCAGCGGAATCCTTGCGATTCCTCCACATTAACGAAGGACTGGTTTCCCTGTCATGTACGTATGCACACCGTATTTGGATGAACGCGGAAGTACCAGGGGCTATATAGTAGCCCCACCATCAAACTCCTATGGCTAAGTGAATGTGTTAAAGCTATATTGTCCGATTTCTTAGTTCACCGCGCTATCACCTCCTTAATGGACCAAGACGTTGGATCAAGGGTGATTACACGCTTTTTCGAACACCCCCGCATTATATGCGTGGGGGCTAAAACCGACGACTGCTAACTTTCAGGTTATATAGATACATACATAAACGGCCGCACTGGAGGCACTATAATACTTTCAGGCAAAAGTATAAATACAGCCTTTATAATCAATATCGCATTGTATTTACAATTCAGATACATGTCACTCGAACATGGTATTCTTCGAGCACTAAGCCTCTATTAAGCGGGCACCTTCTAGGACTTCTTCAAAATAGTGCTCGGTCGGGTCCTGGGCTCCCGCCGGACCCCGGGTCACAATAGCAGCGGCCTGCATCCCTGCCCAGTATGTCTTAACACGGGCAAGAGCCATCCGCGCACCCTCCATGCAGGCAGACCTCTTCATAGCATCGATATGCGACACAACATCAAGGAATTGTTGCACCAAACCAAAATAACTATCCGGCCTTTGACCCCTCGGCCAAAGATGATCCACGACAGACCTCATGGCAAGCCCGGATAACCTATGAAGCTTGGCCCACTCGGCCATTTGTTCGTTTAATAGCAGCGGACGCTTTGGAGCACTGAACTGCGACCAGAACAACCGTTCTACCTCATGATCTTTCAGATATTTGAAATATTCAGTCGCATCAGCAGCACTCTTGGCCAAGTCCAAGTACGCATCCTCAGCACTCCATAATTGATCCAGAGGGGCATACTTCGGATCTCCTAACTTGATCTGCAACAGAAAGGGCTTCCCAGCCGTGATATCTCCGGCTTGACAGAGCTCCTCCCTTGCCGCTCTGATCTTAGAGCGAGTCTCCTTAGCTTCTTCCAAGGCCTTCTTTAGGTCAGCCGCTTTCACTTGTTTTTCCTTTTCAAGGATCTCATATAGGTCGGCGGCATCCTTCAGCTCAACAACCATCTTGGCTATTTTATCTTCGCTCTGGCGATGAGCAGCCTGTTCGGCTCTCAACTCCTCGGCCTCCTTTAGGGCGGCCGCATCACTTATCCTGGCTTGTTCCTTCTCCCGGCAAGTTCCGCCCGAAGGGTCTCGACGGCAGCAGCTCCATCTGCAGTTACAGCATATTATAGATACTAGCATCATGTTCCTCTTAATATTCGCTGACAATCTGAAAATACATACCCTATGCCTCGTCAAGCCGCTTGTTCACAAGCGCGGATGTCGGCATCTGCCACGTCAAGATGCCGCTTCAGTTCGGCAAAATCAGCAGTCTGGTCAGCCGCCGGACCATCAGCCGCATGCACATAATGCAGTGGGATCATTACCTAGGACTATGATCCTCCGTTTGCCGCCTCGGGGCAGCAACCGGAGTCTCAGCGGCTACTATCTATACAAAGCACACCTAGTGTGTGCGGTACAGCTGAAAATATACATATTTTTGTGCATACCTCAAAGCCTTTGAGCAGGCTTGTAAAAGCTTCATTCAACCCGCTTTTGGCGGATGAAATCCTCTCAAACACCATACCCATTAAGGTACGATGCACCACTAAGATAGCCGCTTGCTCCAGAAGACCCGTCATGTCCGGCTATGTGCCGGACAACCCCGGACTCTTCCTATTGCTCTCCTTGGGAGCCGATTACTCCGGGTTTCGGGCGGCCGAAGTGTTAACTTCTGGCCTTGGCGGATTAGGAGAAATCCTCCGTGACGACACCTTGGGGTCGTCCGCCCCATGGGGTGGGGAGGCAGGAGGAGGCGTTGCGCTCTCCATCATCTCCGGAAGAAGATCCCCCGAAGATGAGCTCTGTTGAGAAGGGCTACGAGCCGGACTGCAAGAGATAGGTCTCGGTCATTATTCTCAGAGATAAAGCAGGATAAATTTACCAAAGTACTTTTGATTCACTTATAGCTCGATGGAGGGTTGGCCCTCTTGTGGGCGTTGCGCGGTGAGGACGCCCTTTGGGGCAGGACCCCCTGGCGAATGTTTTTTCCCTTGTTTGGAAACCTCTGCTTATAGGTCTTCAAAGGCAGCCCTTTTCTTCCCATGGGGGGAGGGGATTTTCGATTCACCTCCCCGAATATCCTTCTTCTTGGAGACATCAATGCCCCCCGTCTGGATGTATAATGTATGAAGCCCGCTCTCGGCTTCTCTATGCCTCCCTTCATCTTCTCCTGATGGCACCTGATAAGGTGCGCGCTCGAGCATCCTGGTTAGCACGGGGTCCGGCGAGCCTTCGGGAAGAGGGGCCGAACACCTGATCCTCTTCGCCTTTCCTAGCCAATCCTAGCCAAGGATAGTTTTCAGAATTATGATAAACATAAACAGCGTCTTCGGTTGCGGAGTTACTTACTTGGGTATCCGGACGATTGCAGTTCAGGCCCGCATCCTCGGTGGTGTCCAGACACTTTATTCGTGATCCGAAGAATAACCGATACATCCTTTCAAGTGTCAGGCCAAAGAAGTGCTAAATAGTTTGCAGTCCTTCTGGGTTGAACTCCCACATCCGGAGAGGTCGACGTTTGCATGGCAGGACCCGATGGACTGGCATTACTTGAATTATTTTGAAGAGGTTGACATCCCTCTTGAGAAGATCCCGAATGCGGCTTTGCAATGTTGGTACGTCATTAGCTGGCCCCCAGTCCAGTCCTGTCATGGAATTGTCACGTCAGATGTCCTCGTGAAAGGACTTAGTTGTGGAGCCATGGTGACTAGGAAGCTTGAAGGGGTTAATTACGACAAAGGACACGAGAGGGTTATACTAGTTCGGCCCCTTACGGTGAAGGTAAGGCCTACGTCTAGTTGGGTTGGCATTGATGTTTCGATGACAAGGGAGCGAGATACGCTATGCCCGGCTCTTGATGAGTTGTTTCTTGCCCTAAGCCGCTGGCGGGTCGCCCCCTTATATACACGGGTTGACGCCCTGTGGCTTACAGAGTGCCAACCGGCTTATAAACAGTGTCCGGCTCGGTGACTAGTTAAATCTACCTTATGATACAAGTCATGCCATTACGGCGGTTTACTACGACGGGCCTTAAGTCGCCTGTGTGCCATAGGTCCTTTATTGAACCGCCATCTTCATGCTTGGTCTTGGGCTTCTTTCTGGTGAGTCTTCTTTGTGTAATCCGGCCCCTCCTGGGTGGCTTACACAAATAGTTATATCCCCAACATTAGGCCCCAGATTGATTTGAACCGGTACATGTCAATCTGAAAATACCTTAAGAAATTAATCTTCAGTCTTCTGACTGTGCAAAGATCTTCTTTAACCCACTGTGACGTCATCTTTTGGAGCCGTGTTAACCCGTCGTGACGTCATCTTTACTGAAATTCTTTCTTTATTCCACCGTATCCTCCAACGGATCTTTGCCTTTACTGACCGCTCTGAAAACCGAGGCGTCGGGGCCGCTGGATAATAATGCTTATCTCCTCATTTCTCGCGCCGTCTCAGTCAGCCTCTCCTTATAAATAGGCACGACCTAGGTCTTCTCCATTATCCCCCTTCGGTCGTCTTCTTCCTCTCACTACGCCTCTGCCGTCTCCGCCGCCGCCGCCGTCGTAGATCTCCTCGTCCTCGCCAGCTCAGGCCACTGCATCAACCTGACTTGACCAGAGAATCGCGACAAACCTCTGCAGCAACTCTGCATTTGTAAGTTTTCTCATTTTTGTTCCTCAGATCCGCATTAGGACCTTTGAGTTCTACGGTGTTCTTCGCTGTTCATCAAGAACCCCTCGTAGATTTGCTCACCACCATCGTTTCTTGATATTGAAGATGGTAGAAAACTGATGCGGTAGCTATTTCACACCCATTTTGATTGCAAGTAGACCCCTTTCTGCAGCATAGATGCCCCGTTCGAGCCCTTGAGCTTCATCTGTGCTAGTCCTAGGTCTAGAAAATTTTCTTTTCAGAACAACTGTTTGATCCAAAATAACAGCGGCAACTTGTGAAACCTGTTTGTTTCAACCGGAAATAAAAACTGCCTCTGTAGAAACTGTCTAAACACGACTGTCCATGTGGCCGGTTTAAATAAATGACACTGATCTGTGAACCTTGCTTGCTTCTCATGACTTAAGAAATTTTAACTACTCTTGATACATGTAGCGGCTTAAATACTGTTGCATAGTTAACCACATATCATTAGGCCCCTTCTTAAGCCGCCATCTTGAATAGATCTAAATGTTTTCCTCCTCATTTTGTCGTAGGCTTCAATTTTCGTCATGGCACCTAAGGCAACCAAAGCTCCTGGGACCTGTAACTGGGTCACATCCACAGTCACAAGAAGTAAACTGTCTGAACTTGTGAAGTGTGGTCATCTGCCTAAGAAGGAGGTCATGCCTTATCGTGCCCCTGACTCGTCTGAAGAGAAGCCTCAACCCCAAGAAGGGGAGGTGATAGTTTTTACGGATAACATGAGCTGGGGATTTGCTCCTCCTGGTTCAAAATATTTCAGGGACGTTTTGAATTTCTTTGACCTTAGACCTCAAGACATTGGACCCAATTCCGTGTCAAATATTTCCAATTTCCAAGTCTTCTGCGAGGTGTACCCGGGAGAGGAACCCAATCTGCTTTTATTCAGAGAGATTTTCTACTTGAACCGGCAGAATGAACGTGCCAACGGGCCCAGTCTTGAGCTTGGTTGCATCTCAATTCAGCGGCGGAGAGACTGCCTTTTTCCTTATGATGAACTGCCGAGTCATCCGAAAGATTGGAATCAGACGTAGTTCTGTTGTCAGGACAGTTCGCCGGCTGACGAGAACCCTTTGCTCGGCTTCCGCGCTCTATGCCTTGAGTCCAACCATCCGCTGGCGGATAAACTGAATGCTATTGAGCATCTGCCTCTCGCTCCCACCATTAAGAAGAGCAAAGCTCTTTTGGGAAACAGCTTCAACTGCATCGACCTGGTCCGAGTCTGGGTCACTTGGCGAGTACTTCCATTAAGCCGTCGTCCCGGCTTAATGTGTACTTACTCAGGCGAAAATGATCATCCACTGCGTCATAGCCCTGACGACTTACCAACTGATGTGGTGGAGGCTACGACCCAGTCGCTGCTGAAAAAGGGCACAGGGACTAGTATTGCCTTCGGCTTACTTCCCTTCTGCAAGAAGAACCCGACCCCCGCAGTGAGTTATCAACCTCAATAAACACTCTTTGCTATGTTACACCTTATTTTTATTCATAACTTCTTATCTTCTTTTCACAGGCCGATGACAACTTCTGGAAGGTCAAGTATGACCATGAGGCTGCCAAGCAAGCCAGGACAACCAAGAAAACCGAAAGGAAAGCCGCCAAAACAGGAACTTCAAAGAAGAAGAAGCCAAACGCTTCCGATTTACTCAAATTGGATGACACTTCTAAGGATGACGAAGAGGTAATCCTTAATTATCTTAACTCCCTTGTCATTATTTTATTGACATTCTATCTTTTCAGGAGGATACGGGGAAACAGCCAAGCGGTTGACGAAGAGGTAACTATAATCTTCTCCGACTCAGAGCCTTTGCCAAAGCACAAAATCCGAAGGGTGACCCGGAAAGTAAGATTTTCACATCCTCTAGCTCATCAAGATCCTAAATTTCTTTTGAAGCAACAACAGCTTGATAACTGGAGGCAGACCCGGACCAACAAGGATGCAGAACTCTCCTCCGGCTTACCTAACGTAACTAGGAAGCGTCGGAATGAGGTTATATCCGATTTACGTTCTGTTTTACCTTTGGCGGGTTTAATTCGCCAACCTCTCAATTCATCTGACTCCAATTATCAGGATACCTCTCCTTCCTCCGGCGAGTCTATGCAATCAAACATGTCGGCCTTCAAAACTGCCCCTGCGTAATGTAACTTTGTTTACCTTATGCTTTACCTTACCTATGCCTTTATATTCATCCTTCTACCTCTGTTGACAGCATGCAAGTGAAGCCCAGTAAAAGGTCAAAGAAGAATAAGCCATCCCAAGCTCCGGTCGTGACTGACCCGGCGCTTGACATATCTGCTCCTGACAGTTCCACCAATCATCCGCCGCCTAAACAGGCCTTTGACATTCCAGTGCCAACTTCTGACCCACTTGCCGAAGATACTCTCAACAGCTCCGATAACCCAGAAGCTCCTAGCCCGGTCAAGACAAATGACCTGGAAGTTGAGATTTCGAAGAGTCAATTTGTTGAGCCAGGGCGGCCCACTGTCCTTGCCAAATGCACTTCTAAAGAGGAACTTATAGGACGCTGAAAGGTGAAGCTGGACGTTACTGATTACACTCACTTAAGCATTGGAGATATAGTCTCTGGCTATCTTAATCAAGTGCACAACAGCCGTGACCTGGAAATTGATATGGTGAAGCAAATTCAACAAAAATCTGAGGTATACCTTATGCCCCTTTTTTTAATCATACTTACTGTATTAGCCCCCAAGTCTATTGCTTATTAATAAATATGCTGTAGACTTAGAAATCTGCTTACTATTGTTTCGTCCGATTTAAAGAGAAGACATTTAACCCGGTTATAGCATGATAGTTTGAACTTGCGGTACACATTATCCCCCAAGTGTCAAGTATATTTACTTGTAAAATGCTTGGGACTTAATATGCATGATCCGGCTTTGTAGGTTAAAAATTCTTCAGCATACATTAGCCCCCAAGTGTCAAGAACCTTTGCTTGTAAAGTACTTGGGACTTAATGTTATCTTACCATGATTCTTACCATAACCCGGCATCAATGCAGGCCACCATAAGTCAATTTGAGTAGCAGATTGCTGACTTGAAGAGCCTTCTGACAGCTCAAGAACTTGAAACTCAAAATGGCAACTCCAAATTTGAATTCAGCGTCTCTGAACAAGAGAAGCTGAAGAAGAATTTTGAGTCTTAGAAGAAAATCTGGGCTGATGAGAATGCTTCACTGGTCACCCGGGCCGAGACAGCAGAGGCATCACTTGCAGAAGCAACAACCGAGCTGTCTGACTTAAAGCGCCAGATATCTCAAATGGTCTCATCCATCTTCGGTAAGTTACTGTTCATAACCTCAAACATTGTAATCCTTCCTTTGATGACTATTGTAATCGTTATCTCCGGCTCACTTTTATGTTTGTGAACATACAGGTCCCAAGAGCACCAACCTCAAGGAGAACATGCTGATCAAACTTAAGGCGTTTTACACTCTACTGGAGCAACTGTACACCGGGTCGCAACATGCTTTGGCCGTTGTAGCTTTATCAAATACCACTCCCCACCTCCTGCAAGACGTGCTGAAGTGCCTCGCTGTGCTATCTCAACAGATCCAAGATTTAAGGCGGGCGTCCTCAAGAGCCGGGGTCGTAGCCGCATTGAGCCGGGCAAAGGCATGGATTCTAGAACTAGACCCGGCCGACCTCGCCCTTGGATACCCGAGTCTGAAGGAGGATGATACTGTATTTGATGATGAGGACTTCACCGCCTGCGTCAAAGACATACGTCCTGTGGCTACCCTCATTGGGAACGACACTGACCTTACCATGTATTCGCTGGGTTATGACAGTGAGAACCGGAGAATTCCAAACACTCCATATGATCAAGTCAGCCTGATCCCTCCAACTCATAAGCATACTTTTGCCCTTGAAGTGGACTCCGCCGGTTTAATAGATGATGAAGCTGAGTTTGAAGCTTTGAGTGGCATTGACTGGGCCTCGTCAACCTTCCAGGACAAAGCAACCGACGGAGAGGCGGAGAAGGATAACCCGGAATCTTCAAGCCCGCCGAAGGAGTGAACCGCCAGGCATTTTATGGCTTTGCAAAAACAATGCTTCGTTTATTCAGACTCGGGGATTCTTGTAATAGGGTAGAAAAACATCTCCATGTTTGCCATGTCTTCGTGCATGTTCCTGGCGCTTAATACTTTCATAAGCCGCCATCGCTATATATTTCTGGCTTATGTTAATCGTTTATTTCCTTGATGTTGGAATTTGCTTGACTTATCCTGCACATAAAACAAGCAAAATTCCCTTGGCGGTTTATCGCGTCGGGGGTCACATAAAGTATTGATAACCGGGAATGTGAACCAAAGACATCATAGACAGGACGGTTTATGATTATTTTTGTTAAACATAATCACAATAGCATACCTGTGATCCCTTCGGTAATCTCACCTGCTTATATGATGCTCACCGGGCACTTAACAACCTGGGGTGATCAATATTAAACCGGAAGAATCAAAAAACATTTCATAATGCTTTTAAGAAGGTCTCAAGATAGTCAAAATAATTATGCTTATAATGGATAATAATCAATATTCACAGGCTTCTGATTTGAATACGATCAGTAAAACGTGCCAAAGGGGTTAAGCTAAGATTCGGATACGATCATATAGCCCCCAGTGGCTTTGGCGATGCCGATCAAGTGAGTATCGACAGCTATGTTCTCTTCGGTTCGAATATGACCTATGTTTGAACAGGAAGCCCCCAAGTGACCATAAGATTTGCTTAATGACGCTGAATTGAATGCGATCCACGTCAGACCCAAAGGGGTTAAGCTATGATTCAAATATTTGAATCATATTTGATCATATCTGGGTCTCTTGATTAGCCCTTCAGGATCTCTTGATTAGCTCTTTCTGCCTGACCATTGGATTGAGGATGAGCAACAGCTGAAACATCAAGCCTGATATGTTCTCATTGACAGAACTCTTCCACGGAACCCTTGGAGAGATTAGTACCATTATCCGTTATAATGCTATGTGGAAAACCAAAACGAAAGATCACCTTTTTCATGAACTGAACCGCCGTGGCTATAGCACATTTACTGACTGGCTCTGCCTCAACCCACTTTGTGAACTTATCCACTGCCACCAGGAGGTGTGTCTTTTTATCCTTAGACCTCTTGAAAGGTCCAACCATGTCATGCCCCCAGACTGCAAACGGCCAAGTGATTGGAATCATCCTCAACTCTTGAGCCAGCACATGAGCTCATCGTGAGAATTTTTGACATCCGTCACATTTGCTGACTAGATCCTCCGCATCAGCATGAGCCGTCAGCCAATAGAAACCATGACGGAAATCCTTAGCCACAAGGGATTTCGACCCGGCATGATGACCACAATCTCCTTCGTGGATCTCACGAAGTATCTCTTGGCCCTTCGCATGCGACACACAAAGCTGAAACGCCCCAGTGTTACTTCGGTGATGTAACTCACCATGAACAATCGTCATAGATTTGGACCGCCTGACGATTTGTCTTGCCAAGCTCTCATCCTCAGGCAACTCTACCCGGGTCATATAGGCTAAATTTGGTACCATCCAATCCGGGATGACGTGAAGAGCCGCCACCAGCTGTGCTTCTCGATCTGGCACTGCTAGTTCTTCCTCTGTAGGTACCTTGACAGAAGGATTATGCAAAACATCGAGAAAGGTGTTAGGCGGCACCGGCTTACGTTGAGATCCCAGCCGGCATAAAGCATCAGCCGCCTCATTCTTCCTTCGATCAATGTGCTCCACTTGATAACCATTGAAGTGTCCAGCCACAGCATCTACTTCACGAAGATAAGCCGCCATAAGGGGATCTCTGAAGTCCCACTTGCCTGGCACCTGTTCGGCCACGAGATCTGAGTCGCCCAAGCACCTTACCCGGCTTAAGTTCATCTCTTTGGCCATCCGGACACCATGGAGTAAGGCCTCGTACTCAGTTGCATTGTTAGTACAAGGAAACATAAGACGGAGCACATAACAAAATTTGTCACCTCGAGGGGAAGTTAAAACAACTCCAGCCCCCGAGCCTTCTAACTGCCTGGACCCATCAAAGTGAACAGTCCAATATGTGTCATCTGGCTTCTCCAGGTGCCTGCAACTCTGTCCAATCATTGATAAAGTCCACCAAGGCCTGAGACTTAATAGCAGTACGTGGCATATATCTCAAACCATGAGGTCCAAGCTCGATAGCTCATTTGGCGACTCGTCTTGTGTCCTCCCTATTCTGGATGATGTCTCCTTTGTTTAGACTCAATGAGAACCTCACTGATATAGTAAACCGGCCGTTGAACCGGATGCTCCTTGCCAGCTTTCTTACGCTCCATCACGATGGCAACACTGACAGCTTGTGAATTAGCAGCCACATATAACAGCAATGGCTCTTTACCAATGGGAGCCGCAAGAACCGGTGGTTCAGACAACTATCTCTTCAAATCTTCAAGGCAGCATCAGCAGCATCACTCCAGACAAAAGTGTCTGTTTTCTTCATGATCTGATACAGCGGTAGGGCCTTCTCACCTAACCGGCTTATGAACCGGCTTAAAGCGGCAACATGACCGGCCAGTCGCTGAACATCATTGATGCACGCCGGTTTAGCCAGAGAAGTAATCGCCTTGATCATCTCCGGATTAGCTTCAATGCCTCTATCTGAGACCAGAAAACCCAAGAGCTTGCCTGCAGGTACACCAAACACACACTTGGCTGGGTTAAGAATCATCTTATAAACCCGAAGATTATCAAAGGTCTCTTTCAAGTCGAATATCAAGGTTTCCTTCTCTCTGGACTTCACCATGATGTCATCTACATAGGCATGAACATTACGCCCGATTCGATCGTGTAGACAGTTCTGCACACATCGCTGATAAGTCGCCTGAGTACTCTTGAGCCCAAACAACATAGATACAAAACAGAAGGCTCCAAACGGAGTGATGAAAGCCGTTTTCTCCTGGTCCTTAACTGCCATTTTGATCTGATGATAACCAGAGTAAGCATCCAAGAAGCTCAAACGTTCACAACCAGCTGTAGCATCAATGATTTGATCAATACGGGGGAGGGCAAAGGGATTAGCAGGACAAGCCTTGTTTAAGTCCGTGTAATCCACACACATCTGCCAGGTGCCATTCTTTTTAAGCACAAGCACCGGGTTAGCCAACCACTCCGGGTGAAAAACTTCAACAATGAACCCGGCCGCTAAGAGCCGGGCAACTTCCTCTCCAATAGCTTTCCCTCTCTCTTCGTTAAACCGTCGAAGGAACTGCCTGACCGGCTTATACTTCGGATCAATATTGAGAGTGTGCTCAGCGAGTTCCCTCGGTACACCTGGCATGTCAGAAGGTTTCCATGCAAAGATGTCCCGGTTCTCACGGATGAACTCGATGAGCGCACTTTCCTATTTAGGACCCAAATTGGTACTGATGCTGAATTGCTTAGAAGAGTCGCTTGGGGTAAAGTCAACAAGCTTCGTCTCAGCGGCCGATTTAAACTTCAATGTCGGGTCATGCTCCGTAGTTGGTTTCTTCAGGGAGGTCATATCCGTCAGGTCAACATTGTCTTGATAAAATTTGAGCTCTTCCACTGCACAGGCAGACTCAGCATAAGCCGCGTCGCCTTATTCACACTCCAAGGCTACCTTTCGTCTTCCATGCACAGTGATGGTGCCCTTGTGACCCGGCATCTTGAGCTGCAAATAAACGTAACACGGCCGTGCCATGAACTTAGCATAAGCCGGCCGCCCAAACAGAGCATGATATGGGCTCCTGATTTTGACCACTTCAAACGTCAATTTCTCAGCCTTGGAATCATATTCATCTCCAAAGGCCACTTCCAGTTCAATCTTGCCAACTGGGTAAGCCGACTTACCACGAACCACTCCATGGAAAACCGTGTTGGATGTCCTCAAATTCTTATCAGTCAACCCCATGCGTCGAAAGGTCTCACAATAGAGGATATTGATGCTGCTACCTCAGTCCATGAGTACCTTAGTGAACTTATATCCACCAACCTGAGGTGCTACCACCAAGGCTAACTGACCTGGATTATCAACCCGTGGAGGGTGATCTTCTCTGCTCCATACAATGGGCTTCTCTGACCACCTCAAATAACAAGGAACTGCCGGCTCAACAGAATTCACGGCCCTCTTATGAACCTTCTGGTCACGTTTGCATAAGCTAGTGGTAAACACGTGAGACTGCCCACTATTCAACTGGTTCGGATGGCATTGATAACCCGACTGCTGCTGCTGCTGCTCTCCTTGACCAGACTGTTGTTGACTATAGCCGCCTTGATGTCCCTGAAAGCCGGAATTTGAACCACCACCCGGGCCATGAAAACCGCCTGCCCCTGAGCCGCCGCCGGACCCATGATTGACATCAAAGGTATTGGAATTCTTCAACGCCTTCATGATCGTGCAATCTTTCCACAGGTGGTTGGCGGGTCGCTCCCGGGTGCCGTGTCTCGGGCAGGGCTCATTGAGTAGCTGCTCAAGAGATGGGCCTGACCCGCCAGATCGAGGCGGCTTGCCCTTACGTCTCTGATTGTTACCTTGTGCATTGGCATTATCTACAAACTCCGGGTTACCATCCGCCTTACGCTTATTCCCTACTTGATTCATCGGGTTATGCTGCTGACCCTTTCAATTGCTGTTCTTCTTTCCCTTCCCGGTCTTTTCCTCATCATACGCGGGATCCTGGGTACTATCAAAGTCAGCATATTTTACTAAAGCCGCCATCAGCGTACCCATATCGTTGCAATCACGCTTAAGATGCCCCAGTTTCAGCCTGAGCGGCTCAAAACGGCAATTCTTCTCCAACATGAGGACTGTAGAGCCGGCATCCATCTTGTCAGATGAATGTATTATCTCCTTGACCCGGCGTACCCAATGACTCGTAGATTCACCCTCCTCCTGCTTACAATTTGTCAAGTCCATAATCGACATAGACAGCTTACAATTATCTTTGAAGTTCTAAATGAAACGGGCTTTTAATTCTGCCCATGAACCATTGGAATTGGGTGGCAAACCCTTCAACCAGGACCGGGTCGTTCCATCTAACACAATGGTGAAATACTTAGCCATCGCTGCGTCGCTGACTTCCAACAGCTCCATGGACATCTCATAACTTTCGATCCAAGCTCCGAGCTGTAAGTCGGCCGTGTAATTCGGCACCTTTCGAGGTCCCTTGACACTACTATGGAAAAGCCTAGCAACAGCGCGGGTTTTGGGCCTCTAAGTAGCGCGGGTACCGGCGCTACTAATAAGGCGCTTCTGACTAGCGATAGCGATGGCGCTGTTGTCCACGCCATCTTGCTATACATGAATAGCTGTAGCGCTCTTTAGAAAAGGGCGCTACTGATATTATCTGCAACGTTGTTTACAGGGAAGCACTACTGGTAAGGCGGTGCTACTGCTAAATTTCCCCCCTCCCCCTCGCTACTACTAGTTTTATTAGTTTTTTTCCTGCATATTTGTTTTGTATTTGTTTTGTATTTGAATAGTCTTTATACAATAATCTTTAGCTTATCATCCACATACAAATGTAATCATAACATATACATATAGTTAGTCTCATCAAATCATGTCATCATAATAATCATCATACAACACACAGTGGTCTCTCGTCATCAACCTCGAAAATAGCGATACAAGTCGCGATTACTTACAAATACATTGTCATCCACCTAAACATGATATACGCGAGAATAGCTATCACTTTGAGTACATGAGTTTGTATCCCTCTCTCGCATTAGCGTGAACCTAAACTAACTACTGTCTGTTGCTCGGAAACCGAAAACCCATACACCTGGGCCTCACTCTGGCCACTTGTCGTATATATACTCCTGGTGTAGCACTTCTTCGCCATCTATGATCTATGCACCTACATCGTCACATGAGTCGATGATATGCAACATATATAGTTGAGCAACAGAAAGAGACAGACTTGGCAAAAATAGAAACAACATATCATAAGCATAAATAACAAAGTTCATCGTACCCAAAATGCCCTAACTAGAGTGATTTTCACTAGTCGAGGAGGAGGGCGGTTTAATTACATCACAAATAAAGTTTCACCGTGCATATATAACTCAAAGTTTTTTCATAAAAGAAAGTATGGACTAAACGGACACATTGTCATATATCGACAATCACTCCATCATGTCGTACCATCCATCCATGTCAGGGAGATAGTCCTCGAGCTTAGTGAAAGGCTTCATCTCGAGACGCTGAGAGGCTATCCATGTTCGGACGTCTTCCTGCGACATTTGTCCTTCTGCGTAGAACATCCCTGTTTTTCTGACGACCTCATTCATGATGATTTGGGCAAGTTCGCGCTCGATGTTATAGAACTCAGCTCGAAGTCGATGATCCTCGATATCTCCTATGTCCTTTGCCCATTGCAGAATATGGGCATCACCAGTTCTAGGTGACATGTGATGGTTCTGGTGATCCTGTCTGTACTCCAGCATGTGGTGTAGGACATAGAATCCATCATTAAGAGAATCGTTCGGTTGCTGGATGCAATAGAAGTCGGTCTTATGGGTGAAGGCGGCCCTGCCGCCCCTTCTCTTCTTGTCCCTAACCTCTCCACCCCTTGCTTGGTAGTAAAACATAGCACTGTCAAGAACATGTTTGATGTGGGTGTAATCCTTTTTGTGAATGTTCTTCGACGAGTCCAAGTAAAGAGCGTGGGAGAATTGGGGCTTCCGCATCCTCCTTGGCCCATTTGGACCTCTTTCCACCGTAACCACGGCTTCCGAGGTGGTGGCTCCCAATGTTCCTCTTTTGAAGCCCCTTCATGTACTTAGACTTTTTTTTTGGAAGCTTCGGCCTCGCAAGCCTCCTTGAATATTTGAAACTGCTCTTCCGTGATTGTCGGGTTATCCTTTACAATCTCGGAGTAGGGTTCCACGTCGTTGATCTTTGCTTTCACTCAATTTTTTCAGGCGACAACGCGTCGCTAAACTTGGTCATGGCGTGTTTGTTTATCTTCTTCATTGCCGGGTTCTCGTCTGGATATTCATAATCCTTCTCATTCCGGCCCGGGAACAAGAATATCTGGCGAAACTTCTTTAGGAGGGAGCTCCTCATATTTTCTATCTTCTGTAGTTTCTCATCGTTGATGGTGGCGGTTGTCCGTACAATGCAGCCTATTTGATTGCTGTAGCACGCGCGCGCTTCCTCGGGCATCTTTGGCTCAAAATTGCCGTCGTCCACCTCCGTGACCACCAGTCTAGTAGTCCTGAGTTTGTTAGGACCCGTTGCCTCTTTGCTTTCGGTTCTACACCGGGTCCGCTCCCCGAGGCAGCACCGGTCTCAGCACCGGTCTCGATGCCGGTCTGAATCTCAGCGCCGGTCTCAGTCTCAGCACCGGTCTGCATGTCGGTCTCAGTCCCCGATGCCACCTGTGGGCCCAGCAACAACATCGGTTGATCGTCGGTAAGGCTAAAAATTAAATGCACGCCCGGTAGACGCCGTCATAATCACCGAACCCTGTCCTTCATCGTTGCTAGCCATGTTTCCTATGATTAAATCTAGTCAATTAATTCTAGACCTAATAAAATGAATAATGACATAAAAAGGACTATTGTTTTGCAGGAATGTTGACTCCTTCCTGGTGCGTCAAATCCCGGGCACTCGATATGTACTAGTTTGTAGCACAAGTCATGCCGAAATTCACGGAAAATTTTGGCATGACCTTTGCTCAAAAGTGGACAAATCGAGAACCTGAAATTTGCCGGAACTGAAATGAATCAACATTCCGGCAAAACATAGGCCACTCAGCATCATTCCCTGGAAACAACGAAAGCCACATGGGCACAATCGAACAACTTCAATGAAAAGATATAACATGACAACTTCAATGAAAAATAAAATTTGCCTAAATTCTTTTCCTTGAAAAATTGTGGTCTTTTAAAAAATCAAAAACCTTTGCAAAATGACCTCACTAAACACAGAACCCAATTATATGGCAAAGGAACTCCATTTCTCTAACCGTTCTGACCTAATGCTCTAAAATAAAATTTTCCTCTAACCTAGCCAATCTACTTAACCTAGCTTGTTAATCCAACGAACCTAATTAACCTACCTATTTAACCTAGTTAGTTAATCTAGTTTACCTAGATAATTAACCCTAATTAAACTAGTTCACGCAGCTAGTTCTTTGTCAAAGCACTAATTAACCTGGATAATTAACCTAATTAAACTAGTTAACCTGACTAGTTCTCTGTCAAAGCCCTAACTAAATTTTTGCACTAACCTAGATAATTAACCTAATTAAACTAGTTAACCTAACTACTTCTCTGTCAAAGCCCTAACTAAATTTTAGCCCTAACCTAGATAATTAACCTAATTAAACTGGATACCTATGCATGAGAGAGAGAGGAGGGGTGGGGGCTTACAGAGTGGCTCCGGTGGTGGCAACGGAGGCAGTGGTGGCGAGGAGGCAGGCGTCTCCGGTGGCGCGGGAGGCGATTGTGGCGAGGAAGGATCCGGTGGCGTCGACGGCGGCTCCGGTGACGTTGACGAGGCCGCGCGGCTCCGTGGCGTTGGGGGCGGATCCGGTGGCGTCGACGGCGCACGGCTCTGGTGGCGTCGACGTCGGCAGGAGACGGCGGCGAAGTGGGGCGACGGTGAATCGGGGAGACGGTGGCGCGCGGGGTGGGTTGAGGGATTTGGGGGAGAAGTGGTCGCCGGGGGGAAACAGTTCTTTGGTTAAGTCAAACTTAGTGGTAGCGCGTTTGGTAAAACGTGTTATAGCTAAGATAGCTATAGCGGTTTTTACAAAACGCGCTGCTGCTATAGCTATGTAAATTTCTTCCATTTTTTAATTTTCTTTTCTGTTTCTATAGCGGGGGTCTAGGACACACGCTGCAGCTACGATTGCTACAATGCCTCTTACAAACACACGCTGCTGCAATGCCTTCCTCCGTTTTTTTGCTTTTTCATTTATTTTGCTTTACATTTTATTTTTTCCTTTCTCCTTTTTATATTTCTTTCATTTTCATTTACTTTTCTATTTGTTTTTCATCTTATTTTATTTCCGTTAGTAGTAGTGCTCTTCTCAGGAAACGCGCTGCTACTTATGCCCTAGCGGTAGCGCGTTTATTCCAAGCCCGCTACTGCTATGCGTAGCCTATCATTCTAGCAATGGGAATATTAGTAGTAGCGCTTTTGCAACTAGATGCGCTACTGCTAAGGTTGTATCTGTAGCGCGGTTTTTCTTCAATCACTACTGCTATCTAGCACTAGCGCCCTTTTTTTGACCCGCACTGTTGCTAAATTTCTGTTTATAAGGTTTTTCCTAGTAGTGTGAAGTCCTTGGGTAGGCGCACATTATGCAGAGCCGGTACCAGACAAGGAACACCGCCGGTTCTAGTGGCTACTCCCGTCTCAACGGAATTTGTCGAATTCTCTGGGAAATCTTGATGAGCCGTCTGTTGAGCCACTAGCTGAGCTGCCCGTTCGTTCTCCTGACGTACTCGGTCCTGCATCGGATTATAGCCACCGGGCTGGTTACGACGCTGGGCTTGCTTGACAAAGCTTCAGACTCCATGTGCCTGTTGTAACTCGGGCTCCGGTTTTGACGAGACTGTGCTAACCAAGGCGGAGGAGTTGAATGAATCCTGTCCCGGCTGTAAGAATAGGTCTCTTGCTGAGCCAAGGCCGTCTGGAGAAGTTCTCTGACCCTCCGGGTCTCCACCGCTGTCGGGTCATCATCGTCCATGGGAAGAGTCGCCAAGCGCGCCGATTCCGCGATTAAGTTCTCCATGGGGTTGGAAAAGTGACCCGGTGGTATCGGTATGTAACGGGGCGGAGCCATACTTCCATGAGGAGGTGCCATCTCCCGAGGCTGAGCCGGTCCCCCTGTTCCGGCTGTCATAGACTGATTAGTCTCTAGTGGGTTACTTGGGCCAGCTCCAGGTGTAGCGAAAAGAACCCGAGGGTCGTAATTCAGAGGTAAGTGGGACTGGGTTTTCTGATGTCTCCTCCTCATCACCTCATTAGACGCGTTTAGGCTCATCGTGAGCTGGTAAGCTTCTGACTGTAGCCACTGCGCCCGCGCATCTAGAGCTGCCCGCTCTGTGGCTAATCTAGTGTCCTCAGCTGCCAAGGCCTCCTTGGCCCGAGCTATTTCCTCACGCACCCGCGCCACCTCCTCGTCATGCTCATCTTTGTTTGCAGGAATAACCGTGACGGTTAACAGGGCCGTAAGCTTGTCCATGAGATCTATCAACACCTGAGGCAGCGGGCGCACAGGGCCTCCTGCCCCGGCTGCCCCTATCCCGGACGTTATTGCTGTAGCGGCCGTAGAGTTTTGGTCGGGTTGAGTCCCAGCCATGAAGACTCCTGCCCATCTCGGTGGCTCATAGGGGTCCGGAATACTAATGCCATCGGAATAGCCCCCAAGCACGCCGTCTTGCACTTGATATAGCGAATCTGTTGAACCGGTAGACGAATCATCATCCAAGAGGACGGTCGTCTCACCACCATCTTCAGATCCTTCAGAAAGTTTCTCTCCGTGGATGTAGCCCACGAAGGCATGCTTCATGACAGGTTGAATTCGGTCCTTCCTCGCACGCTGAGCCGTCTCGACGAGGTCGGTGCAGTTGTCCGGCTCAGGGCCCGGCTCACCAATCCGGCCGATGAAGACGTGGATTCCGCCGAAGGGGACCCGATACCTATACTCAATTGAGCCGGCGTCGGGGCCCCAACCTTCATCGTCGATGTAGATCTTGCCGCGACGACTCTTGGTCATCCGGCCCACTACGTATCCCTTGAGCCCTTCGAAGTTGCCCTTCAAGAACTCAAATCCACCATGCGCTGGCCCCACGGTGGGTGCCAACTGTCGTGGAATTGTCAGATCAGATGTCCTCGTGAAAGGACTTCGTTGTGGAACCATCGCAACTGGGAAGCTTGAAGGGGTTAATTGGGACAAAGGACACGAGAGGGTTATACTAGTTTGGCCCCTTACGGTGAAGGTAAGGCCTACGTCTAGTTGGGTTGGTATTGATGTTTCGATGACCAGGGAGCGAGATACGCTATGCCCGGCTCTCGATGAGTTGTTTCTTGCCCTAAGCCGATGGCGGTCGCCCCCTTATATACACGGGTTGAGGCCCTGCGGCTTACAGAGTCCCAGCCGGCTTATAAACAATGTCCGGCTCGGTGACTAGTTAAATCTACCTTATGATACAAGTCATGCCATTACGACGGTTTACTATGACGGGCCTTCAGTCGCCTGTGGGCCTTAGGCCCTTTATTGAACCGCCATCTTCATGCTTGGTCTTGGGCTTCTTTTTGGTGAGTCTTCTTTGTGTAATCCGGCCCCTCCTGGGCGGCTTACACAAATAGTTTTATCCGCAACAAGTCCCTTGTTGATCCATGACGCCAGTTGAGGCAGAGGGCCCGAGCGGAAGGCAGGGGCGGCCGCCCACTTTGTGCCTCGAGGAGCGGTGATGTAGAACCACTCCCGTTGCCATAAGTCGGACACCTCCGGGAAGAAACCCTTTGGCCATAGGGAATCGGCGACTTTGCTTATTATAGCGCCTCCGCACTTCGCGTGACGCCCATCGATCATCTTCGGCTTTGCAATGAAGGTCTTGAGCCATAACCAAAGTGTCGGGTAATGCAGAGGAGGGCTTCACACACGACGATAAACAACGAGATGTGAAGGATGGAATCCGGAGCTAGATCATGGAAATCCAGCCCGTAATATAACATGAGCCCTCTAACAAAGGGATCAAGATTAAAGCATAGCCCTCAGAAGAAGTGGGAAACAAATACGATGCTCTCGTTGGGTTCGGGAGTGGGGATGACCTGCCCTTCAGCAGGCAGCCTGTGCGGGATTGCAGCGGTCAGATACCTGGCCTGCCTGAGCTTCTTGATGTCCCCCTTTGTGACAGAGGAGGCCATCCACTGGCCTTGAAGGTTGGATCCGGACATGATTGAAGGTCCGAAGCGCTTAAGCCTGAGCCTCGGGTGTTGGAACTCGAGGTGGGGGAAGGGGATGATCGAGCGTGGGTATAAAAAGATAAGACCTTGTCCCCTTTATAAAGGGAGTGAATATCAAGCATCCCCCGCGTGACCGTTTGGAACAACACGGTTGGCTTACCCACGCCCGTATTGATGAGAATCCCACAATAAGGGGACATGATATCTGCTTCGACAAGATGTGCCAAGGAAACTGCCTCGCAATATGTGCAGTAGCTAGTTGTGAAAAACGGTTCGAATAATGACCGGGCCATGGTGTGATGTCACGCTACGAAAAGTTGTCAGCGGATTAGATTCGTGGAATATTGTTCTCTCTACGGTGGTATGTGGAATTTGTTTTGCAGAGCCGGACACGACTCTCGTGTTTAAAATCTTCTATGGAGTATTTGGGGAAGGAACCCGCCTTGCAATGCCAAAGACAATCTGCGCGCCGGACTCATCGTCGTTGAAGCCTGGTTCAGGGGCTACTTAGGGAGTCCTGGATTAAGGGGTCCTCGGACAGCCGGACTACATACTTTGGCCGGACTGTTGGACTATGAAGATACAGGATTGAAGACTTCGTCCCGTGTCCGGATGGGACTCTCCTTTGCATGGAAGGCAAGCTTGGCAATTCGGATATGTAGATCTCCTTCTCTGTAACTGACTCTGTGTAACCCTAGCCCCCACCAGTGTCTATATAAACTGGAGGGTTTAGTCCGTAGAACAAGAACAATCATAATCATAGGCTAGCTTCTAGGGTTTAGCCTCTACGATCTCGTGGTAGATCAACTCTTGTAATACTCATATCATCAAGATCAATCAAGCAGGAAGTAGGGTATTACCTCCATCGAGAGGGCCCGAACCAGGGTAAGCATTGTGTCCCACGCCTCCAGTTACCATTAGCCTTAGACGCACAGTTCGGGACACCCTACCCGAGATCCTCCGGTTTTCACACCGACAATCTTCTTGAGTCATTCCTTGAAATCCTCAAACCAGGGATCGTGATGAGTTTGATGACCTTCATAGACCTCAGAGAGACGGTCCCAGATAAGCTTTGCATGGCTAAGATTCATAATGTTCTTGAGCTGATTTTGAAACACACAGGAGCAGATGATGTCCTTCGTCGTGAGGTTGAGAAGAGTATACTTGCGGATATCATCAGCCTCCGCCATCTTGCACAAATCTGTAAGACCAATCTGAGTGATGGTCCACAGCTTGATGTTCATCGCCATGAGGCGCTTCTTCATCATGGCCTTCCAATTGGGATAATCATGACAGTAAAAGGTGGGGCATGACACAGTCTTCATCCCCGCGATTGACATAACTAAAACTCTAGCCGGTTAAACCAAAATCACACATAACAAGGGAGTACCTTGCTCTAATACCAATTGAAAGTGCGCAAAGTCAACTAGAGGGGGTGAATAGGTGATTTTTACAAATTCGTCACTGAGGAATTTCAGGGTGAGGAAATTCCTAAGTCATGAACGACTAGCAGCGGAATAAGTACTCAGATGCAAGCATAACAGAACAGAAGCATAGAGTACAGAAAGCGTAAATACAGGATAAGCAGGCTGAAGACAAACTAACTAAAGAAATTGAACTAAGGAATTGAGAAAGTCTTCAGTGAAAGTCTTCAAATAGTAAACATCAAGTACACAACACAGTACTGAGGAAATGAAAGGGTTGAGGAAATAGAACCAGTTAGCTCGGTGAAGATAGTGATTTGGTAGACCAGTTCCAACTGTTGTGACAGTTGTACGTCTGGTTGGAGCGGCTAGGTATTTAAACCTGAGGACACATGGTCCTCGCGGTATTCTCCTTCAGCTAAGGTCACATAGACCTCGCCCAATCACTCATGATAAGTCTTCAGGTGACTTCCAAACCTTCACAAATTCGGTCACTCGGTGATCCACAATTTTCTCTTGGATGCTCTAGACCATGACGCCTAACCGTCTGGAAGATGCACAGTATTCAAAGGTAACAAGCATTGGATCCACACAGGAACAATCTCTTCGGTGATGCTCAATCACTTTGAGTTTGTAAGTGTTTGGGTTTGGGTTTCCTCACTTGATGATTTTCAGTCAAAGTCCTCGGAAGTGTGATGCTCTCAATGACAAGTTTTAGTTTCTCTCAAAGCAGCCAACCAGCTAGTGGTTGTAGGGGGCAGCTATTTATAGCCTAGGGAGCAGCCCGACATGATAAGACATAAATGCCCGCCAATGATATGAAGGTTAGGTGGATAAATATTTTGGGACAACTGGCGCATAGCACAGCAACGGTCGGAAATTTGAGCTTCAAATTCCTCAGCGCTATCATGTTCCTCACTTGTAGGCAATCCACACTCGCGAATTCCTAACTCCGCAGCTAGAACAAATTCCTCAGAGACCAGAAATTGACTGAACTGTATGAGATTTCCAATGGCTTCAATCGAAGGGATTGGTAGGTGTAGGATTTTGAGATGAGCATCACCAGGGAACTTTTCCTTAGTTTTTCCTCAGCCCCCTGTAATAGTACGGTGTTTCCTATGACTCAATAAAGAGAAACATGAAACTACAAAAACAAAAGTCTTCACGCTTCATATTCCTCGCATGAATATAGTCCTCATAGTCACACCAATTTCTTCACTTTCAAAGTCTTCAGAAAGCCAAAGTCTTCAGTTGAAGACATTCATTTTTAGGGGTCGACCTTCTCTGTAAATAGCAAACTCCTCATAGACTTATAGACCTGTGTACACTCACAACGCATTAGTCCCTGAACATATAAGTCTTCAATACACCAAAATCACTAAGGGGCACTAGATGCACTTACTACTAGCCGCTCGAACCGGACTAATGCACACATTAGTCCCGGTTTGTAATAGAACCGGGACTAATGTTCCGATCCGGCTGTGATGAAAGCCCTGTTTTCTACTAGTGTATGTTAGTCTACTTGCTTATATTTACAGCGCACCAACCTCCCATGTCTGAATTTTATTTTTAATATTGAGTTATCATATGATTGTTGTAATGGTTGTTCGTCCTACGGACTAAAACCCTCCAGTTTATATAGACACCAGAGAGGGCTAGGGTTACACAGAGTCGGTTACAATGGTAGGAGATCTACATATCCGTATCGCCAAGCTTGCCTTCCACGCCAAGGAAAGTCCCATCCGGACACAGGACGAAGTCTTCAATCTTGTATCTTCATAGTCTTGGAGTCCGGCCGATGATGATAGTCTGGCTATCTGGACACCCCCTAGTCCAGGACTCCCTCAGTAGCTCCTGAACTAGGCTTCAATGACGATGAGTCCGGCGCGTATATTGTTCGGCATTGCAAGGCGGGTTCCTCCTCCGAATAATTCATAGAAGATTGTGAACACCAGGATAGTGTCCGGCTCTGCAAAATAAATTCCACATTCCACCGTAGAGAGAATAATATGTACACAAGTTCAATCTACTAACGTATTTTGTGGCATGATGTCACACCACCACCAAGCCTTTACTTGAATCGTTTTTTATTATACCACCTCAGCGCGTTTAGCGAAGCGGTTTCCTTGGCACGTCTTGTCGAAGCAGAGATCGTGTTCCCCTTATTCCGGGATTCCCTTCAATACGGACGTGGGTAACCCAACCGCGCCATTGATGGTGGCGCTTGGAAGATAAGCGAGTTTTACCAGGCCGGCGGGATGCATAGTCTTCGTCCGCCCATATATAAGGGGATAAGGATCCACTTTTTTACCTACGCCTTCTTCCTCCTTTGCTTATCCATCTCCGCGCACTCGAGCTCCAGCTCCAAAGTCCGCACATCTCGTCTCAACCTTCTACAGCCATGTCCGGAGCGGGAGGCAAGTGGATGGCCTCCTCCGTTACGGAGGGGCACATCGAGAAGTTGCGCGGCGCCGGATACCTCTCCAGCAACATCGCACACCGGCTGCCCGACGAGGGGCAGCTCATCCCCACCCCCAGGCCTCATGAGAGGGTCGTATTTCTTCCCCACTTCCTCCGCGGACTGGGCTTCCCACTTCACCCCTTCGTCCGGGGGCTCATGTACTACTACGGCCTGGACTTCCACGATCTGGCGCCAAACTTCATCCTCAACATCTCGGCGTTCATCATCGTGTGCTAGGCCTTCCTCTGCATCTAGCCCCACTTTGGCTTGTGGCTAAAAACCTTCAATGTCAAGCCGAAGGTAGTGAAGGGCGTCCAAGCGGAGTGCGGAGGCGCCATGGTGGGCAAAATGCCCAACATCACCTGGCTCGAGGGGGCCTTCGTGGAGTCCGTCAAGGGGTGGCAATCGGGGTGGTTCTACATCACCGAGCCGCGTGACCCTAAATGGGCAGCGGTCCCCGAGTTCAGATCTGGTACCCCTATGCAACTCACCTCCTGGAAAGAGAAGGGCTTGCTATGGGGTAGTTCGGAGGAGCTGACCGGACTCCAATCCTGTCTCCAGACCCTAGTGAACAAGAAGCTTAAGCTTGTCAACGTGATCCAGGTCATGCTCGTCCGCCGGATTCTCCCCTGCCAACAACGGGCCTTCAATTTGTGGGAGTTCGATCCGGCACAGCACCGGACCCTTAGCGGGCTCTTCGACACAATGTACAAAGCTGCCTGGAGGGTGCTGTTCAAAGGGGGAGAAGAGCTGCATCCAATCGAGGACCATGATTCAGACGCATGGCCACCCGGCATGTAAGTTTTGTTATCATTTATGGGACACTTTATTTCTTTCATAGTTTGACTCTACATGGGATCTAAAATTCCCAATGCCTTTAACAGGACTGACAGAGGACGTCCGGACAGGTTGACGGTCCGGCTCCCCTTCCCGAAGACCCAGCGGACATCCGTTTGACGGGGCTGCTGGTTCCGGCCCTTTACGTGGTGCCGGAGAGGAAGGCCAAGAAGAAGGCCATGGGAACCCGAAGGAGTTCCCGGCGCCAGGTGGTATCGGACTCATCGTCCGATGGATCCGAGGCGGACTCCTCCCCTGAAGACGAGGAGGAGAAAGAGGACTCTCCCCAAGAGGGGGGGAGAGGAAGAGGAAGGCTTCCTGTCGATGTCAAAACCGGCGGATCTCGGGTAGGGGGTCCCGAACTGTGCGTCCAGGCGAATGGTAACAGGAGACAAGGGACACGATGTTTTTACCCAGGTTCGGGCCCTCTCGATGGAGGTAAAACCCTACTCCTGCTTGATTGATATTGATGATATGGGTAGTACAAGAGTGGATCTACCATGAGATCAAGGAGGCTAAACCCTAGAAGCTAGCCTCTGGTATGATTGTTGTAATGGTTTTGTATCTCTATCGACTAGCCTGGCCTCGGTTTATATAATCCACCAGAGGCCTAGGATAACAAGAGTCCTAGCCGAATACGCCGGTGGGGGAGGAGTCCTTGTCTTGATCGCCAAGTCTTGTTGATTATTCCTTGTATGCGGCAGCTGTTCGGACTGGCCCATGAGTATACGGCCATGGGGTCCTCGGCCCAATCCGGTGATCGGGAGGCAGCGGGTTGAGTACCCCTAGTCCAGACACTTTGTTAGTAGCCCCCTGAACCGGTCTTCAAGTTAGGGACGCTCCTCGATTCTTCCGAACTGTTCTTCATCTTCGGTTGCCGGTCTTGAAAACTGGTTCAACAAATCTTCTATCTTGATGATCGCCGAAATGTATTTGACGAGTTTACATGTCGGGTATCCGAGGAGCCCCTTTAAGTTTCCGGCCTTTATCAATGCCTTGTTATTTTTATGCCACACCTCGGGCTTGAAGTTGTTCCCGGGTGGCAACGTCCTCTTGCGTCCGAGCTCCAACGCCGGACTTCATTCGAGGTATCTTTTGCAGCCGAGCACCAATGCCGGACTGCTTCCCAACTCTAACGCTGGACTATGATCCGAGCTCCAACGCCGGACCGTATCTGAGCCCCAACGCCGGACTATGTATCCGAGCTCCAACGCTGGACTGTATCCTAGGTGTCGTAAATCACCTTGGTTCAAAGAGGTTTGAAGGAGTTTAGCCAAGCTTAATGCCGGAAATGCCCTCTATGGAGCCAGCCACTAGCTCCCGAGCTTTATGCCGGACTGCTTCCGAGGTGGTGCACCACCCGAATGTGGGCGATTTTGTCAATATTTTTGATGGGTGCCAGTAGCCCTCAAGGTGGGTATCGGTCTAAAACCCGAGATGCACATGAAGGATGACATAAGACCGCTGTTTCCCGTAGCCGCTGAGACTCAGGTTGATTTGCAAAATTGGTTTGAGGATCAAGTCCTAGCTCGGCAGAATACTTCGGGACACAAAAAGCGGCGTGCTCAGTCCTCGAGACTCAGGTTGGGTGCGGCCGACCAACCTGAGGATCAAAATCTCCTCGGAAACTGTATTGCACTAAAAAAATTGCATAGAACAGGCAATGTAGTAGCCCTCGAGACACTGGTCGGGTGGCAATACCAGATTAGGGGATCGATGCACCCCTTTAATATTTGTAAATAATAAGCCTGAAGCCTAGTAGCCCCCGAGCCTTAATGCGGGCACGGGGGCCGAATTAAGGATCGATATCCATAGTAAAATCACAAATTATGTGTAATGACTCTATGTATCTAAGTACTTTACGTCATTGATGCTCGGATCCGCATTGTACAAAACTTTGTTGACCGACCATCGGCTTCCACCTCCTCGGCCAATAGCTGAGGAGTGTTTGTCCTACTTTATAAAGCCTTTATGAGGGCAAAGATTTACAACAAACAAGGCAATCTGGCCATACGATTTTATAAACAAAGGTACGCGGAGAGACATGTTATATTACTGTTTAACAGAAGAAATGTCTTCCAAAGAAAATAGTCCCGCTATGGGTTCCTTTATTTGGGTTGTCATGCTAAGCATGATCATGAAACCTCAGCTCCAATGTAAGAGCAAAATATCGAGGATTTAGTTTGGGAGGCCAGTTAATAGCCCCCGGTAGTGTTCGGCAACAGTCGAGGTCAAGCCGTAAACACTTCGGCCATTGTTATGAATGGCCCGTCGTTTAACACCGTCATCGGATCGCCGACCAGTTTACGCTTATCGTGACGATCGGTTTTGGCTTTCTCCATCGAGGTGCTTAACCATGTGATCTGGAAGCACAATCGCAGTGGTTCTCCCTTTGCACACCTAGCCGAACAAAGCGGAACATAGGAGACAAGCGCAGGAGCCGGGCAACCCAACTATTGACCGAAGACACAATTCGAAACCGATGCATAAATAGCAATATCCGAGAATGTTTTTGCCGAATCTCTAAAGGTGTCGGCGCAGATCGCGAGACTTGTGCTGAAAACACACAAATAGTTTAAAAGTGCCATGGGCTCGAAAAGCCAAAAAACTTATTCAAAAGGTTAATGTCTGAACGAGATCAAGTGTTCGGTGCCAATCCGAAAATTTGACTTTAGAAAAAAAAGGTGCTCCTGCCGTGCTTTAACATGACACATCCTATCTCAAAACTTCAAGTGGGTCAGCCTACGGCTTCAACCTCCTATCCCGATGGCGGAGTACTTCTTACTAGGCTAGTTTAGCAAACTAAACTCTAGCGGCTTTGAGAGAGAAATTAGGCTCCCCGGCTAGTGACCGCACACTTGTGTCGAAAAAAGGAGTGATAAATAATAATAAAAACTTTGCAACAACTAAGAAGAAAAACACTTATATCACATATATATATATATATATATATATATATATATATATATATATATATATGTTCAACCAAACTTTAAACGCGTCTTAACCGACCGTCGGCTTCTCCCTCTTCGGTCAAGGACCAAAAAGTGTTATGTACTCCATCTGTCGAGAATATCAACGGTGTTTCCAATAACCAGGCAATCAGGCCATAAGGCTGTAACAGACAAAGCGCGCTCAGGGAACTTATGCTATATTACTGCGAAGAGTAAGAAGCATCTTCGAAGAAAATAGTACCGCCACCGATACCTTTCTTCGGTGCTCATTGTTATTTTGAGACTTGTGCAATAGATTTTTTGTACTCATGAGTTCTGTTGTGTGCCGACCATGATTGAAAACAATAAGAGCGCTAGCATTCGGCTTCACCCAGTCTGAGGTCCGGCTCGGGTGACCCGATCGTGACAATCGCAGAGGTGCTCCCTTTACTCCCTAGCCGAACAATCGGGAACGTAGGGGTAAACACAGGAGCAAGGCAATCCAGCTTGCAAATCACTTAAGTCAATATGGTGCATATTGTGGCGTAATACACGAACAAGGAACGAAGCCGTACAAGTATAATCATATGCAAGAGAAAAAGCTTCATGAAGGAAGCCCCCAAGTAAATGGGGTATTTAAATTTGTGCGTCACAAACAAAGTTTGGACAAGGAAATTTTTACAAGCAACTTTTTTCCAAAAAAGGTATAATGCTTGGCTGAGCCGAACATAAGTTAAAAATTTAAAACTTTGAGCATGAAGACAACTTAGCTGGTTAATGTGTTCGGTATTGATGACGCGGTCCTAGCTTGATGCGGGACAATGTTCCATCCCAGAGCCGGTCCCGAGGTGGCAGAGCAAAGAGCTCGGCACTCTGAAGTGGTGACATAGCACGGTCAATGCAGGACGGTAGGGTGATGCCGAAGTCGCAGGCATGGGGTAATGAAGTGTTGACGAAGCCCCCCGTCCAGCCGAGGTGACGCCAAAGGATATAGTCCGGCTGGATCATTTTCCTGTGCACAAAAAATAGTGCAAACCGGAGATAATAGTAATAATAATAAAAATAAAAAAATTCGTTGCATAACAAATAATTTATGCAAAGTGAGTAATAAAATAAATATGGCCTGGCGCCAAAGTCAATGTCGATGCAGGGCGGCGGCGTGATGCGGTAAAGGCATGGCAAGGCCTGAATTCATAGGTCGGTTCGAGTTTCGGATGCGGCGTTTGCCGGACTATGTACCGAAACTGACCGAACCACCATGCGACCATCGTTAATGCGGCCACCATTTGATAGACTTGCGTACATATGACGGACAAACCAGAGTAATAATTCATTGGGAAAAATGAACCCTAACAAGCAAAAATACTAGGATTAATAGCACCTGGCTTAGTTGTTGTAGCAATCCGAAGAAAGGTGACTCCCAAAATTGGGACTCGATCCGCACACCTATAGCCTGATGGGCGATAAAGCAACGGCTTGGCGTTGCTGGCAAAGGTTGGCTCGCCGAGGCAAAGCCCTCGGTCCAGCTAACGTGACGGGGCTGGTCGGCCAGCGACGCCGAAGTCTCCGGAGTAGGTTGATGAAGAGATGATGAAGCCCCCGGTCCAGCGATGCAGGTCGTGACGTGATCGATGCCGGCTTGATGAAGTGACCGTGTGGCGATGCAGGTGTGCCCGCTCCGTGTAATCCGTGGGTCGGCGATGTTGGTGACGATTTATCCTTCGCGATGCCAAACTATTGTTCGGCTGGCCGAGATGATGATCCGAAGAAACTGAGCTCGGCTCAACAAAGCGACGACGTGTCTAACGCAGGTCGGCCGCCGTGGAGTGATGTTGTCGGGCTGGTTTGACACCGGCGTGACGGTGAAGTTCGTATTGCAAGAATACTTTTAATACTACTGGGATGTGTTTGAGAATAAAACATAACACCCCATACGAAAACTACCTTCAAAAAGGATGTCCGAGATCCCGTTCATAAAGGAGATGAATTCGGGTCGGATTCATTCTCGCGTAGAAAACAGATCCAAAAAGTGATGCACTAATCGGAAGTTTCCCGGAGTTTGGCGGTCGGATCGAGTTGAATTTTTGGCAGGTGGTAGATATGGTAATTCTGCAGCAAATCAACGGTTGGATCTTCCAAAGGACGTCCGAGCTAGATGCTGGATACCACGCCCTAAACTCGTCTGGATTCTCGTCCAGATTCAACAGGGCTCTGGTATATCGGAGATTGCCGGAAATTCCTCCATCGGAACTCGTCGAAATTTTTGCAGGATTGTTGTAGACTTAATTCCGCATAATTCCACCAAAGTAATCGTTTAAGCGACACTCAAGGAGGTGGTGGCGGCGGATACAAGTTTGTTGTCCAGAAAAATAGCACGGTCGCCCGAGGGCAATGTTGACGTTGAGCCCTCGAGCTCCATGGATGACTCCTCCATGATCTTGATAGAGATCGGAGTTGCTGTTGATGAAGGCCCTCGTCCGAACATGGTGATCCGAACACGGGGCGTAATTCTTCGTCGAACCAAGGTGACCTGTCGAGCTGGTGACGAAGATGCTGAAGTCGCAGTTGATCTGCAGGCGAGCCATCGATCCTTTTGTCTATCACACAGCGGAACTCTCAATGAAAGCACCAATGTCGGTGTCAAAACCGGCAGATCTCGGGTAGGGGGTCCCGAACTGTGCGTCCAGGCGGATGGTAACGGGAGACAAGGGACACGATGTTTTTACCCAGGTTCGTGCCCTCTCGATGGAGGTAAAACCCTACTCCTGCTTGATTGATATTGATGATATGGGTAGTACAAGAGTGGATCTACCACGAGATCAAGGAGGCTAAACCCTAGAAGCTAGCCTATGGTATGATTGTTGTAATTGTTGTGTATCTCTATCGACTAGCCTGGCCTCGGTTTATATAATGCACCAGAGGCCTAGGATAACAAGAGTCCTAGCCGAATACGCTGGTGGGGGAGGAGTCCTTGTCTTGATCGCCAAGTCTTGTTGATTCTTCCTTGTATGCGGTAGCTGTCCGGACTGGCCCATGAGTATACGGCCATGGGGGTCCTCGGCCCAATCCAACTGATCGGGAGACGATGCGTTGAGTACCCCCTAGTCCAGGACACTGTCACTTCCCCAACGAGGGAGGCCGAAGGGTCCAAGAAGGGAAGGACCCTTCCTCCAGACTGCTTCGCCAGCGCCGCCGACGGCGACGAGGAGTGGCCCTCAAGGGCCAAGCCCCTGGCAAGATCGTAAGTATCCGGATTCCTGAGTGATTTATAATTTCTCCTTGTGCTGCGTAGTGTCCTTCTAATGCCGCATACAGCTTGCAGTCCGGCCGAGGAGGATCTACCCGCTTCATCGAGCGGGTCCTTGGCTCCGTCGGATGTGGATTCCATTCCGACTGCCTCCACCCCTCGTAACGCTGAGGACGTCGAGGTGGGATCCCATGAAGGGACCCGCCAGGAGGGGGAGGCTCCGGAGGTGCCACAAGGCAACCACCCGGACTTCGCACCGGACTCCGCACCGGAACATGCGGTGGTTCCGGACTCCGGCAGGCGGCCCCTTCGTAAGAAGGGTAAGACCGTGACACCGGCAGCCTCCGTCCAACCAGGGCGCCGGACAACTTGTTGGAGGTGCTCAACGGCGCTTCCATCGAGGAAGAACACCGCACTATCATGAGTGCGATGATTCAGAAGGTTCAGCTTGCCAAGAGCGGGCTGACCGAAGCCTGCAGCAGCCTTCTAACAGGCTTTGAGGTAAGAAGTTTTAAAATATGTAATGTAATACCGCATAGACAAGAGCTCGATGCTCGGTTCGTGTTCGAAAGAAAAGCCGGACTGAGGATCTAAAAAGATATATGCAGGAGTTCTAAAAATTATGTCGATATGGGATTGCAAGCTGCGCTGCTGACCTCTGCCGCATTGACTACGGAGGTCGGTGCTTTGAAGCAGGACCTCGAGCGGTCCGAGAACGAGCTCGGCCTTGCCAAGAAGCAGCTTGAGGACAAAGAAGGTGAGTAACACCGTATTAAATTTGTACCATGTAAAAGGATTTTGGTTGCAATAGAAATAACAAGGATAACGTGGGCACCGCAGGGCCACGAACGAGGTGGCGACTTCTGAAGGAGGCCGTGTCCGCGTCGAACGTAATGCTGCCATGAACGCAGCGGAGCGAGAGAAGCAGGAGGCGCGGGTGGCGGAGGTGCGGCAAGAGCTCCAGGCTCTCATGGAAAAGCATGAGGGTTTGGAGCGCGACTCGAAGACTCGAGAGTCCGAGCTTGCCTCGGCTCTTGAGAATGCCAAATCCGCTAAGGCCGAGGCCCATAATGCCCTCCAGGAGATTGAGGCGGTGAAGAAAATAGCGGCGGGTAAGGCATTTTTCATGCAAAGAAAGCATGTGAATGTGAATTACCTGTTACTTACCCGAATTCGGAGCTCTCCAGGAGCGTTTGCAGATCTGCCTTGCAGCGTGTCCGATGCCGCCGCATTCTACCGGGCCGAGGAGGGGAGCTCAATGGTGAAGGTCTTCTGGTCTCAGTATGCTGAGGCCGGACATCCGGTGCCCCTTAGCGACTAGCTGAAGCAGCTTGTCGGGCTCCACAAGGTAGCCGAGCAGGCCATGAAGGGCCTCATAGTCCAGTGTGGCTCAAGAGGCCATGCACGGAGCTACTTGACCTCGTCTGGCGGCTAGTGGATCGTGCCCTTGGGTGGAAGTCATCAAGCGCTCCGCTTGCATTGAAGGTGCCGTCGGGCCTTGCCCGCAAAAGGTACTTTGGGGCAGGCTGTATCGAGAGGCTTCTGACAGACGCGCCGTCGGCGGGCAAGGAGTATCGTACGCCCGAAATGTATTATAAGAGTGTCCTGAAGGGTGCCCGCAAGATTGCGGATGAGTGCCCCAAAGATGTAATATTTGAGTAGACTCGCCATGTGTTATCCTGTGCGCTGAAAACTTTGTTCAAATGCGCTAAGCAACGCTTATTAATTTAAAATATTACCTTCTGTGCGGCCGTTTATCCAATCTGAGAGATGTCAAGTCGTCGGCTTCAGCCCCCATGCCACGAGTGCTGGGGTGTTCGGGATAAGCTTGAGCGCTCTTGTTCCCATTTTTGGGTCCATCTAGGGAGGCGCTCAACACAACGAACAAGGCAACCGGACTTATAATGCTTGAACACTCTCACTTAGCCATAGAGTTCTATAATTTTAAATTTCGGCGAAGCCCCTAGTGTTCGGAAGACCGAGTTCGGGGAGCTATCCACGCCTGGGCAGGATGAAGCCGGTTCCTCGCTCCAAGCGGCATAAGTCTTTAGGGACTCGAAAAGACCTCTTGAACAGCGACCAGCTCTCGCCTTATCATGATGGTCAGTTTTAGCTTTCTCCACTGAGGCGCTCACCCAGCTCAACCGGGGCACAATCGCAGTGGTTCTCCCAGTGCTACCTTAGCCGATAGAATGGAACGTAAGGTACCAAAACATGGGAGCCGGGCAAACACAACTATTGACCCAAGACATGATTCGGAGCCGATGCATATAGTGCTATAAGTTCGGGGTGCCGCACTTGTGAAAGTGTTCGGACTTATCACACCATAATGCGGGGAACATAAGCCCCTGGTGTATTCGGCCGTACCAAAGTGTACGGATGAAAAACGTCATAAATGAACATATATTGAAAAAAGGAATGCAATTATAAGCGAAAAGTGATGCATTGTTTATTCAAGGAATTCTGCCATGAGTGCAGAATGACACAAATAGTGTGGTAAGCAAGGGATTGGACTATTAGACATGTCCCCCTCCAGGGGTAGGCTGCGGAATGGTGTATTTAACAGATTTAATGCTCATAATGGAGACCAACTGAGTGTTCGTCGTAGCCTTTGTCCTTCCCTGGCTGTTGCATCGTGAGTTCGGCAGATTCACCGCCGGACAGGGTCTCTGGTGAACGGAGTCTTGTGGATAAATAGGAAAAAATAAAAAAAAGGAAAAACAAAGAGCGACACACTTGGGATCCCCTGGTGTGGTTGAGCCGCACTCTGGGCCTGTCGTGGTCGTGCCCCTCCCCCTATGCCCATGGTATCTCCAGAGCGTAATGGTGTACGCGAAGAGCTGGTCTTGCAATCATGCAAGGGCTGGGGTTGGGGCCGCATTGCTACGCGTGCTCGGAACGTGCCAGGTGGTCTTGATGTACGTTACCCCGGGGGCGTTTGCCCATGTCCGGTCGTTTAATGGCCGGACTCGAAAATTGCCTTAAGAGGCTGCTCAGATTTCGCCGCGAGAGCGTGTGTGTTCCTCCGCTCGGAGGAGCGTTGATGTTTCCGCTGACCGTGATCACTCCACGAGGGCCTGGCATCTTGAGCTTAAGGTATGCATAATGCGGCACCGCGTTGAACTTTGCAAACGCGGTTCGTCCGAGCAGAGCGTGATAGCCACTACCAAACGGGACTATGTCGAAGATTAACTCCTCGCTTTGAAAATTATCCGGGGATCCGAAGACCACTTCCAGTGTGACTGAGCCTGTACAATTGGCCTCAACACCTGGTATGACGCCTTTGAAGGTCGTCTTTGTAGGTTTAATCCTTGAGGGATCTATGCCCATCTTGCGACCGATCCCGATAAAGCAGGTTCAGCTGCCGCCGCCGCCCATCGTAACTCTAGTGAGGTGAAATCCATCGACAATTGGGTCTAAAACCAATGCGCGAATCCGCCATGGCGGATATGGTGGGTGGTCCTTCGATCGAAAGTGATCGGGCAAGAGGACCATGGATTGAACTTCGGGGCGACTGGCTCCATTGCATATACGTCCCTAAGTGCACACTTCCGCTCCCTCTTGGGTATGTGGGTTGCGTATATCATGTTTACCGTCCGCACTTGTGGGGGGAAACCCTTCTGTCCTCTGCTATTCGGCGGCCGGGTCTCTTCCTCGCCATCGCTATGTAGCCCCTTGTCATTGTTTTCGGCAAATAACTTGCCTGCCTGCTTGAACACCCAACAATCCCTGTTGGTGTGATTAGCTGGCTTTTCGGGGGTGCCATGTATCTGGCAAGAGCGGTCGAGTATTCGGTCCAAATTGGACGGACCCGGAGTAGTTCGCTTGAATGGCTTTTTCCGCGACCGGTTTAGAGCCTCGAATCCGTGTTGACCGTCAGATCCTCGCAGTTATCGCCGTTAACGCGGCGTTTGTTTTTGTTACGACGCGACCTGCCATTGCGGTCCTTGTTGTCCGGACTGCCAGAATTTTTGCTGAGGTTGTTACTGCGGGCTAGCCACCTGTCCTCCCCCGCACAGAAGCGGGTCATGAGTGATGTGATGGCTGCCATGGATTTCGGCTTTTCCTGTCCTAGGTGCCAGGCCAGCCACTCGTTGCGGATGTTATGTTTGAAGGCTGCAAGGGCCTCTGCATCCGGACAGTCGACGATTTGATTTTTCTTTGTTAAGAACCGTGTCCAAAACTGTCTGGCCGATTCGTCTGGCTGCTGAATTATATGGCTTAGGTCATCGGCATCTGGTGGTCGCACATATGTGCCCTAGAAGTTGTCGAGAAATGCGGCTTCCAGGTCCTCCCAACACCCAATTGACTCTGTTGGCAGGCTGTTAAGCCAATGCCGAGCTGGTCCTTTAAGCTTGAGCGGGAGATACATGATGGCGTGGAGATCGTCACCGCGGGCCATATGGATATGAAGGAGATAATCTTCGATCCAAACTGCGAGGTCTGTTGTGCCATCATAGGATTCAATGTTCACGGGTTTAAACCCTTCGGGGATTTGATGATCCATTACTTCATCTGTGAAGCATAGTGGGTGTGCGGCGCCTCTATACTGAGCAATACCATGGGCCATAGTGTGAAGCATAGTGCTGTGTTCGGCCTGGCCGGAGTTGCTGTATCCGGCGCGACGGTAGTCGTCGTGGATCGTGGGGCACCCACGTGATCCGTAGATAGATCTTGATTGTCTTGCCTTGTCCTCCAGTACGTCTCGCAAGTCCGACGCATTCCCCCGTGGCTTCGCGCTTTTCGAGCGGTGCCGGGGTACGGTTTTGGTGGAAGGCCTAGATGCCTCTCTGTCGCGGCCACGAGGTGGTCGGTCTGCCGTATTGTGCGCTGGTGATGAAGGTTTATATGCTTCCTCCTCTAATCGGGGGAGCAAGTTGCGTTTTCGGTAGCTTTTGGAGGGGCGTTCGAGTTCATGCTCTTTGGCCGCGAGGACTTCGTCCATCTGTCGGCCAGCAGGTCTTGATCAGCTCGGAGCTGCTGTTGTTTTTTCTTTAGGCTATTTGCCGTGGCCATAAGCCTGCGTTTAAAACACTCTTGTTCGACGGGATCCTCGGGTACGACAAATTCGTCGTCGTTGAGGCTTGCCTCGTCTCCAGAGGGAGGTATGTAATTATCATCCTCGACCTCTTCATCTGCTGCTCTCTCTTGAGGGCTGGCTTCTTCATCCTCCTGTGCTGAATCTTGCTGGAGGGGGTTGTCTTCGGCACTCTCTAGGGTGTTATTATCTCCGGTGCCGGAATCTCCATTCTTGCTGTGGCGGGATTTAGAGCGGCGCCGCTGACGTCGGCGTTTGGGCTGTTTCTTAGAGGAATCTGCCTCCGCTGCTTCTTCGCCGTCCCCATCCTTTGGGATGTCCACCATGTATATGTCGTATGACGAGGTGGTCTTCCAGTGCCCCGTAGGCGCTGGTTCTTGATCGTCTCCGGCATCGTCGTCCATACCGTCGATGTCATCGGAGTCGTAGTCTAGCATGTCGGTTAGGTCGTCGACAGTGGCTACAAAGTGGGTGGTGGTAGGGTTTTAAATTTCTTCGTTGTCCGCATCCCAACCATCCTGACCGCAGTCCGGCCAGGGCGAATTCAGGATGTCGCCAAAGGGTGAGTGCTGAAAGATGTCCGCAACGGTGAACTCCATGATCGGTGCCCAATCGGATTCGATTGGTAGGGGCGCAGGAGGTTCGGAGTCTGGCAAGGAGTCCGGCACCTCGGAGTCACGAGCTTTGCAAGGGACAAGGTCAGTATTCGGCTCCATCACCGTAGAAGTTGCAGCCCCCGAGGCGGTGTCCAGCCACCTGTCCTCGTCTGCGGGTCGGCTCGAACTATGGGTCGAGCGGACTCATGTGCGGCCTCGTGGCATCGTCCGTGGCAGAGCTAAATCATGCCCACCGTGATAAAGGCGGCGCTGCTGGTTGTGGCTCGAATCCATCAAGATCAAGTCTCCGAGGATGTCGGCCGTGAAGTTTAAGCTTCCAAATCGACCGATGGCGGGCGTAGCTTCGATCTGCTCAGATGGCCAAGTGAATTGGCCCGCAGGCAAAGCCGCCAACACGAAGATCTATTCGGGAGAAAAGTCTCACCGGACTGCGTTGTTGTTGATTGAAGAAGCCATCAGGCCTATCGGTGACGGCTACAGAGGAACTCTCAATGAAAGCACCAATGTCGGTGTCAAACCGCGGATCTCGGTAGGGGGTCCCGAATCTGTGCGTCTAGGCGGATGGTAACAGGAGACAAGGGACACAATGTTTTTACCAGGTGTTGGGCCCCTCGATGGAGGTAAAACCCTACTCCTGCTTGATTGATATTGATGATATGGGTAGTACAAGAGTGGATCTACCATGAGATCAAGGAGGCTAAACCCTAGAAGCTAGCCTATTGTATGATTGTTGTAATGGTTGTTCATCCTACGGACTAAATCCCTCCGGTTTATATAGACACCGGAGAGGGCTAGGGTTACACAGAGTCGGTTACAATGGTAGGAGATCTACATATCCGTATCACCAAGCTTGCCTTCCACGCCAAGGAAAGTCCCATCCGGACACGGGACGAAGTCTTCAATCTTGTATCTTCATAGTCTTTGAGTCCGGCCGATGATGATAGTCCGGCTATCCGGACACCCCCTAGTCCAGGACTCCCTCAGTGGGAATCTAGGAAGATTAGGTCTAGCACGATTGTGTGGTTCTGGCTGCATAGTTTGTTGTCGCTCCCATTAATGGACAAGACAAAATTTCTTATAGGTGGCTCAAACGGGTCTGTTGCCACCCTGTCCATGCATGCAATAGCATTCTCTGCCCTCCCTGTTCGATCATCCAGCTAGGTACATTTTCTTTCCTTATTTTTTAGTTTTAAATTCAACTGACTGAACTTACCATTTTTATAGTATAAGCATGGATGAGTTGATTAGCTCGGTTCACTTTATTTTTCTCCTATGCATAGGAGTATCAAATGGTTTTAGGCATGCTTCAAGTTGCCTGGCAGTTGGTGATAGACCTATGTGATATTATCCTCCCATGTTACCTGTTATGAAGTACCTCAATTCAGGTACAATGTCTATAATATAGAATACATAAGTCAAATTACACATAAGGCAAATGGTTTTGTTCTTTCGGTAAGAGTCAACATATTTGGACAATGCCTATGGATAATAATGTTACTCTACTGGGTTTCTGTCATACATTTATTTCAACATTTTGATTAGTATTCTAGTATTATCTCATTTGGTTGCTACTGCAGATTACAAGAATGCACACAGTATGGCAGTGCAACAATTGATTATTATAAAATATTCCACAGCAATGCGCGGGGTATCATCTAGTTTACCAAGTTTTCAGACCCGAACAGATAAACTGAAATAGTAGTACCCTTTCATTTGCATGTTCCAACGTTTTTGGGACATAGCCATTCTCCGTTACATAAGAAAGATTCTACACATCGATCGTTTTTCTGTAATAATACATTTACAAACATCATCTGGACTGCAACTTTTCTGAATAATTCTACATCTAAAAATCAAATGGTTAGAGAAGTAGCACCTAGTGATTAGTGCAGATGTAAAAGATTATTGTACATTGATGTCTACTATGCAACCTTATTCTTGTAGACGTTGTTGGGCCTCCAAGTGTAGAGGTTTGTAGGATAGTAGCCAATTTCCCTCAAGTGGATGACCTAAGGTTTATCAATCCGTGGGAGGTGTAGGATGAAGATGGTCTCTCTCAAACAACCCTGCAACCAAATAACAAAGAGTCTCTTGTGTCCCCAACACACCAAATACAATGGTAAATTGCATAGGTGCACTAGTTCGGCGAAGAGATGGTGATACAAGTGCAATATGGATGGTAGATATGAGTATTTGTAATATGAAAATATAAAAACAGCAAGGTAACAAGTGGTAAAAGTGAGCGTAAATGGTATTGCAATGCTAGGAAACAAGGCCTAAGGTTCATATTTTCACTAGTGCAGGTTCTCTCAACAATAATAACATAACTAGATCATATAACTATCCCTCAACATGCAACAAAGAGTCACTCCAAAGTCACTAATAGAGGAGAACAAACGAAGAGATTATTGTAGGGTACGAAACCACCTCAAAGTTATCTTTTCTGATCAATCTATTCAAGAGTCCGTAGTAAAATAACACGAAGCTATTCTTTCTGTTTGATCTATCATAGAGTTCGTACTAGAATAACATCTTAAGACACAAATCAACCAAAACCCTAATGTCACCTAGATACTCCAATGTCACCTCAAGTATCCATGGGCACAATTATACGATATGCATCACACAATCTCAGATTCAGCTATTCAACAAACACAAAGTACTTCAAAGAGTGCCCCAAAGTTTCTACCGGAGAGTCAAGACGAAAACGTGTGCCAACCCCTATGCATAAGTTCACAAGGTGAACCCGCAAGTTGATCACCAAAACATACATCAAGTAGATCACGTGAATATCCCATTGTCACCAGAGATAAGCACGGCAAGACATACATCAACTGTTCTCAAATCCTTAAAGACTCAGCCCGATAAGATAACTTCAAAGGGAAAACTCAATCCATTACAAGAGAGTAGAGAGGGAGAAACATCATAAGATCCAACTATAATAGCAAAGCTCGCGGTACATCAAGATTGTAGCATCTCAAGAACACGAGAGAGAGCGAGATATCAAACACATAGCTACTGGTACATACCCTCAGCCGCGAGGGCGAACTACTCCCTCCTCGTCATGGAGAGTGTCGGGATGATGAAGATGGCCACCGGTGATGGTTTCCCCCTCCGGTAGGGTGCCGGAACAGGGTCCCGATTGGTTTTTGGTGGCTACAGAGGCTTGCGGTGGCGGAGCTCCCGATCTATTGTGCTCCCGAGGGGTTTTAGGGTATATGGACATATATAGGCGAAAGAAGTCGGTCAAGGGAGCCACGAGGGGCCCACAAGGGTGGGGGACGCGCCCACCCTCTTAGGGTGCGCCGGCCACCCTGTGGCCGCGTCGGCTGCTTCTTGACGTCCACTCCTCCTGGAATGCGTTTGTTCCAAAAAGATCGCACCCGAAGGTTTCATTCCGTTTGGACTCCTTTGATATTCCTTTTCTTCGATATACAGAAATAGGCAAAAAAAACTGCAATTCGGGATGGGCCTCCAGTTAGTAGGTTAGTCCAACAAATGATATAAAAGTGTAAAGTAAAGCCCATAAACATCCAAAACAGGTAATATAATAGCATGGAACAATCAAAAATTATAGATACGTTGGAGACGTATCATACATCGACTGGAATTGTATTGGACGCATCAACCCAAGGTAACCTTGCAAATTCTGCCGAGAAACCATACGTGTAGATGATGGGTACAAATCCAATACATGTAGAGAAGAGGGCAAGTTAAAGGGATAAATACATAAAATATGTAAAAATATCAGGCTTAAACGAGGACAAAATGAGCGTAAAACCTGCCCATTAACAGGGATAAAAAATAATAAATGGGGTCATCTAAAATAATAAACTATGACATTATTAACTATTAACTATGTTGGCAATATATGATACTGGTGCATGATATTGTTCACTATGACTAGGCTTAGGAGATCAAAAATTATGACACGTTTTGCCACATTTACAGTAATAGTGCATATTTTTGGAGTCAATGATAAATCAGGTCTCTATTACATAAAAAGAATGTTGCCACAAATGAGAATGAATAGTTAGCTCACTCAAACTTGCCTAAAAATTTGAGTGTGACAACCATGGGGCACCAACCAAGCATGTCCAGACACTTCAGGAAATTAATTGCCGATTTCCCAAAAAAATCCATTTAATGTCTTGGAACACAGCTGACATCAATGACCATAAGTGTAGGTATATATTGTTTTCTTCCGCACCCCACAACACCAAAATAGATAGTGGTGTATCTGCTCTGTGGTAGAATTCCACGATGGAGAGAGAGAGAGAGAGATATGAGGAGCCTGTAGATAGGAATGAGAGAGATCAGGAACTAGGACTATCACTCGATATATCGATGCTTAGTGTAGGTTCTAGCTACGACCACCAGGTTACATCCAACTGAACACCGCAACATAATAGGTGCTCGCTATTTAATTAGACCCTGCATCAGCCATGAGCATGGATGACCTACTTCTTAATACCATTGTTAGAGTCTGAGACAAAATGAAGCCTTCTCGTATGCCTGAATCTGGGCCGTCAGATTGAGCTTCCAAACAAACCCGAGCCGTTGGATCTTCAGGTGAGCCGATCCTGGCCGTCGGATCGCTATTGACCCTGCTACAATGAATAGTATGCTCAAGCTCGTGCCACCACCCGTAATTCCCATGCCCCATCGAGGGCATTCTCGTCTTTTCACACAGAGAAGTATAAAACTCAGCACAAGATCACTCAACCAGGCCTGCCGCTCCTTCCTCCTCCTCTCTCAATCCCCTCCACCCTAGCCGTCGCCGCCGCCGACCTCACCCATTCCCGGCTTCTACTGCACCGCCGGCGACCCATTCCATGTCTCCTTGGCCGCAGATCCACTCGAGGAGCATCTCACCCCGCGGTCAGATCTGCTCTCCCTCCCGCCTAGCACCGGAAACCCTAGCCACCCATCCATGGCGATGCACCGTGGCACTCCAAGACCGCCACGAAGGTAGTGTGGTATGAATCCCTACTCCCCCTCCTCTTCTTCTCCATCAACCTCCCTCTCTCTCACACACACACACCCAATCTCTGTCTTTGTCTTTGTCTATGTAGGTAGGAGGAACGAAAGCCAGCAACGGGACGAACCCCGGCCATGGCGAACCTCCAAGACCTCGACAACGGTGCTATGGTACGAATCCCTCCTCCCCTCCCCTTATACTTCTCCTTCTTTCTCCGTCTCTCTCTCTCTCTCTGTGTGTGTGTGTGTGGCACTCTGGCTTAGAGCGACCGGTTTACCTTGCATTGCCAACCCAGAGATCATGTCTTCTGGCAACACCCAACATGCATCTTGGTATAAAAATCACTGCTTTATTGAAACTAGCGGAAGAACAGTGTGACATTAAATCAAGTTGCGAGGCCAAGCGGCACACTCGGTGCGGCTGAACAATATGTACATTATTTAGTGAACATAAAAGGGCCTCAAGCACGACATCTACACGGCAGCGGAACAACGACGTAGCAGGACTCAATTGCACGGGGACACTGATGTGGACACGGTCTAGACTCAGCAAGATTCGATCCAGCTTAGACTTTCCCGAATTTGGCATAATGACGCCGGTCAAGACATTGAATGTACTGGCAAGCTCATAGCAAACATAACCCTAATGAGTAACAATATCATGACATTTAATCAAGTTAATTGCAAACAACATCATGCTACTCATGCAATGAACCAAACTTGTGCATCGAGTCACTCGGACACTCTTACCAACAGGTTGCCTCGCAACCGAACAGTGCTCACGACGAAGCATTAATGGCGCCAAACTTGGTTCAACTGGTTACCTCATAACCAAACAGTGATCACTCCCGGATCACAAGTGATACCACAACCGTTAGTCTCACTAAATTCATCATGCTCCAACCAGTTAAATGCAATTTAATTAGTGTGCTAGATTTATTATTAAAGTTGGTCCATGGTGTGACTTACTTATGAATTGGGCCATTATCCACGGGCGTGGCTATCAATAGATTAATACACTCTGCAGAGGTAGCGCACTTTACCCACACCACAGAATCCATGGCCTCGCACTCCCATTCGGGTGGACCAACGGCATTCTGACAGAACTCTCTCATTGCCATAACACTCTTACGGCCACTCCGACCAGTTCCCCACTGGGCTTAGTCCTGGGTGAACAAGCCTACCAAAGGCAAACTACCACCGTTGTGGCAAATAAATAGTCTCAAATGGGGACACGGTACCATAACAACAACGGGTCCACAAGGTTATGTCTGCTTACCGGGCTAGGGTAACGATGCCCATAACCTTCCCTTGTTGGAGGCACCGACAAAAAGCATGACAATGCACGACTAACGACCTCCCCATAAAGGCAAATGTGGTTGCACTTGTCAGCCCAATTCAGTGGCACCATGACCCGACCAACTTTATGTTCAAGTTCAATTCTCATCAGGTTTAAATTGAAATAAAATGCTCGAGTCATTATATGCCATGCTTATGCAACCATATAACATGCATCACATATCACAAATGATCAACTTCCTTCACAGTTCTACTTGCACAAACTTAACTTTCAACATTTCTGGTCCTATCTTACTTGTTTTTCATACTCATCACTATAGTTGGCATTAATCAAATAAAACTTATCTTAGAATGTATATAGGAAAAATAAGACTGATAATCATATCAACATAGTCATGAAAGTTTACTTAGGTCAACTACTCAAGCTACATCTCACTAATTCAAGCATTCACTTCTATTAACTAAGCATTTTGATCATGACAAACTAAATAACACAAGCATTATTTATTTTAATACTATATGCAATGAATAACATACAAATTCAAGTAGAAAATCATGAATATTGCAACGACACCATGATAATGTTGTTGTGGCTTGCCTTAGTGCAGGGGAGCTTCACACTCCTCCTGGATGCCTTCAAGACAAACTTCACCTTCTGAAAATAATTCAAATGACAAAAATAAAATATCAATAACACTTCTGAAAATTACCATAATTTCTAGGAAGAAAGGAAAAATCGCATCCTGGGTGTGCTTCTATGAGGACGGGGCTCGTCGGAGTTGGCGATTCTAGCAAGGCAGGGCCGGTTCAGCAGCTCCAACGACACCTTCTCGCACCAGTGAACCACCACGAACACGCCAGAGTGGTTGGTGGAGCTCGAGCGGCTCTGGAGAGGGAGGGGGCAGAGGACGGGGATCACCGGCGAGCTCGGGATGGGGACGGCGGCCAGAGGCCTGCCTGGCTAGGTTGTGGCTTCCTACGGGGTTGTGGAGATGTGCTAAGTGTGTGTGTGTGGAGAGAAATGAGCTCGGGAGGGTCCTATATATAAGCGAGGCCGAGGCTGGGATCGAGAGCTCTCCGGAGCTCGGTGGAGTGTCGCCTGGCGACGAATGGCATCAGTGAGAGAGAGGAAGACATCGGAGATCACGCGGAGGCTGTAGACGAGCGGCGACGAGCACAGCAGCGCGGTACGCGACGAGTACAGGGGCACGGGCGCACTGTTGCCTTGTCCGCGTCGTGCCCGTGCTCGCAGCGGCGAGCTCCGGCATCGGCGAGCACTAGGGTGGAGTTATGGAGGTGCAAACGAAGATCTATGCGCGGTTTGGCAAGGTGCGGCTGTCGGGGCAGCGAGCACGCGCACAACAGATGCGCCGGCGCAACGCAGAGCGCGTCGACCACATGGCAACCCCCTTGGACTCTCGTGGTCACCGCGTGAACTTTGGCATCAGGCTAATCTAAGTGTAAACACCATGTCTGGCAGCTAGTCCTTAGTGGTTTTGGTCGGTTTGCACGGTTGGTTGGGTCACAAGTGAACTGTGGGAGTGGCTTCCTTCCTGGCAAGTTTCTGGACAGAAACTTGCGAGCTTCACTTAGAAAAGTGTAGTGAGAATTAAAGGCTTTGCTTAGGGGTTTAGTAATCTCTTAGGAGGGTAATCAAGCTCAGAAAAGATCAGCCCCAAAAGATCAAACAAAAATATATTTGCTGTACAAAGTGACCATTCTATCTAGAACTGAAATGATTTTCTGTAGCAAAAATATTACAAATGTTATGCAATATTTTTGCTTAGGAAGGTTCCTTTGGGTTCAAAGAATATTTGTGAATTTATTTATAATTTTGGAGCAAGAATATTTATGAATTTATTCTTTGAAGTGATTTTGAGGAAGAAAATGAATATTTTTCTTTTATAAAAATATTCCTTGAGATTTTGAGGGAGTTTTTCAGAGAGAAAAAAGTGAGTTAGAGGTGGATGGGTCACTTGGATGAAAATAAAGGGTAGGCCCAAGTGTTCAAGTCCATGTGAATTGATTCAAAACTCCAAATCCAAAACAAATGCAAATAAAAGTCCGGAAAAAGAGAGAAGACAAATACAGGCTGTCACAAACCTCCCCCACTTAAGATGAATCCCTTCCTCGAGATTCGCTTGCTTGGGAAAATAACTCTGGGTAGGTTGTCCTTACAAATTCCTCTCCTTCCTAGGTTGGTTCTTCTTCGGTGTGATGCTCCCACTAGACCTTGTAAACTTTTATCGCTTTGCTGCGTGTGACCCTTTGTGCCTCATCCAAGATTCTGAATGGTTTCTCCTAATAAGTTGAATCTTTGGCAAACTCAATTTCTGACATAGCATTCCTCTTATCGGGTGGTGAATTACACCTTCTTAGCTGAGATACGTGGAACCCATCGTGTACTTCCGATAATTCTGGTGGCAATTCCAACCGATAAACAATTGTGCCAACTTGTGTAATGACCGAACGGACCAATATACCTTGGTGCCAATTTGCCTTGAGTCTGAAATCTCTTGACTCCTTCATGGGTGTGACTCGAGATACACGTGTTCACCGGTTCAAAACTGACTTGCCGATGCGCTTGTAGTCTATCTTGAATTTCCTTGACTTGTTTCTCTTCCTCTAATATAAGATAAGTACCGAAGATACGGCTATCTCCGGTTTGAGACCAATTTAATGGAGTGCGGCACTTACGGCCGTATAGAGCTTCAAACGGAGACATTTTCAGACTGGTTTGAAAACTTTTGTTGTATGAGAATTCTGCATATGGCAGACAATCATCCCATTTGGGTCCATGGGCTAAGGCAAATGCTTGAAGCAATTCAAGGATTTGATTTACCCACTCAGTCTGACCGTTTGTTTGCGGATGATAGGTGGTGCTATATTTGAGAGAGGTCCACAAAGCTTGATGGAGTCGGGGCCACAATGCGGATGTAAACAATGAACCTCGTTCCGAAGTGATTGTTTTTGGCACTCCATGCAAACTGACAATCCAGGATACATATAATTGTGCAAGTTGATCAGTGCAAAAGGTGGTATGGATGGGAATAAAGTGAGCTATTTCTGTCAGCGTGTCCACTATGACCCATATAGCATCGTTGCCTCGGTGAGTCCTGGGTAGACCGGTGATAAAGTCCATGCAGACATCATCGCATTTCCATTGCGAGACGAGTAGAGGTTGGAGAAGTCCAGCGGGTTTTTCGTGTTCTGCCTTTACTTTGTTTCAGATGTCACAACAAGCGACAAAGTATGTGATGTCCCTTTTCTTCCATTCCACCAAAATAAATGTCGAAGGTCTTCGTACATTTTAGTGTCGCCTGGGTGTATTGAATATGAGGATTCGTGTGCCTCTGCCAAAATTTTATTCCTCAATTTTTCTTGCTCAGGTACGCACATCCTTCCTCGGCACCTAAGTGTACCCAGTACATCTCTTGAGAAATCCTAAGTCTTGCCTTCTTGCAGATTTTTGATATATACTTGCATACTCTTGTCTTCAGCCTATGCTATGCGAATCTCCTCTTCTAGTGTAGGAGTTACTTCCAAAATATTTGCAAGGCCGGCATTTACAATTACCAAGTTAAGCTGACGGATCTCCTTCTGGAGTTCTGAAGGCAAAGACTCCATCATGGCATTCAAGTTGGCAGGCTTGCGACTGAGGGCATCAGCAACTATGTTGGCCTTTCCCAGATGGTAATTTATTTCCAAATCATAGTCTTTCACGAACTTGAGCCATCTTCGATGTCGAAGGTTTAAGTCTCGCCGGGTGAATCACTACTAGAATCCACTTCTTTGCCGTCCACCATGGCGGACGGCAAAGGCATAGATCCCGGACGGCAAACATCTTTGTCGTCCGCCAGCGGACGGCAAACTGTCCGTCTGAACAGGTGCCAGCAAAGGCCTCCTTTGTCATCCGCTTTTGAGAAAGCGACAAGAACGATTAGGTCGTCCGCCGTCTGAGGCCAGCAGACGGCAAAGACTACAGACGGTAGTGGGGTGCCATTAGAGCCGTTTGGGCATTAACGGCGCTCTTTGCCATCCACTAACAGACGGCAAGAATTCAAATGTCTTTGTCATCCGGCAGCAGACTGCAAAGAGCTCAGTAACACTACTAGGGAAAAGCCTAGCAGCAGCGCGGGTTTTGGGCCTCTCAGTAGTGTGGGGACCGGTGCTACTAATAAGGCGCTACAGCTAACGTATAGCAGTAGCGCCTGTTGTCCCACGCTACTGCTATACATGCATAGCTGTAGCGCTCTTTAGAAAAGGGCACTGCTGATATTATCTGCAGCGCTGTTTACAGGGAAGCGCTACTGGTAAGGCGGCACTACTGCTAAATTTTCCCCCCTCGCTACTACTAGTTTTATTAGTTTTTTTTCCTGCATATTTGTTTTGTATTTGTTTTGTATTTGAATAGGATTTATACAATAATCTTTAGCATATCATACACATACAGATGTAATCATAGCATATACATACAATTAGTCTCATCAAATCATGTCATCATCATAATCATCATCCAACACAAAGTGGTCTCTCGTCATCATCTCGAAAATAGTGATACAAGTCTCGATTACTTGCAAATACATCGTCATCCATCTAAACAATGATATACGCGAGAAGAGCTATCACTTTGAGTACATGAGTTCAGATCCTCTCGCATTAGCGTGAACCTAAACTAACTACTGCCTATCACTCGAAACCGAAATCGGTACACTGGCTTGACACTCCGACCACTTGTCGATATATACTCTGGCGTAGCACTTCTTCGCCAACTATGATCTATGCACCTGCATCGTCACATGAGTCGATGATATGCAACATATATAGTTGAGCAAGAGAAAGAGACAGACTTGGCAAAAATAGAAACAACATATCATAAGCATAAATAACAAAGTTCATCATACCCAAAATGCCCTAACTAGAGTGATTTTCGCTAGTCGAGGAGGAGGACGGTTTAATTACATCACAAATAAAGTTTCACCGTGCATAACTCAAAGTTTTGTCATACTGAAAGTATGGACTAAATGTACACATTGTCATATATCAACAACCACTCCACCATGTCGTGCCATCCATCCATGTCAGGGAGATAGTCCTCGAGCTTAGTGAAAGGCTTCATGTCGAGACGCTGAGAGGCTATCCATGTTCGAACGTCTTCCCGCGACATTTGTCCTTCTCCGTAGAACATCCCTGTTTTTCCAACGACCTCCTTCATGATGATTTGGGCAGTTCATGCTGGATGTCCTCGTCTGGATCTTCATAATCCTTGTCATTCCGGCTCGGGAACAAGAATATCTGGTGAAACTTCTTTAGGAGGGAGCTCCTCATATTTTCTATCTTCCGTAGTTTCTCATCGTTGATGGTGGCGGTTGTCCGTACGATGCAGCCTATTTGATTGCCATAGCATCGACGCGCTTCCTCGGGCGCCTTTTGCTCAAAAATGCCGTCGTCCACTTCCGTGACCACTAGTCTAGTAGTCCTGAGTTTGTTAGGAAGTTGTTGCCTCTTTGCTTTCGGTTCTAAACCGGCTCCGCTCCTCGAGGCAGCACCGGTCTCAGTCTTAGTGCCGGTCTTGATGCCGTTCTGAGTCTCAGCGCCGGTCTCAGTCTCAGCACTGGTCTGCATGTCGGTCTCAGTCCCCAATGCCACCAGTAGGCCCAGCAACAACATCGGTTGATCGTCGGTAAGGCTAAAAAATTCGTCTGCCGCCCGGTAGACGTCGTCGCAATCACCAGAACCCTATCCTTCATTGTTGCTAGCCATGTTTCCTATGATTAAATCTAGTCAATTAATTCTAGACCTAATAAAATGAATAATGACATAAAAAGGCCTATTGTTTTGCAGGAATGTTGACTCCTTCACAGTGCGGCAAATCCGAGCACTCGATATGTCCTAGTTTGTAGCACAAGTCATGCCGAAATTCACGGAAAATTTCGCATGACCTTAGCTAAAAAGTGGACAAATCGAGAACCTGAAATTTGCGGAATGAAATGAATCAACATTCCGCAAAACATAGGCCACTCAACATCATTCACGGAAACAGTGTTCAAATATCCTCTTCATAACCGCAACACATGTCCAAATATACACGAGCAACCACATGTCCAAATTTCACAAGCTAATTCAAAAACAAAGTGTAGGAGAAAATTCATTTAACTACTAATAGAACAAAATTCAGTTAACTTTAGTGCTCTATAATTATGAAAGGAAAACAAATTCAGTTAACTACTAATTTCATTCATTTAGGTTATTCATTTAACATCATCTAATTAACCTATTGTACCACTACTACTAGCAGCACTACTAACCTAATTAACCTAGCAAAACTCTAGTGCCCTAACTGAAAAACATCTAATTAACATCTACTAGTACCACTATTGCCCTAACCCAATTAACATCTACTAGTATCACTATATACTATACAAGCAGCATCTACCCTAATTAAACCCTACTGCCCTAACTAACTTTTGTTGTAAACTAAATTTTTTGCTCTAAACTAATTTTTGCTCTAACATCTACTACTTAACATCCTTTGCTCTAAACTAAATTTTTTGCTATAAACAAACTTTTTCTCTACTAATTTTTTCTCTAAAATGTAGAGAGAGAGGAGTCGGGGGTAGGGGTGGGGGACTTACAGAGAGGGGAGAGACAATGGCGGGGAGGTGCTCGGTGACGGAGGAAGGGCGGAGAGGGCGGGCTCGGGCACGGGCAACGGCGGTCCTAGGCGGGCTCAGGCGGCAGTGAGGTGGAGGGCACCGATGGTGACGTCAAGGGGGGCCTCGGGGCGGCGGCGGTGAGGCTGAGGGCGGCCTCGGGCGGCGGCGGTGAGGATGACGGCGGCCTCGGGGGGAGATGGTGAGGTTGCGGGCGCCCACGCTAGTAGGAGACGGCGGCGAAGTGGGCGACGGCAAACTCGGGAGACAACGACGACGGCGAGAGATTTGGGGAAGAAGTGTGGTGGCTGGGGGGAAACCACTGTTTAAGTGAAACGTAATGGTAGCGTGTCGGTGTACTGAAGAAGGGGTACCTCAGTACCCCAACTTGTGCACGGGCGGTCGCAGCTCCCGCGGCTAGGTTAGCCACATGCTTGCCGGAGACCATCCTTCTCCATATCAAGCCATCCAAGAACAAAGTGTACGAGAGAGGATAGAGACCCGGCAAGAGGAGCTTGCCGGAGGGCCGTTCTGTGCTAAGAAGATCACATCACAAAATACACGCCGACGCTGCATGCGCCCCGCCAAAACCGGGGACGGCAAGTTACAGAGCCCGACAAGCCCTCGTGTCCAGCAAGGTCAAGACCCGGCAAGGCGCTTGTCGGGAGCTGCGCTGTGTGCCCGTGCTCCAGCTCATCGCCCACGCGTCACCTGGGGCCTCTCTGTGGACGCTGCGGGCGGATGGCTCGCGACGAGAGGGACACGGTGGCATTTCACGGTGATGATCCATCGCCGTGGCATACGGAGACGCAAGGGCGGAGCTTTTGGAGTCGACGGTGACGGGCATTTAATGCTCTTGTCCCCATCACAAAGTAGGTAGAAACCACTGCTCGAGCAATCGTAGCTCCTTTGTTCCCGCACTGCTCCAACTACCACCCTTTTACGCTTTTACCCCTTTCTCCTATGTTGACACCTGCGGTGACCCTTGTGCTATAAAAGGAGGCCCGTGGGCAACGAGGAGGGGTTCGGATCCTGGCAACTTTCGCGCTAGGGGTTCACCTGCTCGAGTCCACCACATACTCACGCCGTACTCTCGAGCTAGATCAATAACAACACAAAGCAGCAAGAGGAGTTTTATCTCTCCGGAGAGCTCCGGCTGGGTAAAAGGCCTCGCCGCTGCGTGCTCGCCTCGATCTGCTCTCCGTGCATCCTCCGCCCTTGTACCGCACGAACGAAAGGGGCCTCCCCGGCCCCATAGGTGCTCGCGGCGGCAACCGACCCGGTCCGCCCCGACATCTCTGGCGCGCTAGGTAGAGGGCGTCGAGGTTGTGCAGACCTGATCCGGCGTCAGCGCGGGCGCGTTCTTCATCAACCTCTCCAACTTCATCAGCAATCGCGCCATGGCCCCGAAGAGGAAGGCTTCGGGGGTTGCAGGCCCGTCTGCGTCCCATCCGCCGCCACCGGAGCCTACGGCGGGCGGTGGGGACACCGTCGGAAGGGTGGCCGCCGGCGAGGGCACTCGCGGCGCCACCAAATCCAAGGACAAGACGGACGACCGCGCCTCGGTCTCCGTGGATACGCCGCGTCCATCTCAGCACACGGTAACCCAGCAGCGCCGTACCACTGGAGGTGGTATCCGCCTGCTGGGACAAGGACACGCCGGGGGCTCGCGAGATGTTCCGGACCACCATCCGGAAACAAGCAAAGCGAAGGCGCCGGAGCGGGACCTTGATCCCCTTAACACTGCTAGGAACCCGAGCATGTCCCGCTCCCCGCACCACTTGCCCTCGCTCCCCTCTACTCCGCAGAAGCGCCGCAAGGCGCGAATCGCTCCTCGACTTCCCTCCGGCGGCGGACAAAGCCGACGACTGGAGGGCTACCATCCAGAGTCTGATCGCTTTCGCCAACAACGACCCTCCTCAGCGACAAGCTGAGAAGGCAAAGGCCGATGACGACAAGGCCGCAGGGGGTGCAACCACCGTGCACTCCCCTTTGCAGAAGGCGCCGCCCCGACGACGGCTCCATAGCGTCGTCGGATCCGCGGACTCGTTGGGACCAACGCCAGGTCCTTGACGACCGGCGACAAGAAGACGCTCGGACCACCATCGAGCGCCGCCGAGAAGCTCGGCGACAATCGGACCAGAGAGCTGGAGACATTGTCGACGCGTGCACGCCCGGCGAACCAGGTGACTTGCCATACGCGGCAGGTTGCCCCGCGTTCACCCGTGAGCTGCGGCGCGTCCAGTGGCCCAGCAGGAAGAATTTCAAGCCTGATGTACCGGAGAAGTACGACGGCAAGACGCACCCCTCAGAATTCCTCAGCATCTACACCATCGCGGTGCAGGCCGCCGGGGGGCGCGACGAGAAGATTCTGGCGAATTATTTCCCGCTTGTGCTTAGGCCGAACGTTCATTCTTGGCTTATGCACTTGCCGGAAGGCTCCATTTCCTCTTGGACAGACCTTTGCCATCAGTTTGTCGGCGCCTTCACTGGCGGCCACAAACCCCACGGCCAGGAGAGCGATCTCCACATTTTGGCCCAGAAGGAAGGAGAATCCCTGCGCAAATATATCCAACGCTTCAGCCGTGTGCAGCACAACATCCCTGATGTCCACCCTGCCGCGGTTATCGCTGCGTTCCACCGTAACGTCGCGTAACCGCCGCATGCGTGAAGAGATGCGATGACCAAGATTCGAGATGTCAGCGAGCTCTATGCTCTGGCTGATAAATGCGCACGCGCAGAAGAGGGGAGGAGGCTCCCCGGGGAGGATGCTGGCGCAGGAGGAAGCGACAGCGACAACGCCGCCCCGGCAAAGAAGAGACGGCGGCAGAACAATCAGAAGAAGAACAAGGGCGAGGTGCTTGTCGTCGAAAAGTCCGGCAAGGAGGCTCCCGCCAAGCAAACACAGGTTAGCAGCTCCGGCAAGGAGCCTGCTCCTGTCGCGGTAGCCGACAAGCAGGATGGCCCCGGCAAGCGATACTGCAAGATCCACCGCACCAAGGGCCACGATCTCCACAACTGCAAACGCGTAGATGATCTCGTCGAGCAGCAAAAAGCTGAGTACGAGAGGCACGACAAGGAGAAGGCCCAAGGTGGCAGAGGAGAACTGAGTAGGAAGCGCCGCTCAATGGCCGGGAGGACGCCGGCCAGCCAAGCGGCGACAAGGTGGTCGACCTTCCGGGGCCGCGATTTATTTAAGAGGAAGACGACGACGAAGACATGGAGGATGAGGATAACAGCGAGCAGGAGTTCCGAAGGCCACGGAGGTCCTGTGCGTCGACGGAGGCCTCAGACGCGCCCCACCGCCGGTGAAGCAATGGGTGCGTGAGGTGAATGCAGCAGAGCCGCCCGTGGAGTCGCAGAGGCTCCTCAAATGGTCCGCACGCCCATCATTTTTGATCTTGAGGACCACCTGACCGCACCACCGCGGTCGGGTGCTTGCCGATGCTGGTCTCACCCACCATCCGCAACCTCAAGGTCACCAAAATGTTGGTGGACGGCGGGGCTGGGCTGAACTTGATCTCCTCTACCGTAATCAAGAAACTCCAGATTCCGGATGGCGAGCTTGAAGAGACCGGTTCCTTCCAAGGAATCAATCCGGACGGAGCAAGCCCAAAGGAAAAATCATCTTGCCGGTGACCTTTGGCGGGGAGCTCAATTTCAGGACTGAGCGCATTACTTTTGACGTCGCCGACATCCCATTGCCATACAATGGGATACTCGGCCGTCCTGCCCTTGCCAAGTTCATGGCGGCCTCCCACTATGCTTATAACGTGCTCAAGATGCCGGGGCCGATAAGCGTCATCACTGTCCACGGCGACAAGAAGGATGCGCTTATCTGCGCCGACAAGATTTATCGGGATGCTGCAGTTGCAACCGGCAAGGATACACTCGCCGCTGAATCTCCCGGGGGGAAGAAGGCGAAGACCAAGCCAGCGAGTGCCCAGGACCCACTCCGCAATCGCACCTCTTCGAGCGCCAGACCGCCGACGAGGACGCCCCGTGAGCTCCACCGGCAAGAGCAAGAAAGGAATGGCCGCTCCGCCGGCAACCAAAAAGGTGTCCGCCAAAGAGGACGGCACTGGTGGTACCTTCACCATCAGTGCCACACTTGACAAAGAATAGGAAAGCGGCGCTGTCGCTTTTTCCTCGGGCGAATGTCGATGTGTTTGCGTGGCAACCATCTGACATCCCCGGTGTTCCCAGGAAGGTGATTGAGCACAAGCTTGCTGTTTGCCCTCATGCGCGACCCATCAAGCAAAAAGTGAGGAAGCAAGCTGTGGAGCGCCAAGAATTCATCAATGAAGAAATCAAGAAGCTTGAAGCAGCGGGCCTAGTTAGAGGTGTGATCCATCCGACATGGTTAGCAAACCCAGTCGTCGTGCGCAAGGCCAACGGGAAATGGAGACTGTGTATAGACTTCACCGATGTGAATAAAGCATGCCCCAAGGATCCATTCCCCTTGCCGCGCATCGACCAGATTGTCGACTCCACTGCCGGATGTGAGCTGCTTTGCTTTCTTGATGCGTACTCAGGCTATCACCAGATCTTTATGGCTAAAGAGGATGAAGAGAAGACTGCATTTATCACTCCATGTGGCACTTACTGCTTCATACGCATGCCATTCGGACTGACGAATGCAGGATCAACATTTGCGAGGGTAGTATATGCTGCTTTTGAGCCACAGATTCACAGGAATGTGGAGGCCTACATGGATGATATCGTAGTAAAGAGCAAGAGCAAGGATACCCTGATTCAAGATTTGGAAGAGACGTTTCAAAATCTGCGCAAGATACAGCTCAAGCTGAACCCCGAGAAGTGCGTTTTTGGAGTCCCCTCCGGCAAACTTCTCGGGTTCTTTGTATCACAGAGGGGGATTGAAGCCAACCCCGACAAGATTAAGGCCATTGAGCAAATCGAAGCACCAAAGCGAGTCAAGGATGTCAGAAGGCTTGCAGGTTGTGTGGCTGCCCTCAGTAGGTTCATTTCAAAGTCTGCAGAGCGCGCCCTACCTTTCTTCAAGATATTGAAGAAGGCGGGTCCCATGAAGTGGACTCCGGAAGCGGAGGCAGCGCTGCAAGATTTGAAACAATACCTATCCTCCACACCAGTACTTGTCGCGCCTAGACCACAGGAGAAGTTGCTGCTGTACCTAGCAGCAACCAACCAGGTGGTTAGTGCTGCGTTAGTGGCAGAGAGGGAGTCAGACGAGGAGGCGACGCCACCGGCAAGCGAAGCCAGCGACAGACAGGGGGCTGCCCCGACAAGCTCTGGCCCCGACAAGGACTATCACTCGATATATCGATGCTTAGTGTAGGTTCTAGCTACGACCACCAGGTTACATCCAACTGAACACCGCAACATAATAGGTGCTCGCTATTTAATTAGACCCTGCATCAGCCATGAGCATGGATGACCTACTTCTTAATACCATTGTTAGAGTCTGAGACAAAATGAAGCCTTCTCAGGGCGTCTGAATCTGGGCCGTCAGATTGAGCTTCCAAACAAACCCGAGCCGTTGGATCTTCAGGTGAGCCGATCCTGGCCGTCGGATCGCTATTGACCCTGCTACAATGAATAGTATGCTCAAGCTCGTGCCACCACCCGTAATTCCCATGCCCCATCGAGGGCATTCTCGTCTTTTCACACAGAGAAGTATAAAACTCAGCACAAGATCACTCAACCAGGCCTGCCGCTCCTTCCTCCTCCTCTCTCAATCCCTTCCACCCTAGCCATCGCCGCCGCCGACCTCACCCATTCCCGGCTTCATTGCACCTGGCGACCCATTCCATGTCTCCTTGGGCAGCAGATCCACTCGAGGAGCATCTCACCCTCTGGTCGATCTGCTCTCCTCCCGCCTAGCACCGAAACCCTAGCCACCCATCCATGGCGATGCACCGTGGCACTCCAAGACCGCCACGAAGGTAGTGTGGTATGAATCCCTACCCCCTCCTCTTCTTCTCCATCAACCTCCTCTCTCTCACACACACACACCCAATCTCTGTCTTTGTCTTTGTCTATGTAGGTAGGAGGAACGAAAGCCAGAACGGGATTTAACCCCGCCATGGCGAACCTCCAAGACCTCGACAACGGTGCTATGGTACGAATCCCTCCTCCCCTCCCCTTATACTTCTCCTTCTTTCTCCGTCTCTCTCTCTCTCTGTGTGTGTGTGTGTGTGTGTGGCACTCTGGCTTAGAGCGACCGGTTTACCTTGCATTGCCAACCCAGAGATCATGTCTTCTGGCAACACCCAACATGCATCTTGGTATAAAAATCACTGCTTTATTGAAACTAGCGGAAGAACAGTGTGACATTAAATCAAGTTGCGAGGCCAAGCGGCACACTCGGTGCGGCTGAACAATATGTACATTATTTAGTGAACATAAAAGGGCCTCAAGCACGACATCTACACGGCAGCGGAACAACAACGTAGCAGGACTCAATTGCACGGGGACACTGAGGTGGACACGGTCTAGACTCGGCAGTACTCCGATCCAGTTAGACTTTCCTGAAATTTGGCATAACACGCCAGGTCAGTACATTGAATGTACTGGCAAGCTCATAGCAAACATAACCCTAATGACTAACAATATCATGACATTTAATCAAGTTAATTGCAAACAACATCATGCTACTCATGCAATGAACCAAACTTGTGCATCGAGTCACTCGGACACTCTTACCAACAGGTTGCCTCGCAAGAACCTAACAAAGGCTCACGACGAAGCATTAATGGCGCCAAACTTGGTTCAACTGGTTACCTCATAACCAAACAGTGATCACTCCCGGATCACAAGTGATACCACAACCGTTAGTCTCACTAAATTCATCATGCTCCAACTAGTTAAATGCAATTTAATTAGTGTGCTAGATTTATTATTAAAGTTGGTCCATGGTGTGACTTACTTATGAATTGGGCCATTATCCACGGGCGCGGCTATCAATAGATTAATACACTCTGCAGAGGTAGCGCACTTTACCCACACCACAGAATCCATGGCCTCGCACTCCCATTCGGGTGGACCAACGGCATTCTGACAGAACTCTCTCATTGCCATAACACTCTTACGGCCACTCCGACCAGTTCCCCACTGGGCTTAGTCCTGGGTGAACAAGCCTACCAAAGGCAAACTACCACCGTTGTGGCAAATAAATAGTCTCAAATGGGGACACGGTACCATAACAACAACGGGTCCACAAGGTTATGTCTGCTTACCGGGCTATGGTAACGCATGCCCATAACCTTCCCTTGTTGGAGGCACCGACAAAAAGCATGACAACAGACGACTAACGACCTCCCCATAAAGGCAAATGTGGTTGCACTTGTCAGCCCAATTCAGTGGCACCATGACCCGACCAACTTTATGTTCAAGTTCAATTCTCATCAGGTTTAAATTGAAATAAAATGCTCGAGTCATTATATGCCATGCTTATGCAACCATATAACATGCATCACATATCACAACAGATCAACTTCCTTCACAGTTCTACTTGCACAAACTTAACTTTCAACATTTCTGGTCCTATCTTACTTGTTTTTCATACTCATCACTATAGTTGGCATTAATCAAATAAAACTTATCTTAGAATGTATATAGGAAAAATAAGACTGATAATCATATCAACATAGTCATGAAAGTTTACTTAGGTCAACTACTCAAGCTATATCTCACTAATTCAAGCATTCACTTCTATTAACTAAGCATTTTGATCATGACAAACTAAATAACACAAGCATTATTTATTTTAATACTATATGCAATGAATAACATATAAATTCAAGTAGAAAATCATGAATATTGCAACGACACCATGATAATGTTGTTGTGGCTTGCCTTAGTGCAGGGGAGCTTCACACTCCTCCTGGATGCCTTCAAGACAAACTTCACCTTCTGAAAATAATTCAAATGACAAAAATAAAATATCAATAACACTTCTGAAAATTACCATAATTTCTAGGAAGAAAGGAAAAATCGCATCCTGGGTGTGCTTCTATGATTTTCCAGTAAGAACAGAATGCAAAAAGAATCAACTCATTTGGACTTGTAGAATAAGAGTTATGGCTAGTCAAAGTTCTGGTCAAATTTGAATTAAATTTGAATTAAGAAGAAAAACCAGGGGGGTGACGTTGAAGGCGTAAACCGCCTGGGTGCCACCACTCATACCGCTTCAGCCGCGGCCTGAGTGGCAGAAACCGGGCCCCAGCGGTCAGGTCGGAGGGGGGAGAGAGGGAAACAGAGCACGGCGAGGCTCCGCCGGAGCTCATGCCGGCGAGGAAGGCTCTTTGGCCATATCCAAAGGTATAGGATGGGAGAGGAGATCGAGACGCACCTGCCTGTACCCGTAGCGTGGCGAGGGGTGGCTATCGGTGTCGAAACCAGTGGATCTCGGGTAGGGGGTCCCGAACTGTGCGTCTAAGGCTAATGGTAACAGGAGGCGGGGGACACAATGTTTACCCAGGTTCGGGCCCTCTCTATGGAGGTAATACCCTACTTCCTGCTTGATTGATCTTGATAAATATGAGTATTACAAGACTTGATCTACCACGGGATCGTAAAGGCTAAAACCATAGAAGTCTAGCCTATGATTATGATTGTCATTGCCTCTATGTACTAAACCCTCCGGTTTATATAGATACCAGAGGGGGCTAGGGTTACACAAAGGCGGTTATAGAGAAAGGAATCTATATATCCGAATCACCAAGCTTGCCATCCACGCAAAGGAGAGTCCCATCCAGACACGGGAAGAAGTCTTCGTTCTAGTATCTTCATAACCCAACAGTCCGGTCCATGTTAATAGTCGGGCCGTCCGATGACCCCTTAATCCAGGACACCCTCAGTGGCCAGATGGGGTAGGGATGGAGCTCTCATTGGTGGCAGCGGGCGGGGCTCGTCGGAGTTGGCGATTCTAGCAAGGCAGGGCCGGTTCAGCAGCTCCAACGACACCTTCTCGCACCAGTGAACCACCACGAACACGCCAGAGTGGTTGGTGGAGCTCGAGCGGCTCTGGAGAGGGAGGGGGCAGAGGACGGGATCACCGCGCAGCTCGATCGGGACGGGGCGGCGGCCAGAGGCCTGCCTGGCTAGGTTGTGGCTTCCTACGGGGTTGTGGAGATGTGCTAAGTGTGTGTGTGTGTGGAGAGAAATGAGCTCGGGAGGGTCCTATATATAAGCGAGGCCGAGGCTGGGATCGAGAGCTCTCCGGAGCTCGGTGGAGTGTCGCCTGGCGACGAATGGCATCAGTGAGAGAGAGGAAGACATCGGAGATCACGCGGAGGCTGTAGACGAGCGGCGACGAAAGCACAAGAGCATGCTGACGCGGCAATCTGAGGGCACGGGCGACTGTTGCCTTGTCCGCGTCGTGCCCGTGCTCGCAGCGGCGAGCTCCGGCATCGGCGAGCACTAGGGTGGAGTTATGGAGGTGCAAACGAAGATCTATGCGCGGTTTGGCAAGGTGCGGCTGTCGGGCAGCGAGCACGCGCACAACAGATGCGCCGGCGCAACGCAGAGCGCGTCGACCACATGGCAACCCCCTTGGACTCTCGTGGTCACCGCGTGAACTTTGGCATCAGGCTAATCTAAGTGTAAACACCATGTCTGGCAGCTAGTCCTTAGTGGTTTTGGTCGGTTTGCACGGTTGGTTGGGTCACAAGTGAACTGTGGGAGTGGCTTCCTTCCTGGCAAGTTTCTGGACAGAAACTTGCGAGCTTCACTTAGAAAAGTGTAGTGAGAATTAAAGGCTTTGCTTAGGGGTTTAGTAATCTCTTAGGAGGGTAATCAAGCTCAGAAAAGATCAGCCCCAAAAGATCAAACAAAAATATATTTGCTGTACAAAGTGACCATTCTGTCTAGAACAGAAATGATTTTCTGTAGCAAAAATATTACAAATGTTATGCAATATTTTTGCTTAGGAAGGTTCCTTTGGGTTCAAAGAATATTTGTGAATTTATTTATAATTTTTGGAGCAAGAATATTTATGAATTTATTCTTTGAAGTGATTTTGAGGGAAGAAAATGAATATTTTTCTTTTATAAAAAATATTCCTTGAGATTTTGAGGGAGTTTTTCAGAGAGAAAAAAGTGAGTTAGAGGTGGATGGGTCACTTGGATGAAAATAAAGGGTAGGCCCAAGTGTTCAAGTCCATGTGAATTGATTCAAAACTCCAAATCCAAAACAAATGCAAATAAAAGTCCGGAAAAAGAGAGAAGACAAATACAGGCTGTCACAAACCTCCCCCACTTAAGATGAATCCCTTCCTCGAGATTCGCTTGCTTGGGAAAATAACTCTGGGTAGGTTGTCCTTACAAATTCCTCTCCTTCCTAGGTTGGTTCTTCTTCGGTGTGATGCTCCCACTAGACCTTGTAAACTTTTATCGCTTTGCTGCGTGTGACCCTTTGTGCCTCATCCAAGATTCTGAATGGTTTCTCCTATTAAGTTGAATCTTTGGCAAACTCAATTTCTGACATAGCATTCCTCTTATCGGGTGGTGAATTACACCTTCTTAGCTGAGATACGTGGAACCCATCGTGTACTTCCGATAATTCTGGTGGCAATTCCAACTGATAAACAATTGTGCCAACTTGTGTAATGACCGGGAACGGACCAATATACCTTGGTGCCAATTTGCCTTGAGTCTGAAATCTCTTGACTCCCTTCATGGGTGTGACTCGGAGATACACGTGTTCACCGGGTTCAAAACTGACTTGCCGATGCCAGTTGTAGTCTATCTTGAATTTCCTTGACTTGTTTCTCTTCCTCTAATATAAGATAAGTACCGAATATACGGCTATCTCCGGTTTGAGACCAATTTAATGGAGTGCGGCACTTACGGCCGTATAGAGCTTCAAACGGAGACATTTTCAGACTGGTTTGAAAACTATTGTTGTATGAGAATTCTGCATATGGCAAACAATCATCCCATTTGGGTCCATGGGCTAAGGCAAATGCTTGAAGCAATTCAAGGATTTGATTTACCCACTCAGTCTGACCGTTTGTTTGCGGATGATAGGTGGTGCTATATTTGAGAGAGGTCCACAAAGCTTGATGGAGTCGGGGCCACAATGCGGATGTAAACAATGAACCTCGTTCCGAAGTGATTGTTTTTGGCACTCCATGCAAACTGACAATCCAGGATACATATAATTGTGCAAGTTGATCAGTGCAAAAGGTGGTATGGATGGGAATAAAGTGAGCTATTTCTGTCAGCGTGTCCACTATGACCCATATAGCATCGTTGCCCCGGTGAGTCCTGGGTAGACCGGTGATAAAGTCCATGCAGACATCATCGCATTTCCATTGCGAGACGAGTAGAGGTTGGAGAAGTCCAGCGGGTTTTTCGTGTTCTGCCTTTACTTTGTTTCAGATGTCACAACAAGCGACAAAGTATGTGATGTCCCTTTTCTTCCATTCCACCAAAATAAATGTCGAAGGTCTTCGTACATTTTAGTGTCGCCTGGGTGTATTGAATATGAGGATTCGTGTGCCTCTGCCAAAATTTTATTCCTCAATTTTTCTTGCTCAGGTACGCACATCCTTCCTCGGCACCTAAGTGTACCCAGTACATCTCTTGAGAAATCCTAAGTCTTGCCTTCTTGCAGATTTTTGATATATACTTGCATACTCTTGTCTTCAGCCTATGCTATGCGAATCTCCTCTTCTAGTGTAGGAGTTACTTCCAAAATATTTGCAAGGCCGGCATTTACAATTACCAAGTTGAGCTGACCGATCTCCTTCTGGAGTTCTGAAGGCAAAGACTCCATCATGGCATTCAAGTTGGCAGGCTTGCGACTGAGGGCATCAGCAACTATGTTGGCCTTTCCCAGATGGTAATTTATTTCCAAATCATAGTCTTTCACGAACTTGAGCCATCTTCGATGTCGAAGGTTTAAGTCTCGCCGGGTGAATCACTACTGGAATCCACTTCTTTGCCGTCCACCATGGCGGACGGCAAAGGCATAGATCCCGGACGGCAAACATCTTTGTCGTCCGCCAGCGGACGGCAAACTGTCCGTCTGAACAGGTGCCAGCAAAGGCCTCCTTTGTCATCCGCTTTTGAGAAACTGACAGCAAACGATTGTGTCGTCCGCCGTCTGAGGCCAGCAGACGGCAAAGACTACAGACGGTAGTGGGGTGCCATTAGAGCCGTTTGGGCATTAACGGCGCTCTTTGCCATCCACTAACAGACGGCAAGAATTCAAATGTCTTTGTCATCCGGCAGCAGACTGCAAAGAGCTCAGTAACACTACTAGGGAAAAGCCTAGCAGCAGCGCGGGTTTTGGGCCTCTCAGTAGTGTGGGGACCGGTGCTACTAATAAGGCGCCATAGCTAACGATAGCAAGAGCGCTGTTGTCCCACGCCATCTTGCTATACATGCATAGCTGTAGCGCTCTTTAGAAAAGGGCACTGCTGATATTATTCTGCAGCGCTGTTTACTGAGGAAGCGCCATCGTAAGGCGGCACTATCGCTAAATTTTCCCTCGCTACTACTAGTTTTATTAGTTTTTTTTCCTGCATATTTGTTTTGTATTTGTTTTGTATTTGAATAGGATTTATACAATAATCTTTAGCATATCATACACATACAGATGTAATCATAGCATATACATACAATTAGTCTCATCAAATCATGTCATCATCATAATCATCATCCAACACAAAGTGGTCTCTCGTCATCATCTCGAAAATAGTGATACAAGTCTCGATTACTTGCAAATACATCGTCATCCATCTAAACAATGATATACGCGAGAAGAGCTATCACTTTGAGTACATGAGTTCGTATCCCTCTCTCGCATTAGCGTGAACCTAAACTAACTACTGCCTATCACTCGGAAACCGGAAATCGGTACACCTGGGCTTGACACTCCGACCACTTGTCGTATATATACTCCTGGCGTAGCACTTCTTCGCCAACTATGATCTATGCACCTGCATCGTCACATGAGTCGATGATATGCAACATATATAGTTGAGCAAGAGAAAGAGACAGACTTGGCAAAAATAGAAACAACATATCATAAGCATAAATAACAAAGTTCATCATACCCAAAATGCCCTAACTAGAGTGATTTTCGCTAGTCGAGGAGGAGGACGGTTTAATTACATCACAAAAAGTTTCACCGTGCATAACTCAAAGTTTTGTCATACTGAAAGTATGGACTAAATGTACACATTGTCATATATCAACAACCACTCCACCATGTCGTGCCATCCATCCATGTCAGGGAGATAGTCCTCGAGCTTAGTGAAAGGCTTCATGTCGAGACGCTGAGAGGCTATCCATGTTCGAACGTCTTCCCGCGACATTTGTCCTTCTCCGTAGAACATCCCTGTTTTTCCAATGACCTCCTTCATGATGATTTGGGCAGTTCATGCTGGATGTCCTCGTCTGGATCTTCATAATCCTTGTCATTCCGGCTCGGGAACAAGAATATCTGGTGAAACTTCTTTAGGAGGGAGCTCCTCATATTTTCTATCTTCCGTAGTTTCTCATCGTTGATGGTGGCGGTTGTCCGTACGATGCAGCCTATTTGATTGCCATAGCATCGACGCGCTTCCTCGGGCGCCTTTTGCTCAAAAATGCCGTCGTCCACTTCCGTGACCACTAGTCTAGTAGTCCTGAGTTTGTTAGGAAGTTGTTGCCTCTTTGCTTTCGGTTCTAAACCGGCTCCGCTCCTCGAGGCAGCACCGGTCTCAGTCTTAGTGCCGGTCTTGATGCCGTTCTGAGTCTCAGCGCCGGTCTCAGTCTCAGCACTGGTCTGCGTGTCGGTCTCAGTCCCCAATGCCACCAGTAGGCCCAGCAACAACATCGGTTGATCGTCGGTAAGGCTAAAAAATTCGTCTGCCGCCCGGTAGACGTCGTCGCAATCACCAGAACCCTATCCTTCATTGTTGCTAGCCATGTTTCCTATGATTAAATCTAGTCAATTAATTCTAGACCTAATAAAATGAATAATGACATAAAAAAGGCCTATTGTTTTGCAGGAATGTTGACTCCTTCCTGGTGCGGCAAATCCCGAGCACTCGATATGTCCTAGTTTGTAGCACAAGTCATGCCGAAATTCACGGAAAATTTCGGCATGACCTTAGCTAAAAAGTGGACAAATCGAGAACCTGAAATTTGCCGGAACAGAAATGAATCAACATTCCGGCAAAACATAGGCCACTCAACATCATTCCCTGGAAACAGTGTTCAAATATCCCTCTTCATAACCGCAACACATGTCCAAATATACACGAGCAACCACATGTCCAAATTTCACAAGCTAATTCAAAAACAAAGTGTAGGAGAAAATTCATTTAACTACTAATAGAACAAAATTCAGTTAACTTTAGTGCTCTATAATTATGAAAGGAAAACAAATTCAGTTAACTACTAATTTCATTCATTTAGGTTATTCATTTAACATCATCTAATTAACCTATTGTACCACTACTACTAGCAGCACTACTAACCTAATTAACCTAGCAAAACTCTAGTGCCCTAACTGAAAAACATCTAATTAACATCTACTAGTACCACTATTGCCCTAACCCAATTAACATCTACTAGTATCACTATATACTATACAAGCAGCATCTACCCTAATTAAACCCTACTGCCCTAACTAACTTTTGTTGTAAACTAAATTTTTTGCTCTAAACTAATTTTTGCTCTAACATCTACTACTTAACATCCTTTGCTCTAAACTAAATTTTTTGCTATAAACAAACTTTTTCTCTACTAATTTTTTCTCTAAAATGTAGAGAGAGAGGAGTCGGGGGTAGGGGTGGGGGACTTACAGAGAGGGGAGAGACAATGGCGGGGAGGTGCTCGGTGACGGAGGAAGGGCGGAGAGGGCGGGCTCGGGCACGGGCAACGGCGGTCCTAGGCGGGCTCAGGCGGCAGTGAGGTGGAGGGCACCGATGGTGACGTCAAGGGGGGCCTCGGGGCGGCGGCGGTGAGGCTGAGGGCGGCCTCGGGCGGCGGCGGTGAGGATGACGGCGGCCTCGGGGGGAGATGGTGAGGTTGCGGGCGTCCACGCTAGTAGGAGACGGCGGCGAAGTGGGGCGACGGCAAACTGGGGAGACAACGACGACGGCGAGAGATTTGGGGAAGAAGTGTGGTGGCTGGGGGGAAACCACTGTTTAAGTGAAACGTAATGGTAGCGTGTCGGTGTACTGAAGAAGGGGTACCTCAGTACCCCAACTTGTGCACGGGCGGTCGCAGCTCCCGCGGCTAGGTTCGCCACATGCTTGCCGGAGACCATCCTTCTCCATATCAAGCCATCCAAGAACAAAGTGTACGAGACAGAGGATAGAGACCCCGGCAAGAGGAGCTTGCCGGGAGGGCCGTTCCAGGCTAAGAAGATCACATCACAAAATACACGCCGACGCTGCATGCGCCCCTGCCAAGGCGTCCGGGGACGGCAAGTTACAGAGCCCGACAAGCCCTCAGGTCCGGCAAGGTCAAGACCCCGGCAAGGCGCTTGCCGGGGGAGCTGCGCTGTGTGCCCGTGCTCCAGCTCATCGGCCCACGCGTCACCCAGGGGCCTCTCTAGGGACGCGTGGCGGATGGCTGCGCGACTGAGGGACACGGTGGCATTTCACGGTGATGATCCATCGCCGTGGCATACGGAGACGCAAGGGCGGAGCTTTTGAGTCGACGGTGACGGGCATTTAATGCTCTTGTCCCCATTTGTCAAAGTAGGTAGAAACCACTGCTCGAGCAATCGTAGCTCCACCGTTCTCGCGACTGCTCCAACTACCACCCTTTTACGCTTTTACCCCTTTCTCCACGCTGACACCTGTCGGTGACCCCTTGTGCTATAAAAGGAGGCCCGTGGGCAACGAGGAGGGGTTCGGATCCTTGGCAACTTTCGCTAGGGGTTCACTCGCTCGAGTCCACCACATACTCACGCCGCACTCTCGAGCTAGATCAATAACAACACAAAGCAGCAGAGGAGTTTTATCTCTCCGAGAGCTCTGAAGCTGGGTAAAAGGCCCCGCGCGCGTGCTCGCTCGATCTGCTCTCCGTGCATCCTCCGCCTCGCATCAAGACGAACGAAAGGGGCCTCCCGGCCCCATAGGTGCTCGCGCGGCGGCAACCGACCCGTCCGCCCGACATCTTCGGGCGCGCGAGTAGAGGGCGCCGAGGTTGTGCAGACCTGATCCGCGTCGGTAGCGGCGCGTTCTTCATCAACCTCTCCAACTTCATCAGCAATCGCGCCATGGCCCCGAAGAGGAAGGCTTCGGGGGTTGCAGGCCCGTCTGCGTCCCATCCGCCGCCACCGGAGCCTACGGCGGGCGGTGGGGACACCGTCGGAAGGGTGGCCGCCGGCGAGGGCACTCGCGGCGCCACCAAATCCAAGGACAAGACGGACGACCGCGCCTCGGTCTCCGTGGATACGCCGCGTCCATCTCAGCACACGGTAACCCAGCAGCGCCGTACCACTGGAGGTGGTATCCGCCTGCTGGGACAAGGACACGCCGGGGGCTCGCGAGATGTTCCGGACCACCGTCCGGAAACAAGCAAAGCGAAGGCGCCGGAGCGGGACCTTGATCCCCTTAACACTGCTAGGAACCCGAGCATGTCCCGCTCCCCGCACCACTTGCCCTCGCTCCCCTCTACTCCGGCAGAAGCGCTCGCAAGGGCGCAATCGCTCGATTTCTCCGCGGCGGACAAAGCCGACGACTGGAGGGCTACCATCCAGAGTCTGATCGCTTTCGCCAACAACGACCCTCCTCAGCGACAAGCTGAGAAGGCAAAGGCCGATGACGACAAGGCCGCAGGGGGTGCAACCACCGTGCACTCCCCTTTGCAGAAGGCGCCGCCCCGCCAGAACAACGCCGACGACGGCTCCATAGCGTCGTCGGATCCGCTGGACTTCGCGGGACCAACGCCAGTCCTGACGATCGGCGACGTAGAAGACGCCGACCACCATCGAGCGCCGCCGTGAAGCTCGGCGACAATCGGACCAGAGAGCTGGAGACATTGTCGACGCGTGCACGCCCGGCGAACCAGGTGACTTGCCGTACGCGGCAGGTTGCCCCGCGTTCACCCGTGAGCTGCGGCGCGTCCAGTGGCCCAGCAGGAAGAATTTCAAGCCTGATGTACCGGAGAAGTACGACGGCAAGACGCACCCCTCAGAATTCCTCAGCATCTACACCATCGCGGTGCAGGCCGCCGGGGGGCGCGACGAGAAGATTTTGGCGAATTATTTCCCGCTTGTGCTTAGGCCGAACGTTCGTTCTTGGCTTATGCACTTGCCGGAAGGCTCCATTTCCTCTTGGACAGACCTTTGCCATCAGTTTGTCGGCGCCTTCACTGGCGGCCACAAACCCCACGGCCAGGAGAGCGATCTCCACATTTTGGCCCAGAAGGAAGGAGAATCCCTGCGCAAATATATCCAACGCTTCACCGTGTGCAGACAACATCTCGATGTCCACCCTGCCGCGGTTATCAGCGCGTTCCACCGAACGCGCGAACCGCCGCATGCGTGAAGAGATGCGATGACCAAGATTCGAGATGTCGCGAGCTCTATGCTCGGTTGATAATGCGACGCGCAGAAGAGGGGAGGAGGCTCCCCGGGGAGGATGCTGGCGCAGGAGGAAGCGACAGCGACAACGCCGCCCCGGCAAAGAAGAGACGGCGGCAGAACAATCAGAAGAAGAACAAGGGCGAGGTGCTTGTCGTCGAAAAGTCCGGCAAGGAGGCTCCCGCCAAGCAAACACAGGTTAGCAGCTCCGGCAAGGAGCCTGCTCCTGTCGCGGTAGCCGACAAGCAGGATGGCCCCGGCAAGCGATACTGCAAGATCCACCGCACCAAGGGCCACGATCTCCACAACTGCAAACGCGTAGATGATCTCGTCGAGCAGCAAAAAGCTGAGTACGAGAGGCGCGACAAGGAGAAGGCCCAAGGTGGCAGAGGAGAACTGAGTAGGAAGCGGCCGTTCAATGGCCGGGGAGGACGCTTCGGCCAGGCCAAGCGGCGACAAGGTGGTCGACCTTCCCGGGGCCGCGACGACGAAGAGGAAGACGACGACGAAGACATGGAGGATGAGGATAACAGCGAGCAGGAGTTCCGAAGGCCACGGAGGTCTGTGCGCCGACGGAGGCGCCCTCTGACGCCCCCACCGCCAGCTGAAGCAATGGGTGCGTGAGGTGAATGCAGCAGAGCCGCCCGTGGAGTCGCGTAGGCTCCTCAAATGGTCCGGCACGCCCATCATTTTTGATCTTGAGGACCACCCTGACCGCACCACCGCGGTCGGGTGCTTGCCGATGCTGGTCTCACCCACCATCCGCAACCTCAAGGTCACCAAAATGTTGGTGGACGGCGGGGCTGGGCTGAACTTGATCTCCTCTACTGTAATCAAGAAACTCCAGATTCCGGATGGCAAGCTTGAAGAGACCGGTTCCTTCCAAGGAATCAATCCGGGACGGAGCAAGCCCAAAGGAAAAATCATCTTGCCGGTGACCTTTGGCGGGGAGCTCAATTTCAGGACTGAGCGCATTACTTTTGACGTCGCCGACATCCCATTGCCATACAATGGGATACTCGGCCGTCCTGCCCTTGCCAAGTTCATGGCGGCCTCCCACTATGCTTACAACGTGCTCAAGATGCCGGGGCCGATAAGCGTCATCACTGTCCACGGCGACAAGAAGGATGCGCTTATCTGCGCCGACAAGATTTATCGGGATGCTGCAGTTGCAACCGGCAAGGATACACTCGCCGCTGAATCTCCCGGGGAAGAAGGCGAAGACCAAGCCCGGCGAGTGCCCTGGGACCCACTCCGGCAACCGCACCTCTTCGGAGCGCTGCACTGCCGACGAGGACGTCCCGGTGAGCTCCACCGGCAAGAGCAAGAAAGGAATGGCCGCTCCGCCGGCAACCAAAAAGGTGTCCGCCAAAGAGGACGGCACTGGTGGTACCTTCACCATCAGTGCCACACTTGACAGCAAATAGGAAAGCGTGCTCGTCGCCTTCCTGCGGGCGAATGTCGATGTGTTTGCGTGGCAACCATCTGACATCCCCGGTGTTCCCAGGAAGGTGATTGAGCACAAGCTTGCTGTTTGCCCTCATGCGCGACCCATCAAGCAAAAAGTGAGGAAGCAAGCTGTGGAGCGCCAAGAATTCATCAATGAAGAAATCAAGAAGCTTGAAGCAGCGGGCCTAGTTAGAGGTGTGATCCATCCGACATGGTTAGCAAACCCGCCGTCAGGCGCAAGGCCAACGGAAATGGAGATCGTATAGACTTCACCGATGTGAATAAAGCATGCCCCAAGGATCCATTCCCCTTGCCGCGCATCGACCAGATTGTCGACTCCACTGCCGGATGTGAGCTGCTTTGCTTTCTTGATGCGTACTCAGGCTATCACCAGATCTTTATGGCTAAAGAGGATGAAGAGAAGACTGCATTTATCACTCCATGTGGCACTTACTGCTTCATACGCATGCCATTCGGACTGACGAATGCAGGATCAACATTTGCGAGGGTAGTATATGCTGCTTTTGAGCCACAGATTCACAGGAATGTGGAGGCCTACATGGATGATATCGTAGTAAAGAGCAAGAGCAAGGATACCCTGATTCAAGATTTGGAAGAGACGTTTCAAAATCTGCGCAAGATACAGCTCAAGCTGAACCCCGAGAAGTGCGTTTTTGGAGTCCCCTCCGGCAAACTTCTCGGGTTCTTTGTATCACAGAGGGGGATTGAAGCCAACCCCGACAAGATTAAGGCCATTGAGCAAATCGAAGCACCAAAGCGAGTCAAGGATGTCAGAAGGCTTGCAGGTTGTGTGGCTGCCCTCAGTAGGTTCATTTCAAAGTCTGCGCAGAGCGCCCTACCTTTCTTCAAGATATTGAAGAAGGCGGGTCCCATGAAGTGGACTCCGAAGCGGAGGCAGCGCTGCAAGATTTGAAACAATACCTATCCTCCACACCAAGACTTGTCGCGCCTAGACCACGGAGAAGTTGTTGTTGTACCTAGCAGCAACCAACCGTGTGGTTAGTGCTGCGTTAGTGGCGGAGAGGAGTCGACGAGGAGGCGACGCCACCGCAATCGGCCAGCGCCGCGACAGACGGGGCTGCCCGACAAGCTCGCCCCGACAAGGACGATTCTCGCAGAACGGGCGAGGTGCGGAAGAAGATGGTGCAGCGCCCAGTGTATTTTGTAAGCTCCCTTCTCCAGGGGGCTAGATCAAGATACTCTGGCGTGCAAAAGCTGCTTTTCGGCCTCCTCATGGCCTCGAGGAAGCTGCGCCATTACTTCCAAGCACACGAGATAACAGTAGTCACTCGCTTCCCGCTAAAGAGGATATTGCACAATCCAGAAGCAACAGGCAGGATTGTTGAGTGGGCACTGGAGCTGTCGAGCTTTGGACTCAGATTCGAGAGTACTTCAACCATACAGAGCCGAGCTCTGGCAGAATTCATAGCAGAATGGACCCCAACGCCCGATGAAGAAGTCCAAGAAACAAGTGCACCTGTGCAAGAAGCAACAAGCGAATGGGTAATGTACTTTGATGGTGCCTTCTCGCTGCAAGGCGCCGGTGCTGGCGTGGTACTCATCGCGCCCACCGGAGAACACCTCAAGTATGTTGTCCAGATGCACTTCCCAAGAGAACAAGCGACAAACAACACCGCCGAATACGAGGGTTTGCTCGCCGGCAAGGTTTCTTTTGGCAAGAAGCCCTCCAAGATGCGACTGCACTAGTAACCAAGTGTGAAGCGTGCCAGTTCCATGCGAAGCAAATTCATCAACCAGCTCAAGCTCTCCAAACAATCCCTCTATCCTGGCCCTTCTCGGTCTGGGGGCTCGATATCCTCGGCCCCTTCCCCCGTGTTGTCGGGGCTTTGAGTACTTGTACGTAGCGATCGACAAGTTCACAAAGTGGCGGAAGTGGAGCCGATGAGAAGGTGACAAAGACGGCGATCAAGTTCTTCAGATCGATTGTGTGCCGTTTCGGGATCCCTAACAGGATTATCACCGACAACGGTACGCAATTCACAAGTCGCGCCTTCATGCAGTACGTCCAAGACCTTGGCGCCAAGGTCTGCTTCGCTTCTGTTGCTCACCCGAGGAGCAACGGTCAAGCGGAGAGGGCCAATGCTGAAGTGTTGCGCGGACTCAAGACAAGAACTTTCGACAGGCTGCGCAAGTGCGGAAGAAATTGGATAGAGGAGCTGCCGGCGGCTCTTTGGTCAATCAGAACGACACCGAATCGAGCCACCGGACAGACGCCCTTTGCTCTAGTCTATGGAGCAGAAGCAGTTCTCCCCACGGAACTCGTACGGATCTCCTCGAGTGCTCGCTATGATGAGCTCGAGCAAGAACAATTGCGGCAAGACGACGATTGTTCCTTGAGGAGGACGTCTCGGTGCTGCTGACGAGCTGCTCGATACCAGCAAGCCTTGCGCCGCTACCATAGCCTCAAGGTCAAAGCCAGGAGTCTCGAGGAAGGCGACCTTGTTCTTCGGCGTGTTCAGTCCGCCAAGAATTCCAACAAGTTGACGCCGAAGTGGGAAGGCCCTTATCAGGTGAGACAAGTCACGAGGCCCGGCGCAGTCCGCCTCGAGACCGAAGAAGGCCTACCAGTGAGCAACTCCTGGAACATAGAGCATCTTCGCAAGTTTCACCCATAAGGCGCGGTTGCCGTGATCCGCTCCGGCAACCACCTTTTGTACAAGCCTTGCCGCTGTTGCATGTAACCCTTTGTACAAAGCCGGGCGCAGACCCCGTGCACCAATAAAGCATCTGTGTTTTGCGGGGGGAAGGAGTACTATTCAAGAAAGCTTGCCGGAGGACACACAGATCGCGAAAGCTAAGTTGTCAGAATTTAAGCAGCTAAAGCTTTAAGTTTTTAGTTGCCTTCCTTGAACAGCCACACTTTGTATGGAAAACCTGTGCTCGGAGGAAACTACCCATGGTTGGCCGTACCCTTATCTTGTTTTCGAGCACGCTCAACGATCTAAGTGAGCCACGACAAGTGTCGCGCCCTTGTTTCGTTTTCGAGTTTGCTCAGCAAGCTAAGTGCGTTGCGACCAGCCGCGGCAAGGTTACTTGCCGGGAAGACTCTAGCCGACAGGCTGCTTCGAGTCCAGAACTCAGCACCCGCGGCAAAGGCCTTCAACTCGTCGCCTTGCTTGGAAAGGCGCGCATGGAGTTCTGAATTGGTATGGGCGTCCTTCTCGCGCTCCCTGATGAGCACGATGACTTTCTCCTCGCTCGCCTTCAGCAGCTCCTCCAGCTGCGCGACCCTGGCGGCGAGCTCCTCCTTGGCGGTCTCCGCTGCAGCTGCGGCGCTTTTCGCCTTCTTCAGTTCCTCGCCGAGGGCCCGCTCCCTAGCGGCAAGGTCTTCCTCGTGAGAATCGAGGGTGACCTTCCGCTGGATGAGTTCTCCTTCTCGCCGGGACAGCTCCACCCCGGCAAGCCGTTGCTGCTCCTCGGCCTCGGCCTTCTCCAGCAGCCACTCTTCGTACTCCCCGGCGAGTCGCTCGCCCCTCTCCTCCACCTCACGGAGAGCAGCCTGGTTGGCGGCGCTGAGCTCCGCCGCGCGCTTCTCCATCTCCTCGGCGTCCTTAGCGGCGAGGGCTTCCCGAGAAGTGAGCTTCGCCTGCCTGGCCCTGTAAAGGGCCAGGAGCTGGTGAAGCAACTTCTCCTCCTCGGGCCCGCCGCTTCCGCCGGGCCCCTCGACAATCTTCAAGCCTGCGGAGGCGAGGACCTCCCCGTCAAAAGCCTCGCCTTCCGCGGGAGCCCGTGACGAAGAACCCCACGGCATCTGGATAAAGACGCCGTTGGGGGCTTCCAAGTAATAGCCTGGCTGCCCCTCTCCGGCGGAGGGGTTGACGACCGGCGTTGTACCCGATGCCCCCGCCGCCTCCGGGTCGGCGGTGCGGTCACCGTCCCCCTCTCGGGCCGCTGCGTCCGCAGCTGGGGCGGTTTCTGGCCCGTCTGGCCCAGCGGCTCCCGCCGTGTTCTCGGCGCCAGGGATGTCGCCGCCGCTGCCCCGCACGTCCTCCTCCTCGACGACGACTTCCGTCTCCATCTGCTCGGGGGAAGGAGGATCTAGAAGAAGAAGAAAAGGCCAAAAGAAGTTCAAGCAAATATCCAAAAAGAGACGACGCCAAGAGGACGGAGTTGCGAAACCTACCTTGGCGGACGTCGTCAGCGGCGGGCTCTCTTGCCGGGGAATTCTCCCTTGGCGGAGTGACCACCCTCGCCGGGCTGCTTACTCTTGACGGGGTACTCGCCCTTGGCGGAGTACCCGCTCTTGGCGGGACGCTCCCCTTGCCGGGGAGTTCGGCCTTGGCGGGGACGGCGGGACCTGCGGCTCCTCGGGGGCGGCCTCCAGACGCTCCTGCAGCTGTGGCTCCACTTCTGCGCAAGCCAAGACCACAAACATCAAAGCATTAATACAAGACCGAAGATCTTCAAACACGCCCGGCGAGCGAAAATGCAGAACCCAAGACTTACGCTGGGGGCTGCGCCGGGGGCTGCTCCTCGGGGCCGCGCTCGGGTCCGGCAAACTTGGGTCCAGCGCATCCCCGGTCGCCACGACGGGCGAGTCGTCCGCGACCTCAACCACGGGCACCTTGGCTTTCTTCGCCGCCCGCTCGGCCAAGGTCCTGAAATCAACATAAGAAACAAGATTAGCCTCAACAATAGTTAAGGCGAAATTAGTAAAGATGAAGATCTCGGATACTTACTCCTGCTCCTCCTCGTCGTCTTCGCTCAAGGCGGAGAAGTCATACTCCACCGGGGGCGCGTCGGTGCGAGGAGCGGGAGGTGAAGGCTCCCTCGGGCGCTTGGCGGTCCTCGGAGCTGGGGGCTGCGAAGACCCGGCCCCGGTGGCAGCCGAGGCCCGAGAAGCGGGCGGGACCGCCACTCCGCTCCGGGAAGACCCCTGTCCACGTTGCGTCGGCCTGCGGGGCACCTCTGCCGTGGCATGCGCACGGGCCGTCTCCACCATGGCCGGCGCGCCGGTCGCCCTCGGCGCAGCTTGGCTCCCCCAGGAAGTTTGCGCTGCCCGGCGAGCTGGAAGTTGCCGGGGCTGGCGCCCTCGCTTCCGTCGCCGCCTTGCGGAGGCGCTTCAATGGGGAGCGCCTAGGGCTCGCCCGGGGCGGGGAGGTCTCCGACGACGAGGAGAGGTCGTCGGCATAAAGATCCGCGGACCCGCCCGCGTCTTCGGCGGCCGCGGCATCCTCCTCCTCCTCGCCGGCTGGCTCGCCAGACCCGGCGTCCTGCGTGCGACCCCTTTTCCTCTGGCGTCTCCGCTCCCTTCGGCGCCTCTGCTCCCACCAGCAACAACGCCTTTTGCCGCGGCCTCGGCGCGATCCCGGGGATCCCGGAGTGCATCAGGGAGGAGACCCCGGCAAGCGCGTCGGGAGGTAGCTTCAGCAGCCTGCAGATCTCCGCCTCCTCCGCTTGACAGGACTCCTCCGCCGCCTCTGCTTCGTCGGGAGTATACCCAAAATTCCCTGCCGCTGCGGCTGCGGCGGCCTCTTCAGCCCGAGAAGCCATGTACGCAATCTCCTGGTACGTGGTGTCCCGTGTCAGCCACCGGATCTCGTCCTTGTTCCTCGCCACTTCCTGGAGGTTGTCGAAGAAGTTGAGGATGTCCGACGACTCGGGCGGGATCCACGTGCGTTCCACGCCGTGCGAATCGCACGCGGGCATCATGGCGAGGAGGCTGTCCCGGGCTGTGCTGTTGCAGAGGGGCACCACTCCCCGGGGAAGCCTGAACCACTCCGGATGGGCCCGGTCGTACTTAAAGAGCTCCCGGACCATCCCCCTCAACTCCAGCGTCGTGAAGTTGTAGTTCAGCCCGGGGCGCAGTCTCATGATGTCCCCCGCGCCGCCGTACTCCCAGGCCGGCCTCTTCCTGTCTTGGAGAGGGGAGATGCGGCGGCGGAGAAAATCGGCGCCTACTGCGGCAACTGACAATTTTGCCGCTCAAAGACGAAGGATCCGGACGAGGGCGACGTTGAGCTTGACGTCATCCGGATCTAGCTCGCTCCAATCCCTGCCGCGCTCGATGGGTGTTGTGCGCGGCGCGGTGAAGTGCTGAGGCTCGTCTTCGACGATCCAGCACCAATCGGCACGCCACTCCTCCCACTTGCCGCGGAGCTCCCCCGGCAAGTACGTATCCCTCAAGTTCAGGCGGAAAACCCATGAAATCCCTCCGGAGAGGGGGGCGCCGGGCTCCGCTCTGGGAGTAAAGAAGTGCCTAAACAGCGCTACGTTTGGGTGGATCCCAATGAAGTTTTCGCACATATGTGCGAAAACCGCCATTGTGAGGACGGCGTTGGGGGTGAAATCAAGGAGGTGGAAGCCGTATGTGTGCATAATGTCACAGAAGAAATCGGAGAAAGGAGGGCAAAGGCCGCAGTGGAAGAAAGCTGCGAAAAAATAGTACCCGCCAGGATAGTCATCCATGGTGGCGGCCGGATGCGCTCTGGTCCGAGGATGCGCGTTGGTCTTCCTCGCCCAGAACAAGTAATACTTGCTCCAGAGTTCCCGCGCGCCTAGCCGCGGCGGGAAGACGACGTCCTGCCTCCGCATCAGAGCAAGTTTCGTCGCCTGCTCGGACCTCTCCTTCTTGGCTTTCTCCGCTTTCCCCTTCCCGGGCTTCGGAGCCATGGCGGAGGCGGCGAGGGAAGGAGAAGGAAGATTCCGGCGGCGCCGCAGTCGTAGGAGACGGCGGAAGAGATGCTGAGGCAGAGCGCAAAGGGGGATCCCTGAGGGAGGAAGAAGATGCAATGAAGGTGGAGGAGGGGAACTGCGCCTGCTCCCTCTGATTTTATGGGGAAGTGGGAGGGGGTGGGCGTTCCGCTCTCCTCATTTAAGAACGTGGGCACGTCCCATCCCACGACGCCGCAATCGACGCGTGCCTTTACGGGAGGGGCGGCGGCAGATGCAGAAGCAGATTTGGCGCGCCACGGGCCGCGTATGCCCGTGCACTGACTTGGGCCTGGCCCAACAGCGCTCGGCACCGTGTATGGCCCAGGCCCAGGGGCTCCTGTCGGTGTACTGAAGAAGGGGTACCTCAGTACCCCAACTTGTGCACGGGCGGTCGCAGCTCCCGCGGCTAGGTTCGCCACATGCTTGCCGGAGACCATCCTTCTCCATATCAAGCCATCCAAGAACAAAGTGTACGAGACAGAGGATAGAGACCCCGGCAAGAGGAGCTTGCCGGGAGGGCCGTTCCAGGCTAAGAAGATCACATCACAAAATACACGCCTCGACGCTGCATGCGTCCCGGCGAAGGCCCGGGGGGACGGCAAGTTACAGAGCCCGACAAGCCCTCAGGTCCGGCAAGGTCAAGACCCCGGCAAGGCGCTTGCCGGGGGAGCTGCGCTGTGTGCCCGTGCTCCAGCTCATCGGCCCACGCGTCACCCTGGGGCCTCTCCAGGGACGCGTGGCGGATGGCTGCGCGACCAGAGGGACACGGTGGCATTTCACGGTGACAGATCCATCGCCGTGGCATACGGAGACGCAAGGGCGGGAGCTTTTGGAGTCGACGGTGACGGGCATTTAATGCTCTTGTCCCCCACTGTCAAAGTAGGTAGAAACCACTGTTCGAGCACTGTAGCTCCACTGTTCCCGCACTATTCCAACTACCACCCTTTTTACGCTTTTACCCCTTTCTCCTACGTTGACACCTGTCGGTGACCCCTTGTGCTATAAAAGGAGGCCCGTGGGCAACGAGGAGGGGGTTCGGATCCTTGGCAACTTTCGCGCTAGGGGTTCGACTCGTTCGAGTCCACCACATACTCACGCTCGTACTCTCGAGCTAGATCAATAACAACACAAAGCAGCAGTAGGAGTTTTATCTCTCCGGAGAGCTCCGAAGCTGGGTAAAAAGGCCCCGCGCCGCGTGCTCGCCTCGATCTGCTCTCCGTGCATCCTCCGCCCTCGTACCGCACGAACGAAAGGGGCCTCCCCGGCCCCATAGGTGCTCGCGGCGGCAACCGACCCGGTCCGCCCCGACATAGCGCATTTCCGAAATGCGCTATAGCTAAGTTAGCTACAGCGCGTTTCCTGAAACCAAATTTTATTTCTGTTAGCAGCAGCGCCTTACACGTAAGCACGCTACAGCTAAGGAGAGTAGCAGTAACCTTTGGGCGATATCTGGCGCTCTGCTAGGTTGGGCTAGCCATGTGTGCCCAGTTCAAACATAGCAGCAGCGCTTTTAAACATAGCGCCATTGCTAAAGTCATAGCAGATGGCGTGGTTTATTTTACGCTGCTACTAAGTAGCAGATAGCGTTTTATTTTGTACAGCGCTACTGGTAACATTCTGTGTATAAGGTTTTCTCTAGTGGTGTAAGGTTAGTACTGGGAAGCTGCCACGTGGCCATCTATGCCATCCGCCAGCGGACACCAAAGATTCAAAGGTCTTTGCCGTCCGCCAGCAGACGGCATAGCTGACCAAATAGGCAGCCAGTGCTCCCAATTTGCACAGGTGACTGCCACGTGGCCTCGGCGAAGAGGCTAAATATCCCCTGTTTTCATTTATATCCATTTAATTTCACTAGAATTCACACACAAATATACATACATATATATATATATATATATATATATATATTCACAGGCACAGCAGACATATGATCTATGCAACACATATATAGCTCCATCCATGACAACATATATACGTACATAAGAAACAAAGTATCATCCATACATCTTACACTACTATGACAATATTCATCCAACACATTGTTCCATGCATGCATATAACAATTTCCACATTATTCTTGGATAAAAACAAAAACAAGAACAGAGAAACAAGCACTCCATCCATGCAAGCTTCCATATAGTGAATTCAATCTGCAAAATGGTAAACAAGAAAGTTAGAAGAAGAAGAGGAAGAAAACTAGAAGAAGAAGAAGAAGAAGAAGAAGAAGAAGAAGAAGAAGAAGAAGAAGAAGAAGAAGAAGAAGGAGTAGAAGACTAGAAGAAGGAGAATAAGACTAGAAGAAGAAGAAGAAGAAGTTATCATGAATGGCCAAATAGGCTAAATTATGTTCTTCTTCTTCTTCTTTTCTTCCCATTCCTTCTTTTCTTCCCCTTCCTTGATTTTGTTCATCTTATTATGTCATTTATGGACTAAATAGGCTAAATTATGTCATAAATGGACTAAATAGGCTAAATAAGAAGAAAAGTGCCATTTTTGATCTAACATAGCAAATTATGCCATTTTTGACCTGACTAAGCTTATTGTGTCATTTTACAGGACAACAAGCTAAGTATATGACATTTATGAGGTTAGCAAAGTTATGATGCCATTTATGAATAAAAACAAGTAAGGGGAGGAAAAGAAGAAGAATATTCCTTCTTTCCTTCCTCTTCCTTGATTTTCTTCATCTTATTATGTCATTTGTGGACTAAATAGGGTAAATTATGTCATAAATGGACTAAACAGGCTAAATAAGAAGAAAAGTGCCATTTTTTAGCCAACGTAGCAAATTATGCCATTTTTGACCTAACTAAGCTTATTGTGTCATTTTAGAGGAAAACAAGCTAAGTATATGACATTTATGAGATTAGCAAGGTTATGATGCCATTTACGAATAAAAACAAGTAAGACGAGGAAAAGAAGAAGAAGAAAAGAAGAAGGAAGAAGAACTTCTTCTTCTTATTCTTCTTCTTTTCTTCATATTCCTTCTTTCCTTCCTCTTCCTTGATTTTCTTCATCTTATTATGTCATTTGTGAACTAAATAGGCTAAATTATGTCATAAATGGACTAAACAAGCTAAATAAGAAGAAAAAAATACCGTATCATGGAGGTGCAGGAATGGTCGGGGTTGCGCCCCTGGCAGACGGAGGTGAAGGACCGGTCGCGGTTCCGGCATTGGCAGACGTGGAAGGATTGGTCAATGATTGTCGGGAGCCATGCTGAACAAAAGACCATTTCCAATAATGTCTCGTTAGCATGATAGAAGCTGAAATGTGAATAGTAGTAACTAAGGACCATTCAAATAAAACTCACCGTGCCCGCCAGAGCAATCTGGGGCATCGGCGGAGCGGCCTGACCGCTTTTGTCGCGCAGGGTCTGCACATTTGGTTCTCACGAGTCAGTCATATTACTTAGTAATGCGAACATTACGTCCATGATTGGGCTAATATGCGCAAGAAACGTACCACGATGAGCTCGTATAGGGCCCGGTGAGACGCATCGTTCCGGTTCCTCTCCTCCTCCAACAGCTTAGCCATCCTCTCCTCCCTCTCCCTCTCCCTCTCCGCCGCCTCGATTTTTGCCTCCTCCAAAAGCTCCTGGGTCTTCAATCTCTCTTTCTGAACCGCTGCCTGCAACACAATACTCCTTGTTAGCATTGTAATCATCAACGAATGCACACACAATGTAATGGAGGAAATGTCAAAGAGTCCGTATGACTAACTGCCACGACGAGCTCTACGGGCCGTGCACCAGGCGTTATCTCAGGAACAGAGCTACTCTGGCACTTCTTGATCTGCGGGAGAGTCTTAGGACAACGTAACAGTCCATCAGCAATGGCGGACGAGCCATGCGACCTCCCGCCACCAAATATCATCACCAACTCTATATCAAAAAGATCCTGGTCAGGTTAAAGTCCTCCCCTTTCCTCGCCTTCCCCTCGTCTCTGTACTTCACAAGCTTGTGAAGGGAGGAGATGTTGGTGAAGTTCTATGGATGATCTAGGTTAGACTCCGTGAATGCCTTGGCCTTCTTGTACGGGGCCATATGGGCCATGCCATAGAGGTCGAACACAGAAGGCACAGGCTTCTTGTGGTAGTGCACCTAAGAGAGAGGAACAAAACATTAGTTAATTAGGGCTCAAGCTAGCATTAAGAATGATATTAATGTGTAAATAGGTCATTTTGGAGCTAAGAAAGGTTATTATGTCATTTTCGAGGAAAATAAGCTAAGTTTAGGTCATTTTGGAGCTAAGAAAGGTTATTATGTCATTTTCGAGGAAAATAGGCTATGTTTAGGTCATTTTGGAGATAAGAAAGGTTATTATGTCATTTTCGAGGAAAATAAGCTAAGTTTAGGTCATTTTGGAGCTAAGAAAGATTATTATGCCATTTTTGACCAAAGTATGCTAATTATGTCATTATTGGGCTATTGAAGGTAGTTATGCCATTTTTTAACTAACTAAAGCATATTAAGTCATTATTGAGCTAATTATGTCATTATTGAAGTATCCAAGGTAGTTATTGTGTCATTTTAACTGACTAAGCATATTAAGTCATTTTGGAAAGGAAAAATGCTACCATGAAGAATGAAATTGCATGAATCATGTGGCAAACCACATACCCAGTTATCCCCATACTCAAACAGGTTGGAGCTCCCTTGATGGTGTGGCACCTTCCATGTGGTCGCGCTTATCCTTGGCCCTTTGGTGTTCGAGCCGCCATTCAGGAGAGCCCCACGCATCCAACAACGCCTCCCAACAGTCCATCTTATTGACACACCATCTCGGGGGCACCTGAGTGAGTCAAGAGAAATTTCAGCACTACGAATCAAATCAAGAAAACTAAGTTCAAGTCCTTAGGAATAGGTATAATTACCGCCAAGTACTTCTCCCTACTCAGAAACTTGCCGCGACACTTCTTCTTGGCCCTCCTAATACCTTGCGAGGCGTAGTAGTCTCGAACGGCCTGCACCCGAGCCTAGTGCCGTAGTTCTGAAGTAGGCGCTTGAACTCGGCTTCGACAACTATAGCTGCGGCCTCCTGTTCTCCCTCTGAAACCCTATAGAAGGTCTACAATCAAAGAAGACAACAATGATTAGTACAATCATTAGGTAGGTAGTGTTCATTTTTAATTCTCTAAAGGAGAAATTACCCAAAACCGACGAAACACAATGTCGGCCACCGTCTCGCACGCGACACCGGTGGGGCAACAGAGTACAGCTCCCAGCTCAGGGCTAGCTGTGGAACCTGACCCTCACCGGGCATCATGACCCACCCATGGAAGTGTTGCCGGCAAAGCGTGCCAAGGACCTGGTTGGGCCTACGGACACTACGGTCATGGGGGTAATGCCAGCCCCTGTAGTATGACAAGGCAAACGCATTAGATATTAATTTGAAGGAACATGAAGGCAAATGGTTAAAATAGTAAATGCACTTACTTCAACCCTTTAGACGTAATCAACCACCTCTGGTCGGGGGTCGTCGGCATGGGCGGGAGCTTTGTACCGCCACGCCAGTAGACCTTCTTGCCCTTCTCAACAATCTCATCCTCGTTGTAGCTATCATCTGAAAAGGTGTCCTCGCTACCATCATCCGGGCGACTAGCCTCCGGAGTCTTGTGGGAAGAAGACAGCGGGACCGGAGTCTCATGGGAAGAAGACGGCGGGACCGGAGTCTCGTGGGAAGAAGAAGGCGGGACTGGAGTCTTCTGGGATGAAGACCCCGTGACCAAAGTCTTCTGGGACGAAGACCCCTTGACCGGAGTCTTCTGGGATGAAGACTCTAGGACCGGGCTCACGTGTGCCGAAGGATCGGCGACCAGAGTCTGGTGGGCCGAAGGCTCATGGACCGGAGTCCAAGACGGGTCCACGTCACACGGAGCCGTCCTGTGGTCGGGTGAATCAGCTGAGGGTGGCTGCAAGGAAGGCATAGCAGCCTTCCTACCTCTCCCGGTGCCACGTCCACCTCTACGAGCCTTCTTCACGCTCCCCCGACCTCTCCCAGCCGAAGTAGAAGCGCCCGCCGCGGTTGTCTGCATACTATCTAGCAGCGCTCTCCGGAGGGGCTGGGGTGCAATAATGGAACCACCCCTCCCAGTAGCGCTCGCAGGAGGCTCAGGGCGCTCTGGACCCTTGCCCACCATCCTTTCGACACCTGCAATGACAAAAAGTAAATGAAATTAGTACAACATAAAAAAATTGGATACCTGACATGAACATAATAATATGTATATAATTTAAGTGTATCATCATCATGAACATAGTAAAAATACACCCGATCAACACAAATATATATGATGTTTTTGTATCATCATCATGTCCGGGGTCGATCGGGGTGTCAGGGTGTCGGGGTGTTCTGTCAGGGAGTCGGGGTGTGGTGTCAGGGTGTCGGGGGTCGGGTTCGGGGTGTCTATTGTCGGGGTCTCAGGGTGTCGGGGTGTCGGGGTTGGGGTCCGGGTGTCGGTGGTCGGGGTCGGGACGTCGGTGGTCGGGGTGTCAGGTGTCGGGTTGTCGATGGTCGGGGTCGGGGTGTGGTGTCCGAGTGTCGGGGTCGGGGTATCGTATCGGGGTGTCGTGTCGGGGTCGGGGTGTGGTGTCAGGGTGTCAGGTGTCGGGGTAAGGGTGGGTATGGTGTCAGGGTGTCGGGGTGCCGGGGTCGGGGTGTCGTGTCAGGGTCGGGGTGTCTTGTCGGTGTCGGGGTGTCGTGTCGTGTCGGGGTGTCGTGTCGTGTCGTGTCGGGGTCGGGGTGTCGTGTCGGTCGTCGGGGTCGGGGTCGAGGTGTCGGTGGTCGGGGTGTCAGGTGTCGGGGTGTCGGTGGTCGGGGTCGGGGTATCGGTGGTCTTCTTCTTCTCCCCTCTCCTCTAGCTTTCTTCTTCTCCTCCTCCTCCTCTCTGCTTTCTTCTTCTTCTTCTTCTTCTTCTTCTTCTTCTTCTTCTTCTTCTTCTTCTTCTTCTTCTTCTTCTTCTTCTTCTTCTTTCTCTCTCCTCCTCCTCCTCTTCTTCTTCTTCTTCTTCTTCTTCTTCTTCTTCTTCTTCTTCTTCTTCTTCTTCTTTTTCCTCTTCTTAAACCTAGCACTAATTAACCTAAAACAAAATAGGAAAAAACTACACCTAAATCTAGCTATTCTTCTTCTCCTCCTCTTCTTCTAATTGTTCTTAGTTTTTTTCATTACTAAACATAAACCTAAAACTAAACTAAACCTAAGACCAAACTAAAAGTAATCTACATTAAACTAAAAATAAAACCAAACTAAAAGTAATCTAAACTAAACTAAATCTAAAACTAAACTAAAAGTAATCTAAACTAAAAAACAGGAAAAACAGGAAAAAATAGGAGAAGAGGGGTGCGACCATGGCTCACGTGTCAGGGTTGGGAGGCCTGCGGCACACCGGCAGGGCCCAGGGGTGCCGGGTGGTGGGGATGCTTGCCGACGGAGGGGCGCTGGCCAGGCGGTGGTGGCGACGGGGCCGCAGCTCCGGGGCGACGGGGTGGCGCTGGCCGGGCGGAGGAGGCGCTCGGCGGTGGTGGCGACAAGGACGCAACCGGGGTGGTGGGGTGGTGCTGCGGTGGGGTGGGGGGCGGTGGGGCGGAGGGGGCGCCAGGCGGTGGTGGCGACGAGGTCGCAGGGCTCGGGCGGCGAGGTGGTCTTTGTGGCGGGGTGGGGCGGAGGCAGCGTCCGGGCGGCGGCGGTGCTCCACGGCGGCAGTGCGGGCACGGGTGAGTGGGGGCGCGGGGTGGAGAGGGGGTGAGAGTGAGGGGAGAGAGCAGTTGGGGTGGGGCAGCCGTTACTAATTAGTGGGGGCACGTTGTTTGCCGTCCTCTAGCGGACGGCAAAGGGCGCGCATAGCAGAACGGGAGATGGCCCTTAGCTAGGCACGTTCTTTACCGTCCGCTAGCGGACGGTAAAGGACAGGTAGGAGGACAGTAAAGGTTTCACTGACAGCAAATAGGCTGACCTAGCCAAGCCGTACGCTGTTGGGCCCACCTGGCTCTTTGATGTCTTCCTTGTAGCTCATTGCCGTCAGCTGGCTGATGGCAAAGAAGCAGCTGAAGGCAAATACACTTTTTGTCATCAGCTCTTTCTTTGTTGTCCGCTTTGTGGAAGCGGACTGCAAAGAGGTTCTTTGCCATCAGCTGGCGGACGGCAAAGAGGAGGCAGACGGCAAAATGCCAGATTCCAGTAGTGAATATATATTTGAGACTCTTGTGGTTGGTAAATATTTGACATCTCTTTCCAATGAGGTAATGTCTCCAAATGTTTAGAGAGTGCACAACAGCGGCTAGTTCCAAATCATGTGTAGGATAGTTTCCTTCATGAGGTCATAGCTGGCATGATGTGTAAGCCACCAAATTGCCGTGTTGCATAAGTACACACCCAATGCCCTGTCTGGATGTGTTGCAATACACATCGAGGCCGCGGTAAATGTCTGGGGGAGTCAAGACTGGTGCTAATGTCAGTCTAGTTTTTAGCTCATTAAATTAAGCTCTGCTCGCAATCCTCAGTCCATTCAAACTTCTTGTCTTTCTTGAGAAGTTCAGTCATTGGCTTGGCAATTTTGGAGAATCCTTTGATGAACCAACGGTAGTACCCGGCTAATCCAAGAAAACTCCAAATTTGGGATACTGTCATGGGTGCTTCCCAAACAAGCACATCTTTTACTTTGCTAGGATCCACTGTGATACCTTCTGCTGAAATAACATGCCCCGAAAATCCGACTTGTTTGAGTCAAAACTCACACTTGCTGAATTTTGCATACAGCTGATGTTCACGGAGTCTCTGTAAGACTACTCGGAGGTGTTCCGCATGCTCTTCGTAACGTTTAGAGTATATGATAATATCATCGATGAAAACCACCACAAAATTATCCAAGAATTCCATGAACACCTTATTCATCATATGCATGAAGAAGGCGGGGGCATTTGTGAGGCCGAAGGACATCACCGTATATTCATAGAGACCGTACCGGGTAGTGAACGCGATCTTAGGAATATCTTCCTTCTTGATTTTTAGTTGATGATATATGGTCCTTAAATCAACCTTGGAAAATACTTTTGCTCCACTGAGCTGATCAAAGAAGTCATCAATCCTTGGTAGCAGGTATTTGTTTTTAATTGTGACATTGTTCAGCTGACGATAGTCAACACACATTCTGAGACCACCATCTTTCTTGTCTACAAATATTGTAGGTGATCCCCATGCTAACGAGCTTGGATGGATATACCCTTTCTAGAGCATCTCATCAAGTTGTTTCTTTAATTACACTAATTATGACGAAGGCATTCGATAATACTTCTTGCATAGCGGTGCGGTTCCAGATACACGATCAATTGCAAACTGAAGCTCTCTGTTTGGAGGCATTCCGAGTAATTCCTCAGGGAATACATCGGGAAACTCACTGACCACAGGAATTAATCCCAACTCGTCCTCCACGGCGGTGAAGGCCATTTCTTTCTTGGGTATACTTCTATGAGCACATAATTTTGTAGTCTGCCCTTCCTGATTTGTCAAGGTGACATCTCGAGTCGCACAGTTTATGCATACTTCATATTGAGTCAACCAGTTCATTCCCAAAATAACATCCAACTTGGCAGACTCGATTACTACCAAAGTGGTTGGAAAGTGGACCCCCTGAATACCAATTTCCAAATTCCTGCAGACCAAATTGCTTTTGAGCACAAATCCAGGGGACTGAACTAGCATACTTTTTGTCAAAAGCAAGCAAGGAAATTTGGTTTGGACAACAAAACCTCAAGAAACAAAAGGGTGGGAAGCCCCAGAGTCGAATAAAATTATGGCGGGTATGTTATTAATAGAAAACATACCAATAACAAATTCGGGGTTTTCCTAAGCCTCGTCTACGGAGAGGTGATGAACTTGCCCTTGGACGATCTGCTGGGTATGATATGGCCCCATGTGATTGACTTGCGGCTGGAACGGGACATTTGACTTCTTGGTACACTGCCTGGCATAATGTCCGGCCTGTCCACAACTAAAGCAGGAGTTGTTGCGATGTCGCTCCTCATGTACTGGACTGGTCACGACATTCTTGACTTGAGTAGTGGTCTTGTTCACATTCTGCTGCCAATTGGGTTTGTACTCCACTTGACTCTGTTGCCAAGTACGGGCCTTCTGTATGGGCTGCCCTTCCTTCTTTGGCTCAAATTTACGCTTGTGGTCATTGTTTGCGGGTCGGTTGTCTTGCACAGGCTTGTACTCTCTTTCTGCAATGAGGGCCATGTTTACCAGAGACTGGAAATCTGGAAAATCGAGCATGCAGAGAGCACTCCTGAGGTGTTGATTTAATCCTCCAAGGAACCCGTCAACCTTCCTTTATTCCGTGGCCACATCATAAAGGGAATAACGGGCCATATGGTCAAACTTGTGCAAATATTCACTTACTGACAGACTTCCTTGAGTGAGACAAAGAAATTCGCGTTGCTTGACCTTAATGATACCAGCTAGAACATGATACTTGAGAAATTGGTCCTTGGAATTAGTCCACGTAATGTCTTCTCCCGCGGGCCACAGAGCTTTAGCATTATCCCACCATATAGTAGCGGCTCCTTCAAGATAGTGGGTAGCGAACGAAACCTTATTAGCTTCTTCAGTGCGAGCAATTTCAAGTTTATTCTCAATGGTTCGTAACCAATCGTCTGGTTCCAAAGGGTCAACCACTTGACTGAAACTGAGAGGCTTAGTCCTTTGAAAATCTGACAGCTTGGAGTGATGGCCATTTTGATTCCCATTCTGTCCAACCATAGCTTTCACACTTTTTAACAGCTCAATCAGATCATTGTTCCTTCTTTCCTCAAACATGCGCAGAATTTGTTCAGTGGAAGGTGGATTTGGCGGTGGAGGCGATGGCTGCAGATCGGCTCGGGGGAGTGTCCTTCCTGCCTTGCTGAGCGACGAACAGGGACATCCTCACAAGCCTGCGTGCTGCTACCTCCCCGCATCATCCTTCTGTTTATTTTTTCCAATAAGAGCAACCGCGATGAGAAACATCCAAACGTGGGAAGAAAAGACAGTGACAAACCCAAAAGAGAGAAATGAATAAACCAAGAAACACGGCAATCAAATAAAAAGTTCCAACATAATTATACATAGACTCATACATGAAAGATAAACATCATGACTGGTGCGACTACTAGCATATATGCAACAATACACCATGGCTCATACAACTACATCCATACATCACATGACCACTGCGGATACTCACATGCTCTAAAACTCTGCCGGTGTTGCCGGATCCTCTCTTGAGTCAGACCCAGATCCTGAACTGACGACGTCAACCGAGACCTCTCGCTCAGGGGTAGGCGCGGGATGAGAAGGAATCATGGGAGGTGCGGGGTAGCAAGAAGAGACGCCCACTCAGCAGGAGCACTGTGTGGGTTCACTGTCAAGGTGCCTGAGCTACTCGGTGGAGTAACCGGAGAAATAGGCGAGCTAGAATTGGGCACAATATAAGGATTAAATCCCATAGAGGGTGGAGTAGGGTAGGATCTAGCGGCGGCTAAAATAGAACGAGCACGGTTCAGCTCTCGAGCTAACTCGAATCAGAAGATAACTAGCAATGATATATCGAGAAAGGTGGCTAGTGTCACTATCAGACATCGGATCAACGGAATAAAAGCGAACACGACCATCATCGTGCAAAGATGGGTAGAAACGAAAACTTGGATGGTTCTGCATCTGAGCCTCTATATATCGAAACTCAACAAGAATCTCAAATGCAGCATACTGGACAGCCTGAGCGGCAGTGGATGCATAACCACTCTGAGAGGTACAATTGTAAGAGCATGTTGATGAACTGGTGTGTAGAGTAACCACTGCGTGATACTCATACACGGAGTCGGCTAGACGCTCCCAGTACATCCGATATGCTGGATCGTCACCATGAGGGTACAGTCGACGCCACATGCTACAAAGAAGATGCGGTGACGTGTACGGCATCAGCTGCAACTGACACGGATACAGCACCGGAGCCATCTACACTCAAAACCATTAGTGGATTAGAAATAAAATAAAACGAGTGCATGCAATGCAACAATCAGCTCTAAGCACTACCGGCACTCAACTTTTACTCTAACTGATGTCCAGCAAACACATCGGTAGTCTAGCGTGTCCTGCAGTCAGCGCGGTTGTGGCACCCCGGTTCAGAGCGACCAGTTTACCTTGCATTGCCAACCCAGAGATCATGTCTTCTGGAAACACAAAACATCTTGGTATAGAAATCACCACTTTATGGAAACTAGCGGAAGCACAGTGTGACATTACATCAAGTTGCGAGGGCAAGCGGCACACTCGGTGCGGCTGAACAATATGTACATTATTTAGTGAACATAAAAGGGCCTCGAGCACGACATGTACACGGCAACAGAACAACGATGTAGCGGGACTCCATAGCACATGGACACCGATGTGGACACGATCTAGACTCGGCAGCACTCCGATCCAGTTAGACCTTCCTGAAATCTGGCATAACACGCCAGGTCAGTACATTGAATGTACTTGCAAGCTCACTGCAAACATAACCATAATGACTAACAATATGATGACATTTAATCAAGTTAAATGCAAACAACATCATGCTACTCATGCAGTGAACCAAACTTGTGCATCGAGTCACTCGGACTCTATTACCAACAGGTTGCCTTGCAACCGAACATTGCTCATGACGAAGCACTAACGGAGCCAAACATGGTTCAACTGGTTACCTCGTAACCAAACAGTGATCACTCCCGGATCACAAGTGATACCACAACCATCAGTCTCACTGACTTCATCATGCTCCAACCAGTGCAATGCAATTAAATTAGTGTGCAAGATTTATGATTAAAAGTTGATCCATGGTGTGACTTACTTACGAATTGGGCCCTTATCCGCAGGCGTGGCTATCGATATATTACTACACTCTGCAGAGGTAGCGAACTTTACCCACACCACGGAATCCATGGCCTCGCACTCCCATTCGGGTGGACCAACGACATTCCGACAGAACTCTCAAATTGCCATGAGACTCTTACGGCCACTCCGACCAACTCCCCACTGGGCTTAGTCCTGGGTGACCCAGCCTACCAAAGGCAAACTACCACCGTCATGGCAAATAAACAGTCCCAAACGGGGACACAGTACCATAACAACAACGGGTCGACAAGGTTATGTCTGCTTACTGGGCCAGGGTAACGCATGCCCATAACCTTCCCTCGTTGGAGGCACCGTCAAAAGTCATGACAACGGACGACTAACGGCCTCCCCATAAAGGCAAATGTGATTGCACTTGTCAGCCCAATTCAGTGACACCATGACCCGACCAACTTTATGTTCAAGTTCAACTATCATCAGGTTTAACTTGAAATAAAATGCTCGAGTCGATATATGCCATGCAACCATATAACATGCATCACATATCAAAACAGATCAACTTCGTTCACAGTTCTACTTGCACAAACTTAACTTTCAACATTTTTGGTCCAATGTTACTTGCTATTCATACTCATCACTATATTTGGCATTAATCAAATAAAACTTATCTTAGCATGCATATAGGAAAAATTAGACCGATAATCATATCACCATAGTCATGACAAATTTACTTAGATCAACTACTCAAGCTACATCTCACTAGTTCAAGCATTCACTTCTGATAACTAAGCATTTTGATCATGACAAACTAAATAACACAAGCAATATTTAGTTTAATACTATATGCAATGAATAACATATAAATTCAAGTAGAAAAACATGAATATTGCAAAGACACCATGATAATGTTGTTGTGGCTTGCCTTAGTGCAGCAGAGCTTCACACTCCTCTTGGATGTCTTCAAGACAAACTTCACCTTCTGAAAATAATTCAAATGATAAAAAGAAAATATCAAGAACACTTCTTAAAATTACCAGAAATTCTAGGTAGCAAGGAAAAATGTGTGTTGCTAGGATTTTCCGGTAAGAACAGAATGCAAAAAGAATCAACTCATTTGGACTTGTAGAATAAGAGTTATAGCTGGTCAAAGTTCTGGTCAAATTTGAATTAAAGAGAAAAACTGGGGGGGTGACATCGAAGGCGTAAACCGCCTGGGCGCCACCACTCATACCGCTTCGGCAGCGGCCTGAGTGGCTGACAGCGGGCCCCAGCGGTCAGGTCATACGGGGAGAGAGAGGGAAATAGAGCACGGTGAGGCTCCGCCCGAGCTCACGCCGGCGACGAACGCTCTTTGGCCAGATCCAAAGGGATATGCACTTGCCCGTACCCGTAGCGTGGCTAGGGGTGGCCGGACGGGGTCGGGATGGAGCTCTCCAGTGGCAGCAGCGGGCGGGGCTCGTCGGAATTGGCGATTCCGGCGAGGTAGGGCCGATTCAGTAGCTCCAATGGCACCAGCTCGCACCAGTGAAACACCACGAACATGCCGGAGTGGTTGATGGAGCTCGAGCGGCTCTGGAGAGGGAGGGGGCAGAGGACGGGGATCGCTGGCGAGCTCGGGACGAGGACGGCGGCCAGAGGCCTCCCCGGCCGGACTGCTGCTTCCTACGGGATTGTGGACATGTGCCGAGTGTGTGTGTGGAGAGAAGTGAGATCGGGAGGGTACTATATGTAGGTGAGGCTGAGGCGGGGATCGAGAGCTCGCTTGAGCTCTCTGGAGTGTCGCCCGGTGAAGAAATGCGTTAGTGAGAGAGGGGAAGACGCCCGAGATCATGCGGACGCTGTAGACGAGCGGCGACAAGCACAGGAGCGCGGTACGCGACGAGTACAGGGGCACAGGCGCACTGTTGCCTTGGCCGCGCCGTGCCCGTGCTCGCTGCGGCGAGCTCCGGCGTCGGCGAGCGCCAGGGTGGAGTTATGGAGGTGCAAAGGAAGATGGGGGCGCGGTTTGGCAAGGTGTGGCGGTCGGGGTAGCGAGCACGCGCGCAACAGAGGCGCTGGCGAAATGCAGAGTGCGCTGACCGCATGCCATCCCCCTTGGACTCTCGTGGTCACCGCGTGAACTTTGGCATCAGGCTGAGCTAAGCGTAAACACCATGTCTGGCAGCTAGTCCTTAGTGGTTTTGGTCAGTTTGCACGGTTGGCTGGGTCGCAGGTGAACTGTGGGACTGCTTCCTTCCTGGCAAGTTCCTGGACAGAAAATTGTGAGCTTCACTAAGAAAAATCTAGTGAGAATTAAAGGCTGTGCTTTGGGGTTTTGTAATCTCTTAGGAGGGTAATCAAGCTCATAAAAGATCAGCCCCAAAAGATCGAGCAAAAATATACTTGCTGTACAAAGTGACCATTCTGTCTGGAACAGAAATGATTTTCTGTAGCAAAAATATTACAAAAAGTTATGCAATATTTTTCCTCAGGAAGGTGCCCTAGGGTTGAAAGAATATTTGTGGATTTATTCAGAATTTTGGGAGCAAGAAATCTAGGGGTTGCTTTGGAGCATACTTCTTTGAAGTGATTTTCAGGGAAGAAAATGAATATTTTTCTTTTATGAAAAATATTCCATGGGCTTTTGAGGTAGTTTTTCAGAGAAGGAAAAGTGAATTAGAGGTGGATGGGTCACTTGGGTGAAAACCAAGGGTAGGCCCAAGTGTTCAAGTCCATTTTAATTGATTCAAAACTCCAAACCCAAAGTAAATGCAAATGAAAGTCCAGAAAAAGAGAGAAGGAAAATCCAGTCTCTCTCTCTCTCTCTCTCTCTCTCTCTCTCTCTCTCTCTCTCTCTCTCTCTCTCTCTCTGACCCCATCTCATCTGGTCTCTTCTATGTAGGTGATGTAGGATGAACAGCGGGAAGCAACGGAACTACGCCGATTCCAAAGGAAGCTCCGGCGAGGTCTCCACCGGTAGAGGAGTGCAGCCTACTTCTCCTGCCAACACCCACGCCATGGAAGGTCTCCTCCATCTCTCTGTCTGCTCCGGTCTGGTTCTAGGCCCTCGAAGATCTCCAAAAACTAGGTTATGGAACTTTTGGAACTGTATATCATGGTAAATGGAGGGGCTTTGATGTTGCAATAAAGAGAATCAATGACAGATATTTTGTTGGGAAGCCATCTGAGCAAGAAGAAATGGTATAATTATAACATTTTAGATTTTCTTGTATTTACTTCTACTTATCCTTATACTGATATGTCCTGAATAGTTGCAGCAGAATGACTTCTGGAATGAAGCATCTTGCCTTGCTGATCTGCACCACCCCAACGTTGCGGCCTTTTATGGTGTTGTTCTAGATGGACCTGGGAGATCCATTGCAACGGTTACAGAATACATGGTTAATGGCTAACTTAGGACGGCTTTGCTGAAGAATTCCAAGTACGTCAACTATGTATATGTCTGCAAACCTTTGAATAAAGCTGGGCCTCAGGCCTACTCAAAAGGAAAAACATGCCTGCATTCTGGTATATGTTTTATAAGTAACTCACATTTATCAATAGGCACATCTTAAAGAAATAGCAGACCAGTGCAAACAATTTCGCTTTTTTATGATTTAGTTTAACACCATTTCTCTTTCGGTATATTTGCATTGATTATTCTTGGGTGATACAGGTTCGTGATCTTGGGCTTTCAAAGTGAAGTGTCAGACCCTCATATCTGGTGGTGTGAGCGGAACGGTTCCATTAATGGCCCCAGAACTTCTGAATGGAAGTAGCATCCTGGTCACCGAAAAGGTTTGCTAATCCCTTCATATTGCGTTCATGTCTAAATTTAGATAGCCATATCGAGGTTTACGTATAACTTGCACACTAATGTTGACATGTTTTCCTGAGGTTGATGTCTTCTCCTTTCGGATTGTTCTGTGGGAACTCCTCACAAGAGAAGAACCATATGCAGAATTGCACTATGGTGTTATCTTTCTTTTTGCGAGGGACATTATGGTGTTATCGTTGGTGGGTACAAATCATCCATTAGTGTGATACCACCGTAATATAAATTATATCTGCAGTTTATACCACACTTCACGAGAAATACTCAGGCATATGTTTCCGACATCGAGTTCAATTTGCAATTCGAGGTACTTCAAACTATATACCACACTTTGCGAGAAACACTCAGGCATATGTTTTCTTATATTCAGCCAATTATATATTTCAGCCCACTAATTTTCTACTTGATCAATAAACATCAAAGCCAATGTACATATTTCAGTTCATTAATTTTCTAGAATGATATGACAATACCTTATATATATAATCCAGTTTGCTCGCACTTCACAGAAGTGGTTGTACCTTTTTCCATCATTTGTTTGTTGGTTTGAATCAACAATGTAGGTTAATTATTTTGTGTATGTGCTGGATGAAATCCTCACTTCTTTACATGAGGTATTATGTACCAAGTTTAAGATTGTATCATTTTTATTTTTCATCCCATAACGCATACAAGGAACTTCTATCATCTCATAAATATTTCCTTCCGTTGTATAGATGCATTGCAAAAAAGATGGTGGGACAACATCTAATGAGGAATGACATGTTGTACCAGGTTTAGAAGCATCAGATTCAGAAGGCAGTGCGTAGGCATCATCAATTGACAAGCATTAAGTAAGTCACAACCTTCCCTTTTTTCTACTCATTGATATCGTGGTTGCAACTATTATACTGCTTACAGAAAAACATTAACATGGTAGATTCGGTCACCTTAGAATTAGAAAAAGGAACAAAAACATTTCGTTTAGGATTTAGGTTTGCTTCTCCTTGACTTCACATGGATAATTTGATTTTTGTGGTACATATATAATTTCGGTGAAGCCATGAATTTTGTTTACTCCAGGTTATAATTACAATATGATGCATTATGAACATCTTAAGATTTATCCGTGATGGCTTTCTCTCACCAGTAATGTTGTTCTATTTATGTTTCCGATCGTGGTCTTCTTATCAACATGAGGGGTGTTGAAATCAAAATTCTTAGGTAGGTTCGTACACCGTGCATACATGGGCCAGACCTTTTGATATTCATGGACTACCTTACTCGTGTCTTCATGTAGTGTGACCTTTTTACTTGAGCCTGTAGAAGCTTGTGTAAATTGTGCTCTTGAAATTATGTCTATAAGTAAGCATTGTTAATTGTTTTACAATGTTTTGGATGTTTCTCTTCAGAAGATGCTTGCACCTTTGTTGGGTGGCGAGCCTGCCAAGCATGAAACTGGAAAAGTAGGAACTGTTAAGCCTTTTGTTATTATCCTTGAATATATTCCCGTAGCTGGATACTAGGAATGTAGTAGAGCCCTACTCCCGTCTGTTTTATTGATGAGATTGGTGTTGATGTCAGGTTAGCGATGCACAATGCATGTTGTGTGGGCATGTGCTGATAGAAGAGTTGCTTTGTAGGTTTTCAACACCACGCTTTTAATGTTTTGCATGGTTACTATGATTATTTATCCTTTTCTATTTCACAATCTATGATTTGCTGCAATATTTAGCAAGTGTGCATGTTATGTAAACTGTGGTTTTGAGATTTTTTTTCCTTCTTTTTCAGATGAAATTGCCATTCCATAGGTAAAGTAGTTTTTATTCTTCTCACAAGTCAGGAATAAGCTAATGATCTTGGTTATATGGTTGACTTAAATCCTAAGAGAAATGTTTGCCTCTTTTCATTTCAATCCGAGTTACATATTTACAAATTACCATGTTATGCTCTATTTTCTTTCTATAATATTTTATGGAAACGTTGATAGTACTATTATTCGTCAAACTAATGATGTGTTTTCTTCTATATACTATAGGAGTCTTTTCATTTCCATAGTGGTAGAAGTGGCATATAATGGTCAACTAAAGGTATAGATTAGTGTGCACAAGATCTTTACTTGCTTTTCTCCACTAACTGTTCAATGGATGAATAGTTTTCCTTTATTTGCAGGGAATGGATAAATAGTTATCTTTCTGGTTTAGGAATATTAGCTTGATTAGTTAGTGTCTCTGTGCGATCGAAAAATTGTAAGTCCTCAGAGTGAATCCTGACTTACGTACCCCTGCTAACCTTTCTATACACAGATTATTTACTTCCCTTTGTGGAGATTATTGACAATGAGGAGCAGGTGCTGGCACTGAGGCGTGTTTGACTGGTACACCGTGCACATGAGCCCATTTATTTTTCCTGCTAGAGTGGAAGACAGGTATGACTTTACCTCCCATGTTGGTCCTTGGTTTGATTGATTTTTAATGAGCCGTGTGAGATTGATAGCGAGTCACATATTTATCAATGTTATTTTTGGCATCATCAAATTACTTACCTACCATTTCTTCTTCCGCAACTTTGTATCTTTTTGTTTAAACATTCAGAAATATTGGTTTGGGTTTGTAAGATGCAGATTACAGCACTATTAAAGTAGTTGTATCATGGCCTCTTGCAATTTACCTATGTTTACTTTTATCATGTTTGGTTTTGATGCTTCTATTGTTTTTGGCCGACCGGTGCTTATAAACAAGATTCATGGTTGGATATGTCATGTTAGTAAGCACAATGCCAAATACAAAATAAAAACATAGGAATTGAACCGGAAATTCTTATAACGAAAATCAGATGGGTACATTAGAACTAAAATTGAAAAACAGAACTTCCAGTTAGCTTTGACAGAATAGTAGCAGACCCAGACATGGCTAGCCAGAATAGGTTCACTTACCAGCCACAAACTATGTTTTTCATTGTCAATTGGGCAAGAGAGACGAGCTTGATTGATCAATATGGTAGAATACAAATTTCTCAGTTTATGCTTACATGACTTAGTACAAGGAATGATTGTTGCTATTCCCTGCCATATGGTCATTGCTTACTATTTTATTGCCATGGTTTGTTGTTTGTCATCTAAAAATGGATTCATATGGATACATTATAAGAGTCTTTTAATTTGCATCGAATTAAGCCGCTTGGTTCGTGATTTGTCTTTGTGTGTCCATGATCATTGTAGACACTAGATGATTCCCCACGCGTTGCTGCAGGACATCCGTATTCAACTTGTTGTAAATATTAGTTTTACCATGGAAAATTGAATCATCGAATTCTGCAATTTAATTATCTCAAGGTAGTTTTTCATGTGGACTTAAATCCTAAGTGTCTCTTTAAGAGATGGACTCGACCAACATTGTCATAAAGTATGTACAGATAAAAATGATACAATGAAGGGTGGCTAACAAAAAGGATTGATCAACATCTAAAAAGTTGTACGCAGAACTATGTACATGTTTGATATTTTTAAGTGAAGCGGCTTCATTCATTTCATCGTCAATTTGACATCTGGATAATGGAAGATATGGCACTGATACATCCGCGATAAATAAACATGATGTTAGCTCATTAATTTATATTCCAAGAATGAGAGGCATGACAAATAGTTCAACTCACTCGGTGACCCGATCGGGTAGATCAAAAAGACAAATGTTATTTCTATCTACTATGGCATCAGACTTGGGTTTCAATTGAAGCTTGAAGTCCTTTTTACCTGGCTCCAACATCGGGCATGAAAACCAGACTAATGTAACCAAAGGCAACAATGCTCAATTAGTATAATATGTAACATCATAGGAGACGGATGATAATCTACATCAAATAAAAATAGTAGAGGCCGGAGCTGTTTAAAAGCTGTTAGTTATAAAGAAAACCATAATATGTAAGAGTATTAACTTAATTTTACTTTATAGATCCATCTACAATACATAGAAAAATATTAGAGCTGACCAAATATGCAGAGAAATGAGACCTGATTCCTTTATAACTATTCAATATCAGACATGAAGAGGACATTAGCTGATATAATTTTCTGGAGGTGTGTCAATGGATCTATATATTTTAGATGGATCTATATATTTTTATAGACTTGTATGAATAAGCATAGCAGAGAAATGAGACTTGATTCCTTTATACTATTCAATATCAGACATGAAGAGGATATTAGCTGAAATAATTTCCTACCAGTTCAAGATTCCAATAAAATAAATGCCCAGAATAGGTTTAAGCAGATCTTTTAATTGTCGTTGATTTGGCAAAGTTGTCCACACTACATGGACACTACACAGTTTAATAGAGTAGCACATAAAAAAGTAACTTATATCTGCTTGCCATGATATATCTAGTTGAGAATACGCCATATAGATCTAGCAATTAGCTGGCTAGCTTGTAAAACTGGCATAACCATATAGGGGCGTTACAGAGAGAGATATTAACTTATAGACGATAAACATCCTCGATACAAAATTCTGCTTCATCCTAGAAAATAATTCCACAAGTTGGTACATGCTGATTAAGTTTTGGGGGGCGATAGGCGCCGGCGCACCGGCCCAAACTTTGGGCCGGTCGCGTCCCAGCCGTCCAATTGGGACTCCTGTAACCGCCCGATTTCATCTCCTTCCCTGTGCTTCTTCTTCCTTTGTTACGGGGCAACCCCCATGCACTCTCCCAGCCGCATCGAGCTCGCCCATTCTCCCCCTCACCCCGCACCAGCTCGTCCCGTACCCCCGCAGAGCTCGCAGATCTCGAACCACAGTTGGTTGCCGCACCCCTGTATCGTCCCCCCTCGCCGGACCCGCCCCCCGCCTTGATAGATTGCAACCTCACCGGCGCAACTGCGCCGGCAACACGGTCATGCGTCCCCGTTGCAACCTCCCCCTCTCCCTTGGATGCAGCTCCCATGTAGCAAAAAAGCATGTCGATGGAAGCTTTTGCGGTTCCCGGTTGCAACAAAATACAGGCTCCAGCGTTGCCGCCGCAGAAATTGCTATTGTCGATGCAGCAAAAACAGAAGTTGTTTCCAGCTAAAGGCTTCACGGGTTGTAGCAAAACAATCTGCCGGTTCCAGCTCCGGCTTCGGACGGTGGCAACAAAAAAGCGCTATTCGTTGTATATTCGTCGCCGGTAGTAGCAAAATCCAAGGATGGTTGCAACAAAAAACCCACAGCCGTAGTAGGTCGCAGCTCCGCCATAATGGATGTAGCAAATCCATAGCTGGTAGTAGCAAAAATCAACGACGTTTGCAGCTTTTGGCTCGGCTGGTTGCAGCTCCCAGGGGTGGTATGTTTGCTCATCGGAGTGGAGGTAGATGGATGGACAGAGCAGATTCCATGGCGGAGGAGCACGAGCGAGCAGCAGCGGGTGGCAGGTGTCGGGGCAGTCCCTCGGCTTGGCGCAACTGGCCGTCGCTGGTGGCATGCAGCTTCTGCCATTTTCATGGCGCAAAGGTAGGGGATACAGAAAAAGAGAGGAAGAAGACGGAGGTTGCGGGGAAAGGAAGGTGGGGCCACCAGTGAACGTGCGTCTACGGAGTCACGAACGATTGAACGAAATGTTACGAAACAATCGAACGCAGAGCCCGTGTCCGGCGTAACGCTTCGGCCGGTGCGCCGGGTCTAAATGTTTCCCTTAAGTTTTCTGGCGTGTCAGTTTGGCAAGATGCAGGAAAGCAAGCTCTTCAAAATGACAACTTTCCAAGTTTGAAAAGTCTGAAAAGGTTATCCATAGCGAGGCATGCACAAAACAAAGTATTACAGAAGCAGGACAAACAATACTCCAAGCTCTGAAAAAATAACAATTACAGTGAGATGGACAAAATATACTCCCATGCTCTGAAAACATAGTGAGATGGTGCTTCAGTGTTTTATTTTTTTGCAACACTGATATGAGATATGATAGGCCTGGACTGTTATGTAAACTCGTTGCTTGAGGCAAGATAAGTTGTCGACCTACGGCCCGATGAAGACGAAGAGGAAAAGGTGTGTGTCAGAAATTGGGAGTTAACCATGGTCCGCCGCCGCTCAGGGTGGACGTACCGAGCGGGCTTTTTTGCCCGCTCGTGGCCCGCTCGGTCCTGGCCCGCTACATAAATTGGACGGTCCGGTCTGGCAAATATGGCCCGAGAAAATGTCGGTCCGGTCCGGTCTTTAACCGAGCCGACCGAGTGGACCGAGAAACGCAGTCATCGTTGCGGCCAACGGCAGCCCCTGGGTGAACCACCGTGTCCCTGAGCTTGCCCTCCCCTTCCTTGTTCTCCTCTTCGTGCCCCATAGCCTCTTTCCGCCAATCGCCGTCGATGCCGTGCGTGAACTGCCGCCGTTCGCGAGTTCTCGATCACGGCAACAATTTCAGCAGAGCACGCACGCACGCACTGATGAAACGCTCAGCCATGATTTTCGCATCATGGGAGAAACGCTGGGCCGTGATTTTCTCGTCCAACAAATCAGGCAAGTGTTGTTTTAGAAGGTGCTAGATTATATATCGTCAGCTTCCTATAATCACGTCATCCGCGATCCCATGGTGCCGTTTCCTTTTGTTCAGTAAAACAGAAAACTGAAAGTACGAGAGAAACAGGGCTTGATCCAAAAATCACGTTACCGTTTGACGATTAACTCCACGTCCCATTTGATCCGCTAATCACGCAAGGCCCGCACACGAGAAATCATGGGCTCATGCACACGATAGATTACTTGCATGCAACGGAAAAACTGCTAAGCACGTTCATGGCAAAGAACCACGGCGCCCCCGCACTTCCCACGGCACGTCGCCCACCTCGACACCGGCGATCGCGCATGTCACCCACCTCGGCACAGCACCTGCGCACGTCGTACACCTCGCCGCTGCACCCGCGCAAGTCGTCGCCCGTGGTCGTTGGCCGGTCCGCTCGATCCGGCCCGGGCTTCGTCGTCGCCGGTCCGGTCCCTGAATTGAGGACCGTCATGCTGCTCGGTCCGGTCCGGCCCGGATCGCCGGCGGCCGGTCCAAACGTCGCCTCGGACTGGGACCGGACCGGCCCGGACCGTGTCCACCCTGAGCCGCCGCCACGCCTTCCCACTGGATCCGAACGGCCAACCACACGGAACAGCAACTCACATATCAACGTAACTGCGGCCAAGCTCACCTAATAAGATGATGTGCCAACCCGAAGGTCGATTCCTGGGAAGTCGTCTTTGCTGATGAAGCCGGATTCCTCTGCCACTCGTCTCCGCCGAAGGCGGCCATGGAGCAGAGCATCGATGCTTGCGCCTTCCTCGATTCTAGGTGGCCGTCAATGGAACGGCGCCCCGCCCGCCTCCCAAAAGGCATATGGGAGAATTTTAGAGATCAGAGGAGAGAGTGAGGGACCGGCCTTGGTGGAGCACCAGCTGTTCAGTGGCCTAGATCATGAGTTCATGACTGAACTTTTGTGGAGATTTGGGGGAGCATCGCGGCCACCGCTTGTTTCGATAGAAAGGAGAGTGAGGCAGGGGAAGGGGATGGGACGTGAGAGCGTGGGCCTTTATTTATGGAAGAGGGAGAGGAAGGAGGCCGGATGGTTGTTCTGTTTATTACGAATAGAGACCATTAGGCTTCGGTAGTATTTCAAGTTTGCATACTGATCAACGACATGCACCTCATATGCCAATAAAAATTAGTTAAATGTGGAAATAATTGATGATGTGGCACTTTGCTGATTGGCTGATTTTGCAAATTGAATGATGATGTGGCACAAAGCTGATGTGGATAGTGTGCATGGTGAGAGAATAGGTAGAAGTGGGGAGCAACTTCTTAAGAATGTTAGATTAGTCGGTTCGCATTTTATCGTAAAAAGAGAGCTTTTCATTCTCTTATAGAAGCACGCGCGGAAAGACTTATTGAAATAATAGGGAATTTCCTCATCCAGTCTACTCCTGGGACTACTTGATGACCACCATTGGCATCGCCAAGTTTCTGTGTTAGGTGCTCAATAAGTTTCTTGAAATGTATGCAATGTATGAAGGAGCGCACTGCTGTTAATTTTACTCTTTGATGATTACTAAAAAATTCTTAACATTAGGTATCGATAGGTAACCTTGGATCTGAAGGTTACGTCCAGATGCTTTTAGTTATATGTAAGCTTATGTCCAGATGCTTTTAGTTATATGTAAGCTTCAGCAGTTTGATTGCAATGGCGGATTGGAAATTTTCTGGGTTGGCTAAAAGCATGAAATTAGTCGACGACCATCTGTATGTAATATGAGGAGATGAATCGTATTCGCACTTGCTACTTTATGAACACCCAGCCTAACAAAGTATATCCATCGACAGGTCCTCACAATATAACATGCGAGGAGTAAGCCAACATCGCAATCGGACGGGGCCAATATTATAACATAGTACTCGGTAGTGATTTTTTTTTTTAAGAAAAGGAAGATGACGCCGGCCTCTGCATCTAGGCGTTGCATACGGCCACTTTATTAATTATTCTCACAATACCTTACAAAGTCATACAACAGTAAAACTAAAGACGCCGTCTAAGCAACAACTTATCGCTACATTTATCCGGTTGATGAAGGGGCACAGATAGCCTGGGCCTAATACCAAACAGACATCGCAGCCAAGCCTAACATCTAAGACCTGAGACCCCAACCTAGCCACTTACCGGGTCTGGGGCACACACTGGTCCGGCGTGCTCTCAGAGACCGCCGCGGCCAACTGCCACCGCTCCATCTTCAAAACTGTACTGATGCATCAACCTTGCTCGGTCCAGCTAACGTCGACGCCGCCACAGCGCCCAACAACACCTCTCCCTGCACGCAAACAGCTGAACACATCGCGATCGCCACTGATACACCTCAGCGCCATGCTCCAAGTACCACCAGCCGACACAGCTTGAAGCCTTTGGAGGATCTGTCGTGCGTAGCACCTGCCGACCAGGCATGACCAAGCGTAGCACCTGTCGGTCAGGCATGACTTGACATCTCCACCGAAGCTCCGTGCAAGATGAAGCCGCTCCACCTCCTGCCTCTGACTTCCAGCGCTGCTCCACAAAATGATGCTCCCAAGAGAGAAACGACACCGCAGTGCCGCCATCGTCCTGTCTGGAACACCAGATCCTAGGGTTTCCACCGGAGCAATAGAAGTGGGTCGATGGTAGTCACATGACGATGCCTTCATCAAGGTAACGACGTGGAACTTCGCCATCGCCCGCCGTTGGCTCGGTTTTCACTGGCAACAACATCTCCCCGACTCACAGTTGGTGCCAGATGATGGATCCCGAGATCCGAACACCCAGCCTCAAGCCGACCACCTCTGACGAAAGAGATGACCACCACCGCCGGCTGCACCGTTGAGAACAGATCTGATCGGAGGTGCCGCCGATGAGACCACCAGGCCTTCCATGCCCCCGTCGCCGATCTGAAGGCAGCATGCACGCCACCGTAGCCAAGCCAGCCGCCGCCGCCGCCCGAAGGGCCATCCGCAGCCCCCGTAGCCCTGGCGTCCGCCGCGCCAAGCCGTCCCCGCTCGAGGACGGGCCGGCTTCCCGCCGCCTGCAGCCATCCGCCGCGCCGCAGATCCCAGATCGATCGCGCCACCACACACTTTGGGGTCCGCCCCACCCCGGAGACGCGCGAGAGAGGAGATCCCCCGCCACCGCCGTCGGCCCCCGGGGTTAGCCCGGCGGCGTCTTCCGACGGCGGCGGAGGGAGAGGAGGAAGGAGTTTGCGGCGGTGGCGGCTAGGTTTCTGGCCGCCCGAGTCGCCCTAGGCGGAGAACGACGCGGGGGCTCCCGTTATGTCTAACCACTATTTGGTCTCTAAGTACCTTAAAATGGGGAGATTTTCACTTCCTGGCCTCTGCACCAACTAAGGATGCATACGGCCATTTTAGTATGAGTACCAAGTTAAACATGGTCCTCATAATTTTCTAAATGAGTATCAAGATATTTCTTGAGGAGTGGTTCCACCACACATCAAGCTTGATCCTCCATAAACGGGGGAAAACCCCTGTGCATCACCTGTCAATTCTGGGAATTGAACTCGGGTTGTTGGGTTGCACAACCACATACCCAACCACTGAGCCAAGGCTCTCTCTGCAGGTAGTGATCTAAATGATTTTATATTTCTGGACAGAGGAACAACATTAGCACTCCACCTTCCTTTTGGTATGTTTGACCTTTGTACTGTTTCTGTTTTCCTGGAGAGGCACCATGTGTTGCTTTTGTTATAAATCTCTCTCTCTCTCTCTCTCTCTCTCTCTCATGCAATGCATGGCTATTTGTACGATGCATGGATAGAAGAGATTAAGGATGAGCACTATATTGTGATCTCATTTTGTGTATGTATATCAGACGAGAATTCCAGTCTAATACATTTCTGATAACAGGAATGTGTGCTCACTTATGTGTTACAGTTACATGCATTTTTGGTGTCCTGTCATATGGTGATTACATGCGCTGAAATAGGCAGCACGCCAAGCGAAATACTCGCAACAAGTTTCTTATCACGCACTGTTGCTCTGGCCTACTTTTTCTAATGTAAACTTACTATAATTGCCTCATCCATCCTTAATTACCATATTAGGCTCAATCATCCTAAACAATACAACTGCACCATGCAGTGCGTCAGCGGATCCATGCCCTTCTAATGTAAACTTACTATAATTGCCTCATCCATCCTAAGCAATCACTAGTTTCTATTGGCAACATCATGTGCTTTGTTTACACAGATGGACAGTTGGTTGAGTCGGGCACTGCGCGTCAAGGTGCGTTTCCTACCTATTCTTAATGCTTCGGGTGTATTGTAGAAGTTATATCATGCTATGTTTAGTTGTATGCAATGGTCCAATTATTTTATTACGGGGTTTGATATAATTGCACCCGACAGGGTTGGGGCAGGCCGCACTCCATCAGAATAGAGACATCTTAATTGTCTAAAATCTTCTTGGGTTAGTTCATAGATAATGATTTGATGTATGACACTGTACTGAACCAATATTATTAGGCTTTTTTTAATATTTGCAATACTTCGATGATTCTATTATCGGATTGGATATGACTTCTACCCGGCAGCATTACTGCCGGGTGCAGCAAGCCGCACTTCCTACGTAGTGACAAAGATGGAGAACATCTTCACTTGGTCATGGAAGAACAGGTTCCGCTTCTATAACTGTAGATGGCCCTGATACTGGACAGCGGTTTGGGATCTGCTCTATTTTCAGGCCACATAAAGTGTTTTAGGACTGCTTGTGCATCCACATAAAGGATTATTCATTCATAGTACAGAAAAGAAATGAAGCCTCGATTAATACATATGAATTAAAGCACGGGAACAAGAAGGCAATATAGACTAAATTACATTGCCAGAAACTATTAAGATTAGCACATCTCTTGTGTTCTAGGAAAGAAAGGAAATTGGAGCGAAAAACGGGATGACCCCCGCGTCGCTCCTATGACGGGCGACTCGGGTGGATCCCACGAGCGAGCCGCCGCCCCTTCCTCCTCTGATCTTCCTCCCCTCGCCACCGTCGAAGGATGCCTCCGATCTAAGGCTGTGAGGCTGACTGCGATGGCGGATCCTCATTCTCCTCGCGCGACTAATGGCGGCAGCCCCCCCCCCCCCCCTGGATGACTCCCATACAGTTCTTGCGAGAGCTAGAGAAGCGTCTACGGGTAAAGCACCGTATCCACCTTCCGGGATCTCCGGCTAGAGCTACATGGCAGCGCCAGATTTCTTCGGTGACAACGAATTTCGCTGTGGCCGCGAGGGCGGCACGACGTCTGGTTCGGGGGGCTCGGTGTGGCTCGGGTACTCATCTCCGCATGGTGTAGGTGGTGGCGGTGGTGCCGGTGGTGCCCGCTGAGATCTTTGGCCTACTGCTGGGAGCCGGAGCATCTGGATTAAATATATACATAAGTAAATTACAAAGGGCAGGCCCAAAAGAGGCCCATTATCCAACAACTGTTTTGGGTATCATATCAATCAAGTGTACAATGGAATTTCACTCCTGGCTAGCACACTGATCCTAGGCAAACCCTATTTGACGCTCGTTAGCGTCAGAATGTTTTGCTTTCGCTGAGGGGAGCCTCCAGTTGGGCCGGACCATGTACGGGATTTGCCTTTGCCGTTTGATTCGTTCGCTGCTGCTTCCTTCTCTGCTCCTTGCGGGGTTTTTTCGTTTTTCTTCTATGGTTTTTGCTTGCAGTTTTTTCACTGCTTTGTCTGGTTTTCAGTTGTTTTGTTCCGGTTTTTTATTTTTTCTGTTTTGGTTCCTTTTTATTTTAAGTTTCCTTTTCTATTTTCTCTTTCTCTTTTTTTCTCTTTATTGCGTATTAGATAAAAAGTTCACCGTGTATTAAAATAATCTTCATAGTAGAAAATGTTCATCGTATATTATGAAATAGTTCACCTTGCATTATAAAAATGTTCATCGTGTAATAAAAAAATGTTCATCTTATATTATGAAATTGTTCAACATATATGGAAAAATGTTCATTGTGTATTTAAATTTTGTTCATCGTATATGAAAAAATTGTTCAATGTATACTACAAACTGTTCATTTGTGTTTTTGAATTGTCCAATGTTTTTACAAAAACACTGTATTTTAAAATCTGTTCAACATGATACTAAAAATATTTGTTTCCATAAAAAAATCATTTGCCGCTGTCTTTTATACTTTACGACTGGCGCTCAGTTAATAAGTTTGTGGGTCGCTAGCTCGGTTGGTTTGGCTCGCTGGAATGCAGAATGAGGTCGGGAGTTCGATCCCAAGCGTGCGACGCTTCGGCCGGCCCGTTTGCGTGTCGCTTCAGCGAAGCTGCGTCGATCGGACGGACACGGGCGGTGTATAGGAGCTCTCCTGATCCTAATTACTTGAATATATTTTTTGAGACACTCCTGATTGCTTGATGGATACGATACCCAAAACTGGTGTTGGATAATGGGCCTCTTTTGGGCCTGCCCCTTGTAATTTACTTATGTATATATTTAATGAAAAATTACCATAGAACTATTCTTTTATGGTGTGTGCTTCAAAATAAAAAACCAGGTTGCAAACAACCGATCATCACAACATTATAGGCCGTCGCCATTGAATTAGGTCCTGCATTAGCCATGGTCTATAAAGTCTTTACCTAATATTAAAGGACGGATTGTTTTTCCACTACTAGCAAAAGAGCCCGTGCGATGCTACGGGATGGAGGGGCACTGGTTGGAGAGAGGGTGGTGCACGGAAGACTTCCGTCGAGTGCATTTTTTCGACTTTGAAGCACGTTCTTCAAGAGTTTAGTTACTAATTCAGAGAATTTTTGAAGTAAGAGCACACATCATGTTTTTCGTCTGACTTCAATATGACGTTGTAGATTAGACCGTCAATATACAGTGACAACACATATCTCACCAGTAGATTAACCATCGTCCTGATGATGAAAAAAGTTATAAACTTAACACTTATGTTGAGTTACTGGTATCACCCAATAAAAATGTCCTATACTTCGCCTAGTGTCCAAGCATGTTGTGTGTGTGGTAACCATGAAGTCCTTGTCATATAGATGTATAACTTCCTATTCCGTCACGATATATGCAGGATTCTACATCGCAATTGAATCTTTGCTTAGTGTGGTGCGCCTCAATTCACGATTAATTGTAATTTGCTCTATTCTAGCTTTCTTTTGTTCTGATTGCTTAAATAAATATGCAATTAGTTATAAATAAATCTAATTATGCTGGACATAAGCATCAAAATATATGTGTTGTTTGCATGCTAGAGCATCATGTTTATTCCTTGAAGCAATTTAGATTACAGAAAAATGATATTAAAGCAAGAGCATTGTTATATACGTCATGTTTTCCGTCTAAGTTCACAACGACATTGTAGATCAGTCTGTCAATGCCTAGTTACGAAGCATACCACACCAGCAGATTAACCATTGCACTAACATCAGCGAATAAAAATGTCGTATATGCAACACTTCTAAAGTAATTTTACCTGGATGCAATTGTTCTTGTTTCTCCATAGCATCAATATTTGTGTCAAAATGATGTATAAGGTGGTTGTCGCATTCCTCCGTACCGCCTTCAACATGGTCATCTTCAGGGACGTCAAGCATGGCATCTTCTTCCTGATCCGGGACACCAATTTTATTGAGAACAATTAAAAACTCTGTGACCATGACATGTAAATACCTATGTTTTGGCGTCGATGGTTTATTATACACTCGTATAAACCGAAATTAGTATCGCTCAGAGATAATTTATGTATTTACTTCATTGGACGTCCGGGCATATATGTTTTCGCCGTGTGTGTGCTGACCTATGTAGTCAATATGAGTACGTGAAAAACAAAAACAGATATAAATCCAATTTCAAAAAGAAAAAGAAAAAAATGTAGAAACAAACCTGGCAAGTGTGTGCATGTGGATTCGGAGGAGAAAATGCACAGCAAAAATCAAGCGATTTGATAGGTAAAACCGTAAAAGAGCGTGTCCCTCGTTATTTGTTCTTTCTTTAATCTACCTAGCTAATCTAATCCCTATTCGGTGAGTGCTCTGTGTCCAGCCCGCTCGGGTGTGCAAGTAAACTTATTCCTTTGTAAACAACGATTCCACGAGTCGTCTCGCGCGGGCGGTCCGTGTCGTCTGACACCATAAGCACCGCTGTCTTCTTGTCTCTTCCCTACGCCTTCTTCCCACACTCCTGATTCCCTTTCCTCTCCTCTCTCCTATTCTCTTCTCTTCTCTCTGTCCAGCACTCCAGTCCCTCAACGGCCACCGCTACTTCAAGGACTCCCCCGCAGATCTGGATCGAGGCCACCACCGAGTCTCCCTCGAGCGCCTCCTTCTTCCTCCCCCTTCTCATTTTTCGTCTCTTCATCCTTTCCATGCCTCTGAGTTCCTTTTTTTTCCCTTGCCCATGACGAGCAGGAGCAGCAGGGAAGCCTCGCCATTGCAGCCGCCACCACCACCACGGACGTCGTCACACCATCGCCGCCTTCGAGTTCGCCGGCCGCCGGCGCCCGTCCTCCTGTACGACCGGCGCAGCGCCACTCTCTGCCTCAGACCTGGACTCCTCTTTGCATTCGTTTTTAATCTCATCTCTGCATCTCTGCTTTCTTTACCCAAAGATATGCAGCCGAGCCAATTGAGGAGCTCGGAACTGCCGCCGTCATGCCCACGTCAAGTTGCTGCGCATCTCCACCTCCCAGCCTTGCTGAGGCATGCCAAGGCGCTGCCTCGTCTGGACTCCTCTGCTACCTCCCATCCATGCCTCCGCTGCCTCGTCCGGCCGGCCTCCTCTGGTCCCAGATTTGGTTTAGGCCACAACAGTGGTTGTTGCTGTCGATTGTGCTTGCCTGATTCGGAGTTTCCTTCACTCCATCTTCCCTCTTGCCGAATTAATTGCTTCATTATGTTCCCCTCATACGCTGCTTGATTTCTGATGCGGCAAAGTCGCGTGCGTATATAAATTGATTGAATGGGATGCAGAGGAGCGAGGTGGGACTAAATCTCAACACGGGAGATTGGAAGCTTACGGCGGAGGAGGCCAAGGAGGACTCACGGCGGCGCGCAGGGTCACAGCGGCGCCGCGGGTGGAAAGCGAGCGTCTGGATAAGATAAAATAGAGGATCGCGGGTTGAATTCTTACAAATATAGGGGGGTCTTTGTAAAAACGAAACGTTTTCCCAGGTTGCCACTAAAACAGGGACTGCGGGTTAATTTCTTGTAAACCAAGGGACTTTTCTGCAAAATCGCTAGCGACGACGGACGACAGAAACCCAATTCTCTTTATTATTAGGTAAAGATTTGTAGTCCACGCTAACTTTTTTCGTCCGTCGCAACCGATCGCTGACTTCACGCATCCCTCCGATCCCTTCGTACGTGGCTTCTCTTCTCAGGTATTGACTCTAAGCCCGTTTTGTGGCCCATTGCTTGCTGATCTAAGTTATGGGCTAAACCACGTGTGTGGGCTTTTTGGTCCTTTAAGTGCAAAAACAAAATGTCAATTAAAATTCACACCTTGTGGAGTTGAACCCCACACCTCACGCTATATAGCTGCGTTGCCAGCCACAACACCTAGCGACCGAGTACAACTAATTAGCAGCACAAAAATTTACGTAGTACGTTTGCAGATATTTTTTTGTAATTTCCAATAATTATTGGAAAAAACTGTGTCCATTTCTTTTTAATTTCCAATAATTCATGAAAAAAAATATGACCAATTTTTCATAAAATATTTGCATAATGTTTGAAATCGTGAATAAATATTCAAGTTCAAACAAACATTTTAAAACCTGAACAGTTTTTGGACAACATGAACAATTATTTAAAACATAGAAGATTTTCAAATTAAAAATAAGTATTTGTATATACGATGAACAAATTTAAATATACATTGACGTTTTTTCACACTCTGAAAAAAATTAAATACACATTGAAATTTTTTGATATACGCTGAACAAATTTGAATCCACTTTGAACAATTTTTAAATATGAATTGAACATTTTTGTAATTTATACTGAATATTTTTTAAATACACATTGAACATATATACCTTGAACAATATTTACCAATATTTAAATTGACATTGAACATTTTGTGATATACGCTGCACAAATTTGGAGATGAAAACAAATTGAAAGTGAACAAAATTTTAAAAGAATTAACCCTTTTCAAAAACAAGAACAGTTTCCTCAAAAAGGTAAGAAGTTTTTGAAATGTGATCATTTTTCTAAATAGTGAACAAGTTTGATTGGTGCGACATGCGGTGGTGAACCCATCGCCTTAGGATTGACCACATTTGACGTGCTGTGATCAGGTGGGCATCATGGTCACCGTCTGTGAGAATGGGAAGAAGGATAAGCAGTGACACGGTCAAGCATCATGTCCAATTAGAGGACATGGACCTGCTAGGAGTCTTGAGCCATGCTTATCTCTACTCCTGTAAAAAATCGAGTTGGTGGTGATGGTGTGCCTGCCTTTGTGGCATTTGTACCGTCTGATCCGAAATGAATGGTTGAGAGTGAGATGAGTTGTCCCTGGGCCCTTGTACAACATTCACCCAGCATGTCGGACAGACTACTTGTTTCTGTTTCTCCCGCGAAAGAAACAGAAGCTTCGAGTATATCCTCCTAAAGATCAATGTCACTACGCACGGCGGAAATCTCTTGGTATATCTTCCGACGGCAGGGGGTTTCCCTGTAGGCTGCCTCCGCTAGTCTCCCTCGCCTCCAGTAGCCGTTGGGCATTGGGAGGTGTGCGAGACCTATTGGGGAACGTAGTATTTCAAAAAAATTGCCTACGATCACACAAGATCTATCTAGGACAAGCATAGCAACGAGCAGGGAGAGTGTGTCTACGTACCCGCATAGACCGAAAGCAGAAGCGTTTAGTAACGCGGTTGATGTAGTCGAACGCCTTCGCATTCCAATCGATCCAAGTACCGAACGTATGGCACCACCGCGATCAGCACACGTTCAGCTCGGTGACGTCCCTCGAACTCTTGATCCAGTTGAGGCCGAGGGAGAGTTCCGTCAGCACGAGGGCGTGGCGACGGTGATGATGGAGTTACCGGCGCAGGGCTTCGCCTAAGCACTATGACGATATGATTGAGGTGTATAACTGTGGAGGGGGGCACGACACACGGCTAAAGATCAACTTGTGTGTCTATGGGGTGCCCCCTTGCCACGTATACAAAAGAGGGGAGCGAAGAGGTGGCCAGCCCTAGGGGGGGCGCCAAGTGTGGGGAATCCTACTAGGACTCCCCATTCCAAGTAGGATTCCCCTCCTCTTTCCTATTCCTAGTAGGAGAAGGAGGGAAGGAGGAGGAGGAGAGAAGGAAAGCCCCCCCCCCCCAACCCAAGTCCAATTCGGTTTGGGCTAGGGGGGGCGCTCACCACCCCCTGGCCGGCCTCCTCTCTTCCACCACTAGGCTCATGAGGCCTAATAACTTCCCGGGTGGGGGGAGGGGGGTCGGTAACCCCCGGTACTCCGAAAATCATCCGAAACGACCCGAACCATTCTGGTGTCCGAATGTAACCTTCTAATATATGAATCTTTATGTCTCGGCCATTTCAAGGCTCCTCGTCATGTCCGTCATCTCATCCGGGACTCCGAACAACCTTCGGTCATCAAATCACATAACTCATAATACAAATCGTCATCGGACGTTAAGCGTGCGGACTGTACGGGTTCGAGAACTAGGTAGACATGACCGAGACACATCTCCGATCAATAACCAATACCGAAACCTGGATGCTCATATTGGCTCCTACATATTCTATGAAGATCTTTATCAGTCAAACCACATAACAACATACGTTGTTCCCTTTGTCATCGGTATGTTACTTGCCCGATTCGATCGTCGGTATCATCATACCTAGTTCAATCTCGTTACCAGCAAGTCTCTATACTCGTTCCGTGATGCATCATCCCATAACTAACTCATTAGTCACATTGCTTGCAAGTCTTATGTGATGAGCATTACCAAGAGGGCCCAGAGATACCTCTCCGACACTCGGAGTGACAAATCCTAATCTCGATCTATACCAACTCAAAAAACACCATCGGAGACACCTATAGAGCATATTTGTAATCACCCAATTACGTTCTGACATTTGATAGCGCACTAAGTGTTCCTCCGGTATTCGGGAGTTGCATAATCTCATAGTCATAGGAACATGTATAAGTCATGAAGGAAGCAATAGCACTAAACTTAAACAATCATAGTGCTAAGATAACGGATGGGTCTTGTCCATCACATCATTTTGTAATGATGTGATCCCGTTCATCAATTGAAAATACATTTTTATTGTCAGGAAACTTAACCATCTTTGATTAACGAGCAAGTCTAGTAGAGGCATACTAGGGACACTCTGTTTGTCTATGTATTCACACATGTACTAAGTTTCCAGTTAATACAATTCTAGCATGAATAATAAACATTTATCATGATATAGGTAAATATAAATAACAACTCTATTATTGCCTCTAGGGCATATTTCCTTCCATCTCCCACTTGCACTAGAGTCAATAATCTAGATTACATAGTAATGATTCTAACACCCATGGAGTCTTGGTGTTGATCATGTTTTGCTCGTGAGAGAGGCTTAGTCAACGGGTCTGCAACATCCAGATCCATATGTATCTTGCAAATCTCTATGTCTCCCTCCTTGCACTACTAGGGAAAAGCCTAGCAGCAGCGCGGGTTTTGGGCCTATCAGTAGCGCTGGCAGGAGCGCTACTGATAAGGCGCTATAGCTAATGCTTAGCAATAGCGCGTCTTGACCCACGCTACTGCTAAATTGACTTAGTAGCAGCGCTTCTTCGGGACATCGCTACCGGTAATTAGTAGTAGTGCGTCTCCTTACCCGCGCTACTACTATTATTTAGTATTTTATTTCTTTCCTTTTTCATGTTGTATTCATACACCTTTACACAAGTTTTCATACAACAGGAATTTAAAGATTGTTTTACATCATAATGAGTTATTACATCATGGATGAAAGAACCGTGGACTAGTTTCAAGTGGATGTCCATCCACTTGAAACTAATCCGCGGTTCTTTCACCCAATGATATAATAATATCATCATCATCATCATATCATTAACAACTTAGAATCATAATACATCATTGTCATATAACACCACCTCAAGATCATCATTATCAACTCTAACACATTACCACATAATAAACATATTGTACCTCATAGGACCTAAGGGATTCCTGGACTAGGGGGTGTCCGGATGGCCGGACTATCATCATCAGCCGGACTCCAAGACTATGAAGATACAAGATTGAAGACGTCGTCGCGTGTCCGGATGGGACTTTCCTTGGTGTGGAAGGCAAGCTTGGCGATACGGATATGTAGATCTCCTACCATTGTAACCGACTGTAACCCTAGCCCTCTCCGGTGTCTATATAAACCAGAGGGTTTTAGTCCCAGAGACTAACAACCATTACAACAATCATACATAGGCTAGCTTCTAGGGTTTAGCCTCCTCGATCTCGTGGTAGATCCACTCTTGTACTACCCATATCATCAATATCAATCAAGCAGGAGTAGGGTTTTACCTCCATCGAGAGGGCCCGAACCTGGGTAAAAACATCATGTCCTTGTCTCCTGTTACCATCCGCCGAGACGCACAGTTCAGGACCCCCTACCAGAGATCCACCGGTTTTGACACCGACATTGGTGCTTTCATTGAGAGTTCCTCTATGCCGTCACCGATATGTAGGATGCCTCTTCCCGTCTTTAAAGACGGTATCTTCGCCAAAGGAGCCTTGGCCGCTGGCCAAACTATCCGGCTGGGCGGTTTTCTCATGACCGCCCGTTCGGCCACCGCTTCGACAATGACCTCTCGAGTCATCAAAAGCAATCTTCACGTCAACTCGGAACTCGCCGAGCAGCTGGATCCAATAGAGCTCTCGTCTGTAAACGAGCTCTTGGATCGCATCGCCGCCCTAGGAGTCGCTACGGACTACAATCAGGTTGGGCTTAAAACCGATCTGAGAGAGATTAACTCTCCCCAGGTTACCCACCATGTTGCGGTGGTAGAGGAACAATGCGGCGACTCTTCTCCTGTATTGAAAACTAGTTATGTCCGGGCTCCCGAACCCTCCATGCCGGATTCCCGCGAGGACGGACTTCGATCAAGCATCGAACCTAAAGTCGCATCGGACCGACTCGTTGGACAACGCCCAGCAATCCAAGATTCCAATTGAAACTTCGCCCTTGAGCCTCGAGATGGGTAGGGTTCCGACTCAATTCCACCCACCCACCCGCACATATGCGATCTATCTCTAATCCGCAAGAGCCCGCTGAAACAAGACATCATTATTGGGCCGATTCTCCCGGTTATGAACAGGATAAAGGACTGTCGAGAGGAAAACGCAATTTCAATTTTCTGCAGTAATTGCACGGACGAGGGAATCTTGAACGCCGTCAGCCGTCGTGAAATTACACGCTTCGCCGACCTGGCGTCCATAGTACAAAAGTACTGTGCGATGGAGAGTTTCCGGAAAGCCGAAACTAAGTTCTGGGACAATCCGGCACCAAATACAACCCTAGTCCGTAACAAAAGGGTGCATCACACTCAGGCACCAGGTACAAAAACCAAAAAGCAAAAACCCCATAAAGGGCACGGAACCGATCGAGGGATGGCTCGGCGGACCTGTAAAATTCACAAGATGTATATGCCACCCCAACACATAGCCTTCGAGCATGTTGGATACTAAGGCAGGTGGCCAAAAGTGGCGAGGAGCTTCTAGCCCCCGAAAACCACTCCAACAGTACCAGTATGGTGTCAACAGTCTTCGAGACATTCGCATCAAATAATATGCAAAAAAGAAAAATCCGCAGCCTCGCCGAAGTCCACCAAGTAGCAACAACAAATCCATGGAGCAACACGGCCATCACCTTCAACGCCAGCGACGAACCTAAATTCCGAACAGCCCGAGTACCAGCCGCATTGGTCCGTAGTCCAATAGTGGATGGCTTTCGTCTCACCAAGGTACTCATGGATGGCGGCAGCGGACTAAACCTCATCTATGAGGAAACTCTTCGAAAAATGGAAATAGACTGGAGCCGCATTGAGCGAAGCAGCACAACCTTTAGAGGAATAATCCCTAGCCGGGAAGCGCGCTGCACAGGAAAAATCACACTTGATGTGGTGTTCGGCTCGCCGGACAATTACATGTCTGAAGAGGTCACGTTCCAAGTGGCCCCGTTCAGCAGCGGATATCACACTATATTAGGACGAGAAGCATTCACAATTTTTCAAGCCATACCCCATTACGGGTACATGAAGCTTAAGATGCCTGGGCCCGGCGGAATAATCACTCTCGTTTGTGATCCGGACATAGCACTCCGCGCCGAAAACAAGACAACCGCACTAGCCCTGGAGGCACTATCTGAAGCCCTCGCGGCGGAGGAGCTCACTGCGCTGCGCTCTACAGTGAATAGATACGATGTGATACTCGATAAGAGATCCAAGTCCACCTCCTTTAAACCAGCGTATGAAATAGTCAAATTCCAGGTCCACCCAACGGACCCAACAAAGACGGCATCCATCGGGGCACAGTTGAACCATGATGTGGATGCCGCACTGCGAGAATTCCTTCGGGAAAATTGGGACATCTTTGCCTGGCACCCTTCAGATATGCCAGGAATCCCACACAGATTGGCAGAACACAGCCTTAACATCCTAAAAGGATTCAAGCTAGTCAAATAGGCTCTTCGGCGATTTTCTGAACCCAAAAGACAGGCAATCGGAGAAGAGCTAGCCAAACTACTGGAAGCCGGATTCATCAGAGACATCAAACATCCGGTCTCGCTAGCAAACCTGGTAATGGTATCAAAGAAGGACAAATCCTGGCGCCTATGTGTCGATTTTAAAGACCTCAACAAGGCCTGCCTAAAGGATCCTTCCTCCCCGCGATCGACCAAATAATCGATGCTCTGCAGGCACGACTCATTGTGCTTCCTTGACGATACTCCGCTACCATCAAATCAAGATGGCGGAGGCGGACCAAGCCGCAACGGCATTCATTACTCCATACGGACCATTCTGCTTCAACACGATGCCCTTCGACTCAAAAATGCGGCGCAACATATCAGCGATGATTCGTACATGTCCGCTACCCAGATCAGTAAACAGAGAGGCATACGAGACAACGAGTCGTAAAAACCAAACACGCCGAGACTCGTAGACGATTTGAGGCTCACATTCGATAACCTCCGAGCATATGACATTAAGCTCAATCCGAAAATGCGTTTTGGGCGCATCACCGGAAAGCTCTCGAGCTTCATTGTATCCGTAGAGGAATTGAAGCAACCCAGCCAAGATCCAAGCTCACACAGCTGGATATTCCAAAAGACCTCAAACAAATACAAAATTGATCGATGCGTGGCGGCTTTAAGCCGCTTTATCTCCCGCTTGGGAGAAAAGGCATTGCCCTCTATCGCCTCCTCAAAGCACCAACACTTCGAGTGGACGGATGCCGCCACCGCCAGACTCAAGAAATAAAAGCCATATTGGCAACAATCCGTCTGGCTGCGCCTAACCCGGTGAACTAATGTTGTTATACATCGCGCAACACATCAAGTTGTAAGCGCGGTACTCGTCTTCGAACGAGAAGCGAAGGGCATAAATCCCTCTTCAAAACCAGTGTACTACGATCCACCGCCTTAACTCCCCGCAAGTCCGTTACCGCACTATCAAAAGATAGCGTACGCAGTGTTCATGGCATCCCGGAAGCTCCGACACTACTTTCAAGAGTGTTCGATAACAGTGGCCTCCGAAGTGCCCCTCAACGACATTATAAACAACCGCGATGCGACGGGCAGGATCGCAAAATGGGCTATTGAGCTTTTACCATTCAATATAACCTACAAACCTCGGCGAGCTATAAAGTCGCAAGTCTTGGCTGACTTTGTCGCTGAATGGACTGAAGCCGAACTCCCTAAAGAGTACGGCGCATACTCCAAATTGGATTATGCACTTCGACGGCTCCAAAATGTTGGCCGGATTAGGGGCTGGCGTCGTATTGACGTCCCCAACCGGGGACACAGTCCAATACGTACTTCAGATAATGTACACGAACTCCAACAATGCGGCCGAATACAAGGCCCTCCTACATGGCCTCCGGATGGCAATCTCCATGGGCATTCAACGCCTAGAGGTGCACGGGGATTCAATCCTTGCAATATCCCAAGTAAATGGAGACTTCGACGCCAAGGATCTGAAAATGGTAGCCTATCGTAACGCTGTGCTAAAAATGTCAGCTCGGTTCGAAGGACTTGAATTCCACCACGTAGCCCGGGATAATAACCAAGCAGCCGACGTATTGGCACGCATCGGCGCGAAACGTGACGCTGTCCCTCCAAACATCTTCCTGGAACGGCTCTTTAAGCCATCCGTACTATGGGAAGAGGAGTCCGGAAATAACAACCCGGAAGCAGCCGCACCACCCAACACAGAACAATCTGACATAATCTGCGACTCAGCCAATGAAATAACACCTTCAGCCCACGAGATAATGGCAGTAATCTCCCCGTGGACAGAGCCATTCCTAGCCTACTTACTTAGGCAGGAACTTCCCGAAGACCAAAACGAGGCCCGCTGCATAGTCTGGCGATCTAAAGCCTACAAGGTCCACGAGGGAGAACTCTATAAGAAAAGCACAACCGAAGTCCTTCAAAGGTGTATCTCCGAAGAGGAGGGGCGAAACCTTATGGCTGAAATTCATGCCGGACTAGGCGGACACCACGCCGCAGCTCGGGCCCTTGTAGGCAAGGCATTCCGTATAGGATTTTATTGGCCGACGGCCCGGGCAGATGCTCAGGACTTAGTCCAAAGATGCGTCGGTTTTCAGCTCTTTGCTAATCAGAGCCATATGCCACCCACCTCCCTCAAAACTATACCCATTACCCGCCGTCATGTCTGGGGCTTGATATGGTTGGACCCCTTAAAGGGGGAACCCACAAGCAAAAGTACATATTGGTCATGGTGGAAAAATTCACCAAATGGATAGAGGCCAAGCCAGTTAAAACGGCAGAGTCCGGACCAGGGATAGACTTCATATCTGGGGTAGTAGACCGTTATGGCATACCCCATAGCATCATTACCGATAACGGCACAAACTTCACGGCCGACGAGGTTAAATTATGGTGCAAAAATATGGGCATTAAGCTCGATTATGCTTCAGTCTATCATCCTCAAACCAACGGTCAAGTGGAAGGAGCAAATGGTCTAATAATGAGCGGCATCAAACCCAGACTAGTGCGGTCCCTTACGGAATCTAACACGCACTGGGTAGAGGATCTTGACTCCGTACTCTGGGGGCTGCGGACAACACCCAACCGTACCACCGGATTCACACCATTTTTTATGGTATACGGCGCAGAGGCAGTTTTGCCCTGCGACATCATTCATGACTCACCTCGAGTGCGCATGTACGAAGAAAGAGAAGCCGAGCTGGATCGGCAGGACAGCTTGGACGCATTGGAGGAAGAACGCGACGTTGCGAAGGCTCGTTCCGCATTCTATCAGCAGCAGGCTCGAAGATATCAAAGCAGAGAAGTACGGGCTAAAACTTACAACGTTGGCGAACTAGTTCTACACCTGCCGGACAAGAAAAAGGACAAGCTCAAACCCAAATGGGAAGGCCCTTGCATTATCTATCAAGTCCTGACCGGCGGGGCGTACCGCCTGCGAAATGCATCGGACAACCGACTCGAGCCGAACCCATGGAACGCAGCCCATCTCCGAAGATTCTACGCCTAGCGCCGGACTAAGAGTTCGTCTCCTTCCTCCGTCCAAATTTTTACACTTCAGGTGTCTTTCGTTTCTCTCTTTTCTCTCACTTTTTTCATAAAAGCCCTTAAGGGCCTACTTGCGCATTGTTCGCACACACCTGATGTGCTATCCGCACTCATCATACCTGGGGGCTTCTTTACCAGAAGCTTAGTTATACGGGCTTCATGCCCAGCACATGTGTCAAACTTCCACATGTACCTTTTATTCACCATTATATGCATCGATATGACTTAAGTTTTGGCCAAGCTGGGTTGCTGGCTCTGTGCTTACCCCCACGCTCCCCATTGTTCGGCTAGGAGGTAAAGGAGCACCTCTGCGATTATTCTTGCCGGGTCACGGATGTGTATCTCAGATGGGTGAAGCCGAAAGCTAGCGTTCTTAAGGGAATATTCGGTCGGTGATTTGAAAGATGATTTTTACCTACTTATTTATCTGCCCCGTGATGTTTTCCTGCTCTTTTCAGAAGACGGACATGCACTTTAGGGCATGCCTCCCGTGAAAGGAACCCTTAACGAAACTATTTTCCCTAGAAGATGTTTCTTACTAACCATGTAATATAACATAACTAGTTGGGCACTTGTCTGATAAAACACTAATGACCCCTACGCCTGGTCTCCATGCATGCCCCGGTTTTTTTTAACCGAGAAGGTATTCGGACACACTCCGGACTCTAGGGTCCCGAGGTTGAAGCGAAAAGGTCGGCAAAGACAAACAATCTACAATCCGGCTAGAAGGAATTTTACATGTCATTTTACATACATAGTCAAATCGAGTGACTGTATTCCTCCTCAATCCCATCTAACAGGCTGTCTAATTTACAGTCCCGTTGGGAATATTTAGCGGCCAACTCTACTTGACCGTACACTAAGCTCACAGGGATCTCCTTCCACTACTAGGAAAAGGGCTATAGATGGAATTGACACTAATGGCGCACCAGACATGTGGTGCGCCATTACTATATACTAATGGCGCACCATGTGTTGGTACGCCATTAGTTTCCAAATACTAATGGCGCACCACATCCCACGGTGCGCCATTAGTAAAATTTTTTATTTTTCAAAACTTTTAATGGCAAGATTAAGGTGTGGTGCGCCATTACTAGTTTTAACTAGTAATGGCGCACCACACCCACCGTGGCGCCATTAGAAGTTTTGAAAAAAGAAGTAAAAAAATTATAAAAAAATTATAAATTTTTTGTTAGTAATGGCGCACCGGTGGACAGTGCGCCATTACTAGTAAACAAAATTTCAATTTTTTTTTTCAAAACTAGTAATGGCGCACCGTGGGGTGGTGCGCCATTACTAGTTTTAACTACTAATGGAGCACCGTGGCTAATGGCGCACCACCCCACAGTGCGCCATTAGTAGTTTACCCAGCTTCCACCGAATGCACCCCCCCCTGTGGACCGCCTTTTCAGTTTTAAAAAAATTTAAAAAAAATGATAAAAATGTCAAAAAAATAAAAGAAAATAAGTTTCCCATGTGATATGTGGTCTAGTTGTTGGGAAAATTTACAAATATAAATTTCGACTTTATTTGTAAAATCTCTCTGAAAATTTGTAAAATGGGCATAACTTTTGCATACGAACTCGGATTAAAAAGTTTTATATATGAAAAATCATCTACTCAAAAAGTTACATCCGAATTTAATCGGAGGGAACCCCGTTAAACATTTTTAAAATCCTCAAAAGTCTAACAGAAAAAAAGTTACGGGGCTTTTAAGATCTGGAGGCAAAAAAATTCAAAAAAAAATCTGGTCAAACTATGGTCAAACTAATTATTCAAGAATATTAGTGTTAATAAATAATTATTTTAGTTTTTTTGAATTTTGGTCAAATCTGGTCAAACTATGGTCAAACTGTGGTCAAATCTGGTCAAACTGTGTGCGAACTAATTATTCAAGAAAAATATTAGTGTTACTAATTTTTTAGAACAATAGTTTCAAACTCAAACAGTGAAATGTGTCAGTACATGCTCAAGCTAAATTCCTGAGGTTAATAGGATTGACATCTTACTATTGTCAGGAAAACAACAAATGCAGACTTGGAAACGAGGGAGAATAGAACCCGGAAGTTAAGCGTGCTCAGGCTGGAGTAGTGAGAGGGATGGGTGACCTTTCGGGAAGTTTGACCATGGAGTGTGATTTGACTTGAGATTAACATATTGACTCGAGATTAAGCCATAGTGACCTGAGATTAAGAAAAAAACAAAAAAAATTGGAAATTTTGAAAAAAAAATAAAAAAAATCCTGCAAAAAAATTTGAAAAAAAAATTGTTACTAATGGCGCACTCCTATGGTGCGCCATTAGTATACTGATACTAATGGCGCACCATGGGTTCTACTTATGGCGCACAATGATGCGCCATTAGAATATCAGATTCTAATGGCGCTACAAAGTGCGCCATTAGAAAAAATTCTAGTGGCGTGATGCTAATGGCGCACCGGTAGTGCGCCATTAGTAGGCAAAACCGGTGCGCCATTAGAAGGCTTTTTCCTAGTAGTGTTCCCATCGGGCCCCACAGGTCCGACCTCGGCCATGTGGTTGGGATCCGCCTTCTTGTACCGTGTCTTCACCATGGCCCGGGCCTCCCTGGCACCTTGGCGGCAGGCCGACATCTTCCATAAACGGAAGCGCTGCCGCACTTCGAAGCTTCTCCGCAAGCTCTCCTGTGCCCTCGAAAGAGGGAGAGGGACGCCATAAGTCCCGGACGACGCCGCCATCTCCCCGCCGAACTCGTTCGAGCAGATTGCACCAGCTCGAAGTCGATCACCCGCTGATACGGAATCTCTCCGCAGGCGCACTGTGAGCACACCTACGAGACATATTTCGTCAATTGACTTCCTCGCCGAACTCTTCTTTTCAAAGGAGTTCGCTCAAGCACTTACTATAGATGTCGCGACGGAAGCGCTGATTCTCCTTCACGGAGCTGCATAGCTCGCCCAACACCTTTCAGCTCTTCTCCAAGCTGGACGTGGGCATCCCAGAGTTTGTTCTTTTCCGCTGCACCTTCGTCGGCACCCTCTCTCTTGACTTTCACCGGTGGCGCAGAAGTTGTTGCTTGTCCGGATCCAGTCCGGCAACATCTGCAATATTATTGTCAGACTTACACGCACGCCGCACACCGCTTATCTTTTTGAAATAATGTGTTACCAGGAGGGGTCTCTGTGTTTCTTCCTCCGGCAGCGAGTGCGGCCTCAAGTTGGGCCTTACACTCTTGCAGCTCCTGGGACAATTGGCTATTCTTCTCTGTAAGATCCTGCATAACAAATGATCCTTAAATCAGTTACTCTAACTACTTTAAGTCTCGGGGGCTACTGGCATATACAACTATTAAAATCTCTTACCCGTATATCTTTTACATACTGCTCCGTGGCTCTGGTCAAACCATCTTGAGCAGCACGGAGGTGTGCGTCCCCCGCATTAAAGGCATTCAATGCTTCAAGGGAGAGACACGTGTCACGAAAAACTGTCCGGTGGCGCCTATGGTTCATGGCGCTCCACCTCAGACATGGTGGAGGACAGCCTATCGGCGTCCTCCGTTGGAGGAGTATCCGGCTCGCGCCTTGCGCTCGCCTCCCCTTCCAGACCAGGTGGTGGAGCTTGGCTGGCGAAGGTTTGGGCGGCAACCTCGCCGGTCATAGTCCGGCGAGCGCTCTTTCTCCTGAAAAAGTCATGAGCATTAATACACCCCCTAGGAATCTTTTCCTAGACAATGGTCGCGAGCTATACCGTTGCGGTGATGTTTCGATTCGCACAGCACTCCTCTTGCGCCTACGGGGTCGGACTGACCCTTGTTGGTCAGCCGCCGTGGGTTCGGCTTCCCGCCTTGAAGGCGCCTCCTGCAAGATACCATCGTACACGGTGGTCAGAAATGCGCAAGGAAGAAATAATGGTGTCAGGACTTCGGTCACAATCACCTGGGGAGCTGGAGATAGGCCGGGGTAGTCGGCCGTAATGGCGACTAGAGCATTGTCCATGCTGAGTTGGTGGAACACCCCGTCGATTAGCTCCACCTTTACGTCCGGATCCTCTTCGGAGGCCGGATCTAGGGATCTTTCTGGATCCTCGGGTTGTGGAGCCGGACTATGTATACCCTCCACGTCCCGATGCAGCTGCTGCGTCGAAATCATATATAGTAAGGTACTAAATTTTGAAAGCATGGGTCGGATAAACAAAGTGTCTGTTTACCCAGCGCCGAGGGTTATTCATGGAGAACCCATTCAATGGGCTCGTCTGGAGGAAGTCCTCCTTCTCCCCCTTGTACAGGCCGGATAGAATATTCACCAGATCTTCGGCCGATCCCGGCCCTTTGCGGCCATGACGAGTGGCATCATTCTCCCCGTTGAAATCCCACATGGGGTGGCCCCTGTATTGTAGCGGCTGCACCCCCCTCATAATGCACGTGGCCATGACTCCAATCATGGTCAATCCGGAATGGGCCAGTAACCTTATCCGGCCCATCAAATAATGGACGCTCTTGTCTTCCTCCAGCTGGGGGCTCCGCGGACGCCAACTCAGGCGTTTCTTTAGGGGAGCATTGCTGAACTCCGGGAGGCCGATTCGAACAGGGTCCGGTAGCGTAGCGTCTTCTACATAAAACCATTCTGAAGGCTAGTCTTCAGACGCCTTCTTAGGGGTTCCAGATGGATATCCGGTCCCGGCGATGCGCCATATTTCGGCACCGCCCACTTGATATATCGACCCCTCGTAAGAGCGGGGTACGTGGCTGAACAACCTCTTCCACAGTGCGAAATGGGGCTTGATGCCCAGGAATAGCTCGCAAAGAGCTACGTAACCCGCGATATGCAGAATAGAGGCGGGTATGAGGTGATGGAGCTGGAGTCCATAGAACTCCAGAAGCCCGCGGAGGAATGGATGTATAGGAAATCCGAGCCCCCTTATCAGGTAGGGGACGAAGCATACCTGATCCCCTTATTGGGACTAGGGGTGGCCTTCGCTTGCTTCCCACCTTTGTAGGTGGCCAGCCCGGCTCGAACCGGGACCATAAAGGCCGGAGGGAGATATCCCTCCGCTTGGAGCATCACCAGCTCATTGTGCGGGACAGAACATCACCTCCAATCTCCTGGTAGAGGGCTGGGAGCGCAAGAGGAGGAGCCGCGTCGACGGTCCATGATGGAGTGGATTTTTGGTCAGAAGCGCTCCGATGAGTACTCGCGGAAGGAAGATGGTGTGATTTAGATATGGATTCTTGCCTCTCTTATAGGAAGATTATTTGCGCAGCTAGGGTGTAAAACATAAAAGATACCCTAGCTTTTCGCATTCGTGCGACGCGTGGAAGAAAGCCATTATTGGGCATGGAAGCCAAGAAGCGCAACATTTGTAAGGGAGCCGGACACTGTTCGGCAGGTACATGGAATTTGAAGGCAAACACGCCTTGCAACGCCGAAGACAATATATGCGCCGGACTCATCGTCATTGAAGCCTGGTTCGGGAGCTACTGAGGGAGTCCTGGACTAGGGGGTGTCCGGATGGCCAGACTATCATCATCGGCCGGACTCCAGGACTATGAAGATACAAGATTGAAGACGTCGTCCCGTGTCCGGATGGGACTTTCCTTGGCGTGAAAGGCAAGCTTGGTGATACGGATATGTAGATCTCCTACCATTGTAACCGACTCTGTGTAACCCTAGCCCTCTCTGGTGTCTATATAAACCGGAGGGTTTTAGTCCGTAGGACGAACAACAATTACAGCAATCATACCATAGGCTAGCTTCTAGGGTTTAGCCTCCTTGATCTCGTGGTAGATCCACTCTTGTACTACCCATATCATCAATATCAATCAAGCAGGAGTAGGGTTTTACCTCCATCGAGAGGGCCCGAACCTGGGTAAAAACATCGTGTCCCTTGTCTCCTGTTACCATCCGCCTAGACGCACAGTTCGGGACCCCCTACCCGAGATCCGCCGGTTTTGACACCGACAGGACCTATTACATTCGGTTAAGACCTACTACATTTTCTAAGGTAAAATAACAAAAAAACAAGATAGCCCCTGACTCTCCATTATGGAGAATGGAGATTAGCCTGTCTCCAATTCTTGCCTTTCGCTGAATGTTACTTCCAAGAACCTCCTTGCGAATGTCCATACATTTCTTCCATTCTCTGATGATCATGTGTTCACGGGTTTTAGAACCGATATGCACAGTGAGCTCCGAGATTTACCGCAAGTATGTTCAGAATCGAGAGGCGACCATGCAGAGACATCGATGAGGCACACAATCCATCGGGAATTTCTGTTGAAAAACATAATAATAACTTCGTGGTTAGCAATGATGTACTAGTTTTAGAAGTATGCAAAAAATGCACGGATGTCGTAATAGAAAAAAATCTTACCAGGGTATCTCCAGAGAAGTTATCGTTGTTCAACACATGCACTAGTGGCACGTATTCACCATAATTTGGAGGAGTTCGATAATAGTCATTGTAATTCTCAAGAAGAGTACAAAATGCGATCGATGATTTTTCTCCTTATATGTTAATTGGGTGCCTTTGGTGTAGTGGGTTTTATCTACCATCTTCCGCATGATCTTTGAAGAATCAAAATAAGCTGTCAATGGAAATAAGCTATCAACTATTTTGAAATAAACAATATAAATTAGTTAATAACTATGTTTGAGAAACTCACATAGCGGTACAATCGAAGCGTATCAACAAGGACCCAAATGTCCATATTGTCTTCCTCGCTGTCAGGATCACCAAGATCCATGGTGACAATCATACCCTCATAAAAGCCATACATTTTGCAAAGTGCTTCCCAATTTTGGCAACCGAAATGGGTTACGCTCTGAGCATTGCACAGATTAACTTCAAAATCCATATCATGATGGGTCCTTAGGTGTATTTTCTTTGTTTCGAAATTTTCATGGTCTTCAGAACCCATCCTCTCCAAGACATAGCGTCTTGCATGGCATGGGATAAGCTAGTCGAATTGTAAAATATGAAAATTAGACGTTGAAATAGTTGAAGTCATGCTTAATGGAGAAAAAAACACTTGTCGTTGTTGCGTATCGTTTCACAATCGAAGGTCTCCTCGAGCTAAATGCTGAAGCGCCGATCTTCGTCCAGCCGAACGAACCTGTCGCACATACCTCGATCGTCGTGGCACCAGCTACACTCCCCCGGGAGACCGTCGTCGTCCGAGTATGACATTTCCTACAATCATAATTCAAAGATTAAACTTGTACATATTCTAGCACAAGTCATGCCAGAATTCACGACAAAATTCGGCATGACCTTTGCTAAAAAAGGACATATCGAGCGCCTGAAATTTGCCGGAACGGAAATTGATCAACACTCTGGCAAAACATAGGCCACTCAGAGATGTAAACTGAACATGAACGGCCACTTGGGCAACCACATATCCTATTTGAGCAACAACACAAGATATACAAGGATATTTGGCTGGTCTCACCTCGATGTCGGAGGGGGTCGGTGACTGGGACGACGGCGGGGATGTCGGAGGGGGTCGGTGACGGGGACGACGGAGGTCACCTGAAACCATATAAGTTATCACTAACAACAAACATGACATGTTCAACTAGTTTTATTAATTCAACTAGTTCTTACTAAATATAAACTTACTATAAATAGAAAAAACTAGTTCTTTCTAAAAATAAAGTAGTTCAACTAGTTATATTAATTATCTTACTAAAAATAGATTAGTTACATTAATTCAACTAGTTCCACTAGTTTATTAATTTACTTACTAAACTAGTTCAACTACAACTAAAATAGTTCAACTACCACTACTACTACTAAAAATCTAGTACTAACTAAGCAACATCTAGTACTAGCTAACCCTAAATTAACATCTACTACTACTAAATCTAGTACTAACTAGTGGCAGGGGTGGGGCGACGGAGAGGTAGCTAGGGGAGGCGAGGTCAAGGGTGGTGGGAGGAGGCTGCGGAGGAGGAGGAGGAGGGTGGCGCAGTGGAGGAGGAGGGCGGCGGAGGAGGAGGGGGGGGCGCAGCGGAGAGGAGGATGTGCGAGGAGGATGGAGGAGGGACGGAAGGAGGGAGTACCTCGGCAAGGGCAGACGAAGGCGGCGGCGGCGATGCACGCATTTACTTTACGACGGTTGACGCTGGCAAGAGTGAGAGTGTGAGTGAGAGGGCGGTCGTATGGCGTGGGGATAAGGTAGGGATAGTTATAGCGCGTTTGCCAAAATGCGCTACAGCTAACCTGAATAGCAGTAGCGCTCTATAGTAAAGTGCGCTACTGCTAAAGCTAGCGGAGGGGCCAGGTCATGGCAACTATAGCAGTAGCGCTGTATGCGGCGCACGCGCTACTGCTATTTCCATGTCAGCAGCGCGTTTCGGAGACACGCGCTGCTGCTAAGTAGCAGTAGCGTGGTATTTTGAAGAGCGCTGCTGGTAAGATTCTGTGTATAGGTTTTTCCCTAGTAGTGTTGACTTGATCGCGGATGGAATTGAATCGTCTCTTGATGTGTTTGGTTCTCTTGTGAAATCTGGATTCCTTTGCCAAGGCAATGCACCAGTATTATCACAAAAGGTTTCATTGGACCCGATCGCGGATATGAACTCCTTCATCCAGACTCCTTCATTTGCTGCTTTCGAAGCAGCTATGTACTCCGCTTCACACGTAGATCCCGCCATAACGCTCTGTTTGGAACTGCACCAACTTACATCTCCACCATTCAATATAAATATGTATCCGATTTGTGACTTAGAGTCGTCCGGATCAGTGTCAAAGCTTGCATCAATGTAACCATTTACAACGAGCTCTTTGTCACCTCCATAAATGAGAAACATATCCTTAGTCCTTTTCAGGTATTTCAGGATGTTCTTGACCACTGTCCAATGATCCACTCCTGGATTACTTTGGTACCTCCCAACTATACTTATAGCAAGGCACACATCGGGTCTGGTACAAGCATTACATACATGATAGAACCTATGGCTGAGGCATGGAATGACTTCCATTTTCTCTCTATCTTCTGCAGTGGTTGGGCATTGAGTCTCACTCAACTTCACACCTAGTAACACAGGCAAGAACCCTTTCTTTGACTGGTCCATTTCGAACTTCTAAAAAATCTTGTCAAGGTATGTGCTTTGTGAAAGTCCAATTAAGCGTCTTGATCTATCTCTATAAATCTTGATGCCCAATATGTAAGCAGCTTCACCGAGGTCTTTCATAGAAAAACTCTTATTCAAGTATCCTTTTATGCTATCCAAAAATTCTATATTATTTCCAATCAATAATATGTCATCCATATATAATATTAGAAATGCTATAGAGCTCCCACTCACTTTGTTGTAAATACAGGCTTCTCCAAAAGTCTGTATAAAACCATATGCTTTGATCACACTATCAAAACGTTTATTCCAACGACGAGAGGCTTGCACCAGCCCATAAATGGATCGCTGGAGATTGCACACTTTGTTAGCACCCTTTGGATCGACAAAATCTAGTGGTTGCATCATATACAACTCTTCTTCTAGAAATCCATTCAGAAATGCAGTTTTGACCTCCATTTGCTGAATTTCATAATCATAAAATGCGGCAATTGCTAACATGATTCGGACAGACTTCAGCATCACTACGGGTGAGAAAGTCTCATCATAATCCACTCCTTGAACTTGTCAAAAACCTTTTGCAACAAGTCGAGCTTCGTATACAGTAACATTACCGTCAGTGTCGGTCTCCTCTTGAAGATCCATTAATTTCTATGGCTTGCCGGTCATCGGGCAAGTCAACCAAAGTCCATACTTTGTTCTCATACATGTATCCCATCTCGGATTTCATGGCCTCAAGCCATTTCGCGGAATCTGGGCTCATCATCGCTTCCTCATAGTTCGTAGGTTCATCATGGTCAAGTAACATGACCTCCAGGACAGCATTACCGTACCACTCTGGTGCGGATCTTACTCTGGTTGACCTATGAGGTTCCGTAGTAACTTGATCAAAAGTTTCATGATCATTGTAATTAGCTTCCTCACTAATTGGTGTAGATATCACTGGAATTCATTTCTGTGATGAACTACTTTCCAATAAGGGAGAAGGTACATTTACCTCATCAAGTTCTACTTTCCTCCCACTCACTTCTTTCGAGGGAATCTCCTTCTCTAGAAAGGATCCATTCTTAGCAACGAATATCTTGCCTTCGGATCTGTGATAGAAGGTGTACCCAACAGTCTCCTTTGGGTATCCTATGAAGACACATTTCTCCGATTTGGGTTCGAGCTTATCCGATTGAAGGTGTTTTCACATAAGCATCGCAACCCCAAACTTTAAGAAACGACAACTTGGGTTTCTTGCCAAACCACAGTTCATATGGTGTCGTCTCAACGGATTTAGATGGTGCCCTATTTAACGTGAATGCAGCCATCTCTAAAGCATAACCCCAAAACGATAGCAGTAAATCAGTAAGAGACATCATAGATCGGACCATATCTAATAAAGAGTGGTTACGATGTTCGGACACACCATTACGACGTGGTGTTCCGGGAGGCGTGAGTTGCAAAACTATTCCGCATTATTTTAAATGAAGACCAAACTCGTAACTCAAATATTCACCTCCGCGATCAGATCGTAGAAACTTTATTTTCTTGTTATAATGATTTACCGCTTCTCTCTAAAATTCATTGAACTTTTCAAATGTTTCAGACTTATGTTTCATCAAGTAGATATACCCATATCTGCTCAAATCATCTGTGAAGGTCAGAAAATAACGATACCCGCCGTGAGCCTCAACACTCATTGAACCACATACATCAGTATGTATTATTTTCAACAAGTCTGTTGGTTGCTCCATTGTTCCGAAGAACGGAGTCTTAGTCATCTTTCCCATGAGGCATGGTTCGCAAGCATCAAGTGATTCCAAAAGCCCATCAGAATGGAGTTTCTTCATGCGCTTTACACCAATATGACCTAAATGAGAGTGCCACAAATAAGTTGCACTATCATTATTAAACTTATATCTTTTGGCTTCAATACTATGAATATGTGTATCACTACAATTGAGACTCAACAAAAATAGACCACTAATCAAGGGTGCATGACCATAAAAGATTTTACTCTAATAAATAGAAGAACCATTATTCTCTGATTGAAATGAATAACCGTCTCGCATCAAACAAGATCCAGATATAATGTTCATGCTTAACGCTGGCACCAAATAACAATTATTCAAGTCTAAAACTAATCCCAAAGGTAGATGTAGAGGTAGCATGCCGACGACGATCACATTAACTTTGGAACCATTTCCCACGCGCATCATCACCTCATCCTTAGTCAATCTTCGCTTAATCCATAGCCCCTGTTTCGAGTTGCAAATATGAGCAATAGTACCAGTATCAAATATCTAGGCGCTACTACGAGTATTAGTAAGGTACACATCAATAACATGTATATCAAATATACCTTTCACTTTGCCATCCTTCTTATCCGCCAAATACTTGGGGCAGTTCCGCTTCCAGTGACCAGTCCCATTGCAGTAGAAGCACTCAGTCTCAGGCTTAGATCCAGACTTGGGCTTCTTCACTTGAGAAGCAACCTTCTTGCCGTTCTTCTTGAAGTTCCCCTTCTTTCCTTTGCCCTTTTTCTTGAAACTAGTGGTCTTGTTAACCATCAACACTTAATGCTCCTTCTTGATTTCTACCTCTGCAGCCATTAGCATTGCAAAGAGCTCGGGAATTGTCTTATCCATCCCTTGCATATTATAGTTCATCACGAAGCTTTTGTAGCTTGGTGGTAGTGATTGAAGAACTCTGTCAATGACACTATCAACAGTAAGATTAACTCCCAGTTGAGTCAAGTGCTTGTGGTACCCAGACATTCTGAGTATGTGTTCACTGACAGAACTATTCTCCTCCATTTTGCCGCTGCAAAACTTATTGGAGACTTCATATCTCTCAATCCAGGCATTTGCTTGAAATATTAACTTCAACTCCTAGAACATATCATATGATCCATGACGTTCAAAACGTCATTGAAGTCCCGGTTCTAAGCTGTAAAGCATGGCACACTGAACTGTCGAGTAGTCATCAGCTTTTCTCTGCCAAGCGTTCACAACTTCTGGTGTTGCTCCTGCAGCGGGTCTTGCACCTAGGGGTGCTTCCAGGACGTAATTCTTCTATGCAGCAATGAGGATAATCCTCAAGTTACGAACCCAGTCCGTGTACTTGCTATCATCATATTTCAACTTAGTTTTCTCTAGGAACGCATTAAAATTCAAAGGAAGAGTAGCACGGGCCATTTATCTACAACAACATAGACATGCAAAATACTATCAGGTACTAAGTTCATGATAGATTCAGGTTCAATTAATCATATTACTTAAGAAATCCCATTTAGATAGAAATACCTCTAATTATCTAAGTGATCACGTGATCCATATTAACTAAACCATGTCCGATCATCATGTGAGATGGAGTAGTTTTCAATGGTGAACATCACTATGTTGATCATATCTACTATATGATTCACGCTCGACCTTTCGGTCTCAGTGTTCCGAGGCCATATCTGCATATGCTAGGCTCATCAAGTTTAACCCGAGTATTCCGCTTGTGCAAAACTGGCTTGCACCGATTTTATGTGAACGTACAGCTTATCACACCCGATCATCACGTGGTGTCTCGGTACGACGAACTATAGGAATGATGTATACTCAGGGAGAGCACTTGTAACTCGAAATTTAGTGAGAGATCATCTTATAATGTACCATCGTATTAAGCAAAATAAGATGCATAAAAAGATAAACATCACAGGCAATCAAATAAGTGATATGATATGGCCATCATCTTGTGCCTTTGATCTCCATCCCCAAAGCACTGTCATGATTACCGTCGTCAACGGCTTGACACCTTGATCTCCATCGAAGCATCATTGTCGTCTCGCCAACTATTGCTTCTACGACTCTCGCTACCGCTTAGTGATAATATAAAGCAATTACATGACGATTGCATTTCATACAATAAAGAGACAACCATATGGATCCTGCCAGTTGCTGATAACTGTTACAAAACATGATCATCTCATACAACAATTTATATATCATCACGTCTTGACCATATCACATCATAGCAAGCCCTGCAAAAACAAGTTAGACGTCCTCTACTTTGTTGTTGCAAGTTTTACGTGGCTCCTACGGGCTTCTAGCAAGAACTGTTCTTACCTACGCATCAAAACCACAACAATTTTTTGTCAAGTGTGATGTTTTAATATTCAACAAGGACCGGGCGTAGTCAAACTCGATTCAACACAAGTTGGAGAAATAGACGCCCACTAGCCACCTGGGTGCAAAGCACGGATGTAGAACCAGTCTCATGAACGTGGTCATGTAATGTCGGTCTGGGACGCTTCATCCAACAATACCGCCGAATCAAAGTATGACATGCTGGTAAGCAGTATGACTATTATCGCCCACAACTCTTTGTGTTCAACTCGTGCATATAACATCTACGCATAGACCTGGCCCGGATGCCACTTTTGGGGAACGTAGTATTTCAAAAAATTTGCCTACGATCACGCAAGATCTATCTAGGAGAAGCATAGCAACGAGCGGGGAGAGTGTGTCTACGTACCCTCATAGACTGAAAGCGGAAGCGTTTACTAACGCGGTTGATGTAGTAGAATGTCTTCATGATCCAACCGATCCAAGTACCGAACGTACGGCACCTCCGCGATCAGCACACGTTCATCTCGGTGACGTCCCTCAAACTCTTGATCCAGTTGAGGCCGAGGGAGAGTTCCGTCAGCATGACAGCATGGCGATGGTGATGATGAATTTACCGGCGCAGGGCTTCGCCTAAGCAATACGACGATATGACTGAGGTCTGTAACTATGGAGGGGGCACAACACACGGCTAAAAGATCAACTTGTGTGTCTATGGGGTACCCCCTGGCCACGTATATAAACAAGGGGAGGGAAGAGGTGGCCGGCCCTAGGGGGCACGCCAGGTGTGGGCAATCCTACTAGGACTCCCCAGTCCAAGTAGGATTCCCCTCCTCTTTCCTATTCCTAGTAGGAGAAGGAGGGAAGGAGGAGGAGGAGAGAAGGAAAGGCCCCCCCCCCACCAACCCTAGTCCAATTCGGTTTGGGCTACGGGGGGCGCGCACCACCCCTGGCCGGCCTCCTCTCTTCCACCACTAGGCCCATGAGGCCCAATAACTTCCGGGGGGGTTCCGGTATTACGAAGCTCATCCGAAACGACCCAAACCATTCTAGTGTCCGAATGTAACCTTCCAATATATGAATCTTTATGTCTCGACCATATAAGGGCTCCTCGTCACGTACGTGATCTCATCCGGGACCAAACAACCTTCGGTCATCAAATCACATAACTCATAATATAAATCGTCATCGAACGTTAATCATGCGGACCCTACGGGTTTGAGAACTATGTAGACATGACTGAGACACATCTCCGATCAATAACCAATAGCGGAACCTGGATGTTCATATTGGCTCCTACATATTCTACGAAGATCTATATCGGTCAAACCGCATAACAACATATGTTGTTCCCTTTGTCATCGATATGTTACTTGCCCGAGATTCGATCATCGGTATCATCATACCTAGTTCAATATCATTACCGGAAAGTCTCTTTACTTGTTCCGTAATGCATCATCCCGTAACTAACTCATTAGTCACATTGCTTGCAAGGCTTATGTGATGAGCATTACAGAGAGAGCCCAGAGATAGCTCTCCAACACTCAGAGTGACAAATCCTAATCTCGATCTATGCCAATTCAAAAAACACCATCGGAGACACCTATAGAGCATCTTTATAATCACCCAGTTACGTCGTGACGTTTGATAGCACACTAAGTGTTCCTCTGGCATTCGGGAGTTGCATAATCCCATAGTCATAGGAACATGTATAAGTCATGAAGGAAGCACTATCAATAAACTTAAATGATCATAGTGCTAAGATAACGGATGGATCTTGTCCATCACATCAATCTCTAATGATGTGATCTCATTCATCAAATGACAACACGTGTCTATGGTCAGGAAACTTAACCATCTTTGGTTAACGAGCTAGTCTAGTAGAGGCATACTAGGGACACTCTGTTTGTCTATGTATTCACACATGTACTAAGTTCCCGGTTAATACAATTCTAGCATGAATAATAAACATTTATCATGATATAAGGAAATATAAATAAGAAGTTTATTATTGCCTCTAGGGCATATTTCCTTCAGTCTCCCACTTGTAGTAGAGTCAATAATCTAGATTACATAGTAATGATTCTAACACCCATGGAGTCTTGGTGTTGATCATGTTTTGCTCGTGAGAAAGGCTTAGTCAACGGGTCTGCAACATTCAGATCCATATGTATCTTGCAAATCTCTATGTCTCCCTCCTTAACTTGATCACGGATGGAATGAAGCGTCTCTTGATGTGTTTGGTTCTCTTGTGAAATCTGGATTCCTTTGCCAAGGCAATTGCACCAGTATTGTCAATGACAGCTAGATCGGATATAAATCCCTTCATCCAAACTCCTTCATTTGTTGCTTCCGAAGCAGCTATGTACTCCGCTTCACACGTAGATCCCTCCACGACGCTCTGTTTGGTAATGCACCAACTTACAGCTCCACTATTCAATATAAATATGTATTCGGTTTGTGACTTAGAGTCATCCGGATCAGTGTCAAAGCTTACATCGATGTAACCATTTACAACGACCTCTTTCACCTCCATAAACGAGAAACATATCCTTAGTCCTTTTCAGGTATTTCAGGATGTTCTTGACCGTTGTCCAATGATCCACTCCTGCATTCTTTTGGTACCTCCCTATTATACTTATAGCAAGGTACACATCAGGTGTGGTACATAGCATTGCATACATGATAGAACCTGTGGCTGAAGCATAGGGAATGATTTTCATTTTCTCTCTATCTTCTGAAGTGGTCGGGCATTGAGTCTCACTCAACTTCACACCTTGTAACACAGGCAAGAACCCTTTCTTTGACTGGTCCATTTTGAACTTGTTCGAAATCTTATCAAGGTATGTGCTTTGTGAAAGTCAAATTAAGCGTCTTGATCTATCTCTATAAATCTTGATGCCCAATATGTAAGCAGCTTCACCGAGGGCTTTTACAGAAAAACTCTTATTCAAGTATCTTTTTATGCTATCCAGTTATTCTATATATTAAGAATGATAAGGATGTCTAATCAATGCGTATACAAGGTATATTAAAGATGGGAGTACGTACTCCCAGGAGTATATTGAAGATGTGAGTATGTACATCCTACCACCCAGTGGTAGTTACCCCACATGTCTCATATACAATCTTATGGTACTAATATACTACTTTATCATTCTAAATATGTTCATATACTATATATAAGATAATCCAAAGTGGGTAACATGAAAAAATTGCAAGTTGACCCATGGTTTTTATTATATTTATGAAATAGGTATATATTTGTACGTAAAATAGAGGGTACTGAAAATATGATGCATACTACCTAAAAAGTATTATGTATACCACCTAAATATTTTTATATACTACATATTACACGTACATATTCTCCGATTTGATAGATACTACATACAACATACAAGTCTCAAGTGGTGGTAACTACCACCGATGGTAGATTAAATTTGTCCTATATAGATGTGTGCGCGCGCGCGTGCGCCCTCAAGCTATAGTATGTGTGTTAATGGGAAATACACATGAGCTCCAGGGTGCTCTACACGCCTATATAAATATTAAATTTAAAAAATATTATTTTTAGAATATTCTGGAATTTAGGGATATCAAACTCTGGTGCCCAATCTAATCCAGTGTATAATTTCGTGGAAAAATTGGCGAAGGAAATACAGTCCAAATTAAAATCCATCCAAACATTTTTTTTCATACATAGGATTTTTCACGATTTCACATGACAGTAGATTGGACACCCAAGTTTGATATTGCAAGTTGACACCCATAGAACTAGGGTCGAAGGATGACGTTAGTAGTCATCGCAAGTTTCTACACCAGAGCTCATATGCACCCTCGTGAATAATAGAACAAAAAAAGATAGTAAAAAAGAATTAAAAATCTGAAATTTTTTGCAGACAAACTCTCACAAATTCTGAACATGCATACAAAATTTCATGAAGAAACAACATTCAAAAGATGCTTTTGTAAAAAAAAAATTGATGCTATGAGAAAGAGACTTTTTGGAGCGTTAATTTTTTACACAACATTTTTGGAATATTGTGTCTTCATGAAATTTTGAACGCATCTTCAGAATTTTTCAAAGTTTGTCTCCAAAAAAATGCAGTGTTTTTTTTACTGTTTTTATCGATTTTACCTTTCACGAGGGTGCATATGAGCTCTGGTGCAGAAGGGCACTTTTGGAACAACAAGTCTTCTTGCCAGGTGATGATGGAAAATGTTTGGCTTGGTTTTATTCATTCTAAGCCCTATATTTGATCATGTGTAATATGTACACGTCAACAATACAACATCGCTTCAAGCAATGTCTCTGTACATTTGTTGTTGTCTATAGCAACATATTGGTTTCTGACTATAACTTCAATCCACTTAATCTTATGTGAACGCATAGCACGGGCATCTTACTAGACCTACTTAATGACAATGAAGGAGTACATTTTACCGAGCACTTAGTCATGGAAGAACAACGACTGTGAGCGATGCTTCGCCTCTCCCTGAGATCCAATTGGCAGCTCCCCTTCTCGTAGGGACGACACTGCTCATCGGCCGGCACTCTGGTTGCATCCTTGTCCGGCAGTCCACCGCGTGGCCGCCGCCCTTGGGGGTCCCGATGTGGCGCGCCATAGTGCTCTTACTCGCGCGCCGACGCGGTCCCGTGCATGTCAGGCAAGCATGACGCTTGCTGCCCGAAGGTGCCAGGCATTCTGGCAAGCTCCACCCAGCTCTCGCGTCAATATGGCTCGGGCCTCGCATAGCAGTATGGTGTGTCCGGTCGTGGTACTTCAAGACGGGGTGCCTGGCGCAGTGCTATCCGATCTGGCATACTTGGAGTCGGATGCACCTTCGTCCTTTCTCCGCTGCTTGCGAAGTGGCAGACACGACTGCAATTTGCTCAGTGTAGGCTGTTGTTCAACAGCGTGGCAGCAGCTGGCTGCTGAGAGCTTGGTTATGCACGGCTGGCGGGGGGTGTGTGGAGGTGGTGGTTCTGGTGCTTTGTTTCTGCCGGCGCTGGATCTGGCTCTTGTTATGACTGCTCGCACGATTCAACAGGGGCCTCACGGAGCTGGGCTACACGCAAAGGTACGATTGTTGTCCTGGCGATGGGGATCTGCATTAGGTCCAGGTGAGAACCCTGCATCGTTTTTGTCGATTCCGGTGGCAACGGTGTCTGTGGACGTCATTTTCCTCGTGGAGGTGCTGTAGCGGAGCTTGTGGCACCCTCGCCGCCTTGTTTCGTGGTATCTGGGTGAAAACCTATGATCGGCCTTGTTAGTTCGGATGATGGTGGTGTGTCCTCGATACCACTTTCTCCTTGGAGGCCTTCATCTTGGAGACCCAAACGACGGCTTCCGTTACTGCGTGTGGTTGAAGGTGGTGTGTTAGGTGGTGGTGGTGCTGCCAGCTTGGGGTCGACGGTGGTGGCCTCGGCTGATTAGTGTGGTGGATGCTTGTTGTGGGTGTGATGGTGGTGGTGGTGGTGGTGGTGGTGTCGCGGCTGGCTTGGGGGCGACGGTGGTTGTATGGTGGTGTTCTTTGGGGATTCAGCGGCAGTGCCTTTGGCGCTACAGGGCGGCCACCTGTATCCCTTCATGAAGATGTCTCGCCCTTGTTGTTGTGCATGCACCAAGACCCTCCCATGGCTACCGATGTGTTGCGGCGAGCTTTCTGCTCTTGGTGACGTCTCGGTTCATCTGTGCTCATTGATTGTACAAGATGCCTTCCCAACCTACTAATCGTTCCAAATTTCCTTGGCGGAGCTTCCAGTCAAGCTTCGTGTTTAGTTCCACACATTGATTGTGGATGCTCATGAGTTGCGCATAAGGGGTGACTCTTGACTTTGGCCGCTTTTGAGCAATATATTGAGGTAGGAGAAATCTCCACGCGGTGATTCCACTCACTAATCTTGAGCGATGCAAGAACACTATGCACACGATTTGTCTCTCTCATTGGTGTGCATAACGTGGTGTTGGACAAGGCAGCGGAAAGAGTTAACCTACAGCCTTTCGCTGGGGGGGTTTACGTCATACGAACCTGCTGGGGCATAGGAGTCAGCACTTGCAGGTGACCTCGTGCAATAAATGCAGCTCGGTTTGCATGTATTTTTTAAAAAAGGAACTTGCAAAAGGATGAACATCTTTATCTGGTGTTGCAGAACCTCTAGTGGCACTGTACTGGCGTGCCAGCTTAGGTGACCAAAGCATACATCTCAGTTGACGAATATTGTAAAACAGCAAAGTAAACATGAAATGGTACATGTGATTGGTGGTTCTCAAATGACAAGTTAGAGACAAAGTTATTGCGTGAAATTGCATGCTGCACTAAGATACGACGACAGATCAAAAATGGCGACAAGCTACATCCTAGTGCTGCGAACATATTGATCTCAGAGTCTTGTTCAGCTTGGACAGGTATAAGATGGACCGGTTGACATGGGCGGAGCTAGTTGAGGACTTGGGTGTACAAATGTATACCAACTATTTTGGCAAAATGCTTGTATACTTAGGTATAATTCATGCATATAACACTATACATAAATAAACTTGAGTAAAAGTATTTTACTGGTCTATGTACACCCATTGTTCAGATGTTGGCTCCACCACTGCCGGTTGATGATCATGAATGTTGCCATCAGATTAAGCATACACAGCACCAGGATGATACGAACTGGTGCCTGCAGTCCCTGAGTGCCTGTGATGAGGCATGTTCGTAGTACGTGGCTGTGTAGTTACTTGGCCCTGCACGTACCATTTAAGCTTGAGATTGCAGGCGTCCAAGGATGTTGGCATACTCTTGGTGCTACTCCCACAAACTATACTACTATTTAGTTTGAGAATTGGAAAATGGACATCGATCGAGTGAAACTAAACTGAGGACAAACATATTTTCCCATCGATCACAAGATCCCTCTAGGTTCAATAACAACGTGTACATAAGAGCAAATAAAGAGATCATCCCAAGATCAGTTCAGGAAGAGGCCTGAGCCCAAATTTTTTCACCATTCTTCTCACCACCATTTTCTCATCATCGCTCCATGGACATGTTTGCTGCCCGACCATCCGCCAATCCCAGAGTCCGATGTACAGAACATGGCCATCCTTCAGCAAAACAATGCGTTGCAACGATGTGCACACCCTCACAACATACTTCAAAAGCCATATGTTATGCTGCGTGAATCCAATCACGACCAGCTCCTTGAGGTGATGGTGCCGAAGCTCATTGCGTGATTTCGACCAATTCATCCCGCGCAAGCAATCTGGCTCCGTTTCTGAGTGGGGCACGTGTATGTGCAGGACCTCAAGAAATGTCGAGGCCATGAGGAGGCCACGTGTCCATGAGATATCCCAATTTGAAGGCATGTCAGCGACAAGGAGCTTTTTCAGGTGCGGCAACTTCCTCTCTAGATGACTGGGCCGAATCCATGTTCTCCGCCCAATAAATCGGATGACAAGGTTCGTCATGGTGGGGGACATACCGAGGAATGAGTCGAACTCATCTATCCACCGTGCCGCCACTTTATTATCATCCTCTAGACAGAATGAGAGGTTAGTGTCCATGAGGCTCGGAACTGAGCCAAATAGAATCTTTGAAGTGTCGGTTAGGCAGCACGCCAGACAGACAAGCATTGGGAGGTCGCGCAGCTCGATCACAAAGAACGAGCACTCTTCGAGGACGAGCTCCCTGATACGTGAACACGGCGCATCCACCACTAGAGTGGTATGTGCACAGCAGCAGAACATGAGGTGAAGCACTTGCAGCCCGGTGCAGTCTTTGAACACCCTCTCATACATGGCAACGGGCGTGGAAGCAGACATGTCACGCATGATGAGCTTGGTGAGCGTGTTGTAGCTATGCAGCGGTGGCAGTGCACAGTACTTGCCCAGCGTCAGGGTGCGAAGGCAAGACCGGAAGTTGAGGAAGTTGTGAGGGAAGCTGTATGTCCGCGTCGGATCATAACCAGACGATTGCCTGACGACAACCTCCAGATCTTCCACCCCCCATGCGCCGACCGCAACATTGATCAGGCGGTCCACACAGATGCTAGTGTATGTATGAAAAAACTCAAGACGGAGGGTCTTCACGCGCCGGTCATGGCCACTGTCTGCTTCCAAGAAGGTCGTGATTCCGTTGGTGAATGACCTGATTGTGTCAATCTCGCATCGCGCCTTGAGACCGTCAAGTGTCCCGGCCAAAGTGGCGTCACGCGGCAAGTTGCGCTGGCGAAGGGCGACGGTCCGTTCATACTCTGGCGGGAGTATGTCGCTCACCCTGAAGTCGAGCACCGACAGCGCGCGGGGGATGCGAACCCATCGCCTGGCCAGGATGGCCATGGAGAGCACTGTTCGGGTGTCCAGCCTGCTTACTATGAGGAGGATCAGATCATCATGGAGCACGCTAAGGCGGTCCTCGCCGCCAGACGTGCGAGGCCGCACTCGATGCAACATCGGCATGTCTTTCGGTGGCAATAGCAAAGCAGAAAATGTCGGAGTTCCTGTACCATATAAAAAGAATATCAGCATCAAATATAGTACAGTCTTACCGAAAAGAACAACATAAATAGGTTTTACAATAAATATTATGGCTCACCAAATAATATGTTTAGAGTTAGCAAATACAAATACTAGTTGGGAAGAAACAACAGTCTTAGGTAAACAAAATAGTCTCTTCATTTTGGACAATTGTACAACATAAGTAACACCAAACTACCATAAGAAACTAGTGAATTGACACGAAATAGAAGAGTGGAGGTGATAAAACTGCTCGATGCATGGCATACCAGAAGGTAATCGAATGGTGGGCGTACCTGTCAAAAAGAAAAATATCGCACATATGAACATCCAATTGGTTCACAACATTTTAGTTCAGTCGTAAGTTTCGAATCTGCGAGATTCTACAACTACAACAAACACAAGAAAAAAAAACAGAAATAAGTTGGGGATTCCCAAAATATCAGCAACGCAATAACAAATAAAACAAGTAATGTAACACTTGGGCTTGGGCATTGGGGATTTTAGGGCAAAAATGGGGGCAGCCGGGCACAACAACATACAGCAGGGCATCAGGCAGTCGATAATATAAAGGTGCGGAAGCCGGCTTACCAACTCCTTGTAGGCTGCTCTGGTGCTCGCCGTGCTGTCTCTGGTGGCGCAGGCGCGGGACCGAGCTGCGACGGGCAACCTGCTGGCGAGGGGAGGCAGGCACGGGGGATCGGAGGTGGAGGAGGTGAGGCGCGAGGGGCCGGCGCGGTGCGGGCGGCGCCGGCGACCGCTGGAGGCTGGGGCCTGAGTTCGGGATCCCGATTTGAGGCACTCGTTCCTCGTGTAGGAAAAAGTATATATCGACTGGGCTAGCTGTGGAAACAGAATTGTACTCCCCCATTCCCGATATCCTAGGCGTACTAGGATTAGCACCAAAATTAGCGCATCGGTGGTACGTGAGCCATCGAGGAGTGTAGTTTTCTGTAGCTCAGGCTACACGGTACCCCTTATCTTTGCCATCCATTTCTGCATCGCGATCCGTGCAGACGCATTTGTCTTTTTTGTTTCTCTCAAACGATGCAACATATAAACTTCAAATTTTGCAGAACAACAATACATTCTAACTACAATCTGGGAAAAAACTTTCAGATTTTTTCATGCATTTTAAGTGCTTAAAATAATAATTTTATTCAAACAAAATCTCATTTTTTATATTTATATCAGACCAAAAAATCTGAAAGTTTTTTCACACATTGATGTTCTAATGTTTGTTCGATCTGCAAAGTTTGAAGTTCATATATTGTTTCATTTTAGAGAAACAAAAAAGAGAAATCTGCTTGTTGTAAGTTAGTTGGAGAGTACGGATCTCAAAGCAAGGCTGGAGGGTTGAGGATAAGAGGTTCCATGTAGCCTGAGCTACAAAAAAACTTTGTGATACACGAGGGAGGCATCCACGAGTAGAAAAAGAAAAGAGGAGGCACGCACGATCTTTTTGGACCTTGTCTTGCCTTGGTTGACCTAGTACATGATATAGGAGTATTAAGGGGGTGTTTGGTTACTGGGACTAGACTAGAAAAAGTCCCTTTTTGTCCCTATGTACCAAACAAGAGGAACTTTTTCTACATGGACTAGAAAAAGACTCTACTGAAGGGTCTTTTTTCTTTAGTCCCTGGCCCACAAAAAAGTCAGACCCTTGCAACCAAACACCACCTGATTCATTTTTGGCCAAATTTCTGGGTGGGCCACGGCCTGGGGTGATGACAAACATGAGTGAATGATACAAGTAACACGCAAGAAGACCCACTAGGGTTCCTAATTAAGGTTATAATGATAAGGGTGTGGATGACGATGGCGATGGCAGTGGTGATGATGATGAAGATCTCTCGAAAGACATGGAAACTTCGGGAAGCCCTCCAGGATGATGCGTGGGTTCGCAAGATTAAGATCATTCCCAACTTCACCTTCGAACATCTTCGACAATTTATTGAGCTTTGGTCCACCATTCGCGACTTCCTCTTGAGGTGCACGCTGAAGACGACATTGTCTGGAAACACACAGAGAGCGGGATATACACTGCCAAGTCTGCCTACTTGGCCCAATTTTTTGGCATCATCCGCTCACCCATGGAGCTTGCGGTGTGGAACGCATGGGCCCCGCCCAAGGTCAAATTTTTCGCGTGTTTGGCCATGCAAAATAGGGTATGGACTGCTGACCATTTAGCCAACCGGGGATGGCCCAATTGCGGGCTTTGTCCTCTTTGCAAGCGCGTGCAAGAATCCATCGACCACCTCATCTTTAGATGCCGCTACACTACTAGACTTTAGGAAATGATAAAAGATTGGCTCCAGCTCGAAAGCATCAACACTTCTACTTGGCACTTGGCATGATCAACCAAAGAGTGGTGGATCGGGCTCTCTGACTCTACCATACCGAATAGCACTAGTAGAAAACCACCCATTAGTCCCGGTTCGTGAGGGCCTTTAGTCCCGGTTCGGGAACCGGGACTAATGGGTCGTTACTAATACCTCAACCCATTAGTCCCGGTTCAAACACGAACCGGGACCAATGTGCTCCACGCGTGCCCTGGCGCCGAGCCCAATCGAGGGCCTTTGGTCCCGGTTGGTGGCTCCAACCGGGACCAAAAGGCATCCACGTGTCTGCATTCCAGTGGCTGGGGTTTTTGTTTTTGTTTTTGAAAGGAGGGGGTTGGGGGTTTTGGGTGGTTAATTTAGGTGTTTCGTATATTGTGTTAGCTAGCTAATTAATAGAGAGAAGTGTCCTCTCTTATGTCCGTGCTTGGTCGACGCCTTCGTAGTATATATACATAAGTGATCGAGAGAACCATTGATCTGAAGTTAAGTCATGCATCTTGAGAGAAGTGATCGATCGACCTCTCCTTCTCTGAGAGATTGGTCGAACAACAAGTTTTACTGGCTACATACATGTACAATCTATATAAGATCTCTTAATTACAAACCACTAGCATTTGAAATGAAGTTCCACATGGTATTCTCCGGCTTTACTGATGACGTGTTCAAGAAAGAATCCCGCCAACTCCTCTTGAATTGCTTTCATGTGATCTGGTGGTAGGAGTTCATCCCGCAACAGAAATGATGGTGTAATAAAATGAAATTGTGAATATTATTGCTTACGCACTTCATATTGTCTTCTAGAGTAGCCCCGCTTGTTTTTCAAAGTCGCGTTGTGGATGAACTCGCACACGTAGTATCCACAAAAATCATTCCCTTCCTCCTGCCACAAGCACTTTACAAGAAATAGAGATCAATCAAACTGATAATGAAGCATTATATAAATGGCATTGATGAAAGTATAGCTATAGAATCAACGGGAGATGCGCGCCAGTAGTACTTACTTTCAGGTATACATATTGCAGCTCCTGTGGCAGTCCCGGAGCTTGTCCGGTGAACTATTTCCAAACCCTGCAAGACAAAGAAAATAATTATTATTACTTGAGATATCAGGAAATGAACAAAAAGTTGCCGATATGGTGCGATAATGATCGATTGAACTTACTTGCTGAGCATTTCAGTCATGTCCGCATAGGTGCTGGGATATTTCCGTCTGGAGTCTAAGACGGTTACTAGTCCACGCTCAAGCTTAATCTCCAGAAGAATATAGTGGTACCTGCACACGCATGCATAACTCATCGATTACATTAACCTCTTTCGAGTAATAAGGAAACCGAATATGCACACGACAGAAACACTCACGGGCCGTTGTAAGGAAAGAGTATGGTATCTTTGTTTTGATTTTTGATTAACGATTGTAGCAAGTTGTCCTCAGCCTCTTCGACGTTCTTTTCAACCAGAAATACATCTATGATATTTGTGTTAATGAACCCAATATCATAGATTTCATTTTTTTTTTGCACTCGACGATCTTCAATCTGCGTAATATATTGAGGATAATTAATTATAAATACATGCAATGAAAGAGCCGAGCTATATATACAGACTAATGCCAAAAATAGTACTTACAGGCAGTAGCAAAAGACCATTAATTTATCGAGGGCCTTTTGATTGAAGAACTCGAAGAACTCCTCAAATGGAATAGCCAACACATCATTTGAAACGAGGTCGTGCTCCTCTTTAATTTTCAGATACAAAGTGTTCGTCCCCTCAGACTCTCTGCAGGTTTTCATGTACCAACTATGGAATCTTCGCATCATTGTTGTCAGAGACTTTTCATCTTTGACAAGAGGCTTCCGTACTCAGATGTCTGAATAAGTACACCTCCATGAAATCAGGAAGTACATCGTCGGGCGGGTAATCTTCAAGATTGCCATAACCGCCACCGCCCCGGAGGATTAGACACATTGAGCGGGGGCACGATTGTTGTGCTTGTTCGCCGAGCTGGGCAATTTTTTCCCTTGGCTCGTTGTTCTTTTGACCTTTATCACCGACAGTAGTTCCCGACCGCTTGGCTTGGAGATATGTCTGCATTCAGAATGCGCTCATAGTTGGTTCTCAGCGGAGACTTTGGTGGTTTCCTCAGGGCATCGAGAGTGCGCTTTGCTTTCACCGGATCTACCTTCTCCTCCGGAGGTGGATGTATCTTTGCTTTCACCCCTTCAAAGAACTCCTTCACTTGAGCCTGCACAATCGTATTGTTTTCCTCCTTGGTACTCTCGTATGGTAACTTCTCTACAGACTTTAGAGGTGGACCGTATCTGTATTGCCTCTCTCTTCTTGTGCTGCTAGACGCCGGAGCAGACGGAGCGGCTGCGGCGTCTGTCTTCTTTCGTGCTTACTTACGAGGCGCAGGGGAAGGACAACGACGCATCGGAGCAGCCGGGGCGGCGGCAGGTCTCTTCCGCCCTTGCTGGCGAGGCGGAGAAGGAGGAGGCGGAGTGCCGCCACGCGCCGGAGAAGGAGGCGGAGTGCCGCCACGCGTGCCCTGATCGTCACTCACCGGAGGAGGAGGCGGTGGAGGAGGCGGAGTGCCGCCACGCGTGCCCTGATCGTCACTCGCCGGAGGAGGAGGCGGTGGAGGAGGCGGAGTGCCTGACTCACGGAGGAGGAGGAGGAGGCGGAGGCATCCAGTTCGAGAAGGTCGATGAGCTCCTTCCGCCATAGGCATGGAGTCTTGAGCGTAACCCAGCCTAGTCTCCCTTCACCGGTAGGGTGCTCAAGTGCGAGGTCCTCAAATCCTCCGTTATTTCATCCACCATCACCTTAGAAAATCATACGGAATCGGTGGCGGTGATAAGTTGTGCGGGTCCACTAGGATAAACTTGGCCAACAGCTGCCTTGACCTTCAAATTCATGCATCGCGCCATAATGTGGCAATTTTGAGACTCAGTGATACCATCCACGGGATAGCTGGCAGGAGCCGTCAAGACATGCTCCGGCTGAAGCAGCTCGGTGGAAGCAACGCTGCTTCTCCGCTGAGATGGCGGGGTAGCTTCGGGGGAAGCTTCGACATGTCGTTTGTTGCGATCTGCTGCTTCTCGTTCCTCTTCTCAATCCTCTAGCCCCATTACCCTTCCAAGCAGCGCTGCATTTGGTCTGCTCCGTTTCTTCCTCCTCTCGTGGGTTTTGTAACCCCTGCGTCCGGAAAACCAACCTTCCACGGAAGGGAGCTGGCGTGCCTCGTGTCCGTGTGGTGCTCGGGATTCCCAAGGGCCATTGTGAGCTCGTCCTTCTCCTGTTTGGAAGGAGCGTCCCTCGCTGCGCTGCATCGATATAGTGTCGAAGGTTCTTGGTCGGTGTTTGCGAGTTGCTCGTCCGTCCATCGACACGCCTATTCTGAGGTCCAAGGTTCCGCCAGCCCGAAGAACCAAGTCCGCAACGGTCAGCCAGCGCATTGTCTCTCGGTTCGATCCCTTTTTCAAGCAGATCATGCTCAGCCTTGGACCACTTAGGCCGGGCTTTGAGGTAGCCACCTGACCTCGTGCGATGGTGAAGCTTCTTCTTCGCAGCATTTTTCTTGTTTGCCTCCGACATCTTCTTACTCTTTTCTGATGTCTTGTGGGCCACAAATGCGGGCCAATGATCTTTGATCTTCTCATATTTGGCGATGAATTCTGGTGTCTCTTTTTTCTTGACAAACTGGTTCAGCTCTTTCCTCCACCTCCTCATTAGGCCTGCCATCTTCTTAAGAGCACAAGACTTGATTAATTGCTCTTTAACTGGCTTCTCCGGATCCTCCTCTGGCGGTAGGGTGAAATTTGCCTTCAGCTTAGTCCAAAGCTCTTCTTTCTGCATATCATTGACATAAGACACCTCAGCGTCTTCATCCTTAGCAGGCTTATACCATTGATGGATCTGATCGGGATCTGTCCCTAACAAGAACCCCGTCTTGAGCGAAAATGCCTTCTTTGTCCGGATGGGTTCAATCGGTTCGCCGTCGGGCGCGATTTCTATGATCTCAAACTTTTCATCCGAGCTCAACTTTTCTTGGGCCTCGTCTCCTTACGAAGTTGTGCTCGATCCGAGGGCTAGAAATTATAAGGAAGAAAGACGACAGTAATTAATATGTGTGCATATACCAAAACAATGGATGCATCAATTAACTTGTCAGCACGGGCTTAACTAATGTATATATACCTGGCCGGACTCGGTTCGGTGACCGGAGCAGTCAACACGGTCTCCTTCGTCTTGTACCTCCATTGTGTCACCGGAGCCATCATGAACATAGTCCTCCTCTTGTACCGGCATTAATGGGTCGAAGCCATCATAATCATAGCCCTCTTCTTCATTCAGCTGACCAACGGTGTCGATGAGAAATGACGCAACATCATCACTTCCATTTGCGATTATTTCCCCCAATATCGCTTCGCTTTCGTCTCGGGAGTGCTCCATAGTTTCTGCAAATATTGACAACATGTCAATTATTATTCAAACATGGTACATAGTGACAAACGTAGAACTAGCTAGCTAATCACAATAAGGAATCATGTTAGTGGGCTCGACGCTGCTTCTCTAGGGTTTGGGGTCGCCTCGACACAAAGCTTCAAGGGTTTGGGGTGGCCTCGACGATAACGCTCTTTTAACTTGATAAATTTGGGTGGCCATGAGAGAGTTAAATTGTCGGGTAGGGGCGCGGCGGGAGGGGGTACGTAGGAGACCTGCAACATCGTTTTCTCTCTAGGGTTTGGGTGTCCTCAAGAGTTTTGGTCGAGCGAGAGGGCCGAGGGGGGTGATGCAGTTGTATCTAGAGGGGGTTATATCGACAACGACGCGACATACATATACATGGGAAAATAATGTTATCGGGGAGGGGGTACCGGTACTACCCCCTCGTGTTGAAGTTTGTTCTTTCTCCTTTCCTTTCTTTCTTGTTCTCCTCTTCTTTTTCTTCTTCTCCCTCGAGAAAGGAAAATAATTAAGGAAAAGGAAGAAAAGAGGAAGAAGGAAGAAGGAAGAAGAAGAAGAAGTAAAAGAAGAAAAAAAAAAGAGGAGAAGAAGAAAGGAATAGAGGAGAAGAAGAAAAAATGGAATTTCTTCTTTCTCCTCTATTCCTTTCTTCTTCTCCTCTTCTTCTTCTTTTTCCTCTTCTTATTTATTTCTCCTCTTCTTCCTCTCCTCTTTTCTCCTTTCTTGCTCTTCTTATTTTCCTTTTCCTCTCATTCTTTTAGTATTGCTTGTTTTAAAAAAATGTTCAAATAGAAAATTTGAAAAAAACAAAGGTTTTGCCTAATGCATTGTTCATATGAATATACAAACATTTGCATATTCTACAATAATTAATATCAACAAAAAATCTATGAACAAAAAAAACCTAACTTTTCTAAAATCTATCTTTTGCATATATGAAAACATTAATACACATATGAACAATAAATACATATATCAACAAAAACATAATCTGAACAATTTTTGAACATTACATACACATAGCCACATACATACACATATACATATATATATATATATATATATATATATATATATACATATATAGCCGCATATATATATATATCCATAATACACACACACACACACACACACACACACACACACACACACATATATATATAGCCACATATATACAGCGGTGGCGGCGGCGGGGGGGCAACGGCGACGGGCAGGGGCTCGGGGCGGGCGACGGCGACGGGAGCTCTGGCGGCGATGACGGCGAAGCTGGGCTCGGGGAGGACGGCGACGACGACGACGCGCGAAGCGACGGCGACGGCGGCGGACGGGCGGCGCGGCGGCGTCGGGGCAACTGGCGGCGTCGATGTGCTCGGCGTCGTCGGGGGGCAGCTGGTGGCGATGAACTCGCAAAAGCTGCAAGTGCTACTTATATACAAGGAGCATTGGTCCGGTTGGTGGCTCCAACGGGACTAATCTCTTTAGTCGGTTGGTGCCACCAACGGGACCAAACCTCTTTTGGCAGCCCAAAGGGCGGGAAGCTGCGACCTTTGGTCGGTTGGTGGCACCAACCGACTAAAGCCTGCTTTAGTCGGTTGGTGCCACCAACCGGGACCAAACCTGTGCTGCCGCGCCGGGGCCAAAGTTTAGTCCCACCTCGCTAGTTGAGAGGGGAGCGATGGTTTATAAGCCCCTGCCGCTCCCTCTTGAACTCCTCTCTCTCGCAGGCTTATGTGCCTACTTGCTCTTGCTTTGCCCGATGGGCCTTACGGGCCTTTTGCGGCCTGAATCCTGGCCCAAAGTAGGGATTCAAGTTGTATTCAGGCCGTGGGGGCCCGATGGTGCACTTTTTTTGTTTTTTGTTTTCTTTACTTATTGTTGCTATTTTTATTTTTTTCCATTTTTTTGTTTTCTGCATTATTTATTTTCTTTTGTTTTTTGCTTTATTTTTAAATTCTTTTTGCTTTTAGTTTTAGGAAAATTATAAACTTTCTGTTAGTGCCATTACTTTTCAAATTTGAAAACACTTTTTTTTGTTTTCTTTCTTGCTTTATTTATTTTATTTTGTTTCTACTTACAACAAAATACTTATTGTTGTTTTTTTGTTTTGTTCTCTGCATTTGTTTTGTTTTTTGCTTTATTTTTTAATTCTTTTTGCTTTTAGTTTTAGGAAAATTATAAACTTTCTGTTATTGCCATGACTTTTCAAATTTGAAAACACTTTTTTTTTGTTTTCTTTCTTGCTTTATTTATTTTATTTTGTTTCTACTTACAACAAAATACTTATTGTTGTTTTTTGTTTTGTTTTCTGCATTATTTATTTTCTTTTGTTTTTTGCTTTATTTTTAATTCTTTTTGCTTTTAGTTTTAGGAAAATTATAAACTTTCTGTTAGTGCCATTACTTTTCAAATTTGAAAACACTTTTTTTTTGTTTTGTTTCTTGCTTTATTTATTTTATTTTGTTTCTACTTACAACAAAATACTTATTGTTGCTATTTTTAATTATTACGAGGGCCGAACCATAAGACATAAATTGACCCACACATAGCATGTGCATGTACAAAACGAACAATGGTATCATACTAAATCGATTACAAAGTTGGCATGGTATCATCATAATAGTTATGGAGAAAGTCTTCATTTTTCTTCGCTTGTGTCATTTGCTTATTGCGCAGTAACCATGGATAATCTTCATCGTTTATCGGGATCTGGTGTCAGCCTTGACTTTAAAGGAGGAATTTCATGAAACTTTTCATAATCTTGAGACATGTCTGTCTTGTCCTCCACTCCCACGATGTCCCTTTTTCCTGAAAGAACTATGTGGCGCTTTGGCTCATCGTATGATGTATTTGCTTCCTTATCTTTTCTCTTTCTCGGTCTGCTGGACATGTCCTTCACATAGATAACCTGTGCCACATCATTGGCTAGGACGAACGGTTCGTCAGTGTACCCAAGATTTTTCAGATCCACTGTTGTCATTCCGTACTGTGGGTCTACCTGTACCCCGCCTCCTGACAGATTGACCCATTTGCACTTAAACAAAGGGACCTTAAAATCATGTCCGTAGTCAAGTTCCCATATGTCCACTATGTAACCATAATATGTGTCCTTTCCCCTCTCAGTTGTTGCATCAAAGCGGACACCGCTGTTTTGGTTGGTGCTCTTTTAATCTTGGTCAATCGTGTAAAATGTATTCCCATTTATCTCGTATTCTTTCCAAATCAATACAGTCAAAGATGGTCCCCTGGATAACAAGTACAGCTCATCACAAACAGTGTTGTCACCTCTGATATGTGCTTCCAACCAACTGCTGAAAGTCCTGATGTGTTCACATGTAATCCAGTCGTCGCACTGCTCCGGGTGTTTGAAGCGCAGACTGTTCTTGTGTTCATCGACATACGGGGTCACCAAGGTAGAGTTCTATAGAACTGTGTAGTGGGCTTGAGACCAAGAATATCCGTCCCTGCATATTATTGAGTCCTTTCCAAGCATGCCTTTTCCAGTCAGTCTCCCCTCATACCGCGATTTAGAGAGACCTATCTTCTTAAGGCCAGGAATGAAGTCAACACAAAACCCGATGACATCCTCTGTTTGATGGCCCATGGAGATGCTTCCTTCGGCCTAGCGATTCTGAGACATATTTCTTTAGGACTCCATGAACCTCTCAAAGGGGTACATATTGTGTAGAAATACGGGCCCAGAATGACAATCTCGTCAACTAGATGAACTAGGGCGTGCGTCATGATATTGAAGAAGGATGGTGGGAACACCAGCTCGAAACTGACAAGACATTGCACCACATCACTCCTTAGCCTTGGTATGATTTCTGGATCGATCACCTTCTGAGATATTGCACTGAGGAATGCACATAGCTTCACAATGGCTAATCGGACGTTTTCCGGTAGAAGCCCCCTCGATGCAACCGGAAGCAGTTGCATCATAATCACGTGGCAGTCATGAGACTTTAGGTTCTGAAACTTTTTCTCTGCCATATTTATTATTCCTTTTATATTCGACGAGAAGCCAGTCAGGACCTTCATAATAAGCAGGCATTCAAAGAAGATTTCCTTCTCTTCTTTGGTAAGAGCATAGCTGGCAGGACCTTCATACTGCTTTGGAGGCATGCCGTCTTTTTCGTGCAAACGTTGCAGGTCCTCCCATGCCTCAGCTATATCTTTTGTCTTCCCATACACGCCCAAGAAGCCTAGCAGGTTCACGCAAAGGTTCTTCGTCATGTGCATCACGTCGATCGAAGAGCGGACCTCTAGGTCTTTCCAGTAGGGTAGGTCCCAAAATATAGATTTCTTCTTCCACATGGGTGCGTGTCCCCCAGCGTTACTCGGAACAGCTAGTCCGCCGGGACCCTTTCCAAAGATTACGTGTAAATCATTGACCATAGCAAGTACGTGATCACCGGTACGCCGCGCTTCTTCCGGTGATCTGCCTCGCCTTTGAAATGCTTGCCTTTCTTTCGACATTGATGGTTGGTCGGAAGAAATCGACGATGGCCTGTACACATTCTTCCCGCAGCTTGCGGTATATACTATCGGTGTCAAGTAAGCAGTGCGTGCATGTGTGGTATCCCTTGTTTGTCTGTCCCGAAGGTTCTTGAGAGCGGGCCAATCGTTGATGGTCACGAAAAGCAGCGCCTTTAGGTTAAATTCCTCCTGTTTGTGCTCATCCCGCGACGTAATGTTTCCATTCCACAGCTGTAAAAGTTCTTCAACTAATGGCCTTAGGTACACATCAATGTCATTGCCGGGTTGCTTAGGGCCTTGGATGAGAACGGCATCATAATGAACTTCCGCTTCATGCACATCCAAGGAGGAAGGTTATACATACATAGAGTCACGGGCCAGTGCTGTGATTGCTGCTCTGCTCCCCGAAAGGATTAATGCCATCCGCGCTTAAAGCAAACCATACGTTCCTTGGCTCACTTGCAAACTCATCCCAGTACTTTCTCTCGATTTTTCTCCACTGTGACCCGTTAGTGGGTGCTCTCAACTTCCCGTCTTTCTTACGGTCCTCACTGTGCCATCGCATCAACTTGGCATGCTCTCCGTTTACGAGCACGCGTTTCAACCGTGGTATTATAGGAGCATACCACATCGCCTTCGCAGAACCCTCTTCTGGGGGCTCGCCGTCAACATCACCGTGGTCATCTCGTTTGATCTTATACCGTAATGCACCACATACCGGGCATGCGTTCAGATCCTTGTACGCACCATGCGTAGAGGATGCGATCATTAGGGCATGCATGTATCTTCTGCACCTCCAATCCTAGAGGGCATCGACCTTCTTTGCTGCGTATGTCTTGTCAGCAATTCGTTATCCTTTGGAAGCTTCTTCTTATATATTTTAAGTAGCTTCTCAAATCCTTTGTCAGGCATAGCATTCTCTGCCTTCCACTGCAGCAATTCCAGTACGGTACCGAGCTTTGTGTTGCCATCTTTGCAATTGGGGTACAACCCTTTTTTGTGGTCCTCTAGCATGCGATCGAACTTCAGCTTCTCCTTTTGACTTTCGCATTGCGTCCTTGCATCGACAATGACCCGTCGGAGATCATCATCATCGGGCACATCGTCTGGTTCCTCTTGATCTTCAGTAGCTTCGCCCGTTGCAGCATCATCGTGCACATCGTCTGGTTCCTCTTGATCTTTTGGAGCATCACCGTATTCAGGGGGCACATAGTTGTCATCGTACTCTTCTTCTTCGCCATCTTTCATCATAACCGCTATTTCTCCGTGCCTCGTCCAAACATTATAGTGTGGCATGAAACCCTTGTAAAGCAGGTGGGTGTGGAGGATTTTTCCGGTCAGAGTAAGACTTCGTATTCCCATATATAGGGCATGGACAACACATAAAACCATTCTGCTTGTTTGCCTCAGCCACTTCGAGAAAATTATGCACGCCCTTAATGTACTCGGAGGTGTGTCTTGAACCGTACATCCATTGCCGGTTCATCTATGTGCATTATATATAATTAAATGTGTCAAAAATCATTACAGAACATCATGAATAGATAATTAAGTGACCAAATTAATAGAAGTTCATCATCACATTAAAACCAAAGTACATACATAGTTCTCATCTAACAACATAAAGCTCTGCAGAGCATCTAAATTAATTAAACCATACACTGAAACTATGTAAAACATTTCAATGCCAAAACAAATGTGATCATAATCGCAACCAATGTAACAACTGATCCAACGGCATAATGATACCAAGCCTCAGTATGAATGGCATATTTTCTAATCTTTCTAATCTTCAAGCGCATTGCATCCATCTTGATCTTGTGATCATCGACGACATCCGCAACATGCAACTCCAATATCATCTTCTCCTCCTCAATTTTTCGAATTTTTTCCTTTAACAAATTGTTTTCTTCTTCAACTAAATTTAACCTCTCGACAATAGGGTCGGTTGGAATTTTCGGTTCAACAACCTCCTAGATGAATAAAATCTATGTCACGTTGGTCGGCATAATTGTCGTAAACAATAAATGAACCAATAGTTATGAAAAGTTAATATATACCACATCCGAATCATAGACAGGACGAGGGCTGACAGGGGCGGATACCAAAACCATCGCACTATATAAGATGCAATAATAAAAGTAAGAAAATTATACAAGTATATATCTATCTAAACATACAAATAAGAATATTTTTCCTTTCGAAAGAAGATAAGAACAAGAGGCTCACCACGGTGGTGCGGCGATGAGATCGGTGCGGGTGATCGGCGACGTTGAAGACGGGACGGGCATGACGGACCGCTAAACCTAGACAAATATGGAGGAAAATGGAGCTTGGCGGTCGAGCTTGGAGAGGAGAAACCTTAAGTAGTGTGGCTCGGGCATTCCATCGAACACCTTGTGTGCATAGGAGGTGAGCTAGAGCACCACCAAGCCCTCTCCCCCTCGGCCAGAAAAAACAGAGCAGTGTGCTCTCCTCTTGCGCGAGGGGGGTATATATAGGCACCACCATTGGTTCCGGTTAGTCGCATGAACCGGGACTAAAGGTTTGCCTTCGGTCCCGGTTCATGCCACCAACCGGGACCAATTGTGGTGGGCCAGGAGTGCGGCCCATTGGTCCCGGTTCGCCCCACCAACCGGGACCAAAAGGTCCAGATGAACCGGGACCAATGGCCCACGTGGCCCGGCCGGCCCCCGGGGCTCACGAACCGGATCAAATGCTCCCATTGGTCCCGGTTCTGGATTGAACCGGGACTAATGGGCTGGACCGGCCTAGACCATTGCCCCCTTTTCTACTAGTGTAGGGAGGCCATGGCTACCTTCTCCATGCTCGCCTCTTGGACAATCTGGAATGAAAGGAACGCTTGCATCTTCCAACTCAAGAGTGTCCCACTGACGGTTCTACTAGCTAACATCTTCCAACTCAAGAGTGCCCCGCTGACGGTTCTACTAGCTAACATCAAGATGGAGGCTCAAACTTGGGTCACTGGGGGTGCAAAGAAATTGGAATCCATCGCGCAAATTGGGATCCATCACGCTGCGAGAGTAGGCCTTTTGTAGTGGTGTTGTAACACGATGGTTGTTATAACACAAACATTAAACTGCTTTTCCCTTCTTAATTAATGAATGAGGCAAGTCTTTTGCCTCCTTTCAAAATAAATAAATAAATGATGATGATGATGAAAGTGGTGATGCTTTTTGTAGCCGCCTTGTGCTTGGTGGTGAAGATGGAGCCCTGATGCGCTGACGCTTACGTAGGCTAGCCGGCCACCGGCGTTGTGCACTTCTGCTGAGTCCTGGGGTTCTTTGCTTTCTGATGCGTCCTGGAGAGCTATGCGTCATCGCCGCCGGCAACGCTGGCCAGCGTGCTCGACACGAACCGCCAGAGTTCTTAATGCCTCAGCGTGCAAGTGGGACAACATGCCGGCGTCCCGCGAAATACCGCATATAATATATGTGAAATTATAGGGGTAGCTCACATAATCTTCGCGGGTGGCGACATAAATTATCGTAGACTACACACATCAGAATACACAAAAACGGCGGTTCAATACTAAAGAAAGCCGACAAGCAAACATTTTTTTGAACGAAGAGGTTTCCCTCCGATTTCATTAGTGAAACCAAAAGCAAGCACACACACCAAAAGGGGTCCCGTCCAGCACCATCAGGTTCTTCCAATGCGCAATCGAAACTACGCTGAAGCTACTATCTACCCTGCCGCATGGGAATACAAAAGAGATGCATCGCTTACATCCATTTTGCCAGAGAGTTATTCTTCCACAAGTTCAAGATTACAATACGAAAAACAGAGAGAGGAGGCCCTTTATCTTCTTCGCTGGCCTCATCCTTCCAGCCGCTGAATCCCCAGTTTCCACCCCTGCATTACCTTGTATACCTCACTTGCCACCCGCTCGATTAGTTTTGCTCCCAACTGCAGTATTTTTTCCTTCGGCTTTTTTCTCTGCAAAACCGACCAATCAATAATTCAGTTGCACATAAGTCGAATGAATATCATTGGATCATATATCTTTATAGATCTGAAGATAATATCATTTCTGCATTTCCAGAGAGCCCATAATATAGTAGCACTTCCTACCAAGACTAATTTTTTTCTCTGGTTTCTTAGAAGTTTTTAGCCACCCCCCAAGTAATCATTGGTATTTATTGGGGTAGTTCTAAGATCTAAAGCACATTTGATCAGGCTCCAGACCAATCTGGCGGCAGAACCCTCAAAGAATAAATGATCTATGTTTTCATCTTTCCCACAATATGCGCTTTCCTTTGCCCCTTTCCATCCTTTTCTGAGCAAATTATCTTTGGTCAAAATGCTTCTTCTGTTCACCAACCAAAAGAACATTTTAATTTTGGATGGGATTTTAATTTTCCACAAGAACTTATGCGGAAATCCAACCCCCTCATTGATCAGGAAGGAATATAGAAATTTAACTGAAAACTTTCTATCTTTAGTAAGCATCCATAAGGGTTGATCTTTTCCACCATGCATCCTAACTTCCTCACATCTTTGTTTCAAACTATTCCAAAGTTCTGTTGTATCTCTAGTCAAAGTTCTTCTAAAGCTAAACCCTTGCCATCCTCTGTTCACATCTTCTGCCACAGAAATGTTGTGATCAAATATGATATTATATAGTCTAGGATACCGGTCTTTTAGATTTCTAGATCCTACCCACCAACCTTCCCAGAATCTACTTTCATTTCCATCTCCATTTTTTTCTTCACATGTTGGAAGTATAGTTTCTTGACCCCCATCAGACTGCTCCAGAACTGAGAATCCCAGATTTCTTTTCTAGTCCAGACAAACACTTGTTCTGGATGTATTTATTTTTTGAAATATTCACTCATGTTCCTGATTTAGTTTCCAAATTCCATAACCATTTAGCTAACAAGGCTTTATTCATGATATCTAAATTGATAATCCCCAGACCCCCCCTGTTCTTTTGGTAGGCAACATGTTTTCCAATTTACCAAGTGATATTTCTTTTTATTTTCATCTTCTTGACACACAAGTCTGGCTCTGAAGGATAAAATGACATCATGAAAAGTGGTATGTTGGTAAGGCAAGCATGTACTAAAGTTACTCTCCCAGCTATATTTAGTAGTCTACCTTGCCAACACGCACAACTTTTCTCAAAAAAAAAATTCTTTAACTCCCTTCAAGAATTTATTACCCAACCTAACATCTGCCGCCGGCAGTCCTAAATATTTAATGGGTATTTTTCCCACCTCTTGGTATAGCCTGTAAAGATCATCGGGCAAGTCCACCAAAGTCGACACTTTGTTCTTATACATGGATCCCATCTCAGATTTCATGGCCTCAAGTCATCTCGCGGAATCTGGGCTCATCATCGCTTCCTCATAGTTCGTAGGTTCATCATGGTCTAGTAACATGACTTCCAGAACAGGATTATCATACCACTCTGGTGCGGATCTTACTCTGGAAGACCTACGAGGTTCGGTAGTAATTTGATCTGAAGCTTCATGATCAACATCATTAGTTTCCTCACTAATTGGTGTAGGAATCACTGGAACTGATTTCTGTGATGAACTACTTTCCAATAAGGGAGAAGGTACAGTTACTACTTTCCTCCCACTCACTTCTTTCGAGAGAAATTCCTTCTCTAGAAAGGATCCATTCTTAGCAACAAAGATTTTGCGTTCGGATCTGTGATAGAAGGTGTACCCAACAGTTTCCATTGGGTATCCTATGAAGACGCACTTCTTTGATTTGAGTTCGAGCTTATTAGGTTGAAGCTTTTTCACATAAGCATCGCAGCCCCAAACTTTAAGAAATGACAACTTTGGTTTCTTGTCAAACCACAGTTCATAAGGTGTCGTCTCAACGGATTTTGATGGTGCCGTATTTAAAGTGAATGTAGCCGTCTCTAAAGCATAACCCCAAAACGATAGCGGTAAATCAGTAAGAGACATCATAGATCGCAGCATATCTAATAAAGTATGTTACGACGTTCAGACACACCATTTCGTTGTGGTGTTCCAGGTGGCGTTAATTGTGAAACTATCCCATGTTGTTTCAGATGAAGACCAAACTCGTAACTCAAATATTCTCCTCCACGATCAGATCATAGAAACTTTATTTTCTTGTTTCGATGATTTTCCACTTCACTCTGAAATTCTTTGAACTTTTCAAATGTTTCAGACTTATGCTTCATCAAGTAGATATAACCATATCTGCTCAAATCATATGTGAAGGTAAGAAAATAACGATACCCACCATGAGCATCAATACTCATTGGACCGCATACATCTATGTATTATTTCCAACAAGTCAGTAGCTCGTTCCATTGTTCCGGAAAACGGAGTTTTAGTCATCTTGCCCATAAGGCATGGTTCGCAAGCACCAAGTGATTCATAATCAAGTGATTCCAAAAGTCCATCATCATGGAGTTTTTTCATGTGCTTTATACCAATATGACTTAAATGGTAGTGCCACAACTAAGTTGCATTATCATTATTAAACTTCAATCTTTTGGCTTCAACACTATGAATATGTGTATCACTACTATCGATTTTTAACAGAAATAGACCACTCAGCAGGGTTGCATGACCATAAAAGATATTACTCATATAAATAAAACAACCATTATTCTATGATTTAAATGAATAACCTTCTCGCATTAAACAAGATCCAGATATAATGTTCATGCTCAACGCTGGCACCAAATAACAATTATTCAGGTCTAACGCTAATCCCGTTGGTAGATCTAGAGGTAGCGTGCCGACCGCGATCACATCGACTTTGGAACCATTTCCCACGCGCATTGTTACCTCGTCCTTAGCCAATCTTAGCTTAATCCGTAGCCCCTGTTTTGAGTTGCAAATATGAGCAACAGAACCAGTATCAAATACCCAGGCGCTACTATGAGCATTAGTTAAGTACACATCAATAACATGTATATCAAATATACCTTTCACTTTGTCATCCTTCTTATCCACCAAATACTTGGAGCAGTTCCGCTTCCAGTGACCAGTCCCTCTGCAGTAGAAACACTCAGTTTCAGGCTTAGGTCCAGACTTGGTTTCTTCTCTTGAGCAGCAACCTTTTTGTCGTTCTTCTTGAAGTTCCCTTTCTGCCCTTTGCCTTTTTTCTTGAAACTAGTGGTCTTATTGACCATCAACACTTGATACTCCTTTTTGATTTCTACCTTCACGTCCTTTAGCATCGTGAAGAGCTCGAGAATAATCTTTTCCATCCCTTGCATATTATAGTTCATCACGAAGCCTTTATAGCTTGGTGGTAGTGATTGAAGAACTCTGTCAATGACACAATCAACTAGAAGATCAACTCCCGGCTGAGTCAAGTGATTATGATACCCAGACATTTTGAGTATGTGTTCACTGACGGAACTATTCTCCTCCATTTTTCAGCTGTAGAACTTGTTGGAGACTTCATATCGTTCAAGTTGGGCATTTACTTGAAATATTAACTTCAACTCTTGGAACATCTCATATGCTCCATGACGTTCAAAACGTCTTCGAAGTCCTGATTCTAAGCCGTAAAGCATGGCACACTGAACTATCGAGTAGTCATCAGCTTTGCTCTGCCAAATGTTCTTAACATCATCGGTAGCATCTGCAGCAGGCCTGGCACCCAGCGGTGCTTCCAGGACGTAATTCTTCTGTGCAGCAATGAGGATAATCCTCAAGTTACGGACCTAGTCCGTGTAGTTGCTGCCATCATCTTTCAACTTAGCTTTCTCTAGGAACGCATTAAAATTCAAAGGAACGGTAGCACGGGCCATTGATCTACAACAACATAGATATGCAAAATACTATCAGGTACTAAGTTCATGATAAATTAAAGTTCAATTAATCATATTACTTAAGAACTCCCACTTAGATAGACATCCCTCTAATCATCTAAGTGGTCACGTGATCCAAATCAACTAAACCATGTCCAATCATCGCGTAAGATGGAGTAGTTTTCAATGGTGAACATCACTATGTTGATCATATCTACTATATGATTCACGCTCGACCTTTCGATCTCAGTGTTCCGAGGCCATATTTGCATGTGCTAGGCTCGTCAAGTTTAACCCGAGTATTTTGTGTGTGCAAAACTGGCTTGCACCCGTTGTATGTGAACGTAGAGCTTATCACACTCGATCATCATGTGGTGTATCGGCACAATGAACTGTAGCAATGGTGCACACTCAGGGAGAACACTTGTACCTTGAAATTTAGTAAGGGATCATCTTAAAATGCTACCGACATTCTAAGCAAAATAAGATGCATAAAGGATAAACATCACATGCAATCAAAATATGTGACATGATATGGCCATCATTATCTTGTGCTCACGATCTCCATCACTGAAGAATCGTCATGATCTCCAACGTCACCGGCGCGACATCTTGATCTCCATCATAGCATTGTTGTCGTCTCGCCACCTATTGTTACTACGACTGTCGCTACCGCTTAGTGATAAAGTAAAACAATTACATGGCGATTGCATTGCATACAATAAAGCGACAACCATATGGCTCCTGCTAGTTGCCGATAACTTTGTTACAAAACATGATCATCTCATACAACAATTTATATCACATCATGCTTGACCATATCACATCACAGCAAGCCCTGCAAAAACAAGTTAGACGTCCTCTACTTTGTTGTTGCAAGTTTTACGTGGCTGCTACGGGCTTCTAGCAAGAATCGTTCTTACCTACGCATCAAAACAACAATGATTTTTTGTCAAGTGTGCTGTTTTAACCTTCAACAAGTACCAGGCGTAGCCACACTCGCTTTAACTAAAGTTGGAGAAACAGACACTCACCAGCCACCTATGTGCAAAGCATGTCGGTAGAACCAGTCTCGCGTAAGCGTACGCGTAATGTCGGTCTGAGCCGCTTCATCCAACAACACCGCCAAATCAATGTATGACATGCTGGTAAGCAGTATGACTATTATCGCCCACAATCATTGTGTTCTACTCGTGCATATAACATCTACGCATAAACCTGGCTCGGATGCCACTGTTGGGAACGCAGTAATTTCAAAAAAATCATACGATCATGCAAGATCTATCTATGTGATGCATAGCAACAAGAGGGGAGAGTTTGTCCACGTACCCTTGTAGACCGAAAGCGGAAGCGTTATGACAACGCGGTTGATGTAGTCGTACGTCTTCAGGATCCGACTGATCTTAGCACCGAACATATGGCACCTCTGCGATCATCACACGTTCATCTCGGGGACGTCCCTTGTACTCTTGATCCAGTTGAGGCGAGGGAGAGTTTCATCAGCACGACGGCGTGGTTACGGTGATGATGAAGTTACGGGCGCAGGGCTTCACCTAAGCACTACGACGATATGACCGTGGTGTGTAACCGTGGAGGGGGGCATCACACACGGCTAAATAATGTCAACTTGTGTGTTTTAGGGTTCCCCTGCCCCCGAATATAAAGGAGGGAGGGGGAGGCTGGCTGGCCTCACTAGGCGCGCCAAGGCGGGAGGAGTCCCCCTCCTAGTAGGAGTAGGACTCCCCCTTTCCTAGTCCCACTAGGAATAGAAGGAAGAGGGGGAAGGAGAAAGGAAAGGGGGGTCGGCCCCCTCACCCAATTTGGATTGGGCTTGGGGGGGGGGGGGTGCGCCCCCTCCTAGGCTGCCTTCTCTCCTCTCCCATTAAGGCCCATTAAGGCCCATATGCTCCCCGGGAGGGTTCCGGTAACCCCCGGTACTCCGGTAAATGCCCGAACTCATCCGGAACTATTTTGATGTCCAAACATAGTCGTCCAATATATCAATCTTCATGCCTCGAACATTTTGAGACTCCTCGTCATGTCCGTGATCACATCGGAACTCCGAACTACCTTCGGTACATAAAAACATATAAACTTATAATACCAATGGTCATCGAACGTTAAGTGTGTGGACCCTATGAGTTCGAGAACTATGGAGACATGACCAAGACACGTTTCCGGTCAATAACCAATAGCAGAACCTGGATTCTCATATTGGTTCCTACATATTCTACGAAGATCTTTATTGGTCAAACCGCATAACAACATTCGTTGTTCCTTTTGTAATCGGTATGTTACTTGCCTGAGATTTGATCGTCGGTATCCCAATACCTAGTTCAATCTCGTTACCGGCAAGTCTCTTTACTTGTTCCGTAATACTTCATCCCGCAACTAACTCATTAGTTACAATGATTGCAAGGCTTATAGTGATGAGTATTACCGAGAGGGCCCAGAGATACCTCTCCAAAACACGGCTTGACAAATCCTAATCTCGATCCATGCCAACCCAACAAACACCTTCGGAGACACCTGTAGAGCACCTTTATAATCACCCTTTTACGTTGTGATGTTTGGTAGCACACAAAGTGTTCCTCCGGTATTCGGGAGTTGCATAATCTCATAGTATGAGGAACTTGTATAAGTCATGAAGAAAGCAGTAGCAACAAAACTAACACGGTCATAATGCTAAGCTAACGGATGGGTCGTGTCCACCACATCATTCTCCTAATGATGTGATCCCGTTCATCAAATGACAACACATGTCTATGGTTAGGAAAGTTAACCATCTTTGATTAACGAACTAGTCAAGTAGAGGCATACTAGGGACTATATGTTTTGTCTATGTATTCACACATGTACTAAGTTTCCGGTTAATACAATTGTAGCATGAATAATAAACACTTATCATGAATTAAGGAAATAAATAATAACTTTATTATTGCCTCTAGGGCATTTGTCCTTCAACACAAGCCCTCGGGGCCTGTGCCACGTGTTTCCACACCCCAGAAGTCAGTCATCACCGGCATCACGCTCCTATGTCGTCGTCGCTGATCCCACCACCATCTTCTGTACCAACCGACTTGCGTCGATCCCGTCTGACTGTCCAGTCTGACCCAGGCTCCCAAATCATTCTGCGAATTCCCATCCATCACATGATAACTCCATCTCAGCTGACATGACTTCCCGCAACGCTTTCAAGCATCCATGTTCTCCACCTCATACCTGATAGCCATTGGTGCCATGGTTCTTTGTACGGCTGACCTTGTGAAAAATTAACTGAGCTCCACCACGATGCCCCAAGTACACAAGCAAAACCTGATGTGGTACAACCTTGTGTACTAATAGTAAAATCCAACCAATCTTGGTCTTCTCAAGATCAACAATTCAAGACCTCTGAACAACCTAGCTCATGATACCATTGTTAGAATAAATCCAAGGCATATCGTTGATCATCCGAGGACCAAGAAATCACACGAGAACGACACCAAGATTTGTTAACGAGGTTCACCAATATGGCTACATCCCCGGGGCCTAACTACGGGCGCTCCTCCCTGTGACACCGTCACAATACCGCACAACGGCCACCCGAGCGCCGGCACACGCCGCCGGCTCCCCCTTGCACGCCTGTGCTATTATGTTGGCATATGTTACATCGTGTGTCTACCCCGCTATATATGAGAGGCCTAGGATTCAAGTGTCCTACTTGGACACGACTCCATATCCTATAAACACAATACAACTACAAGTCCAACTGTAACCTACCTTGTACACAATATTCGACACACCTCTAACACTAGGTCTATCACTCCATATATAAATGCTTAGTGTAGGTTCTAGTTACGCCCACCAGGTTGCAAACAACCGATGAACACAACATTATAGGTGGTTGCCATTGAATTGAATCCTGCATGTGCTATGATACCATGTCGAAGGAATAGAGAGGGAGATTGATGGAGTCAATGTTTATTTCTCGAGTCTCAGCATATATATAGAAGTACATGATCTTTTTGGAGTACAAGACAAGTTAGAATATTTCATAGTCTATCCTCTGTTTCCAATCTAATCACGATACTCAACATTAATGACAAAGAAGGTTTACTGCTCGAGCCTCATGGGAGAGAGAGGGAGCCAAAGGCAATTACCGTTTTGTCAATCACAACAAAAATATATATAGCTATCATCACAATGTCAAACAAGAATTTCCTTAGTGCTGATAAGAACCAAACATAACAATAATAACACGCAAGTTGATAATAATTCCAATCAAAGTATGAAAAGTGATCTAATACACTTCCACAAATTCTACAACCTAACTGATCTATACAAAGGCATGTCAACTTGTCAAGTAAACAAAGGAAATTATGTTCTTCTATGAGAGTAAACAATGGAACCCTGATCTACAATTTTAACAATTTGGTTTACATATACTAGTCAACTTATACATAATTTCAACTAAACTTGCTCAGATCCGCCAATGGAGGGGAGACACAATAGCAATCGGACGATTATCACTACAATTTCCGGACGTTTGGCGTGTCCGCTGGAACGGAGGAGTGGATCTAACCTTGGCGCCGGAGACCGACGGCGATGGGGGCGGCGGCTTTGGTCCAACGGGAGTTGTGTCTAGCTAGCTACGACCGGGGCGGGTGGGGTGTGAAATGAGAGCGAGCGGTGGACTTAAGTATTTTACTAGGTCATTGCTAGCGCTGGATAAATTGGCAACGCCCATAGCTAATCACATGCCAAATAAAATGATGGCAAAACAAGCATAATACAATTATATACTATGGTGTGCAAAGAAAAATAATGCCATCACTAACAGAATAACTATGGCGTGCAAAGGAAACCAACGTCACCAATGGTTTCCAAACGGTGAGGGTATATGGGCCAATAGATTTGTGGCGTTTACAAAACAATCAACGCCAGCACTATGCTTGTAAAGCCGGCGTATGGATTTGACCTACGCCAGCACTATTTGAGAAAAATAGTGTTGGCACAGATGTAAAATGCCGCGCCACCAACGAAAGTTGTGGCTAGCACTTTTTACACTAGTACCCTCATATTCGTCCTCCTCATCTGATGTCCATGAAGTTGTTGTAGAAGTACTTGTCATCTGAATCCATCATGCTTGATTCAAAGTATGCAAAAACTGTAAACAACTTGGCTATGGAATTTGTTGAAACACTTGTCAGACCTTCTACCGTCCACGGCAGAGGATACTTGGGTAGAGGGCCGACGAGGGGGGAACGGCGGCGGCGGAAAAGCAGGCGTGGTGCTCAGGTGGACCGGCGGAGGTCCGACAAGGTCTGGGTGGGCGGGTTGGCAGAGCGCCGGTGTCAGCCTGGGAGGGAGCGAACAGTGAGCTAGGGGTTGGACGGGGTGCCAAATGCGCGGGATGCAGGTGATTTTTGGGGGGACTGGGGTTGTCGGAGTCATACATGATGGGGGTCTGGACTCCTGCAAACCTCCCTAGCTTTGCATCCAGTTTGCGAGAATTCGAACACCCGGATGCATCCACTGATGTCCGTGGTACCATGTTGGTTGGCAAAAAAGGTTCAGACGCATTGGTTCGGGCACGGGTGTTTCAAGGCATGGCGTTGGAGATGCCCTTACAACCATTTAGAGTCGTAGTAGACAGAGGGGTAATCACATATTGAGTTAACACATAGTAAATTCCCCTTGCATGGTACAACATGAAACACAAACTAGCTCATGATATAAGAGGAGGTAGCCTAACTCGCTTTTTCCACAATCACTTGCACACATGGTCATGATATGAGAAGAGTTGGTCCTACTTTTCCAAGGTGACCTTACTTTTCCCCATGACACTTCTCAATACCCATCACTAGAAAACTGTAGCTAGTAGAAATACAAGGGAATTAACACGCTTGGAGAAGATAGTCTTTGTCAATAGGAATGAGATGAATCAGGAAGAGTTACTATGTTGCAAGGCAGAGCTAGACCCGGTTCTACATGGACTGTAGTACCGGTCTACCATACATAGGTTACTGGGAAGACCATCTTGGTATCTAGCTCAGAACCATAAGTCCATCCTGTGAGCAGCACTTGATAGAGTTTACCTTGTTGTCTAGGTATCCATCATGTTTATTTCGTTGCATTAGTTCGTTCATGCACGTAGTCATGTCCAACCAACTTAGCTGCGGCCATGTAGTCACGTGAAGATGAGATCATGTGTACATGCAAGCTAGTACTGGGTTAGACAATTAGAAAATAAATGCATATAGATTAGGGAAGATGCACTTGAGCACGACAGGTCAGTCATGTCAAGTTGTGAGCGTCACATGGCGTCGTGTGTGGGGCACAAATGTGTGTATGTGCCGTTGCATTAGCAAGTAGTCTATCTGCATGGATGTGTTAGCTAGGTAGCTGCGTTAGCTGCGGGCGGAGCGGCTGAGTCGCGTGGCAGATCGGCGAGGAGAAAGAATCGGGAGCAATCAGTTGTGGCTTGGTCCTGTGCGTGCATATCCAACGTTCTGCAGACTTGGTTGCTACTCAAAGTGAAGCTAGCCGGTTGAGTAAGAGTCGGAAGTAGTTGTGGGGTTTGTGCGTGCGTCTGTGTGCGTGGAGTTAGTGGATGAGTGGCTGCGTGTTGGCCGTGTAACACTGGCTACTTAAGCCCATGTATTTGCATTGTGTCAGGTGTGAGAAGAAACAGGAAAAAGGCACAAGTGTGTGCGGTGCATAAACCTCCTGTGTGCTCTTCTTCTACCTTCAATCCTGTGTGTGTTCTTCTTCCTCCTAGGCTGCGCCAACATTTGGTATACTGAGCCACGGTTTGATCCGTTCTTGTGATGGCGGCACCGAGGAGATGATCGCCCAAGGTAGCGGAGCTGGCCAAGGGAAGCGGTGGAGCGGCGGCGGCACCAAGGCCCGGCTCACCGACGGCAGCGGCAGCGGCGAGCTTCGCGTCGTCGAGCGCGTGGTACGGCAGACCTCGTCGATGGTGCAGCTCCCCCCGCTGACCCGCACGAACTACACCGAGTGGGCGCTCGTCATGCGAGTGCGGCTGCAGGCGCAAGGCCTGTGGGAGGTGGTCGAGCATGGCGCCGTCATCGACTACCGCGACGATCGTGAAGCTTTGGGCATCATCCTCCAGGCTGTGCCGCCGGAGATGTTGCGCTCCTTGGCTGCGAAGGACTCGGCGAAGGAGGCTTGGGACGCCCTCAAGACCTTGAGGATGGGGTCCGAGCGCGTCCGCGAAGCCCGGGCGCAGACGCGTCGATTGGAGTTCGAGAATCTCCGGTTCAAGGATGGCGAGAGGATGGAGGAGTTCGCTGTCCGCCTCACCGGCATCGTCAACGACCTCGAGGCCCTCGGCGACGGCGTCACCGAGCACAAGGCGGTGCTCAAGTTCCTCCGCTGCGTGCCGCAGCGCTACCGGCAGCTCGCCCACTCCATCCAGTCGCTACTCGACCTCAAGACCTTGACGCTTGAAGAGCTCACGGGTCGTTTCTTGGCCGTGGAGGAGAGCTTCGACATGGACGAGGCAGGCAGCAGCAACGGTGGCACTCAGCTGCTCCTCACGGAGGAGGAGTGGTTTGCTCGCCCAAGAAACGCGGAGGTGCTGGCAAGAGGAGGAGCAACCGACATCCGCAAGGTACGCTGCTACAATTGCCAAGACTATGGGCACTTCTCGAGGGATTGCACTGCGCCAAGGAAGGAGCAAGCCCATCTCGCCGCCGCGACCGCCGACGACGAGCCGGGGCTGCTTTGAAGATCGACATGGAGGTGTTCGAATAAACGACAACAAGGTTAAGGGGGTGATTGATAGAGTTTACCTTGTTGTCTAGGTATCCATCATGTTTATTTCGTTGCATTAGTTCGTTCATGCACGTAGTCATGTCCAACCAACTTAGCTGCGGCCATGTAGTCACGTGAAGATGAGATCATGTGTACATGCAAGCTAGTACTGGGTTAGACAATTAGAAAATAAATGCATATAGATTAGGGAAGATGCACTTGAGCACGACAGGTCAGTCATGTCAAGTTGTGAGCGTCACATGGCGTCGTGTGTGGGGCACAAATGTGTGTATGTGCCGTTGCATTAGCAAGTAGTCTATCTGCATGGATGTGTTAGCTAGGTAGCTGCGTTCGCTGCGGAGCCGGAGCGGCTGAGTCGCGTGGCAGATCGACGAGGAGAAAGAATCGGGAGCAATCAGTTGTGGCTTGGTCCTGTGCGTGCATATCCAACGTTCTGCAGACTTGGTTGCTACTCAAAGTGAAGCTAGCCGGTTGAGTAAGAGTCGGAAGTAGTTGTGGGGTTTGTACGTGCGTCTGTGTGCGTGGAGTTAGTGGATGAGTGGCTGCGTGTTGGCCGTGTAACACTGGCTACTTAAGCCCATGTATTTGCATTGTGTCAGGTGTGAGAAGAAACAGGAAAAAGGCACAAGTGTGTGCGGTGCCGCAAACCTCCCTGTGTGCTCTTCTTCTACCTTCAATCCTGTGTGTGTTCTTCTTCCTCCTAGGCTGCGCCAACAGCACTTGTCGGGCAGGCGTGCTCGTCATGTCTGCGCGCGATGCCAATCAACGTGTGTCCGGGCGAGCGACTCCCGTCCTCGGTCCACTGCCTCCTGAGCTCCACCGATGTGCCTAGCAGTAGAGCCACAGAATGCTCCTCACCTGTGCCTTGCTCTGCCCCCCAAAAGTACAAAACAGGCCAGAAATCTCTAGAGGTGATGGCGGTACAGCGGTTGAATCGAACCTACGATCACTGTCCAGGAGTCATGGTCGTACGTACAGCGGGTAACAGTAGCTGTAGCTCCGTTGATCACGTGGCCGCCCACATCGTCAGTTCCTACATGTGCATGTTCCAATCGAAAAAGTGCGGAGCTCATTGTTATCCCTTCTTTTTCTCTTCTCCTCCCACCTCACCGGTTGAGAGCTCCACAGGGCACCCCTGCCCGATCCCATGCCTCGTCCGATGGAGCTGCCGGCTGGCGATGGCTAGGGAGAGGATCACTGGTTCCTGTACATAGTAGCCATAGCCTCCTACTTTTAGGACTTGCCCCGTTGGAGTTATGCCGGAGGTTTACTCCCGCGATCTCGAGCATCTTTTTTAGACAAACTATGGCATTATGGTAGAGAACCATGGCATTTTTGTAGGAAAAAATGGCATCTTGTACGAATCGTACCATCTTTTAGAAATGATGGCGCATACAAATGTATACACCATGGCAAATCAAACATGTTTCCAGCACAGGTAAATTATTTATTTGAAGAGAACCATGTTATTTTTCTATGAACCATGGTACTTTGTGTAGGAAGCATGACATTTTTGTAGGAACCATGGCATTTTTCCATTATATATGCGATGACATTTTTATTTTTTAAGACCATGGCATTTATGTTACTAAGAGCATGGCATTTTTGTTATCAAGAGCATGTCATTTTTTTTAAAGAGTATGACATTATTTGTTATTAGAGCATGGCATTTATATATACCATGTCATTTTTATTTTTAAGAGCATGGCATTTTTTTATTAAGAGCATGCCATTTCTGTTTCAAAGAGCATGACAAATTTTATTTAAAGAGAGATTCATGAACATGGGCCTGGTTGCGAATTCAGGGGGTGGAAAGGCGCAGGGCACGAGCGGCACGGTACACGACAAATCTTTTCTCTGCAACTCGAGGGGTTCCAGGGCAACGCTGTCATCTCCACCTGCTCACACGCCGGATACAATGTCGTGCACCGAGGGACGTGCCTGGGCGCCTCCCCCATCTTTCCGAGCTTAGGTGTAGTTGTGCAAAATTCTGTATGGTCGTCTACCAGTGGTACTAGTGCTACAAAACATGCCCAAATTTTTTGAATTTGTAGGAGAAGCTGAGATGAAAACCATGGCAATTTGTGTAAAGTGACATGGCACGTATTGAAACAATGTCATGGCAATTTCCCAGAACTTACTTATTGCTAGAATGTTATCTAGAAGAGAAACATGGCAAAACTGCGTGAAAGCTATTCTTGTTTCTTGGCCCATGTAAATTTCATAGGTTCAAAATTTGGTGTATAACATCGGTAATCCATTTCTGAGCCCGGGCTCAGCTGCACCCACCCCGATGAAAAAATTCAAAACAAATACTAGAAAAATTCAAAAAAAATCTATTTTTTTTGTGTGGTAGATATTTTGATGCGTGAAGTTCTCTCCAATTTTTAAATCATTTGGACATCTGAGCAGCTCTCGGAAAAAAAGACAAATCCGGGGTCTGTAAAAATGTTTACTGTTCTTTCACTGTTCCAACCCGATTTGTCTTTTTTTTAGAGCTGCTCAGCTGTTCAAATGATCTAAAAATGAAACGAACCTCACGCATCACATATCTACCACAAAAAAATTGAAATTTTGAATTTTTTTTTACTATTTATTTTGAGTTTTTTTACTGGCCAGGTGCGGATGAGCCTGGGCACCGAAACGCCGCACTCGTATAACATGCACAATAATAGTACTGCTTTTGTTCTTGGGAAATTGAAACAGAACCTGGCGTTTGAGTAGATCTTAGAAAATTGTTGAATATTCTATAGATTAGCCACATCCCATAACAAAGTTTTTCTAGTAGAAACTATCATTGTGTAAACTTTTTCTAGTGCATGGTCATATTTGTCATTTGTGTATCCTTACAAACACTTTCTTGTACAAACTTTCTCAAGTAGAAACCTTTTCTATTACAAACTACAAACTAACTAGTAAAAAATATTGCAAATGTGTGTGTACAATAACAAGAACAACTACAATCTACAATAAGACAGAAAGAGAGACGGAGGTGGTTACCGAAGTGGACAAAGACGACGGGGAGGTCGAGGACAATGGCGGTGGCGGACGACGAGGGCGACAGGGAGGCCGAGGACATTGGAGGCGGAGGATGGCGAGGGTGAGGGGCTGCGGTGGACGGCGAAGGTGAGGACGATGGAGGACGCGACAACAAACATCGAGGGTGACGGGGACGACGGGGAGGGCGCTGACGTTTGAGGCAGTGGATGGCGAGAGTCACGGTGGCGATGCCGAATGCAGCGATGATGATGGCGATGTCGGCGAAGAGAGAGAGAGAGAGAGAGAGAGAGAGAGAGAGAGAGAGAGAGAGAGAGAGAGGAGACTATTTTTTGCAGATATGGGTTGGGTGGCTATGGGCGCGAGCGGCTTCGAGGGATAAGGTGTACCGACCAGTGATGGGCATGAGGAAGCACCTGCCACAGCTAACATCAAGTGGCGCCCGCGGCTTGGGACCCACCACGGCTACCTTCAAGTGGCAGGCTGCCCACACCACCCGTCACACCTACATGAAAAAAACGCTATTTTGTACTCCTCCATTTTGAAATATAAGTCTTTTTAGTGATCTGAATGCGGTCTACATACGGGTGCATCTAGACATATTTAAGAGTGTAGATTCACTCATTTTGCTTGGTATGTATTTCGTATTAGAATCTCTAAAAAGACTTATATTTAGGAACGGAGGGAGTAAGAAATAGCAACAAAACGAGTTTCCAAGGGATGGAAATTTACCATTGTGTCTTCATCTCACCCATTTAATGTGTGGTAAAAAGCTTAGAGCGTTACAACAAAAACTTGAAGCACGTACAAACCAAACACTCTCCACGCGAAGTTTCAGGGTTTCAAACTGATACCGCCACCTACCAAACACAACTCTTTTTTGTAAATCTTATGAACTTTAAACTTTTTGTGAGTGTTATTTTCGACTCATTAGCTGATTTACCATCCAAAGTCACATGCTCAAATTTGGCTACTTTTTGAGTTGGTCTGCTATTTTCGACTCATTAGGTGATATATCGGCCACTAAAAATGACAAAACGCTCTTTCATAAGAAATGACATGCAAAAGAGTCCCGAAATGGATGAATGCATGGTGTCTTCATCTCACCCATGTAGGGTGTGGTAAAAATTTGAGAGTGTTACGGCAAAAACTTTATACATCTAGTGTACAAATAGGGAACTCTGCCCGAAAGGGTCAGACTTTCAAACAAAAACAGCCGCCAGCCAAACACAACACCTTTTTCAAATCTTTTGAACTTCCAAAATTTTACATGACCTAAACACACCACCAAAGCGACAAGCTCAAATAGTGTTAAAAGGAGGTCGGAAAGGGATTTTCAGATTTAAAATGTCTGTGACGGGCGGCTGAGAAGACCCATCACTCCGAATTCTTGGAAACTTTACAAAAATTGGTAGCGGGTCGCCCAAATATAAATGTGTTGGGTACATTTTGTTGCCCGCCACAGTTTGGCTATATGTCAGTGCCGAGCAGTCCATCTGTGCCTGCTACTGCTATTTTTCGCGCGTGAAGAAATTTGGAAGAGTCTAGGAGTGGCGGGTGTTAATTTACGCGTGCCATTGTTGTCGGAGCACTAGTGGCTGGCTTGTAATTTTAACAGCTACTAGATTTTTTTCCAAAATTACAGTGGCGGGTCCCTAGTCGTGCCCGCCACTAATTTGAGGCCACGAATACAACTTTTCCCAGTAGTGATTCAGTTGTTGTTCTTATGCATGTTGTTCTTTTGTGTGTTGTTAACAGTGTTGTGTTGTTTGTATGTTTGTATGTTGTGTTCTGCTGCATTTGGGTGGTAAGGCCTCCACATTTGAATGAGATGAGCATAACAACAGCCAAACAACTTTGCTTTGCATCTTCTCACCCCAGTAGCATAAATGCAGACAACCAAACAACAAGCCTAATCTGGCCACTGACGCAACGCAGGCCCAAATAACGTGCAGATGTTGGTTTTTCCTTACGTTTGCTCAACCAGGCTCAACTAGGACATGTATGCAAAGTGCCCAAAAATGATGTGGGCAACCAAACACGTGTCATATGACAGCCTAGCAAGAGGGATGCGTTGCCGCTGTTCCACCAACACAAGATGCCGATGACTTTGTGTATGAGCTTGACCAACCCCGCAGTGGGAACAACGGGCGGTGCGTGAGAAGGTGAGCAAGGTTTTGGGCGTGAAGGGGAAGAAGATACCTACGAAAAGGCTTTCACCTTTGTCCACTCCCTCCGCCCCGACGAGATGTTCCCCGACGATGACCTTCAACGGCGATGGTTCCTTCGCAAGCGTGTTGTTTGATGAAATGGCCGGAAGGTATGCACACTACTAGGGAAAAGCCTAGCGGTTGCGCGGGTTTTAGGGCTATCAGTAGCGTGTGGCTAGTGCACTACTAATAAGGCGCTACAGCTAACACCTAGCAGTAGCGCGTTACTACCAGCGCTACTATTATAGCTACTTAGCAGTAGCGCCTACCTACAAGCGCCACTGCTAATCTAAATAGTAGTAGCGTTTTCCGTGCCCCGCGCTACAACTATTCTGTTTTACTTTTTTTTTATTTTTACGCCGCGCTACCGTTTATACGCCGTTATACAAATTTTGATATAGTACCAATTAAGAGGTTGTTATATCATTATGTCCATAATGAACTAATATATCATTATGAGGAAGAAACATGGATTAGATTCATTTGGATGAATCAAAAGTTGAATAAGGACAACGATCCTACTAATTCAACTTTTAGTCACTTTTGATCCATGAATCTAATCCGCGTTCCTTCCACCTATGATATAATAACTAATCATGATCATATTAACAAATCATCATGATAATCATGATCATCATCATCATCATCGTATTAATATAAAAACCCTTGCATCATATCATCACCAACAACACTAGCTAATAATCATTATAGTCATTACCACCAACACTATTTAATCATCATAGTCATAGTGTATCTATCTAATCACCACCAACAATAGCTAATAATAATCATCATAGTCATTACCTCCAACACTAAATACTTAATCATCATAGTCATAGTGTAGCACATCATCATCTTCAAACTCATTCTAGCTAGCTAACCACTCCTGTTGCTCTCTCTCAGATAAAATAGCATAGAACATGTATAGCACTCCTGGTTCATCATATTGGAGAATGCAGATGAACCTGTCTTCTAATGATGAGTCGCGCTTCTGATTGCTGCCCCAGTACTTCTCTGTTGCGATCCTTCACAATTTTGCTCCAGTCTTTGACTACTAAGAGTTGCTCGCTGCGAGAAATCTTGAATGCACTCATTGAAGGAAATATGCCCTAGAGGCAATAATAAAGTTATCATTTATTTCCTTATTTCATGATAAATGTTAATTATTCATGCTAGAATTGTATTAACCGGAAACATAATACATGTGTGAATACATAGACAAACATAGTGTCACTAGTATGCCTCTACTTGACTAGCTCATTAATCAAAGATGGTTATGTTTCCTAACCATAGACATGTGTTGTCATTTGATTAACAGGATCACATCATTAGAAGAATGATGTGATTGACTTGACCCATTCCGTTAGCTTAGCACTTGATCGTTCAGTATGTTGCTATTGCTTTCTTCATGACTTATACAAGTTCCTATAACTATGAGATTATGCAACTCCCGTTTATCGGAGGAACACTTTGTGTGCTACCAAACGTCACAACGTAACTGGGTGATTATAAAGGAGCTCTATAGGTGTCTCTGAAGGTACATGTTGAGTTGGCATATTTCGAGATTATGATTTGTCACTCCGATTGTCGGAGAGGTATCTCTGGGCCCTCTCGGTAATGCACATCACTATAAGCCTTGCAAGCAATGTAACTAATGAGTTAGTTGCGGGATGATGCATTACATAACGAGTAAAGAGACTTGTCGGTAACGAGACTGAACTAGGTATTGAGATACCGACGATCGAATCTCGGGCAAGTAACATACCGATGACAAAGGGAACAACGTATGTTGTTATGCGGTTTGACCGATAAAGATCTTCATAGAATATGTAGGAGCCAATATGAGCATCCAGGTTCCGCTATTGGTTATTGACCGGAAACGTGTCTCGGTCATGTCTACATAGTTCTCGAACCCGTAGGGTCCGCACGCTTAAGTTTCGATGACAGTTATATTATGAATTTATGAGTTTTGATGTACCGAAGGAATTCGGAGTCCCGGATAAGATCGGGGACATGACGAGGAGTCTTGAATTGGTCGAGACATAAAGATCGATATATTGGACGACTATATTCGGACTTCGGAAAGGTTCCGAGTGATTCGGGTGTTTATCAGAGTACTGGAGAGTTACGGGAATTCGCCAGGGAGAAGTATTGAGCCTTATTGGGCCATACGGGAAAGAGAGAGGGGCTGCCTAGGGCAGGCCGCGCGCCCCCCAAGGCCTAGTCCGAATTGGACTAGGGGGAGGGGCTGTGCCCCCTCCTTCCTTCCCTTCTCTCTTCCCCTTCCTTCTCTCCTACTCCCACTAGGAAAGTAAGAGTCCTACTCCCGATGGGAGTAGGACTGCCCCTTGGGCCCGCCTCCTCCTCCTTGGCCGGCCCTCCTCCCCTTGCTCCTTTATATACGGGGGCAGGGGGCACCCCATGGACACAACAATTGATCTCTTGATCTTTTAGTCGTGTGCGGTGCCCCCATCCACCATAGTCCTCCTCGATAATATTGTAGCGGTGCTTAGGCGAAGCCCTGCGGCGGTAGAACATCAAGATCGTCACCACGCCATCGTGCTGACGGAACTCTCCCTCGACACTCGGCTGGATCGGAGTTCGAGGGACGTCATCGAGCTGAGCGTGTGCTAGAACTCGGAGGTGTCGTAGTTTGTGCTTGATCGGTCGGGGCGTGAAGGCGTCGACTACATCAACGCGTTGTTCTAACGCTTCGCTTTCGGTCTATGAGGGTGCGTGGACAACACTCTCCTCTCGTTGCTATGCATCACCATGATCTTGCATGTGCGTAGGAAATTTTTGAAATTACTCGTCCCCTAACGATGGTATCGAGCCAGGTTTTATCGTTGATGTTATATGCATGAGTAGAACACAAGTGAGTTGTGGGCGATACAAGTCATCTTGCTTACCAAAGATGTCGTACTTTGGTTGGCGGTATTGTTGGATGAAGCGGCCGGACCGACATTACGCGTATGCTTACGCGAGACTGGTTCTACCGGCGTGCTTTGCACACAGCACTCTTGAAGCGGGAATTTGCCATCAGCCAGCTCTTTGCCATCGCCGGTGATGGCAAAACGTCTTTGCCATCTGCTTATAAAAACAGATGGCAAAGAAGCTGACGACGGCAAAGTACATGGTTGCCATCAGCCAATTCTTTGCCATCTGCGGCGGATGGCAAATAATCTTGCCATCTACCGGCAGATGGCAAATAATCTTTGCCATCTGCGGCAGATGGCAAAGAGGTGAAGCGGTCGAGTCTTTGTAATGGCTGTCAACCCACCTCTTTGCCATCTGCCGGCGGATGGCAAAAATCTTTTCCATCTGTTGGCGGATGGAAAAGAAGTGGGTGGGTCCAATGGATAACGGCGCTGTAACGGCCGAGTAGCCCCACCTCTTTGCCATCTGCCAGCGGATGGCAAAGGCCCATATCTTTGCCATCAGCCAGTGGCCGGCAGATGGCAAAGAGAGGACCCATCTCTCCCAGCCCGGCCCCTCCCCTCTCTCTCTCTTCCAGCCCGGCCCCACCCCTCTCTCTCTCTCCCCACCTCACCCACCCACCACTTGTGTAAAAAAAAAAGCCTGCCCCAGATTTACGCACCAGCCGCCCACGACCCCATCCCCTGCCACCACGACCCAGGCGCCCGGCCGACCACCGCCCAGCACCGCCGCCGGACCGCCCTCCCGCCACGCAGCCCTCCCCGCCCCTCCCCGCCCCTACCCGCCACATGGCTCGCCTGGGCAGTCCCTCCACCGAGCAGCCCTCCCGCCCCTCCTCGGCCACCGCAGCCCTCCCCGCCCTCCTCGGCCACGCTGCCCTCCCGCCCTCCTCGGCCATGCATGCCCTCCCCGCCCACCATGGCGTGCCCATGCCCGCCCTCCACCGAGCCAGGCCACGGCGCCGCCCCTTCCGGCGGCCCTCCCCGCCACGGCGCATCTGAGATTCAGGTTTTTTTTGCGCTGAAGATTCATATACATGCGCCCTTGCTTCAGTTTTTGAGCATGATTTTAGGAGGACAGGCAAAATTTGAATGCACTATACACTAGCTTGATGTTACACTGATAAAATGGAGTAGGTTGTTCTCAGTTTTGATAAAACTGCCGAGGTGTTTGGCAAGTGGTAGTTTTTCTCGGTTTTTTTGGGTTTGCATCGACTGTTATGTTGCTGCATGCATGTTCAGCTACACTCAGGGATCAGCTTGTACTAATAGCCACCATATGCTTCCCTCAAAAAAGAGCCACCATATGCATTCAGCCTTGCACAACCATGTTCTCCTAGATGCTAAGATCTGTAGTAGAGTTATCTCTTGTAACGCATGCACTGAAAGTCGACGTTTTTAGCTCGTGTACGTGTACATCCGCCTCTAGCCGGACGTATCGATGGGCTAGCTATCGATTTATGCATCACATGCGTTGATGGCCAGAAGTTCGACACAAGAGAGACCAAGCAGCCAGCGCTTTCTCGGTTTTAAAAAAAGAGGTCAGGGCCTCTTTTTTATATACAACAAAAATACCACAGTTTTAGAGATACCACGGTTTGTTGAACTGCAGTATTTTTTTCATCCAAACGACTCAAAGTATTGAATACCAAAGTTTTTTCAGAAACCACATTATTCCTATAAAACCACAAAAATACTTTGGCTTCCAAACACACCCTCACTGTAATTAAAACCATGGTATTCTCAAAAACTGTAGGCTGCGTTTGGCAGCAAAGTTTTTTTTAAGTTTTCTGAAAATACTGTGGTTTCTGAAAAATACCATGGTTTTGAATACTTTGATGCGTTTGGCTTCGGAGAGGGACCGACAGGCGGCGGAGAGGGACAGGGAGAATGAGGAGAGGACGGCTAGGCTGTTGGAGCAGGAGAGGAACCGGAATGACTCGGCTAACCGGGCCATGTACGAGCTCTTCGTGGTAAGTTTCTTCTGCATATTAGCTAAATCATGCACGCAATGTTCCTTTCATTAGTAACTAATATGACTGACTCATCAAAACCAAATGTGCAGTCCATGTGCGAGAAGAACGGCCAGACCCCTCCGCCGATGCCAGTCATTGCTCTGGCGGGCACGGTGAGTTTCATTTGAACGGTCATTAGTTACTACTCTTCACATTTGAGTGCATCATGCTAACGATACATTGAAAATAATCTTTGGTGCAGCGTAACTCCCGACAAGCATCAACGATCCTTCTCAAATCGCCTTTGGCATGACCGGTCCTACACCTACACCTACACCTACACCTCTGTGATGACGGTAAGTTTCCCAAGTGTTTTGCTTAATAGAGTTTTGTTGTGATGCCATGTTGTATCTACACATATCGTGCATAATGTGTGTATGTTTGAAATGCATTGTATGTGTGGGATTCGACACCTAGTCGTGTGCCTTTGGTAGCCTTCCATACAGGGAAATGCCTCCTAGTGCTTCCACTGAGCCATGGTAGTTCGCTACTGCTCCGGAACACATGGATTGACCGGCATGTGTCCTTCTTTGCTCTCATGTGCATCCCTACGAGAAATGTCACATGATGTATCACCGAAGTCCTTGTAGCTTGCTACAACTTGGTTACACTCGTGATGACCGACACGTGCATTCTTTGGGTCATGTATGCCTGTCCTGTCACGTTTGTGCCACCTTGGTTCTATGACTAGTCATGTCGGCCGGGTTCTCGCCATATGGATACTAGCGACATAATCATATACTTAGCATTTTTCCTCCAAAATGACTTCATATGCTTAGCTAGCTCCAAAATGACATAATAACCTTACTTAGCTTCAAAATGACCTATTCAACCTAGGCTAGCTCTAAAATGACCTGTACTTAGCATTTTTCCTCCAAAATGACTTAATATGCTTAGCTAGCTCAAAATTACATAATAAGCAATTAGCTCAAAAATGACCTATTTAACCTAGGATAGCTCTAAAATGATCAATACTTAGCATTTTTCCTCCAAAATGACTTAATATGCTTAGCTAGCTTCAAAATGACCTATACTTAGAATCTTTTCCTCCAAAATTAGTTAATATGCTTAACTAGCTCTAAAATGACATGATATGCTTAAGAAATGACATAGTTTAGCTCCTAAATGACTTCACATGCTTAGCTAGCTCCAAAATAACATAATAAGCAATTAGCTCCAAAATGACATATTTAACCTAGGATAGCTCTAAAATGACCTATACTTAGCATTTTTCCTCCAAAATGACTTAATATGCTTAGCTATCTTAAAATGACCTATTTAACCTATGATAGCTCTAAAATGACCTATACTTAGCATCTTTTCCTCCAAAATGACTTAATATGCTTAGCTAGCTCTAAAATGATATAGTATGCTTAAGAAATGACATATTTTAGGTCCTAAATGACTTCATATGTAGCTAGCTCCAAAATGACATAATAACCTTACTTAGCTTCAAAATGACCTATTTAACCTAGGCTAGCTCTAAAATGACCTGTACTTAGCATTTTTCCTCCAAAATGACTTAATATGTAGCTAGCTCAAAATTACATAATAAGCAATTAGCTCAAAATGACCTATTTAACCTAGGATAGCTCTAAAATGACCTATACTTAGCATTTTTTCTTCCAAAATGACTTAATATGCTTAGGTAGCTTCAAAATGACCTATACTTAGAATCTTTTCCTCCAAAATTAGTTAATAAGCTTAATTAGCTCCAAAATGACCTATTTTACAGATATAAGTTGCATCATAATAATGTTCACATTTTAGTTGCATCATAATAATCTTCTTCTTCTAGTCTTCTTCTTCTAACTTTCTTCTTTCCTATTTTACAGATTTGCTTAATTGATCACGGAAGCTTGGGTTGATGGAGTGCTTGTATTTAGTTTTTGTTTTGACCTTGTGAAACTTGCTACCTATGGATGAAAGCTGTAATATTGATGAAACTATGTATATGTACGGATGAAATTTGCTACTATTGGTAACATGTGTTGGATACATATGTGTTCATGACTATTGGTAATATGTGTTGGATACATATGTGTTCATGACTATTGGTAATATGTGTTGGATACATATGTGTTCATGACTATTGGTAATATGTGTTGAATATGCTATATTGGTCATATAAATATATTTCTGTTTGATTTCTGTGAAAATGAATTGATATAAGAAAAAACAGAATTAAATGGGGCAATATAGTCACTTTGCCATCTGCTGGCAGATGGCAAAAACTTTACCATCGATTGGCGAGATGGCAAAGAGGCCACGTGTCATCTACTGTTCCATTTGGGCTAGCCTATTTGGGCTCTTTGCCATCTGCTGGCAGATGGCAAAGAGCCTATAGCCTTTGCCATCTGCTGGCCGATGGCAAGAGCTGCAACCTTGCCATCTGTTTGGCGGATGGCAAAACCTACAACCTTTGCCATCTGGCGGCCGATGGCAAAGAACGCAACCTTGCCATCTGGCTGGCGGATGGCAAAAAACTGCAACCTTGCCATCTATTTGGCGGATGGCAAAGTATGCCGTTAACCTTCTAACGGGCTAACCCGTTAAGAGGCTTTGCCATCTGCCGGCAGATGGCAAAGCCCTGACTCTTGCCATCGGCCGGCCAGATGGCAAAGCCACGAGCTCTTTGCCATCAGCCGGCAGACAGCAAAAAAGCCTTTACTGCAGGGTTTGGACGACAGGTTTGCCATCTGCTGGCAGATGGCAAAGCCTTTGCCATCCGCCGACCATGCCTTTGCCATCTGCCATGGCAGATGGCAAACTGCCAGATTCCAGTAGTGCAGGTGGCTGGCGGGTGTCAGTTTCTCCAACTTTAGTTGAACCGAGTGTGGCTACGCCCGGTCCTTGAGAAGGTTAAAATAGCACTAACTTGACGAACTATCGTTGTGGTTTTGATGCGTAGGTAAGAACGGTTCTTGCTCAGCCTGTAGCAGCCGCGTAAAACTTGCAACAACAAAGTGGAGGACGTCTAACTTGTTTTTGCAGGGCATGTTGTGATGTGATATGGTCAAGACGTGATGAGATATAAGTTGTTGTATGAGATGATCGTGTTTTTTTGAAGTTATCGGCAACTGGCAGAAGCCTTATGGTTTTCTCTTTATTGCATAAGATGCAAGCGCCAAATAATTGTTTTACTTTATCGCTATGCGATAGCGAAAGTTGCAAGAGCAATAGTTGGCGAGACGACCATGTGACGACACATTGATAGAGATCAAGATGATGGAGATCATGGTGTCATGCCCGTGATGATGGAGATAATGACGATGCTTTGGAGATGGAGATCATGTCACATATTTTTGATTGCATATGATGTTTATCTTTTATACATCTTATTTTGTTTTGATTGACGGTAGCATTATAAGATGATCCCTCACTAAATTTCAAGATAAAAGTGTTCTCCTTGAGTATGCACCGTTGTCAAAGTTCGTCGTGCCTAGACACCACGTGATGATCGGGTGTGATAAGCTCTACGTCCATCTACAACGGGTGCAAGCCAGTTTTGCACACACGGAATACTCAGGTTAAACTTGACGAGCCTAGCATATGCAGATATGGCTTCGGAACACTGAGACCGAAAGGTCGAGCGTGAATCATATAGTAGATATGATCAACATAGTGATGTTCACCATTGAAAACTACTCCATTTCACGTGATGATCGGTTATGGTTTAGTTGATTTGGATCACGTGATCACTTAGATGATTAGAGAGATGTCTATCTAAGTGGGAGTTCATAAGTAATATGATTAATTGAACTTAAATTTATCATGAACTTAGTCCTGATAGTATTTTGCAAATTATGTTGTAGATCAATAGCTCGCGTTGTTGTTTTCATATATTAATTTTGATATGTTCCTAGAGAAAACTGTGTCGAAAGATGTTAGTAGCAATGATGCGGATTGGATCCGTGATCTGAGGTTTATCCTCATTGCTGCATCTACTACCACTATAAAAGAAAGAGAGGGGCAGATCCAAACAATTTTATCCGTTCATCTATAATATCTGATGGCCCATAATCCTCCCGTGTTTAACACAACAAGCCACACATTAAGCCACTAATCCATCCATCCTCGCTAACCTGCATAAAAAAAAATCACTTCCAACAACGCACGCCCGCACGACCTCTCCCCTCTCCTCCCAACGCCCGCACGACCTTCCCCACCCCCCTTCCCCCTCCCAACGGACGCCACACCACGGGCGGGCCTCCGTACGCCCATCCTCCCCGCGCCGTTCGCCACCCTGCCGTCGCGCCCTTCACATGGTCGCCGCATCCTCGTCGCGGGAGCCGCCGCCCGTCGCGCCGCCGCCGCTGGTCGCCGCATCCACGTCGCGGAGCCGCCGCTCGTCGCACCGCCGCCGCTGGTCGCCATGGAGCGGCCAGCAAGACGATCCAGCGGCTTTGGCGAACGCGACCTCGCGCGATCCAATGGCCCGGCGCCCTCATCCTGCCACTCTGGTCGCAGGTCTCCTTCCTAACCACGAAGTGGGTGCACGGGGTGGGCTTGGCAAGCAGGCGCGCTCCAGCCAGCGGCGGCGGCGCCGCTCCGCCTCTCCTCTCCGGCCGCACCGGTCTCCTCCCTAACCATGAAGTGGGTGCCGCGAGGCGGGCTCCGGTGAAACTTGATCGTCTTGCTGGGTGAGCACCGACGCAGTGGTTCATTTGCATTACAAGCGATGCGAACTCCAACATGAACCCAAAAAATTTCGAGTTTCTTTTAAGTTCTATAGCATGTCTAGATTTCAGCTATCACACATGTCACCGGCCATAACATCCCAATTGAGCTCGTCGACCAGTTGCCCAACGCCGGCACTGCCAAGAACAAGGTGTATGCCATTCATCTCATCTCCTGTTGTTGAACTGTCTTTTATGCAAATTATGGGCATGTTTTCTTGTGGGGTTCTTTTGCCTCAATGGTATTATTCTTCTGGAAGCTAAGTTTGCAACTGTGAATTTTTATTTACTTCAGAAATTTCAGAGTAAACACTGAATTGCAACACGGCAAAATTTAATACCTCGCAAACTTTGCAGATTTTGTTTCAATTTTGTAGTTCGGTTTGCTTGCTGTGTATATGTGCGTGTATCTTGAGAGGCAGGGAAATATTATTCTCTTCTAGCAGTTCTGTTTACGTGACATCTGCTCCCCTCCACTCCATTTTGATAGTCTGAAATCTGAATGTGAAAAGCAGATGGAGGTGATCAAGGAAGCAGTCATGGCGAGGTGTTTGAGGGCTCTGGCGCCACTAATGTGAAGTCTCGACGCCTGCGCTTTTGTACTTGATTCCATTGTATTTATATTGATACTTCTTTTCACTGCCTTACGTTTTGCCGTTAGGAAGTTATCAGCACTAGGCATGTGATTTTGACAGGTGGAGGCTTTATTTTGGTGTAGGTGAACATGTGATTTGGGGAAGCTATGTTGATCCAGTTACATTGCAGACTTACCAGCTACACCATCTAAAAAACGGCCTGCTCATATATGTATATTCCTACACGGCCTTGCCTCATATGAAGCTTTCTTAGATCAACTCTTCCATTGATCAATTTTACAAGTAGCTGCACCGCGTTTGTATACAACAATCTGAATGTGGGAGGTTTAACTATTTTATTGTATTGCAAAAATGGACCAAGATGTTTTCTTTTTCTGAATCATGAATGGCGGGCTAGAGCCCCACCTGGATCGAGTGTTTTGGAATCCGATAATTAGATAAATGACCACCATCCCCATTACCAACCATCTCAGTGTTATTTCCAGTTTCCTAATTAATGTATGAAAAAGAGGATCACAACCCAATGGAAAGTCCAGGGAACCGTTTCACTAAGGGAACTGTTCCAGGTTCATTCAAAAAATGGCACGACATGATTTACTTTCAGCAACAGTTTCATTAAGGATAGCAGATTTGGACTGGGAGCTTTCCTCTGTGGCTGTTAATATCCCAACACATCAGTTTTAGATTTACCACTAGATCACTTTCCCATGCTGAGAGGATTTGTCATACCAAGAGGGTAAACGGAGAGACTTCCAGAGCATGGTCATGGTGTGAATCTGGTAAGAGCGGGACTTCCAAACTGAAGAGGTCAATGAATAATGTCGTATTCCAGAACCAGCAATGCCTTTCATGCACATGTTTTACCTAGACTCTGCAATTACAATAAGCAAGCCAATAGCATGGATTGATGATAAATGCAACTGCTTCTTTAAAGATTTATGTGCTCGACTAATAATTTCTAAATCATTTATGCATTTCTTTCATGGCACATCATGCAGCCAAACTATGAAACTGAGATATCACCAAAGAGAAAAGAGTAATCTACACTAATATTAGCTTAATGAATCAATAATCCTTCCAACTTATAAGTAAGAACAACCTGAAAACATTGGTACTGCTCAATTGTCTCTGATGAAGTGTTTTTTTGTGAGGGTGATGAAGTGCTAACTAAAATTACCAATCGCAAAATGATATGGGCTTGTTTACGACTAAATTCACCAATAATGTCCTGATATGCATGGAAATAAGCATATGTTGACTCCTGCCGACTTCAAGAACCACCACGGAGTCACATAGTCCAGGTCAGTCTCTATAAAAATAATTTTGCTTCTGATTTGATTTTCTTTGCCATGTTTGTCAATTGTCTTCTATATTTACTGATGTACACTGGTTGTAGCAAGTTCCAACAAATTTAAGAGCTATTCATGGCCTTTGCTTGCATGAAATTGTTTCGAAAATGAACAACTTCAACCTTGGACGCCTATTATTTACACAACACTATCGAGTTTGATGTTTGTAGCTGTAGTATGGAAGAAAGAAATAATTTTATTTTATTTCTCCCCTGTCCTTGTGGCGACTGCCAACCTCCGTGCCATAAGCGCTACGACGCTGCTCTGCTTTCGTGTTGTGCCGCCTTGGCGTGGAGTTAGGATCATAGTGACGGATTAATCCTTGATGAAAGTGCGGGTACTATTACTGCGGATTTTTGTTGGGTGGATGATATTTGGGATTATTTTGCATGCGTGCAGATTGATGAGAATGTGCATATGGAGATTATTTATAGCTTGATCAAAGAGGTAAAATTACCAAATTCCGACTTGTCAGTCATCCGATAACTTTGTTGATCATCAGTTATACATTTGATTCATGAAATTAGAAGGTTCTGAGCTTGAAACTCCGAAGTACAGATATGATACTCTGTTTTTCTAAAATAAATGATGATTGTAGATTTTAAAATTTTGCATAATGAATGCATCTGCCTGTTATTAGTAACTTTTTTTCGCCTGTTATTAGTAATGGTGTTATTTCGTCAAAAGATAATAGTACTGTTGGGCTGAGTCTAACACTAGAGCATCGAGGTTTGTCCTACAATCCCGTACAATATTTGTTCAGTGCACTTCATGGCGGTTCAGCGAAAATGGAGCTGCTCTACAACCTACTTACATTTCTATGTGATCAGACTATCTTTATTCTGAACCATTCTGCTGACAGTAAATGTAACCATTTGACTCATTTGCTATGCGTGCCAATAGGCAAGGTACACGTTCTCTCTGCCTCTGCCCAAGCTCGCCGCCGTTACTGGTCGCGCGGCCGCCTATGACCAAGTAACCTCTCTCTCCCGCGCGCCCCTGGAGCTCCTTAATCTCCCGGTCTACCTTCTCTCTCGTCGATCTTTCTTTGTATTTCAATTGTAGGATAATTAGTGGATGTTGGTAAGTGTACTATTCAAGTTGTTGCTAACATTTCTGACTACGTTCTTAACTTCTGAATCTATTTGTGCATATATATACAGACTTCCAGAGCACAGCTGGTCCTAAATTTGTTGGGTGTGATTGTTCAGAGGAGAAGATATTTGTACTAGAAGATGATGTATACTTTACTGTTTTTTTTAGAACAGATGTTTTTTGTAGATAGAAGATGGCGTATACTTTTCTGAGATATTTTGTACAAAGAAGATATTGCTACACTACTTTCATGTGTTCAGATCGTGACTGTAGTTTGGACAGTTGACATGATTTTTTGTGATTGATATAATGCTCAAATTTGCTTCATTTGATAGTGAACTTCTTCATGCCTTCATTCGGAACCTCACCGTGACACCGCCCCCTATCTCTCCAGGCTCCATGTTCACCTCCTGACTCCAATGGGCAATTTCTAATAAAGATGAGAAGTGCTTTTTTAACCCATTAGTCGAACTGAGAGAAAATTGTGCATTTTGTTATCGATTCATTCATACTTAAAAATAGAAGATGAGAAAATATTTTTTATTCAGGAATCCAAAGTCCTTTTAGCGTATGAGATCGTCTTGCTTGTAACTTGCTTATTAAACAAAGAAGGTGAAATTCAATGAGAACAAAAGGTACGGATTAGTGAGTAATGCAAAAAAATTGTGTTTTTTACTTTTACTGGGCCCGCCCAGCTTTTCTTTCAAGCTCGGCCACTGATGAGCCGATGACAAGATTGTAAGCAATGACACATGCGATGTCATGTACGTGATGCAGGAAGTCGTCTTTTCATGTGTTCCTTTACCTTTTCACAATGTATTTCCCGTTGCAACGCACGGGCAATTTTCCTAGTAGATGTTAGTAGCAATGATGCGGATTGGATCCGTGATTGGATGTCCTTAATGCACCACTAGGTGACAGACATATTGCAGGAGCAGATGCAGACGTTATAAACGTTTGGCTAGCTCAATATGATGACTACTTGATAGTTTAGTGCACCATCTTAACGGCTTAGAATCGGGAATTCAAAGACGTTTTGAACGTCATGGACCATATGAGATGTTCCAGGAGTTGAAGTTAATATTTCAAGCAAATACCCGAGTTGAGAGATATGAAGTCTCCAACAAGTTCTATAGCTAAAAGATGGAGGAGAATCGCTCAACTAGTGAGCATGTGCTCAGATTGTCTGGGTACTACAATTAGCCCCGGGCGTTTGGTCTTTTTGGTTTGTTCGGTTCGGTCTTTTGGTCTTCCAAGAATTCAGTCGTCCAGAATTAAAGACCGAAATAATTTCGTTCTTTTCGGTTCTTCACTATTCGGTCTTCGGTCTTTAATATTCGGTCTTCGGTCCCGACCAAACAGACCAAATTAATTTGCTACAGCTAATATCAGTGTTACTTCCTGTACCAGTACATTCATGTTACTTCCTATATGGTTGTACCAATACATGTTTACATTTCACAGTAAGTAACAAAGTACTAACAGCAAGTAACAAATTACCAAAACTTGTTTATATTTGACAACAAGTAAAAAAGATTCAGACGACACGAAGTAAGAAGACATGATTCATGGTCCAGCAACAAGATTCATGCATGCATAATCATTTATATTTGACAGGAAGTAATAAGATAACAAGCAGCAGCAAATGGGCAAGCAACACCACCACATAGTACTTGACAACATAGTACTTGGCATCATACAAATCAAGTTAAGTACATGATTTCAGTGCAACAACAAACAACGAACATAAGATTCCACATAAGTTCAACACTTGACATAAGCAGCAAACCACATAGTACTTGACATCAACACAGTACTCTCACTGTTCTCAATTCTCTAAGTCTGTTCACAAATTACAAGCACAAGATAGTGAGAATAGCACACACTCCACATGATTTCAGTTTAACCATGAGTGGATGTGGATCTCACTTTGTTGGTCGACTTGGCCATGGAAGAAGCAACAACACCACCATTGACCTTGCGCTTTCGCTTCACCTTGTCACCAAATTCTTCAATCAACTCTGCAACAAGTAGATTCAATCAAATTCATAATCTTAGTTTTGGTAAGATCTTGTCCTAGTCCGATTGTAATCTACTAAAGTTGACAATTCATGCATACAAACTTCTCCATACACTGGTTTTGTACAAAAGTTACTACTGATTGCTTTACCTTTTTCTACTAAAGTTGACAAGTCATGCATATATATCAGTATGTCGTGCATATTAGTAATCCGCTAGTATGTGATTGGTTTGGTACAAGTAATCTGCTATCATGTATGGAGAAGTTGACTAATTGATTTACCTTTTTCTAGCTCCTCTAATTCTTCCAAGTTCTCCTTGATGTCGACAGGATTTGTTGACCTTCTCAGCCAGTCTTGCGAACAAACTAAAGCTTGTACCATAAATGGAGTTAGAGATGTCCTAAAGTCATCAAGTATGCGTCCATTTGTGCTAAAGGCTGACTCAGAAGCCACCGTTGTAATGGGGATAGCAAGAATATCACGAGCCATATTTGCCAAGATTGGGAACCTAGATGAATTCTCTTTCCACCATCCTAGGATGTCAATTTTTTTATCAGGGTCTTCAGAGTCTTCGGCAAGGTATTTTTCAAGCTCAGATTTACTACTTGCACTTCCTCCACTATTATTTTGCCTCAACCTGCTTGCAATTAGTTGCTTCATCATACTTGCTCCTCCTCCTTCTAATGGTACTTGGCTATAGGCTGGTGTTATTGGTTCCGGTGTAGTTAATCTTACTCGGTATTCTTCAAACAACTCATAAACACATTTGTTAACAGCAAACCACACCTTCTCTCCACACTCAGCACCAAAAATTTCCAAAGTAGTTACCCTAGTGAAATCAGATAGCTTATACCTTGGATCAAGAGCTGCAGCAACGAAAATTAGCAAGTTCAGATTTTTCCTTCTCCTTCTCCTTCTCCTTCTTCTTCCCTTTCCCTCTTTCATTCACAATAGGACCCTGCTCCTTCACCTTTTCGTTCTCATGCCAAGACCCCCAATATTTATAAACTTTTCTTTCATCCTCTCTGCCATAGCTTTTTGCAAAGGATATGTACTACTCATCCAATTTTGAACCAAGATGTGTACATTGCCAACCTCGAAAAGGAAGTTGTTGGAAGTGACATGAAGTGAGGATGACACACGAACGGTAAGATTATAGAAGTGCCCAAGAAAGGCAGCCATTTTTCTAGCATTTTCCCAATCGATCTTATCTGGATACCCAAATCCTCCGTTTTCTTCAGACAAGTCTAAAGCATACAATGGGTCATCTTAACAATACCTTGTAAACACCTTTGCATAGATGATGGAAGCCTTCAACATTATGTAAGTTGAGTTCCAACGAGTGCATACATCTAGGTTCAAGAATGCCTTGCTCTGAACCTTCTCTTCCAATGCTAGCTCCTTGAAATTTACCAACCGATAAGTCCCATTCTTCATGTATCGCACAGCAGCTCGGACACGTTTGATTGAAAGTTCAACTTCTTTTAGGCCATCTTGTACAATAAGGTTGACAATTTGTTCCGCGCATCTCATATGCAGAAACTTTCCATCGGTTATGCTTGTCTTAGCATCAACCAAACACTTACTCAAGTGAACAATGCAACCATCATTAGTGCTCGCATTATCCACGCTGACTGTCATAACTCCTTCTAACCCCCATTCCATCAAACATCTTTGCAAGTTCTTCCCAAGATCCTTCCCCTTGTGGCCGTTCACCATGATGAAATTGATAATCTTCTTATGATATTTCCAGTGTTCATCAATGAAGTGTGTAGTCACTACCATATAGCCATCTTGCTGCTGAGAAGTCCAACAATCCGTGGTTACACACACACTTCCACAATTCTCTTTGAAAAACTTTTTCAACTTGGACTTCTCATCTAGATAAACCTTGACAGTGTCCCTGGTACACGTTCTTCTTGATGGTGGACTAAAGCGGGGGCAGGCAACCGAAACGAACTTTCTGAATCCAGATTTCTCACCAAATGCAAAAGGTAGCTCATCCTCTATGACCATCACAGCAAATGCCTTCCTAACTGCCTCCGCATCATATCTCCAAGTGCTGATGCCATCTCCCGGAGTTGCTTGCAAAGTGGTCCGATTTGGATCCAATTTCCTATCCGGATTGCACTTGCATATACCGAAGTGCCTGCGCATTGCTGTTGTCCCATTGCATGATGTAGTACCTTGAATTATCCGATCACAATATTTGCACATTCCTTCCTTCACTATTCCCTTATCATCAAAAACTTTGGTGAAATGCTCCCAGATTTGGGATCTTGAGGCCATTTGCTTCCGTCCTTTTGGCTTGTCATCTTGAGTAGCTTCTATATTGGCACCTTCGACAATATTTGGTTCGGCATCTTCATCTTCAATGATACTACGTAAGACGGACTCGTCACCTCCTGCCGCAGCAGCTGCTTCTGCATCCGCCTCTTCCTCTATACTCATAAATGTGTCATCTTTCTCGTTCAACTCATCATGTCCAGATTCCGATATAGAAAACATCTACAAAAAAAGAGGAGATTGGTCTGTCAAACAACATTGACATGAGCATACAATCAAGTCCTCCAAATCTGTAAACATTTCAGATAATCTACATTTTCACAGCTAATAAATGACATTGGTCTGTTTGGTATCCTCTCTACATAGTAACCATTCCAAATCAACATAAAAATAGCATGGTACACTCTGCCATGAACATAGAAACCAACAAAAAGCTGTTGTAGCCTTGAACATAGAATGCTTAATCTGTACATCACAAAAGCTCAACATACAACACAAGGCTACAACTACAGAAGGCTACAATAGCAACACAAGGCTACAACAATCTGTACACCATGAACATAGAAGCACTACATCTACTTGAATCTGAACATCAGAAAAGCTGAACATCATAGAACATGAACAATATATTGATGCACTTAAATGAACAACAATCTGTACATCACATATGCATACCAGGAGAAGTAGTAGCTTGCTCACCTTCAGTTGCGAGGTTGAGCACCAGAAGAGGAAAGAAAGCGGCGAGGCGGCGGCCGGGATGGAAGAGGACAAGTGGTGCGATGGTGGTGACAAACAGCAGCAGCCAGCTGCTACAGAGGCGGATGGGCGTGCCACGGACGGCGAGCGAGCGGGAGGTCGGAGTTGGCGGCTGCCGCCTGGCAACCTGGCGCGCGGCGCACGGGGGCACGCAGGGCACCGATCGTCACTGTCCGGTGCGGGCCGTGGCTCGGCGCAGATTCTTCATCGATCGCTGAAGCGCGAAGCGTCTGCGCGCCTTGTTGTGGCGGTTGTCACGGGCTCCGGCTCACAGCTCACGGTCATGGGGCATCGGGCTAGAGCGGCGGTGGCGGGTGGCGGCTAGGGTTCGTCAAAGGAGAGAAAAGAGAGGCGAGTGAAGCGGCGGCTAGGTTTCACAATATGCTGCGCCGAGGGGCACAACCGCTTCGATCGTGAGGTGAAGTGAGGGCGGAGCTTGGGCTTGCTAGATGGGCTTTAGGTTAATGGGCTATTCGGTCTATACGGGTTGTTCGGTCCTCAATACATCAGACCGAGCAGACCATAATTAATTCGATCTTAGCATTCTGCAGACCGTTTTTATTCGGTCTTTTCGGTTTCAGTCTTTTGAGTTCGGTCTCGGTCTTTTCGGTTTCGGTCTTGGTCTTGGTTTTATGCCGGGGCAAACTACAATCGCTTGAATCAAGTGGGAGTTAATCTTCGAGATAAGATAGTGATTGTGAGTTCTCTAGTCACCATCACCAAATTCTTTGGAACTTCGTGATGAACTATCACAAGGCTACAACAATCAACAAGGCTACAATAGCAACACAAGGCTACAACAATCTGTACACCATGAACATAGAAGCACTACATCTACTTGAATCTGAACATCAGAAAAGCTGAACATCATAGAACATGAACAATATATTGATGCACTTAAATGAACAACAATCTGTACATCACATATGCATACCAGGAGAAGTAGTAGCTTGCTCACCTTCAGTTGCGAGGTTGAGCACCAGAAGAGGAAAGAAAGCGGCGAGACGACGACCGGGATGGAAGAGGACAAGTGGTGCAGTGGTGGTGACAAACAGCAGCAGCCAGCTGCTACACAGGAGGCGGATGGACGTGCCACGGACGGCCGAACGAGCAGGAGGGTCGGAGTTGGCGGCTGCCGCCAAGCAAGCCTGGCGCCGCGGCGGCACGGGCACGGGCACCGATCGTCACCTGTCCGGTGCGGGCCGTGGCTCGGGCGCAGATTCTTCATCGATCGCTGAAGCGCGAAGCGTCTGCGCGCTTTGTTGTGGCGGTTGTCACGGGCTCACGGCTCACAGCTCACGGTCATGGGGCATCGGGCTAGAGCGGCGGCTGGCGGGTGGCGGCTAGGGTTCGTCAAAGGAGAGAAAAGAGGAGGCGAGTGAAGCGGCGGCTAGGTTTCCTGTGTCTGCGCCGAGGGGCACAGCCGCTCGGTCTGTGAGGTGAAGTGAGGACGGGAGCTTGGGCTTGCTAGATGGGCTTTAGGTTAATGGGCTATTCGGTCTATACGGGTTGTTCGGTCCTCAATACATCAGGACCGAACAGACCATAATTAGTTCGATCTTAGCATTCTGCAGACCGTTTTTTATTCGGTCTTTTCGGTTTCGGTCTTTTCAGGTTCGGTCTCGGTCTTTTCGGTTTCGGTCTTCGGTCTTCGGTTTTTATGCCCGGGGCAAACTACAATCGCTTGAATCAAGTGGGAGTTAATCTTCCAGATAAGATAGTGATTGACAGAGTTCTCTAGTCACCATCACCAAGTTACTGGAACTTCGTGATGAACTATCACAAGGCTACAACAATCAACAAGGCTACAATAGCAACACAAGGCTACAACAATCTGTACACCATGAACATAGAAGCACTACATCTACTTGAATCTGAACATCAGAAAAGCTGAACATCATAGAACATGAACAATATATTGATGCACTTAAATGAACAACAATCTGTACATCACATATGCATACCAGGAGAAGTAGTAGCTTGCTCACCTTCAGTTGCGAGGTTGAGCACCAGAAGAGGAAAGAAAGCGGCGAGACGACGACCGGGATGGAAGAGGACAAGTGGTGCAGTGGTGGTGACAAACAGCAGCAGCCAGCTGCTACACAGGAGGCGGATGGACGTGCCACGGACGGCCGAACGAGCAGGAGGGTCGGAGTTGGCGGCCTGCCGCACAGCAGCACGGCGCACGGCGGCACGGGGCACGGGGCACCAGTCGTCACCTGTCCCGGTGCGGGCCGTGGCTCGGGGCGCAGTTCTTCATCGGTCGCTGAAGCGCGGGCGATGCGCGCCTTGTTGTGGCGGTTGTCACGGGCTCACGGCTCACAGCTCACGGTCATGGGGCATCGGGCTAGAGCGGCGGCTGGCGGGTGGCGGCTAGGGTTCGTCAAAGGAGAGAAAAGAGGAGGCGAGTGAAGCGGCGGCTAGGTTTCCTGTGTCTGCGCCGAGGGGCACAGCCGCTCGGTCTGTGAGGTGAAGTGAGGACGGGAGCTTGGGCTTGCTAGATGGGCTTTAGGTTAATGGGCTATTCGGTCTATACGGGTTGTTCGGTCCTCAATACATCAGGACCGAACAGACCATAATTAGTTCGATCTTAGCATTCTGCAGACTGTTTTTTATTCGGTCTTTTCGGTTTCGGTCTTTTCAGGTTCGGTCTCGGTCTTTTCGGTTTCGGTCTTCGGTCTTCGGTTTTTATGCCCGGGGCAAACTACAATCGCTTGAATCAAGTGGGAGTTAATCTTCCAGATAAGATAGTGATTGACAGAGTTCTCTAGTCACCATCACCAAGTTACTGGAACTTCGTGATGAACTATAGTATGCAAGGGATGACGAAAACGATTCCCGAGCTCTTCGTGATATTGAAATTGACGAAGGTAGAAATCAAGAAAGAGCATCAAGTGTTGATGATTGATAAGACCACTAGTTTCAAGAAAAGGGCAAAGGGAAAGAAAGGGAAATTCAAGTAGAATGACAAGCAAGTTGTCACTTCCGCGAAGAAGCCCAAAGATGGACCAAAGCCTGAAACTGAGTGCTTACACTGCAAAGGAAATGGTCACTGGAAGCGGAAATGCCCTGAATATTTGGTGGATAAGAAGGATGGCAAATTGAACAAGGGTATATTTGATATACAGGTTATTGATGTGTGCCTTACTAGTGTTTATAGTAGCCCCTGAGTATTTGATACTTGTTCAGTTGCTAAAAATTAGTAACTCGAAACAGGAGTTACAGAATAAAGAGAGACTAGTTGAGGGTGAAGTGACGATGTGTGTTGGAAGTGGTTCCAAGATTGATATGATCATCATCGCGCACTCCCTATACTTTCGGGATTAGTGTTAAACCTAAATAAATGTTATTTGGCGCTTATGCTGAGCATGAATATGATTTGATCATGTTTATTGCAAAACGGTTATTCATTTAAAGTCAGAGAATAATTGTTGTTCTGTTTACATGAATAAAACCTTCAATGGTCATACACCCAACGAAAATAATTTGTTGGATCTCGATCGTAGTAATACACATATTCATAATATTGATGCTAAAAGATGCAAAGTTGATAATGATTGTGCAACATATGTGGCACTGCCGTTTGGGTCATATCGGTGTAAAGCGCATGAAGAAACTCCATGCTGATGGGCTTTCGGAATCAATTGGTTATGAATCATTTGATGCTTGCGAACCGTGCCTTTTGGGAAAGATGACTAAAACTCCGTTCTCTGGAACAATGGAGCGAGCTACTGACTTGTTGGAAATAATACATACTGATGTATACAGACCAGTGAGTATTAAGGCTCGTGGAGGGTATCGTTATTTTCTGACCTTCACAGATGATTTGAGCATATATGGGTATATCTACTTGATGAAACATAAGTCTGAAACAGTTGAAAGGTTCAAAGAACTTCAGAGTGAAGTGGAAAATCATCGTATCAAGAAAATAAAGTTTCTACGATCTGATCCTGGAGATGAATATTTGAGTTACGAGTTTGGCCTTCAGTTAAAATAATGTGGAATAGTTTCACAAACTCATGCCACCTGGAACACCACAGCATAACGGTGTGTCCAAACGTCATAAGCGCACTTTATTTGATATGGTGTGATCAATGATGTCTCTTACCGATTTACCAATATCATTTTAGGGTTATGCATAGAGATAGCTGCATTCACGTTAAAATAGGGCATCATCTAAATCCGTTGAGACGACACCGTATGAACTATGGTTTAGCAATAAACCAAAGCTGTCATTTCTTAAAGTTTGGGGTTGCAATGCTTATGTGAAAAAGTTTCATCCTGATAAACTCAAACCCAAATCGGAGAATTGTGTCTTCATAGAATACCCAAAGGAGACAGTTGGGTACACCTTCTATCACAGATCCGAAGGCAAGATATTCGTTGCTTAGAATGGATCCCTTCTAGAGAAGGAGTTTTCTCTCGAAAAAAGTGAGTGGGAGGAAAGTAGAACTTGATGAGGTAACTGTACCTACTCCCTTATTGGAAAGTAGTTTGTCATAGAAATTTGTTCCTGTGACTACTACACCAATTAGTGAGGAAGTTAATGATGATGATCATGAAACTTCAGATCAAGTTGTTATTGAACCTCGTAGGTCATCTAGAGTATGGTCCGCACCAGAGTGGTACGGTAATCCTGTTCTGGAAGTCATGTTACTACACCATGATAAACCTACGAACTATGAGGAAGCGATGATGAGCCCAGATTCCGCGAAATGGCTGGAGGCCATGAAATCTGAGATAGGATCCATGTATGAGAACAAAGTGTGGACTTTGGTGGACTTGCCCGATGATCGGCAAGCCATAGAAAATAAATGGATCTTCAAGAGGAAGACGGATGTTGATAGTAGTGTTACTATCTACAAAGCTCGACTTGTCGCAAAAAGGTTTTCGACAAGTTCAAGGTGTTGACTACAATGAGATTTTCTCAACTATAGTGATGCTTAAAGTCTGTCCGAATCATGTTAGCAATTGCCACATTTTATGAAATCTGGCAAATGGATGTCAAAACTGCATTCCTTAATGGTTTTCTTAAAGAAGAGTTGTATATGATGCAACCAGAAGGTTTTTGTCAATCCTAAAGGTGCCAACAAAATGTGCAAGCTCCAGCGATCCATCTATGGACTAGTGCAAGCATCTCAGAATTGGAATATACGCTTTGATAAGTTGATCAAAGCATATAGTTTTATACGGACTTGCAGTGAAGCCTGTATTTACAATAAAGTGAGTGGGAGCAGTATAGCCTTTCTGATAAGTATATGTGAGTGACATATTGTTGATTAGAAATGATCTAGAATTTTCTGGAAAGCATAAAGAAGTGTTTAAAATGAGTTCTTTAAAAGAAAGACCTCAGCAAAGCTACTTACATACTGAGCATCAAGATCTATTGAGATAGATCAAGACGCTTGATAAGTTTTTCAATAAGTACATACCTTGTCAAGTTTTTGAAGTAGTTCAAGATGGAACAGTCAAAGAAAGAGTTCTTGCCTGTGTTGCAAAGGTGTGAAGTTGAGTAAGACTCAAAGCCCGACCACGGGAGAAAATAGAAAGAGAATGAAAAGTCATTCCCTATGCCTCAGACATAGGTTCTATAAAGTATGCTATGTTGTGTACCAGACCTATTGTATACCTTGCTCTGAGTTTGGCAAGGGAGTACAATTTTGATCTAGGAGTAGATCACTGGACAGCGGTCAAGAATATCCTTAGTAAGGACTAAGGGAATATTTCTCAATTATGGAGGTGATAAAAGAGCTCGTCATAAAAGTTACATCAATGCAAGCTTTTACACCGATCCAGATGACTCTAAGTGTCAATCTGGATACATATTGAAAGTGGGAGCAAATAGCTAGAGTAGCTCCGTGCAGAGCATTGTAGACATAGAATATTTGCAAAATACATACGGCTCTGAATGTGACAGGCCCGTTGACTAAGCTTCTCTCACGAGCAAAACATGATCACACATTAGTACTCTTAGGGTGTTAATCACATACACTACAGGAAACAGCTAATTTGCCGTCTGTGAGAAACAGACGGCAAAGGCCTAAAAATAGACGGCAAAGATTTTGCCGTCAGTTTGCTGACGGCAAAGTGTGACGGCAAAGAGGATGTCGGCAAAGAGAGCTTTTCCATCAGCAATTCATCGCACTAACGGCAAATTCTTTGCCGTCAGCTAATCACCTATTTTGCCGTCAACTAAGAAATAATAGACTGCAAAGAATATGGTCTTTGCCGTCAGTCGAACTGTGTCTTTGCTGTCAGCATCAAATAACACAGACGGCAAACAATCCTTTTTGTTTAAAAAATATGAATAAATTGTCCAACTGCAGAGGCGATGGGAAACGAACACCACATTATCAACATTTGCTGTTCCAAAAATGATTGGATTTCACGACACAAAACTACTCTATTTACATAGTATATATACATCATCAGATCCAAATCAAAACTATATTTCACAAGCCGAACAAATTAAACTACAGTACATGAGTTCAATCTGAACGCCGCACCTCGCCGGAGCAGCAGCAACCAGCAGCTATGCCCCTTCTCCTTCTTTCTCCATGGACAGGAGCACACAGATGCCACCTTGGACGCCCGAGGAGCTCAATCCGTCCGCTGCCGAGGCGGAGCTCGCCACCGTTGTCCGATCGCTAGATCCGATCGCGAACCCCCGAATCCATTGGACCCCACCAACTCCGTCAGCGCCAAGCCCCGCCGCCGGCATAGGGGAGCTACAGAGGTGGAGGACCGCAGATCGAGAGAAGGAAGAAAGGGAGGAAGAGGAGGCCCGGCGGCGCGCGGAGGTGAGCAGAGGCCGACTGCGGGCGGAGGACGGCGTCGCGCGGGGACGGCGGCGCGCAGAGGCGAGCAGAGGCCAGCGGCGCGCGAAGACAGGCAGAGGACGGATGTGGGAAGAGTCCAGCAACACGTGGAGACGGGTAGAGGCCGGATGCGGGCGGAGGCCAGTGGCGGGGGAGAGGAAAAACGGTGCGGACGGCGAGTGGCGGAGCGGTGGCCAGGGCGGCGAGTAGCGGCGGCAGCCGGTGGGGCGAGCGGCGGCGGGTTCCTGCAACATGAAACAGGGAGAGAGGGGCACGAGAGAGAGGCCTGCGAGAGGATAAGGCACAGAGAGAGAGAGAGGGGTTACGAGAGGATAAGGTGGGGGTGGATCGTGGTGAGTGGTGGGGGCCGGTTGCGCGTGGGGTGGATCCGTATGTGGGATGTGCGGGTAGGATGCTGCCAAGTCATCGATCCGTGTGATCGATCCATGTGGTGTGCTTTCTCTTTGCCGTCTGCAAAAGAAAATACAGACGGCAAAAAGGTCACTTTGCCGTCTGCGAAAAAAAAACAGACGGCAAACAATCTTTGCCGTCTGCCAAATCAAACACAGACAGCAAAGATTCTTTGCCGTCTGTGATTTTTGTTGCAGACGGCAATGTGAGCTCTTTGTCGTCTGAGATTTTTTTTGCAGACGACAAAGATTCTTTGCCATCTGTGATTTCTTTGCCGTCTGCTGAAGACGGCAAATCCTTTCTTTGCTGTCTACCCGAGGAAAAGTTGACGGCAAAGACGCTCCCTGACGGCAAATTAGTTGTTTCCTGTAGTGATAGCGATGGAACTAGATTATTGACTCTAGTAAACCCTTTGGGTGTTGGTCACATGACGATGTGAACTATGGGTGTTAATCATTTACAGATATGAATATTGGTGTTAAATCACATGGCGATGTGAACTAGATTATTGACTCTAGTGCAAGTGGGAGACTGAAGGAAATATGCCCTAGAGGCAATAATAAAGTTATTATTTATTTCCTTATTTCATGATAATGTTTATTATTCATGCTAAAATTGTATTAACCGGAAACATAATACATGTGTGAATACATAGACAAACATAGTGTCACGAGTATGCCTCTACTTGACTAGCTCATTAATCAAAGATGGTTATGTTTCCTAACCATAGACATGTGTTGTCATTTGATTAACAGGATCACATCATTAGGAGAATGATGTGATTGACTTGACCCATTCCGTTAGCTTAGCACTTGATCGTTCAGTATGTTGCTATCGCTTTCTTCATGACTTATACAAGTTCCTATAACTATGAGATTATGCAACTCCCGTTTACTGGAGGAACACTTTGTGTGCTACCAAACGTCACAACATAACTGGGTGATTATAAAGGAGCTCTACAGGTGTCTCCAAAGGTACATGTTGAGTTGGCATATTTCGAGCTTAGGATTTGTCACTCCGATTGTCGGGGAGGTATCTCTGGGCCCTCTCGGCAATGCACATCACTATAAGCCTTGCAAGCAATGTAACTAATGAGTTAGTTGCGAGACAATGCATTACATAACGAGTAAAGAGACTTGCTGGTAACGAGATTGAACTAGGTATTGAGATACCGACGATCGAATCTCGGGCAAGTAACATACCGATGACAAAGGGAACAACGTATGTTGTTATGTGGTTTGACCGATAATGATCTTCGTAGAATATGTAGAAGCCAATATGAGCATCTAGGTTTCGCTATTGGTTATTGACCGGAAACGTGTATCAGTCATGTCTACATAGTTGTCAAACCCATAGGGTCCGCACGCTTAAGGTTTCGATGACAGTTATATTATGAGTTTATGAGTTTTGATGTACCGAAGGAGGTCGGAGTCCCGGATAAGATCGGGGACATGACGAGGAGTCTCGAAATGGTCGAGACGTAAAGATCAATATATTGGACGACTATATTCGGACTTCGGAAAGGTTCCAAGTGATTCGGGTGTTTATCGGAGTACGAGAGTTACGGGAATTTGCCGTGGAGAAGTATTGGGCCTTATTGGGCCATACGGGAAAGAGAGAGGGGCTGCCTAGGGCAGGCGCGCCCCAAGGCCTAGTCCGAATTGGACTAGGGGGAGGGGCTGCACCCCCTCCTTCCTTCCTTCTCTCTTCCCCTTCCTTCTCACCTACTCCTACTAGGAAAGGAGGAGTCCTACTCCCGGTGGGAGTAGGACTCCCCCCTTGGGCACGCCTCCTCCTCCTTGGCCGGCCCTCCTCCCCTTGCTCCTTTATATACGGGGGCAGGGGGTCACCCCATAGACACAACAATTGATCTCTTGATCTCTTAGGAGTGTGCGGTGCCCCCATCCACCATAGTCCTCCTCGATAATATTGTAGCGGTGCTTAGGTGAAGCCCTGCGACGGTAGAACATCAAGATTGTCACCACGCCGTTGTGCTGACGGAACTCTCCCTCGACACTCGGCTGGATCGGAGTTCGAGGGACGTCATCGAGCTGAACGTGTGCTAGAACTCGGAGGTGCCGTAGTTTCGGTGCTTGATCGGTCGGGCCGTGAAGACGTACGACTACATCAACCGTGTTGTTCTAACGCTTCCGCTTTCGGTCTACGAGGGTCGTGGACAACACTCTCCCCTCTCTTTGCTATCCATCACCATGATCTTGCATGTGAGTAGGAATTTTTTTGAAATTACTACGTCCCCTAACACTCATGTGCATCTAGGATTTCTTGACCGTAAGCTAACCATTGTCATGCGACCATTAGGGTCGATCCAACGAGTCACAACACTCATCGAGACTCCCTGTTGAAGAACATCATAGTAACATACCTAGCAATAATGTTTAGCTTTAAAATATTGTATGCAAAAGATGCACTGATGAGGACAAATAGTAGAAATCTTATCATCTTTCCTAAATAGATGTGACCGTAGTTCAATACGAACACTAGTGGTCGCATGTTTTGAGTACTAATATCTCAAAGTCTAGGAAAATAACATGTCTTGACAGTATCAAGCTCCTCAAGCCATGAAACATAATGACCTATCTCCTCGCAGTTTAGTTCAGCCCCAGGACAATAGTAGGTCATGCCTACCAAGCGCTGGACATGTTTGCTTGAATGGAAATAAGCTGTCAATAGAAATTAGTTGTCAACTATTTTTACATAAACAATATAAATTACTAAATAAATATGGTTGAGAAACTCACATAATGGTAGAACTGGAGGCGTCTGCACATCGACACAGATGTCGATATTACCTTCAATTTCATCTTCCGGACGAATATCAAAGGTGATAACCATATTAGGCTCAAATGCATAAGCCTTGCATAGTGCTCTCCAATTTTTGCATTCAAAATAGGAGTAGGTGTCTACATTGTATAAGTTTGCGGCAAAAGTATAACCATGCTCGGTCCTCAAGTAAACTCTCTTTACCTCCATACTTTCCATAGTACTGAAACCAATCTTATCCAAGACATAGGTTCTTGCATGACAGGGGATACACTAGAAGAATGTAAAATATTAAAATTATAAGTTGAAGCAAAAAAAAGCAGAAGTAGCAGAAGTCATGCTTAATTACGAAAAAAGACTTGTCGTTGTGACATACTGTATCCACTTCAAAGTTCTCATCCAGCACGATGCTGAAGCGCCTACCACCAACTAGGTGAGGCCTGTCGCACATGCCGCGCTCGTCTTGACAGTATTCGCACATACCGAATTCTCTTTCGTCATCAGACATTTCCTATATATGTTCATATTTGAAACATTGAAAATCAGTCGAAGGCAACTACCAGGAAACTCAACACACTGGTCACTATTACTCAATATGCAACGGGTTGACTTTAAGTCCGTCGAGTCTTCCTTCCTAAACTCTCATCTCACGTATATGGTGGGAACACCCTCTCTGATATTGCGACCGTCGGCGATGGTCGCTACTCCTCCTTTCCCTAGTGCATTACAAATATCTAGCACAAAAGAAAAGAAGGAGAAGCGACCCCCACGACAACAGTCGGCATTCTTCCTCTCTTATATATAGTGGACACTCCCTCGCTGAGTTTTCGACCATCGATGATGATCGCCACTCCTTCTTCCCCTAGTGCATAACAAAGGTCTAGCACAAACAGAAGAAGGAGAAGCGACCCCCACGATAACAGTCGGCATTCTTCTTCTCTCATATATGGTGGAGACTCTCCCTCACTGATTTTTTGACTGTCATGTATGGTGCCCCAACAGACTTAAAGTCAAACCAAAATGTCATTTAATTCTCTTTCTAGCAAATCCGGGGCACTCGATATTTCCTACATATTCTAGCACAGGTCATGCTTAAATTCATGGAAAATCCGGCATGACCTTTGCTAAAATAGGACATATCGAGCGCCTGAAATTTGCCGAAACAGAAATGAATCAACACTCCGGCAAAACACAGGCCACTAGGAAATGAATCAATACTTCGCACATGAGCCTAAACTCGTGCTCATTGCATTTCAATGATTCAATATTGACAAAAAAATTCGATATATCTTATAACCCGAACGTTTCATTTGGTTAAGAAGAGTAACTAAATGCCCTAGTTCTACTCAATTCAACACCGATGAGCGGAGAAGGAGGAGGTGGACTTTTAGCTCACCGACTCGGGTGTAGAGGAAGTAGAGGTAGCTCGGATGACGATCACTCCAAGGAGACAAGACTCTACAAAGCCTGCATATTCCATCGAGTAAATTTTAATTAGATCATCAAATCTCATATAGCATTCTTTGATGACAAAGTGATAATGACATAAATTCAACTAGTTCTATTAATTCAACTAGGTCAACTAAGAACTTACTAAAAATAAACTAGTTTTATTAACTTTCTTACTAAAAATAAACTAGTTCTATAGTAAAAATTTAATTAGATCATCAAATCTCATATACCTAATTTTTATTACTAAAAATAATCTAGTTCTATTAATTCAACTAGTTCAACTAAACACTTACTAATAAATAAAAATAATTAATTTTCATACTAATTCAACTAGTTCTATTAAGCACTTCTTAAATAAACTATTTCTATTAAACACTTACTGAAAAACAGTAAAAACAGAGAGTAGGAGGGGGAGGAGGGCGGTGGGGGAAGGGAGGAGGAGTGAGGAGGGGGTGGGAGGAGAGAGGAGAGAGGATGAGGGGGAGGAGGGCTGTCGACGGAGGGCTTGGGCAGAGGATGAGGGAGGAGGGAGGAGCGGCGCGGTAGGGAGGAGGGAGGAGGAGGCGGGAGGCGAGAGAAGGAGGAGGAAGGAGGGAGCAGGGATGGAGGGTCTACCTCAGTGGAGAAGGAGTAGGAGCGTCGGCAGCGGCGGGCAACGACGGTGCTCGGGGAACGGCGGCGGCGGCGGATGACGGGGGGTGCGGGGGAGAGTGAGCATGGAGAGGGAGAGTGGGGGCGGCCGGTTGGGGAAGATAGGTGGCGTTCACCAGTAGCGCGTGTTTGGACAAAGCATTACTGCTAAACTCCATAGCAGTAGCGTGTTCTCAAAAACACGCTAATGCTAAGCTATGGCTAAGCATGTAAAAAAATCAAAAATACATTGGTCATTAATGATCTTTTTGTGTAGAATCTAAATTGCCAATAGGAATCCTCGCCGGCTTACGAACCGACGAAGATTACTATTGCGGCCACAGATCCTACACATAGATTTTAATGAAGACCAAGTGGTTGTGTGGTTTGGAAAGTAACGTATTTAAGGTGGTAAACACCCTATTCGCGGAGCGAGGTGGGACTAAACTTAGTTGCAACGAGTGGACTAAAGTTAGCAGCAGCGAGTGTTGGCAAAAAGCGCTACTGCTAAGTTCAATAGCAGTAGCACGTTGACAAAACATGCGCTACTACTATTTCTAGTCTGGTAGCTACGTCGTGGTAATATTAGTAGTAGCGCTCTTTTCTCCTAACGTGTTTTGTTATCAGTAGCGTGGTCTATGTTGGCACGCTGCTGCTAAGTAGCAGCATCGCCTTATTTTAACCCGCGCTGCTGGTAAGATTCTGTGTATAAGGTTTTCCCTAGTAGTGTGCATCTTCGACCAATTTGTTCTTGCTTTGCTTTTCGGTATTATGGTAGTTCTTGACTTGATGCCGCTCAGTGTAGCGGTGGTTCAAACAATAGCATTGTCGAGTCCGTGAACTTGTTGGACACCAATGCCGACGACATCGATAGGGCCTCATTCACTGATTTCAATTACAATGGAATGGATGGTTGCGTGGATGGTCACGGTGGTGAAGATGAATTGGAGGAGGTAGATGAGGGGGCGTATGAGGAAGCGCAAGCAAAAAAAGCGTGTGATTGAAGAACTACACGATCTTGGAATACCAAACCTTGATCGCGGCTTGGAGCGTGGTCACTCTTGAAGCTTACATGGATACATCTCAAATATCTAAGAGATATTGGGAAAGAATCGAAGATCAATACTTCTGCATGATGGCCAAGCATCCCAATAGGACACCACGGACCTTTCGGTCACTCCAAGGGCGTTGGGATGTGACCAAGCCGATTTGCGGCCGTTGGGCAGCTTGCTTGGAACAAGTACACAATGCACCTCCAAGTGGAACCGTAGAATCCGACTATGTGAGTTCGTTTTCAGTTTTCACGTCCCAAATTGTGCACATCATTTTGCATGACATGAAGTGATTGCATCATTTAACTTTGTTTTAATTGTGTAGGACAAAATTTCCCAACAAAGATGCAGAGACAAGGAACTGCTCAAAGAGTGCGAGAAGTGGAACTTGTTTGACAAGGAATCCCCACCGAAGAGAGGTTCACTTACGAACATGGATGTAGATGAAGATGATGATGGCCCAAAAAACTTGAACAAGCCCGATGGTGATAAGAACACAAAGGAGAAGATCAAGAGGGAACACGAAGCATCGAGCTTGCGGGACAAGATAGATGCCATGGTGCAATCAAATGAGTTGATGTTAGCCAAGACTTTGGAGATAAAGAAAGGGTTGACCGATAAGAAGGCACGAGAGAAGCATGAGAAGTGGCAGTTGCTCAAGGACGAGGGGTTGCGCAAGGTGGCCATTGAGGAGAGAAGAGCACGTGCTGCTGAGAACAAAGCCATGTCCAAGCTTCTTGCCCAAGAGAATAGGATCATGACATTGAACCGCAATGACATGGACGACATCACCAAAGAGTGGCATGATATGGCAAGGAGGGACATCTTGAAGAGGAGGATGCTTGCATCGGCCGGTGCGTATTACAGTGCCGGCGATGTTTTCCCATCGGGATTTGGAACCAATATCGCCGATGCATTCAGTGCGCCCGCCGGTGAGTTTGATGCCGGAGTTGGAACAAGTGCCGGCGATGGATTCGAGGGTGGCGATGACCTTGATGGAGGTGCTGCGGAGTGAAGAGCGACCAAGATGATCACGGACGTGGTCGTCGCTTTTGCAAGTCTTTTTGCATTTGTCCTACAAAACCATGATTTTATTTGCGTGTGAAGTATGTTTTATCGTTCAATTTAAACTCATTTGTCGGAATCTCTGTCAAATTCGCTAATTGGGGATTTTCGGTTTGTGGGTCGACGCGCGGGTGCCCGAGCAGACCCCGCAAAGCCGACCCGTAAAAAAACATCTTCTGTAAATATCCTTTTATACGGATCTGTTTGCGGGGTCTAACCATGCGGCCGCCCGCGCCGGCCCACAAAGTCGTTTTTCCGCGAATTGTAAACGCGCTTTGCGGGTCAGCGTTATACAGGGTCTACTAGATATGCTCTTACCCGTTTGCCACGTCAAAGTCACGGCCAAGCTGCGTTTAGTGCTCACTCGGTGTTTTCGCTAGCTACCTGTATTGTGCTGTATTTTTGCTAATGACGCCAGTATCGTGGTAGTGTTATGTTTTTTACTCATTTTAGGGGGACAACGACTGATTGCGTGGCCTTGTGTGGGGCGGCTAAATGAGCTAGGAAAAGGGGCCCAGTTTACTACAGGACTTTTGACCCAGGAATTAGAACATGTGGTGGAGGCTGAACTAAGCTGTAGATCCGACGATCAAGAACGTACTGATCACAAAAAAGGATGGCCAGAAATGACGAGGACGTTAGAGGGGTGAGAAATGGTTCAGTTTTACAGTCACGTGACAATTTAATAAAAAAGACAAACATGGTAGAAAAACCATGAAAAAGTAAAACATCTCAAAATAATACCACCCTGTGGAGTAGGACAGTTCGGTGGTGCAATCAGTGAGGGCTGAGCATCGGGGAATAAAAGGGAGCAAGCGATCATGAGTGTCATTCGTGGTTCTCACTTTCCACATTCTTTCATAGAAACACTTCTACAGAGATCTACGATAAAGGGTGAATAGAAGTAATCTCACAAAGCATAGAACGTTTACTACTGGGAATGAGAGGAATCAGGAATTAATAGAACAGAGTGACATGACGTCCATCTACAAACGAGCGTATACAGGATAGTCCCATAGGGATAAGAAGAGAGTGTGCGAGCTTCCAAGATGCGTGAACACCGCAGTGGAGCGGCAAGCTTTGCATAGACGTCTTCGAGTGATGCTATCTCGAAGGCGTCTTTGAGCGGCAAGCTTTGCATATGCATCTCTCCTCGAGCACGACCAAGGCAGCAAGCACAACCACTGTCCTACACTGATCGCCACCGTCGGCCATCATCACGGAGAAGACGCCGAAAATAACATCGACATCCACAAGGCCCACTTCACCAAGGACTTCATTGCAGGGCTCGTGCCAAAGCCTCGGAGAGGCGCGGCCCACCGTTAAGGTGGTTCGAGACCATCCTCACCCACCTCTGGCGCACTATGATGAGTACGTTTGACCTAAGCACCGTCAAGGCCTCGTTGATCCGGATATCCATGGATGAGCGGCACCAATGAAGGGCTTACGCGAGTCAGGCGATGGCATCGGTGTCAACTGGGTTATTTTTCTTAGACGAAACGGTCACAATTTCAACGAGCCCTTAATGTCTGTCACCTCGGCACTGTTACCCCTTTACCACATCAGCCATTTGCCATATCAAAGTCGCAGTCAAGCTACGTTTATTGCTTTATGTAAAAGTTTTATTTTGTATTCGGTGTTTTTTGCCAGTTGCCTATATTGTGGCGGTTTCTTTTATTATGACGCTAGTATTATGATGGTTTTATGCTTTTCACTCATTTTAGGGGTACAGTAATCGATCATGTGGCATTTCGTGGGTTGGCTGACTCGGCCGGGAAAAGAGGCCAAGTTTACTAGAGGGCTCTGATTTTTCTTCCTTGGTAGCAGCCCTAAGACTTTTGGCCCAGGAATTACAACTTGGGGTGGAGGCCGGACTAAGGTGAAGATCTGACGACCAAGAATGCACCAATGACAAAAATGGATGGTCAAAAGTGGAGAAGCCGTTAGAGGGATGGGAAATGGTTTAGTATTAGTCTCCTAACTACGTACATGCATGACATGTTCTTAATCAGAAAAAAAGGTAGACATGTTAGAATATCGGGGAAAAAATCAAAACATTTCACAGTAATACCACCATACGGAATTTTGCAGTTTTGTGGTGCAATCAATGAGCAGTGCCATCTTGGCCACTGGGCGTTGGCAATAAAAGTGAGCAAGCCATCGTGAGTGTCATTCGTAGTTCTTGTTTTCCACATTCTTTCGTAGAGAAATACCTCTACAGATATCTACGAGAAAAAGAGAATAGAAGGAAACTCGTGAAGCGTAGAACCTTTACTGACGGAAATGATAGGAATCAGGAATTAATAGAGCAGAGTGACATGTCGTCCATCGGCAGACGAGAGTTTGCAAGATAGTCCCATAAGAATAAAAGGAGAGTGCGCGAGCTTCCAAGATGCGTGCAATCTCACGGTTGCAATCCACGAAATAGGAGGGCAGCGGTGCTGGCGAAACGACGCAGCGTAGTAGCAAACTAGGGCAAACATTGCACGGACATCTTCGAGTGATGGTACACGCCACACCACGCATGAATCTCTCGAACATGACTATGATGCATGGATATGACTGGTACACAACTACGATGTCTGGTACCGAGCGCACCAGCGTCACCTTCCCGGCCATGAAGAGCGCGAACGTCACTGCCGGGTTTATGTGCCCACCTGCATTGCACACGGAAGGCGACAATTAGTTCAAGATACACTCATTTTTATCCATTCTTGTGACAAGTAATTATGGATGGAGAAAGTATGTTGTGACACAGATGTGTATATACCTACCTGAGACGCTGCTCGTAGAGTAGATGAGGACGGAGACGGTGGCACCGAAGGACTAGGCGATGCCTAGGTAGCTGACGCCGGTGCACCGCTCGTCGGTGGCGGAGGACTGGTTCCTGTACCCGACGGCGGTGGTGATGCTCGCGTAGAGGAGGACGAGAGAGGTCGTGAACTCACCGATGACGTGGTCTGCTCACTCGTGTCCAGTGCCCAGACTGCCAGCAGGTCCGAGTACCGCACCCTCTAGACGATGATATATGTTATCTCTTCGTCGGCGGTGACCACCTTCTCCACCTCCTTGCCACTATGATCATCGTCGACATGGTTAGACGGCTTGGTTGGAACGTGTGTGTATGGCAATGGCAGTCTGGTAATAGGAGTATCCACACCAGGAGTGCTAGCTTAAATAGGTAATAGTTGGTCAAGTGTGCTTGCAAAGCTGCATGCGTGAGGGAGACTCTGCTTGGATTAGATACTTGGAGTTGGAGGAGGTTTTCTCCTTGGATTCTACTACATGTCCAAGAGATTCTACGGCTGAGGTGGAATGTAACAACAACCCTACACCTTTTTTTTTAGAAAAGGAGGATGACCCCCGGCCTCTGCATCTGGAAGATGCATACGGCCACTTTATTGATTATTTCCGAGGACCTTACAAAGTGTTACAACAATAAGTCTGAATCCACCAACTAGGCAACATATGCCGCTACTCCTATCCATATGATGAAGGAGTGCTAGCTGGGCCCCTACCCAGACCACTCACCTAAACCTAACATCGAAAGCCGGAATCCCCAGCCTAGCCACATACCGGGTCTGGGGCATAAACCGGTCTGACGCATTCACAGGTGTCGTCTCCACCATCTTCCACTGGTCCATCTCCAAGCCGATTGAGGTGCCATCCTTGGCAGGCCCTTCGCCATCAACGCCACCATGACGCCAAATGACGACCACCACCTACGGTAGAACATCACCAAGCAGATGGAGCGCTACCACAGGATGAAGATCAGCGGTAGAATAGATAAATCGCCACACACATTGCCGCCGCCAAACACCTCACACGCACCACGCAGCGCCCACCGTGCTTCCGGGGACCCCAGGCGACGCCTTCAAGAAGGAGCGCGACGAAGGGACGACGCCGTCGCCCGCAAGGGGAACTAGAGCCTTCGCCCAAATGAAGAGCACAGTGAGAGACGGGATAGGACCTCGACAAGGCCTCCAAGAAGGGAACCGATGCCCACAAGGCGCCGCCATTGTCGTGGCCTCCGCCGATGGCCAAGGGTTTCCCCCGATACCGCCCCCGTACCAACCACCCGGCCAAAGACCTGGCCAGGGGAGCGCCCGCAGCCGGACAAGGCGTCGGACTTCATCGTAGCAGGCACGCCGGGTGACGGGGCACCCCGACCCACCATAGTAAACGTCCATCGAGACCTCGCCGCCCGCACAGCCGAAGTCGCGGACCACCAGCTCCCACGACCGTCGCCTGTCGAGAGGCCACGCCGTCCACGCCATCCAAGGCCGCCGCCCCGGCATCCACCCACCGCGCACATCCCATCAAGACACGGAGAACGACCCACATCGCCGCCACCAGGGAGACCACGCCGCGAACACCCAAGCCGGGCGATGAAGCAGGGCCGCGCCGGCCAGATCCGAGCGGATCCGGCGATCCCCGGCCCACCAGCCGCCAGAGAGGAGCCAGCCCCGATCCAGGGCCGCTTCTGCCTGATCTGGCAGTTCGGCGGCCACCAGGAGTTGAGGAGGCGTGCTGCGGCGGCTGATGCGGGGAGTTGGCGTCTCCACGTCGAGGCGGGTGCGCGGGGAAGCCCCGCCGCCGCCTACTGCCGCGCGGGTGGCTGCCGGCGGCGGCGGGGGAGGAGGAGGGGAGGCGGGGGAAACCTGGGGGCGGCTAGGGTTTCGCCCCCGAGTCGCCCGGAGCGGACGACGCGGGGGAACGCGGGGGGTCCGTAAGCTCTCCCAATATTCTCTGAATAAACTGAATCCTTAAAATGGGGAGATTTTCACTTCCCGGCCTACGAAGTTGTTACTAAGCTTTTACGTTAATCACATAGCATTTCGTAAGTAGGTGTAGCATTGCTCTTCCTGTTACCAATTATGTCGAGCGGATCTTCATCCATTGTCCAATGTCCAGTGGTGCATCGCCCCATTATTTCTCTTTGCTTATTCTTAACGGATCCCTAAATACCTGGTCCCCAATTTTGGATCTCACAGCTTCTCCCTGATCCTAGACACTATTCCTAGATCTTGCATCGCCATATACCTGTTTCTCCCCCGGATCAAGCCACCCCGTACCCCCGGTGTGCTAGGCAGTGGCAGTGGCGGTCGATGTTGTTCTCATGAAGGCATGTTGTTTCTTTTGTTGTCCGTTGGTGTTGCTCGATGGGCATCGTTGGGGAAATTATCGTGTTGATCAACAAGCTCTTCTTCTGAGACGAGACTTTGTGAGCAAGATCATCGGCTTGGTCTCATGGTATTGACTGACTGCTTGCCTATATCAGGGTGATGCCCCTGTCGATACGCTTGGCATGTTTGCCAATCTCTGTTATCCGTGGTGCCCTACTATTGCGTGGGTTAAATGAGGTTTGGTCTTCTACATGTCTTGTAGGTACTTTAGTGGTTGAATTTCTCTATGTTTTCCATTGCAAGTGAAGCTATGGTGGCACAACGAAGACGAGTTCGGCTAAAGCTTCGGAAAGAATATTGTTAAATTATGATCCAAATTCTAGTACCGGGTTGACTAAACGTAGTACAACCGGTGTGGGCGTTGCGTTGATGTAGACGCGTACGAGTACAACTCGTTTACTTGTCCTCCAAGGACTCTCATGTATTGCCCTCTTATATACCCCATGTAGTCGCACCTCAGACTGCCTGTCGTCTCGTGTTTATAATACTCCTCCTCATAGTGATTGCGCCTTCATGCGTCCGTGGTTTTCTCAAGTAAGGGTTTCCACGTAAAAATCCGTGTCTCTCTTTTCTCATTTATTCTCGTTACTACCTAACAAGTGGTATCAGAGCTGAGGTTTTAGATACGAGATTTGAGACGAGAGATTAGGGTTCTGTCCGTGCGTCGCCGCACGCGTCCGTCGATCGGTTCTAGCCGAGACCGACAGGACATCGCAGATTGATTCTGCTCCAAAAGCAGTTGCGCGCAGCTACAGTTGTCCGATCTGCCGAGCCGCCGCTGCCGTTGCACGTACAGACACTACCCTGCCCGTGAGCTGTCAAATCGTTTGGTTCAAGTCCCGAAGAGGAGCCGATCCGCCGAGTTGCTAGCCTGCTACGCGACTTTTCAATCGATCGCCACTCTGTTGCTTTGAGTATTAGCAGGGCCGGCCCTGGAGCATGGGCGACGGGGCGACCAGGGCCCAGGCAAGGAGGGGGCACATGATGGAGTATATACATATACTATAGCCCAGCAAAAAGTAAGTAAAATATTACAAAAAAAATTAAAGAAAAGAAATAGGATGGGCTAGGCGGCCCAGATATAGCTAGCGATCGCTGATGGATACGCGAAGGCGAAGCGGCGCCGTGGCTCATGCTCGTTCCGACGTTTCCTTCGTAGGTTCGTCGCCCTCACTCGCCCATCGGCCTTCTCGCTCGCTGGGCGCCTTGCCCCTTGGCCCTTGTCGCGTCGCCGGCTCGCCGTCGGCGCCACACAGCAGTCCGGCAGGCATGCGGCATCCCGGCCATCCGGCATCCGGCACCGCGGCAATACGGCAATACCTATACAAGTAGTCAAGTACGCATCCGACTGGAAGTCAAGAAGTACGCATCCATGTTCATGTCCATCCCCAAACCTCAATTTGACAATCTCTGTAGTTTATTTATTCTTTATTTAGTATGTACGTATTCTAATCCAATCTATCAATTTTTTGTCATTCTATGTAACATGTCTAGGGTTCCAATAATCCGATCTATAAATTCCTAATTCTTTGTATGCTCTTTTAATTTTTTTCTTCATGATTTTAGGACATTAGCCTGCCATGTTACCTAAGAAGAAGCAATTGTCGGGTGCTGAAAAAAGGAGGAAAAAATTGTCAGTCTAATTTCGTTCTTATTTGAGGTAATGAAGTCATGTTAATTTCATTTTTGCGATCTTTTTAGTATCATTGTTTTTTATGGAGTCGGTTCGAATTTGGTTATTATTGTTCTCGATGGATTCATTTGAATTATTATAGTCATATTTTATACTAAAGATGTGTGATTGAAAGTTACTTCAATAAGTTACATATATAACACACACATACATATATATTATCTTAGGACTTAGGACATAGGGGCCCGTGTCCTCGAGTTCGCCTAGGGCCTCCAGAAACACAGGGTCGGCCCTGAGTATTAGTACTAGTAGATCAGCCAACTAGTACTTGCTCCACGTGAAGCCAAGATCAGATTCTGCTCCCGATTGCTACGTGCTCACGCGAGACCATCAGGTGCTATTTACTCTGTTCTTTTGTCCGCATATTAAATTCTGTCAAGAATTTTTCTACTGCCTTGTACTACTTTGTGTACACAGATTTAATCTACTCATGGCTTCTATGAAGTATGATTTTCCGCTGCTGGATCGTGATACAAGGTTTACCCTATGGCAAGTCAAGATGCGGGCGTTGTTGGCACAGTCCGACTATGATGTAGCACTAGATAGTTTTGGGAAGAACCGCATTCAAGATTGGACTGATGAGGAGAAAAGAATTGATCGTAAGGCTTTGTCAAAAATTAAACTCCATTTGCATAATAATATTTTGCAGGAAGTTTTGAGCGAGAAAACTGCCGCCGCTCTATGGTTAAAGCTGGAAGGGATTTGCATGACCAAGGATCTCACCAGCAAGATGCATCTGAAGCAAAAATTATTCCTGCACAGGTTACCCGAGGGAGGTAATGTTTTGAATCATATTTCAGAATTTAAAGAGATCATATCTGATCTAGCTGCAATGGAGGTTAAGTATGAAGAGGAAGATCTGCTTTAATGTTACTTTGTTCACTGCCAAGTTCTTATACCAATTTTAGAGACACCATATTATACAGTCGTGATACTCTCACGCTTAATGAAGTTTATGAAGCTTTGAACTCCAAGGAGAAGATGAAATTAATGGTGCCTCATGATGGTTCGAGTTCATCCCAAGCCGAGGGATTATCTGTTCGTGGCAGGACAAAGGAGAAGAACTCCAATAATGGAAACATAGGCAAAAGAAAAAACGGCTACAGGGGCCGGTCGCAATCAAGAGACAAGAAGTATTGCAGGTATTGCAAGAGAGACGGGCATGCCATCTCAGAGTGTTTCAAGTTGCAGAATAAAGAAAAGAGGAAAGGTAACAAACAAGCTGACAATTCTGCTAATGTTGCTCGTGATGATAGTTCCGATGATGCTCTTGTCGTTATTGCTGGATGTGCTGAGACCAATGATGAGTGGGTACTTGACACTGCATGCACTTTTCATATCTGTCCACATAGAGATTGGTTTAATACTTTTGATTCCACTACTTCTGCTGATTCCGTTTTGGGTTTTGATAATTCACCATGCAAGATTGAAGGCATAGGTTCTAGTCGAATCAAGATGTTTGATGGCATAATCAGAACTTTGACAGATGTTCGGTATATTCCGAAGATGAAGAGAAATCTTATTTCTATGAGTGCCCTTGATGCAAAGGGATACAATTATTCAGGTGGAGATAGTGTTTTGAAAGTCACCAAAGGTTCCCTTATTGTGATGAAAGGTGATTTGAGTTCGACCAATGGTCTTTATTACCTTCGAGGTTCGACCGTTTCAGGTAACGCTACTCCAGTTCTTTCAAAGAATTCTGATTGTGATGCTGCTAACCTTTGGCATATGCGTCTTGGACATATGAGTGAACTTGGTTTAGCATAGTTAAATAAGAGAGGTCTTCTTGATGAATATGAACCTGGTAAATTGAAATTTTGTGAGCATTGTATCTTTGGCAAGCACAAGAGGGTGAAGTTCAACACATTGACTCATACAACCGAAGGTATTCTTGATTATGTGCATTCTGATTTATGGGGACCATCTCGCAAGAAATCATTAGGTGGTGCAAGTTACATGCTAACTATTATTGATGATTATTCGAGAAAATTTTGGCCTTATTTCTTGAAGCATAAATATGAAGCATTCTCAGCTTTTAAGGAGTGGAAGATTATGATTGAAAGGCAAACTGAAAGGAAGGTAAAAATACTTCGCACTGATAATGGTATGGAATTCTATTCTAAGCAATTTAAGAATTATTGCAAGTCTGAAGGCATTGTCAGACATTACACCGTTCCTTATACTCCTCAACAAAACAGTGTTGCTGAGCGTATGAACATGACCATTATTTCCAGAGCCCGTTGCATGTTGTCCAATGCAGGTTTGCATAGGCGTTTTTGGGCTGAGGCCGCTTCCACTGCTTGTTATCTCATTAATCGTTCACCATCTATTGCTCTTAATAAGAAAACTCCAATTGAGGTATGGTCTGGTTCACCTGCTGATTATTCACAGTTGAGAGTTTTTGGTTGCACTGCTTATGCTCATGTTGATAATGGAAAATTGGAGCCTAGGGCTGTTAAGTGCATCTTTCTTGGTTATAAGTCTGGTGTTAACGGTTTTAAATTGTGGAATCCTGAAACCCAGAAGGTTGTTAGTAGCAGAAATGTTATCTTTAATGAATCTGCTATGTTACATGATGTTTCATCTACTAATGTTCCCGTTGAGAGTGAACAGCAGCCTATTGTTCAGGAGCCTACTGTTCAGGTGGAGCATGTTATTGATTCAGGTGATACATCTGGTAATGAAATTGTTGATGCACATGATGAACCCGTCGTTAATGATGATAATGTCACTCCCACTCCAAATCAGCATATTGTTCCGCCCAGTTGGAATATTGCACGTGACAGAGTTAGACGGGGTATTAATAAACCTGACAGGTTAATTGAAGAGTGCAATATTGTTTCTTTTGCTTTGTCTGTTGCAGAAGAAATTGAAGGTAATTCTGAGCCTTCTTCATATTCCGAGGCCATTATTTCTGGTGATAGTAATAAGTGGATGACCGTTATGCATGATGAGATGGAATCACTTGAAAAGAATGGCACTTGGGATTTAGTAAAATTGCCTAGAGAGAAGAAACATATTCGTTGCAAGTGGGTTTTCAAGAGGAAAGAAGGTGTTTCTCCTAATGATGAGACAAGATATAAAGCAAGGTTAGTTGCTAAGGGTTACTGATCGATTCGGTATTGACTATAACGAAGTCTTTTCTCTGTTGTGAAGCATAGCTCTATTCGCACTTTACTCAGTATTGTTGCCATGCATGATTTTGAGCTTGAACAATTGGATGTTAAAACTGCATTTTTACATGGAGAATTAGAAGAGAATATTTATATGGAACAACCTGAAGGTTTTGTTATTCCTGGTAAAGAAAAGCTTGTCTGCAAGTTAAAGAAATCTCTTTATGGATTGAAGCAATCCCCTAGACAGTGGTACAAGAGATTTGACACCTTTATGCTCTCTCAAGGTTTCAAAAGGTCTAATTATGATAGTTGTGTTTATTTGAAAACTTTCAATGGTTCAACTATTTATTTGCTCCTTTATGTTGATGATATGCTTATTGCTGCAAAGAGTATGTCAGAGATTGATGAACTAAAGAAGCAATTGAGTAATGAATTTGAGATGAAGGATTTGGGTGCAGCAAAGAAAATTCTTGGCATGGAAATATCCAGAGATAGACCGTCTGGAAAAGTATATCTAAGTCAGAAGGGATATATTGATAAAGTTCTTCATCGTTTTAATATGCATAATGCCAAGCCGGTGAGTACACCGTTAGCTGCACACTTCAAATTATCATCAGCTTTATGTCCCAAGTCAGATGCCGACATTGAGTACATGTCTAGAGTTCCCTATTCGAGTGCAGTTGGTTCACTTATGTATGCCATGGTTTGTTCTCGTCCGACTTATCATATGCATTGAGTGTTGTCGGAGATACATGGCTAATCCTGGAAAAGAGCATTGGAGAGCAGTTCAGTGGATTTTCAGATACCTACGTGGTACTTCTAATGCTTATTTACAGTTTGGGAAAACTAGAGATGGACTTGTTGGTTTTGTTGATTCTGATTTTGCTGGTGATTTGGATAAGAGAAGATCGCTCACAGGTTATGTTTTCACCATTGGTGGTTGTGCTGTGAGTTGGAGAGCAACTTTGCGTCTATTGTGGCTTGTTCCACTCTCGATGCTGAGTATATGGCTATTTCTGAGGCATGCAAAGAAGCTATCTGGTTGAGAGGTTTGTACACTGAGCTTTGTGGAGATTCATCTTGCCCTACCATATTTTCTGACAGTCAAAGTGCCATATATTTTACAAAGAATCCAATGTATCATGAGAGGACAAAGCACATTGATGTCAGATTTCACTATATTCGAGATGTTGTTGCCGAAGGTGATTTGAAGGTATGCAAGATAAGTACTCATGATAATCCTGCTGATATGATGACAAAGCGGTTCCTACCAATAAGTTTGAGCTTTGCTCAGGCTTAGTTGGTATTTCTCACTAGTCCTATGGACTTTGACGCACAAGGTGATTATGCTGATTTGGATGGAGTTATTCACTTTCTTCGACTACTGGAGGGAATTTGGCTCAAGGTGGAGATTGTTAAATTGTGATCCAAATTCTAGTACCGGGTTGACTAGACGTAGTACAACCGGTGTGGGCGTTGCGTTGACGTCGACGCGTATGAGTACAACTCGTTTACTTGTCCTCCAAGGACTATCATGTATTGCCCTCTTATATACCCCATGTAGTCGCACCTCAGACTGCCTGTCGCCTCGTGCTTGTAATACTCCTCCTCATAGTGATTGCGCCTTCGTGCGTCCGTGGTTTTCTCCCGTAAGGGTTTGCATGTAAAAATCCGTGTCTCTCTTTGTCTCGTTTATTCTCGTTATTACCTAACAGAGGTGTATGGCATTGGTTGTATCTCCCATTTTTTTAGGGCTATTTTGTCTGTGGATTCAACTACCCATTATCTGGTTGTATCTAATGTTCACTTGATCATATTTGCCTAAAACACATATTGATTTTTTTTTATGTGAGGCCAAGTTTGGTTGCTTCTTCAGTTATTCTATGAGCTTGAATAATTAGTGAGAAGAATGAGCCATGCATGGTGATGGTGTGTAGTCAATTACTCCTATTTAGGTTAGAAATACTGAGAATATAAGATGCATTTCTGTGACGCTTTGTGCAAAATCAAGAGTCTGTTCATAGTACGGGGGATTCCTTCTTTTGGGGGAAAATAGAGGGAGATTCCAAAGAGTAATGCTTGTTTGGGTATGCAAGTATCGTCCGAAAACCAAGCTTTGAGTGGTGAACTCGATTCTGGTTGTTTGCGAATGAGCAAGCCTAAAGTAAGTCTAAGCCTATATGGACTACCGACCTCCGCGACAAAAGGAAAGCCGAGCATTCTCTGAGTTACCATGTACTCCCTCCGTTCCTAAATATTTGTCTTTTTAGAGATTTTAAATGGACTACCACATACAAATGTATATAAACATACTTTAGAGTGTAGATTTACTCATTTTGCTCCGTACGTAGTCACTTGTTGAAATCTCTAGAAAGACAAATACTCCCTCCGTCCGAAAATATTTGTCATCAAAATGGACAAAAAGAGATGTATCTAGAATTAAAATACATCTAGATACATCCCTTTTTATTCATTTTGATGACAAGTATTCGAACGGAGGAGTATTAGGAACGGAGAGAGTAGCAGTGATGAGGAGCAGAGCAGTGGCAGCAATGTCAAGAGTGCGACGCTGAAACGGATCATCAGGAGAGACCAAGGAGTGCTCATGGCGGTGAGCCGGCACCAGAGGCGTCAGCCTTGTAGAAGAAGTTGTATGCCTCAGCCACTTCCATGTACCACATCGCTTCACGGTCCGGCTGCGCAAAGAGATCCACTATCTTGTGCACCTGCAACGATCAAGTCCAGGGACGCTCAAGTAAGAGGCCGACAACATGCACCGTAATGCAGGATATTCCTATGAAATCTCACGTGTGGTAAGCATTGAGAATACATACAGTAACCACCTACTTCAGGGGGCAAAAGCTTTCATTTTGATTTACATTGGTAAGCCATGGTAAAGTGGCAATTAACTGGAGACTGAACACATAATCTATTAATAAAAAACTGCTTCCCACTTTTTTCTTGTAGTGAGATATTCCAGATGCTGGATTTAAAGAAGCATGGGAAACATTACATTTCAACATTACCCATCCATATATTAGATAGCTCTTGTAATAATCAGATACCATGATGATTACAACACTACGACAACATGTATTGACATTACTAAACTTTCTGTTATTCTCGATATGTTCAAATGATGAGTTGCAAAACTGACATAATCAGATAACCAAAAACTTGAACAAATCTAGGACCATGCACTTTATCAATAAAATCTTCACTGCTGTTTGAAGGATACCAGGCCCGAAATCTTGTGGTTGTGGTAAAGAAGCCTCTGCGATTCCTGTCTTGCTGCTGGCAGTTGTGGCCTTGTGGGCGCAAATGGTTGGAAGGGCTGGACATAGGCATTTCCTAACGGGTGCCTCGCCGGTTTCGTTCATAAAGCAGAGCACTGACCAGCAGGACGTCCTACCGCATGTGTCTATTGAATTCTTCCGTTTGTTTTATTAGCTAGGCATGAGAGCCACCCAAACCAGTTTTCCACGGCTTAGTGATTTCTGGGCATTTTTGGGTTCCTTTTTTTTTTCTTAACTGCACGAACATTTTTCAAATTGAATTAACTTTTGTTAAAATCAATGAACTATTTCCAAGTTTGATGAACTTTTTCAAAATCGATTAACTTTTAAAAAACCGATGAACCTTTTTCAAAGTTGATGAATTTTTTTCACAATCAATGAACTTTTTCAAAATCAATGAACTTTTTTAAAAAATCGATGAACTTTTTTCAAAATTGATAAACTCTTTTTTTCAAAATCGATAAGCTTTTTTAAAATTTGATGAACTTAATCGATGAACTCTTTTCGAATTCGATGAACTTTCTTCAAAATCGATGAACACTTTTTTAAATTCAATGAACCTTTTCAAAATTGATGAATTTTAATTAAAATTCGATGAACTTTTTTCAAATTTGATTAAATTCTTTAAAAATTATTGAACTAAAATTCAATGAACTTTTTCAAGACCAATGATCTCTTTTTCATTTTTGATGAACTATTTTTTCAAATCAATGAACTTTCTTTTTTTAAATTGATTTTTCTTTGTTGATGAACTTTTTTTTTCAAATTCGTGAACTTTTTATAAGTTCCTGGACTTTCTTTTAAGTTTTATGAAAATTCTTGAATTCACGAAAATTTTCAATTTTTCGGTTTTTTCCGTCAAAAGTCAATAGTTGACCGATCCAGGGACTGAACTAGGCGACCGAGGGAGAATGAATGAGGCGAGGGAGCGAACGAGCGAGCAAATCTGGGCCGGCCCAGGTCGCGGGCGCGTGGGCGCCCGAACGGGAACCGTTGCTGAAAGCGCCGTCGGGCGCTCCCCTGGACATAATCGATGCGGGCTTTTAAGCTGGGCTCAGACGGTGAAAGGCCCCAATATTTGTGGTACGGGCTTTCAAGAGCTTAAAAAAACACTTCTTTAGAAATTGTAGCACGAGTCACAATTAATATATTACTTCCGTCCCAAATTACTTGTCTTAGATTTGTCTACATACGGATGTATCTAACACTAAAAAGTGTCTAGATACATTCGCTAGACAAATTTAAGACAAATAATTTGGAACGGAGGAGTAACTAGTATTGCTTCCTAAAAAACTACATACTATAACTTTTTTTTTGCGAAAAGATGGGGTGTATTATAAAGACTCACCAAAAGTAAAAAAACACCTTAAACATAAATTACATCGAGGTCTATGGACCACCGAACGACCATTGCCACTGCCACATACTGTAACTTTTAGGAGATGAATAACTCGAAAACTGCCACAGGAACATGATGATTTAACCTTCAAAATTAATCCCAACTCAAAAACCAAAAAGTATTCAAAATAAAGATGATACTACTAATTACACCTGACCGACCTAAACCTTGCTTTTTCTAAAAAAAAAGAGAAAAACCTGTGCTGCTTCCATAAAAAAAAACTTAATAGCACTGAACCTTGGGTTTCGTACAATAAAACTGAACCTTGCTGCCACTACGGGCTACAATGGAGAAAAACAAAATTCATAGTCAACTTCAGGGCAAAAAAAAATTTAATTTGCGAGTACAAAAAGTGTGAATAATAACTTTTTATATTGTGCCGGGTTTTTTTTCCCAAAATACCAAGAAAATCATTTCTTCGCCGAACTTTTAACACCAGTATTAAAAAAATTGTTTACAAAAATAGTTCTAAAAAATTGTTTCCAAAATGTCTCAGGATGATAGTCGCTGCACTTGTGCCTTTACAACAGCGATGGCTGGCGATTTGATTCCAGTCAAAGAGGGTACTGTTTTTTCGCCAAAAAGTAAGAGAAAACCGTCATTCAAAAGTAGCGATAAAAACCACATCTGCATCCATGTCTCAGGTTTACATTTCGATTCGGATGACAGAAATAGTTTTTACCCAGAAAACAAAAACTTTAGACCAAATTTCCGATTTATCAAACTTGGCAATCGGACATCTCCCCCCCAAAAAGAACTGTATCACCACCCATGCCCAAAACTCGTATATCCCCACCCATGCCCCTAGTTAATCTCCATTGGCCGATTTTCTTTACAGGTTGCAGTAGTCTGAAAGGACAGTAGGTTATAACCGACTCCCGGTTCCAAAATCACAGCGGCCACATGCCGCATCCTCTCTCAGGTGAGCACCGTTGATTACAAACCGCAGCAAGCTTTGTCAGTGGAGTGGGGTTTTCTGGTTAGCGGAGCGCCTTCTGGCAGTAGCTCAGCACCTTCCGAGCATTGTTGATGGCGTCTTCGTTTCCCTGGGAGGACTTCTGCTCGATCCATCTCTCGATGAAGAAGGAGATTGCCATGAGCTGTTACAGATATTTTGTAGCATAGGAAAAACAATGTGATTGCTGCTGCCGAGATGTATCCCATCATGTTAGTTTGTAAATGTAGCTTAAGATCTAGACTTCCATGAAGGACAACTTGTATATATTGTTTTGAAGGATACACATCTCGATATCCATCCCTTCAGGACAGCATCCTCAGGTGTTAACTTCTCTTCATCAACCACCTGACTCTCAAGGTCATCTTTGATGAGGCCGAACTTGCGTGAGAACAGAGACACAAACCGATGGAGGGACGAGGAGTTCAACCCAGTTTCTTGCACTTGTGCCAGAATACACGATAAGATACTCCAAAGTGCATGTCGAATTTGGTCATCATCAGGGATCTCTGGAAGAACTTCAAGTAGGCTCTCCAGGAACCGTAAATCTGAAACAATTGAAAGACTGGATGACTGTAATGGCACCAAATGGAAACATTGATTTCAAGTCATGCAGTACACTGCTTAGCAAATACGATAGTTGCTTAGAAAATACTATAAGTGCTAAGAAAAAATGTGCCTACCATGGGATATCTTAGGCACCAAATGCTTTCCATCTGTCAAAATATTTGACATTACGATCACCACCAAGCGCAATAGCTTGCAACCTGAAGAAGAGTTTGTGAATAAGAATACAATTACCATGCTTGACGTGTATTGCTACATCTGAATCTACAGATCTTTCAAGTGAAACATCCTAGGTCACCATTGAGGTTGTAGGGTGGGGACTCACAAGAATTAATGCAAGGTGAAGTTTGCCAAATGTGGAAGAGGCAAGGAATGTTTCTTCAAATTGCAGGAAAAAAATTCATGACTTACTGACAATAAAAAAAATCGGAACAGCTTGCTTGTTAAGAGTTATGAGTTGGTCAAGCTAACAATTCGGTACCAAGGAGGCAACAACATAATGCATTTCTTCCAAAGTGTATGAACCAGAATTCGACCGGGCTGATGAACAAATATATGAAATGGTAGCGGTGGCAACATGCTCACCGCAACTTTATCAGGAGACTTGATCATGTTAACTAGCACTTTAATCAGCCGGTCATTCGATGCCATTGCCTTTGAAACACAGTGTATGGCTGATAATTCTTCCATGAAGTGAAGGATCAAATGAAAAGATTCCAATCTGAAACGTGTTAAGAAAAAGGTAAGGTAAATCCATTACTGTCCCAGGTTGTTAATTCAAAATTCAAAAATTAAGAAGGGTTATCGCAGTAACTGAGAAATGCAGCTACAGTCCTATTAAATTAAAACTAGGAAGGCGGATTGTAAGAAATTTAAAATGGCCGCATCTCAGAAGACAGGTTAAGGACCTAAACTTTGCCTAGAAGACATGAAATATAAAAAATATTCTATGAAGCTGTAAGGATCTCTTTGAAATAATGACTTTAAACGGGACTATGGAGGATTCAAATCCTTGAGAGTTCCTTACACAATTGTTTTGGGAGCTTCAGCATTCAGCCCATAATCGAACTGAATGCCATAAATCTCCAGAGAAATACCAGATATCCAAACAGGCCCTTAGGTGTTTTTCCTATGATTTCTTCTTAAACTACAGAAAATTAACCAAATACTCCCTCCAATCTAAAATTTAAAGTGTATTAGTTTTTCAAAAGGTCAAACGCTTTTCTATTTGACCAAACCTAGATAAGCTTGACTTTTCTCAAAATTAATACACCTTGCATTTTGGAATGGAGGGAGTGCATAGGAGAAGCTTCCATGATACCTTGAACAATAATAGTTCAAAATATGTAACAGATAACTTTTATAAAATGAAAATCTTGCCGAATTTCAAGTCAGTTCAACATACCTGTCTAGCTTCTCATCCGGTGATCTTTCAATCTCATTTGTTAGTAACCCAATAACACGGTCAACTAAACCCAGTTTAAGCAAGGGCTGGATAAGTATAGCAACCACATCTCGATTATCAATGACAGTTGATAGGAAGTCAATGATCTGCAACCAGTAATTCACATAAGAAATAACCAGACTGTTGAACACATGCAAATATAAAGGATGGAAATTTTTCAGCTGAACCATAGTATAATAAGATGAAAGTAGTTGTGATAGTTCGGCTGGGCTGACAATTTCAACCGAATCATACAACACATAACAATAGGCAACATTAGTTTTACAGTGTAATTGTAGGAAAATAAAGACTTTCACTGCTATCAAAGTAATCGTAGAACGATAAGCAAATAGATGCTAGTTCAAAGACCATAAGACCTCTGCAGCTAAAAGTTTGATAAAATTGCAATTTGCAGTCACATGTTTCTCAAGAGTATCAACTGTTACCAAAATGCAGTCAAAAAAATTCAGATATTCTCCTAAAAGAGAATTTTCACAGAAGAGAACCAAGCAATTGCCATGGAAAAAAAAGGACCTCATTCTGACCAAGGATAATTCTAAATTGTTCGGGTAACATGGGTATAGTAGCAATGAGTAAGACTGGACCATACAACTAAGAAGTGTTTGGGAATATGAAACAGTCCATAGAAACTATTCGATGACGACCTTCTTGAAACTACTTCAGGATATGGTGAACTGATAAAAGAGTTGAGCAGGCAAACACACATGCCTAACCATCACGTATAGAAGAATGAGCTAAGATGATTCAAACAATTTATGTTACACAAGTCCTACAAAAGAAATATACTGTGTCCATATATGTCAAAATTCAATTTAAAAAGAACAGAAGTCAGTAAAGTTGTGAGGACCAACTCTACGGATTAGTCACAACAAGTTGCATATACGAATTCAGTACAATACGCAGTCACACCAAGTTGCATATACGAATTCAGTACAATACCTTTTCAATTAATGTAGAATTATCTGTCTTCCCAACTACCCGTAGAATACGTGAAAGAATCTCATCAGGTAAAAGAGCTTGAGCCCAAGAAACATCTGCACTGGACCGAAGAATGGAAGCCAACAACCTGTCTAAGAAAAACTGTGTGAGGATGCACCACTGATAAAATTTAGCAGCAATACTCATCCCAACTATCGTGGGGTGTAAGAATTTTTTTTACTGACAGCAACACAGATCAAAATAAGCAAAAAAGAACAGAGCATAGATGGAACTTCTCAGTTCTCATTGTCTACAACTCAGAACAATTAGAAAGCAGCTTCTCCAAGTTTTGAACATCGACAATAGAAAATTAAATTATCAAGAAAAAAAAAATCTAAATTTACTTAGCTCCTATCCCCAAATGATTAGTAACATAACACAGTTGAAAATGGTTATATTTTTGCATAAGTGCTGTATATTCTAGCATTTTCATCCACAACTTCAACAACTTGTGATTGATTGGGTATGTTCAAATGTAGGTATGCATGTAACATGTGATTTAAGGATGTGTAGTTTTGCATGTGGGCATTTTCATAGTTATGTGGTAAAATTGAATGGGTATCTGGCCAATACAAAATGCACAAATTCAAGAACATAAATAATATATCAACCTCGTAATCGTGTGTGCGCTGAGCTAAACTACGAAGATCTATTCCACATGATATACGACTTAAATTTCACGGGATGAAATATCTTGCAATGCTAGGAATAGTAAACAGCTTGTCAAATGGCTGATAAATAAATAATAAAAAATTTGGTTCTAAATAATAACTTTGAGTCCGGCAAAAAAAAAATTTAATCCCAAAGATACCCAACCTGAATGTTTCGGAAAGGCATTTGACATGATCAAGAAACAATTGCTCCATGACAGTTGCAATTAAACCATTTTTCAAAGAGATTGCAGCAACTAGAGATTCATGACAGACTAAGTTTGCCATGATTCCAAGACAAATTTCCTGCAGGAACAAAAGATTCAAAGAAACAAGATACTTTAATACATGCTTAGCAAAAAGAGAGGAGGTAGCAGTAGAGGAAAATTTCATTTCACCTTCACCCTATAAGACTTTGCCGTATGGAGGTTTTCCAAAAGCACTTCAATCACAAGGTTATTAATCTACAAGGTTAAATATAATGTGTTGTTAGCAGCAGAAGATGCACAATTACTCAGGTATAAAGGAAGGTGGATAATTCTGTTTATTATGCCTTAATTTCCTTTTGTAGTTTCTTTGAACACTTGATTTGCTCTTAGATCAATTAGGATTTAGGAGAAATACTTTTGACTTACTGCAACCTAGCCATTCTTCCATTTAAAATGTTTGTTAGAATTAGCATGTTATTATGACATAAGCATTCACACTACAAGTAGCTATCACCAGCAATAATTTATATGGTTCACAAATCATAATAAAGAATTTGCTACAATAAACCGATACTGAACTAAAATTCAGGGCCAGGAAGATAAAATATAAGCACAAAGGAGCTACAAAACAAGAACGAAACAGTTACAGTTATCCACCTTAATTTTTGCTTAGCTACTCCTAAATCCTAATTGATCTAACAAGCCAGCCACATCGTATTAAAATCCAGGATATCCAAACAACGTCTAAAGCCGGTGCAGATAAGGCAATCAAAATCTCTCACACTTCCTGCTTGCTAGTATCTTGTTCAGTAAACAATTGAGCAGCAATAAACAAGTTTCATATAGGAAAACGGTCAGCCTTCTGTTTATGACAAACCTACAGAAGAAAGACATCCTTATACAAGAGAATGATGCGACAAATACCATAAGTTCTGCTTGAGGTATACTAGCCGCAAGATCCCGCAGAATACAACCACACTCTTCCCATCGATCCTTAGGACTGACACTCCTTTCTTCCGAAGACCCTGCTTGTCACTTTCCTCGAAGGATCCGTGTTATCCGGTTGCGTTGAATCCTGTCATCGAATTGACCCTTTGCTTGTCACTTTTGATGAGGTAGACATTATTAGGACAACCAGGTCGCCTTAATAACAGCATTCATTGCTAAACAAACTTTATGGGGTGGAATCTGGAAGTACCACTCACCTGAACTCTTCCTCCAAACTGGATCCCTCAGGTATTAGTTGCCTTATAAGAGAGATAGTATAGCTTGGATCAACTGTAGTTGTCTCCTCAAGTGACTGCACATAATTACAACCAGAAGATTGAACATTAAGACAACACGATATTACTATAATTCCAAGGGAGCATGTTTGGCAACTATTTACGTCTTCCTGACAAGGCATCTAAATGAAAATATTGATGACAAAACAACTAAACAGGGTAACTAAGCACAAATTGCGAAAACTATGTACATCAAATTGCTTGGTAACTGGTAAGTAAACTCCAGTTGTAATAACATTCGAGTGCCATATTCACAGTACTCAGCTGTAAATGCAAATTGGCATCATCTAAGAAACAATTGCTCCACAACCGCTGCAATTAAACCCAAGTTGTAATAACAGATTCGGACGTGTAAACAAAGTGGCAGTTCTCAGACGTAAATGCAAATTGCGTGGCCCACAAATCGCAATAGCAAAAGAATATGCAAGTTGTAATGAATCTGCTATGTTACATGATGTTTCATCTACTAATGTTCCCGTTGAGAGTGAACAGCAGCCTATTGTTCAGGAGCCTACTGTTCAGGTGGAGCATGTTATTGATTCAGGTGATACATCTGGTAATGAAATTGTTGATGCACATGATGAACCCGTCGTTAATGATGATAATGTCACTCCCACTCCAAATCAGCATATTGTTCCGCCCAGTTGGAATATTGCACGTGATGAGTTAGACGGGTATTAATAAACCCTGACAGTTAATTGAAGAGTGCAATATTGTTTCTTTTGCTTTGTCTATTGCAGAAGAAATTGAAGGTAATTCTGAGCCTTCTTCATATTCCGAGGCCATTATTTCTGGTGATAGTAATAAGTGGATGACCGTTATGCATGATGAGATGGAATCACTTGAAAAGAATGGCACTTGGGATTTAGTAAAATTGCCTAGAGAGAAGAAACATATTCGTTGCAAGTGGGTTTTCAAGAGGAAAGAAGGTGTTTCTCCTAATGATGAGACAAGATATAAAGCAAGGTTAGTTGCTAAGGGTTACAGTCAGATTCCAGGTATTGACTATAACGAAGTCTTTTCTCCTGTTGTGAAGCATAGCTCTATTCGCACTTTACTCAGTATTGTTGCCATGCATGATTTTGAGCTTGAACAATTGGATGTTAAAACTGCATTTTTACATGGAGAATTAGAGGAGAATATTTATATGGAACAACCTGAAGGTTTTGTTATTCCTGGTAAAGAAAAGCTTGTCTGCAAGTTAAAGAAATCTCTTTATGGATTGAAGCAATCCCCTAGACAGTGGTACAAGAGATTTGACACCTTTATGCTCTCTCAAGGTTTCAAAAGGTCTAATTATGATAGTTGTGTTTATTTGAAAACTTTCAATGGTTCAACTATTTATTTGCTCCTTTATGTTGATGATATGCTTATTGCTGCAAAGAGTATGTCAGAGATTGATGAACTAAAGAAGCAATTGAGTAATGAATTTGAGATGAAGGATTTGGGTGCAGCAAAGAAAATTCTTGGCATGGAAATATCCAGAGATAGACCGTCTGGAAAAGTATATCTAAGTCAGAAGGGATATATTGATAAAGTTCTTCATCGTTTTAATATGCATAATGCCAAGCCGGTGAGTACACCGTTAGCTGCACACTTCAAATTATCATCAGCTTTATGTCCCAAGTCAGATGCCGACATTGAGTACATGTCTAGAGTTCCCTATTCGAGTGCAGTTGGTTCACTTATGTATGCCATGGTTTGTTCTCGTCCTGACTTATCATATGCATTGAGTGTTGTCAGTAGATACATGGCTAATCCTGGAAAAGAGCATTGGAGAGCAGTTCAGTGGATTTTCAGATACCTACGTGGTACTTCTAATGCTTATTTACAGTTTGGGAAAACTAGAGATGGACTTGTTGGTTTTGTTGATTCTGATTTTGCTGGTGATTTGGATAAGAGAAGATCACTCACAGGTTATGTTTTCACCATTGGTGGTTGTGCTGTGAGTTGGAGAGCAACTTTGCAGTCTATTGTGGCTTGTTCCACTACTGATGCTGAGTATATGGCTATTTCTGAGGCATGCAAAGAAGCTATCTGGTTGAGAGGTTTGTACACTGAGCTTTGTGGAGATTCATCTTGCCCTACCATATTTTCTGACAGTCAAAGTGCCATATATTTTACAAAGAATCCAATGTATCATGAGAGGACAAAGCACATTGATGTCAGATTTCACTATATTCGAGATGTTGTTGCCGAAGGTGATTTGAAGGTATGCAAGATAAGTACTCATGATAATCCTGCTGATATGATGACAAAGCCAGTTCCTACCAATAAGTTTGAGCTTTGCTCAGGCTTAGTTGGTATTTCTCACTAGTCCTATGGACTTTGACGCACAAGGTGATTATGCTGATTTGGATGGAGTTATTCACTTTCTTCGACTACTGGAGGGAATTTGGCTCAAGGTGGAGATTGTTAAATTGTGATCCAAATTCTAGTACCGGGTTGACTAGACGTAGTACAATCGGTGTGGGCGTTGCGTTGACGTCGACGCGTATGAGTACAACTCGTTTACTTGTCCTCCAAGGACTATCATGTATTGCCCTCTTATATACCCCATGTAGTCGCACCTCAGACTGCCTGTCGCCTCGTGCTTGTAATACTCCTCCTCATAGTGATTGCGCCTTCGTGCGTCCGTGGTTTTCTCCCGTAAGGGTTTGCATGTAAAAATCCGTGTCTCTCTTTGTCTCGTTTATTCTCGTTATTACCTAACAGAGGTGTATGGCATTGGTTGTATCTCCCATTTTTTTAGGGCTATTTTGTCTGTGGATTCAACTACCCATTATCTGGTTGTATCTAATGTTCACTTGATCATATTTGCCTAAAACACATATTGATTTTTTTTATGTGAGGCCAAGTTTGGTTGCTTCTTCAGTTATTCTATGAGCTTGAATAATTAGTGAGAAGAATGAGCCATGCATGGTGATGGTGTGTAGTCAATTACTCCTATTTAGGTTAGAAATACTGAGAATATAAGATGCATTTCTGTGACGCTTTGTGCAAAATCAAGAGTCTGTTCATAGTACGGGGGATTCCTTCTTTTGGGGGAAAATAGAGGGAGATTCCAAAGAGTAATGCTTGTTTGGGTATGCAAGTATCGTCCGAAAACCAAGCTTTGAGTGGTGAACTCGATTCTGGTTGTTTGCGAATGAGCAAGCCTAAAGTAAGTCTAAGCCTATATGGACTACCGACCTCCGCGACAAAAGGAAAGCAGAGCATTCTCTGAGTTACCATGTACTCCCTCCGTTCCTAAATATTTGTCTTTTTAGAGATTTCAAATGGACTACCACATACAAATGTATATAAACATACTTTAGAGTGTAGATTTACTCATTTTGCTCCGTACGTAGTCACTTGTTGAAATCTCTAGAAAGACAAATACTCCCTCCGTCCGAAAATATTTGTCATCAAAATGGACAAAAAGAGATGTATCTAGAATTAAAATACATCTAGATACATCCCTTTTTATTCATTTTGATGACAAGTATTTCCGAACGGAGGGAGTATTTAGGAACGGAGAGAGTAGCAGTGATGAGGAGCAGAGCAGTGGCAGCAATGTCAAGAGTGCGACGCTGAAACGGATCATCAGGAGAGACCAAGGAGTGCTCATGGCGGTGAGCCGGCACCAGAGGCGTCAGCCTTGTAGAAGAAGTTGTATGCCTCAGCCACTTCCATGTACCACATCGCTTCACGGTCCGGCTGCGCAAAGAGATCCACTATCTTGTGCACCTGCAACGATCAAGTCCAGGGACGCTCAAGTAAGAGGCCGACAACATGCACCGTAATGCAGGATATTCCTATGAAATCTCACGTGTGGTAAGCATTGAGAATACATACAGTAACCACCTACTTCAGGGGGCAAAAGCTTTCATTTTGATTTACATTGGTAAGCCATGGTAAAGTGGCAATTAACTGGAGACTGAACACATAATCTATTAATAAAAAACTGCTTCCCACTTTTTTCTTGTAGTGAGATATTCCAGATGCTGGATTTAAAGAAGCATGGGAAACATTACATTTCAACATTACCCATCCATATATTAGATAGCTCTTGTAATAATCAGATACCATGATGATTACAACACTACGACAACATGTATTGACATTACTAAACTTTCTGTTATTCTCGATATGTTCAAATGATGAGTTGCAAAACTGACATAATCAGATAACCAAAAACTTGAACAAATCTAGGACCATGCACTTTATCAATAAAATCTTCACTGCTGTTTGAAGGATACCAGGCCCGAAATCTTGTGGTTGTGGTAAAGAAGCCTCTGCGATTCCTGTCTTGCTGCTGGCAGTTGTGGCCTTGTGGGCGCAAATGGTTGGAAGGGCTGGACATAGGCATTTCCTAACGGGTGCCTCGCCGGTTTCGTTCATAAAGCAGAGCACTGACCAGCAGGACGTCCTACCGCATGTGTCTATTGAATTCTTCCCGTTTGTTTTATTAGCTAGGCCGCGAGAGCCACCCAAACCAGTTTTCCACGGCTTAGTGATTTCTGGGCATTTTTTGGGTTCCTTTCTTTTTTTTTTCTTAACTGCACGAACATTTTTTCAAATTGAATTAACTTTTGTTAAAATCAATGAACTATTTCCAAGTTTGATGAACTTTTTTCAAAATCGATTAACTTTTTAAAAAAACCGATGAACCTTTTTTCAAAGTTGATGAATTTTTTTTCACAATCAATGAACTTTTTTCAAAATCAATGAACTTTTTTTAAAAAAATCGATGAACTTTTTTCAAAATTGATAAACTCTTTTTTTCAAAATCGATAAGCTTTTTTAAAATTTGATGAACTTAATCGATGAACTCTTTTCGAATTCGATGAACTTTCTTCAAAATCGATGAACACTTTTTTAAATTCAATGAACCTTTTCAAAATTGATGAATTTTAATTAAAATTCGATGAACTTTTTTCAAATTTGATTAAATTCTTTAAAAATTATTGAACTAAAATTCAATGAACTTTTTCAAGACCAATGATCTCTTTTTCATTTTTGATGAACTATTTTTTCAAATCAATGAACTTTCTTTTTTTAAATTGATTTTTCTTTGTTGATGAACTTTTTTTTTCAAATTCGTGAACTTTTTATAAGTTCCTGGACTTTCTTTTAAGTTTTATGAAAATTCTTGAATTCACGAAAATTTTCAATTTTTCGGTTTTTTCCGTCAAAAGTCAATAGTTGACCGATCCAGGGACTGAACTAGGCGACCGAGGGAGAATGAATGAGGCGAGGAGCGAACGAGCGAGCAAATCTGGGCGGCCCAGGTCGCGGGCGTGGGCGCCGAACGGAACCGTTGCTGAAAGCGCCGTCGGGCGCTCCCCTGGACATAATCGATGCGGGCTTTTAAGCTGGGCTCAGACGGTGAAAGGCCCCAATATTTGTGGTACGGGCTTTCAAGAGCTTAAAAAAACACTTCTTTAGAAATTGTAGCACGAGTCACAATTAATATATTACTTCCGTCCCAAATTACTTGTCTTAGATTTGTCTACATACGGATGTATCTAACACTAAAAAGTGTCTAGATACATTCGCTAGACAAATTTAAGACAAATAATTTGGAACGGAGGGAGTAACTAGTATTGCTTCCTAAAAAAACTACATACTATAACTTTTTTTTTGCGAAAAGATGGGGTGTATTATAAAGACCCACCAAAAGTAAAAAAACACCTTAAACATAAATTACATCGAGGTCTATGGACCACCGAACGACCATTGCCACTGCCACATACTGTAACTTTTAGGAGATGAATAACTCGAAAACTGCCACAGGAACATGATGATTTAACCTTCAAAATTAATCCCAACTCAAAAACCAAAAAGTATTCAAAATAAAGATGATACTACTAATTACACCTGACCGACCTAAACCTTGCTTTTTCTAAAAAAAAAGAGAAAAACCTGTGCTGCTTCCATAAAAAAAAACTTAATAGCACTGAACCTTGGGTTTCGTACAATAAAACTGAACCTTGCTGCCACTACGGGCTACAATGGAGAAAACAAAATTCATAGTCAACTTCAGGGCAAAAAAATTTAATTTGCGAGTACAAAAAGTGTGAATAATAACTTTTATATTGTGCGGGTTTTTTCCCAAAATACCAAGAAAATCATTTCTTCGCCGAACTTTTAACACCAGTATTAAAAAAATTGTTTACAAAAATAGTTCTAAAAAATTGTTTCCAAAATGTCTCAGGATGATAGTCGCTGCACTTGTGCCTTTACAACAGCGATGGCTGGCGATTTGATTCCAGTCAAAGAGGGTACTGTTTTTTCGCCAAAAAGTAAGAGAAAACCGTCATTCAAAAGTAGCGATAAAAACCACATCTGCATCCATGTCTCAGGTTTACATTTCGATTCGGATGACAGAAATAGTTTTTACCCAGAAAACAAAAACTTTAGACCAAATTTCCGATTTATCAAACTTGGCAATCGGACATCTCCCCCCCAAAAAGAACTGTATCACCACCCATGCCCAAAACTCGTATATCCCCACCCATGCCCCTAGTTAATCTCCATTGGCCGATTTTCTTTACAGGTTGCAGTAGTCTGAAAGGACAGTAGGTTATAACCGACTCCGGTTCCAAAATCACAGCGCCACATGCCGCATCCTCTCTCAGGTGAGCACCGTTGATTACAAACCGCAGCAAGCTTTGTCAGTGGAGTGGGGTTTTCTGGTTAGCGGGCGCCTTCTGGCAGTAGCTCAGCACCTTCCGAGCATTGTTGATGGCGTCTTCGTTTCCCTGGGAGGACTTCTGCTCGATCCATCTCTCGATGAAGAAGGAGATTGCCATGAGCTGTTACAGATATTTTGTAGCATAGGAAAAACAATGTGATTGCTGCTGCGAGATGTATCCCATCATGTTAGTTTGTAAATGTAGCTTAAGATCTAGACTTCCATGAAGGACAACTTGTATATATTGTTTTGAAGGATACACATCTCGATATCCATCCCTTCAGGACAGCATCCTCAGGTGTTAACTTCTCTTCATCAACCACCTGACTCTCAAGGTCATCTTTGATGAGGCCGAACTTGCGTGAGAACAGAGACACAAACCGATGGAGGGACGAGGAGTTCAACCCAGTTTCTTGCACTTGTGCCAGAATACACGATAAGATACTCCAAAGTGCATGTCGAATTTGGTCATCATCAGGGATCTCTGGAAGAACTTCAAGTAGGCTCTCCAGGAACCGTAAATCTGAAACAATTGAAAGACTGGATGACTGTAATGGCACCAAATGGAAACATTGATTTCAAGTCATGCAGTACACTGCTTAGCAAATACGATAGTTGCTTAGAAAATACTATAAGTGCTAAGAAAAAATGTGCCTACCATGGGATATCTTAGGCACCAAATGCTTTCCATCTGTCAAAATATTTGACATTACGATCACCACCGAAGCGCAATAGCTTGCAACCTGAAGAAGAGTTTGTGAATAAGAATACAATTACCATGCTTGACGTGTATTGCTACATCTGAATCTACAGATCTTTCAAGTGAAACATCCTAGGTCACCATTGAGGTTGTAGGGTGGGGACTCACAAGAATTAATGCAAGGTGAAGTTTGCCAAATGTGGAAGAGGCAAGGAATGTTTCTTCAAATTGCAGGAAAAAAATTCATGACTTACTGACAATAAAAAAAATCGGAACAGCTTGCTTGTTAAGAGTTATGAGTTGGTCAAGCTAACAATTCGGTACCAAGGAGGCAACAACATAATGCATTTCTTCCAAAGTGTATGAACCAGAATTCGACCGGGCTGATGAACAAATATATGAAATGGTAGCGGTGGCAACATGCTCACCGCAACTTTATCAGGAGACTTGATCATGTTAACTAGCACTTTAATCAGCCGGTCATTCGATGCCATTGCCTTTGAAACACAGTGTATGGCTGATAATTCTTCCATGAAGTGAAGGATCAAATGAAAAGATTCCAATCTGAAACGTGTTAAGAAAAAGGTAAGGTAAATCCATTACTGTCCCAGGTTGTTAATTCAAAATTCAAAAATTAAGAAGGGTTATCGCAGTAACTGAGAAATGCAGCTACAGTCCTATTAAATTAAAACTAGGAAGGCGGATTGTAAGAAATTTAAAATGGCGCATCTCAGAAGACAGGTTAAGGACCTAAACTTTGCCTAGAAGACATGAAATATAAAAATATTCTATGAAGCTGTAAGGATCTCTTTGAAATAATGACTTTAAACGGGACTATGGAGGATTCAAATCCTTGAGAGTTCCTTACACAATTGTTTTGGAGCTTCAGCATTCAGCCCATAATCGAACTGAATGCCATAAATCTCCAGAGAAATACCAGATATCCAAACAGGCCCTTAGGTGTTTTTCCTATGATTTCTTCTTAAACTACAGAAAATTAACCAAATACTCCCTCCAATCTAAAATTTAAAGTGTATTAGTTTTTCAAAAGGTCAAACGCTTTTCTATTTGACCAAACCTAGATAAGCTTGACTTTTCTCAAAATTAATACACCTTGCATTTTGGAATGGAGGGAGTGCATAGGAGAAGCTTCCATGATACCTTGAACAATAATAGTTCAAAATATGTAACAGATAACTTTTATAAAATGAAAATCTTGCCGAATTTCAAGTCAGTTCAACATACCTGTCTAGCTTCTCATCCGGTGATCTTTCAATCTCATTTGTTAGTAACCCAATAACACGGTCAACTAAACCCAGTTTAAGCAAGGGCTGGATAAGTATAGCAACCACATCTCGATTATCAATGACAGTTGATAGGAAGTCAATGATCTGCAACCAGTAATTCACATAAGAAATAACCAGACTGTTGAACACATGCAAATATAAAGGATGGAAATTTTTCAGCTGAACCATAGTATAATAAGATGAAAGTAGTTGTGATAATTCGGCTGGGCTGACAATTTCAACCGAATCATACAACACATAACAATAGGCAACATTAGTTTTACAGTGTAATTGTAGGAAAATAAAGACTTTCACTGCTATCAAAGTAATCGAGAACGATAAGCAAATAGATGCTAGTTCAAAGACCATAAGACCTCTGCAGCTAAAAGTTTGATAAAATTGCAATTTGCAGTCACATGTTTCTCAAGAGTATCAACTGTTACCAAAATGCAGTCAAAAAAATTCAGATATTCTCCTAAAAGAGAATTTTCACAGAAGAGAACCAAGCAATTGCCATGGAAAAAAAAGGACCTCATTCTGACCAAGGATAATTCTAAATTGTTCGGGTAACATGGGTATAGTAGCAATGAGTAAGACTGGACCATACAACTAAGAAGTGTTTGGGAATATGAAACAGTCCATAGAAACTATTCGATGACGACCTTCTTGAAACTACTTCAGGATATGGTGAACTGATAAAAGAGTTGAGCAGGCAAACACACATGCCTAACCATCACGTATAGAAGAATGAGCTAAGATGATTCAAACAATTTATGTTACACAAGTCCTACAAAAGAAATATACTGTGTCCATATATGTCAAAATTCAATTTAAAAAGAACAGAAGTCAGTAAAGTTGTGAGGACCAACTCTACGGATTAGTCACAACAAGTTGCATATACGAATTCAGTACAATACGCAGTCACACCAAGTTGCATATACGAATTCAGTACAATACCTTTTCAATTAATGTAGAATTATCTGTCTTCCCAACTACCCGTAGAATACGTGAAAGAATCTCATCAGGTAAAAGAGCTTGAGCCCAAGAAACATCTGCACTGGACCGAAGAATGGAAGCCAACAACCTGTCTAAGAAAAACTGTGTGAGGATGCACCACTGATAAAATTTAGCAGCAATACTCATCCCAACTATCTCGGGGTGTAAGAATTTTTTTTACTGACAGCAACACAGATCAAAATAAGCAAAAAAGAACAGAGCATAGATGGAACTTCTCAGTTCTCATTGTCTACAACTCAGAACAATTAGAAAGCAGCTTCTCCAAGTTTTGAACATCGACAATAGAAAATTAAATTATCAAGAAAAAAAAAAATCTAAATTTACTTAGCTCCTATCCCCAAATGATTAGTAACATAACACAGTTGAAAATGGTTATATTTTTGCATAAGTGCTGTATATTCTAGCATTTTCATCCACAACTTCAACAACTTGTGATTGATTGGGTATGTTCAAATGTAGGTATGCATGTAACATGTGATTTAAGGATGTGTAGTTTTGCATGTGGGCATTTTCATAGTTATGTGGTAAAATTGAATGGGTATCTGGCCAATACAAAATGCACAAATTCAAGAACATAAATAATATATCAACCTCGTAATCGTGTGTGCGCTGAGCTAAACTACGAAGATCTATTCCACATGATATCGACTTAAATTTCACGGGATGAAATATCTTGCAATGCTAGGAATAGTAAACAGCTTGTCAAATGGCTGATAAATAAATAATAAAAAATTTGGTTCTAAATAATAACTTTGAGTCCGGCAAAAAAAAAATTTAATCCCAAAGATACCCAACCTGAATGTTTCGGAAAGGCATTTGACATGATCAAGAAACAATTGCTCCATGACAGTTGCAATTAAACCATTTTTCAAAGAGATTGCAGCAACTAGAGATTCATGACAGACTAAGTTTGCCATGATTCCAAGACAAATTTCCTGCAGGAACAAAAGATTCAAAGAAACAAGATACTTTAATACATGCTTAGCAAAAAGAGAGGAGGTAGCAGTAGAGGAAAATTTCATTTCACCTTCACCCTATAAGACTTTGCCGTATGGAGGTTTTCCAAAAGCACTTCAATCACAAGGTTATTAATCTACAAGGTTAAATATAATGTGTTGTTAGCAGCAGAAGATGCACAATTACTCAGGTATAAAGGAAGGTGGATAATTCTGTTTATTATGCCTTAATTTCCTTTTGTAGTTTCTTTGAACACTTGATTTGCTCTTAGATCAATTAGGATTTAGGAGAAATACTTTTGACTTACTGCAACCTAGCCATTCTTCCATTTAAAATGTTTGTTAGAATTAGCATGTTATTATGACATAAGCATTCACACTACAAGTAGCTATCACCAGCAATAATTTATATGGTTCACAAATCATAATAAAGAATTTGCTACAATAAACCGATACAGAACTAAAATTCAGGGCCAGGAAGATAAAATATAAGCACAAAGGAGCTACAAAACAAGAACGAAACAGTTACAGTTATCCACCTTAATTTTTTGCTTAGCTACTCCTAAATCCTAATTGATCTAACAAGCCAGCCACATCGTATTAAAATCCAGGATATCCAAACAACGTCTAAAGCCAGTGCAGATAAGGCAATCAAAATCTCTCACACTTCCTGCTTGCTAGTATCTTGTTCAGTAAACAATTGAGCAGCAATAAACAAGTTTCATATAGGAAAACGGTCAGCCTTCTGTTTATGACAAACCTACAGAAGAAAGACATCCTTATACAAGAGAATGATGCAGACAAATACCATAAGTTCTGCTTGAGGTATACTAGCCGCAAGATCCCGCAGAATACAACCACACTCTTCCCACTGATCCTTAGGACTGACACTCCTTTCTTCTGGAAGACCCTGCTTGTCACTTTCCTCAGAAGGATCCGTGTTATCCGGTTGCGTTGAATCCCTGTCATCAGAATTGACCCTTTGCTTGTCACTTTTTGATGAGGTAGACATTATTAGGACAACCAGGTCGCCTTAATAACAGCATTCATTGCTAAACAAACTTTATGGGGTGGAATCTGGAAGTACCACTCACCTGAACTCTTCCTCCAAACTGGATCCCTCAGGTATTAGTTGCCTTATAAGAGAGATAGTATAGCTTGGATCAACTGTAGTTGTCTCCTCAAGTGACTGCACATAATTACAACCAGAGGATTGAACATTAAGACAACGCGATATTACTATAATTCCAAGGGAGCATTGTTGGCAACTATTTACGTCTTCCACCGAGTAATGACAAAGTTGCTAAGCACCTGACAAGGCATCTAAATGAAAATATTAATGACAAAGCAACTAAACAGGGTAACTAAGCACCAATTGCAAAAACTATGTACATCAAAGTTTCATATTCACGATAAGCAGTTGCTTGGTAAACTCCAGTTGTAATAACATTCGAGTGCCATATTCACAGTACTCAGCTGTAAATGCAAATTGGGCGTGTAACAATTGCTCCACAACCGCTGCAATTAAACCCAAGTTGTAATAACAGATTTGGGCGTGTAAACAAACTGGCAGTTCTCAGACGTAAATGCAAATTGCGTGGCCCACAAATCGCAATAGCAAAAGAATATGCAAGATGGATGTTCCCCGGGACGATTCAAGCAGCATCGAGCACAACGTGCCGCGCGGGCCGTCCTCGCTCACCCCGAGGCGCGGAATCGCTTAGTTATTCTAACAACAGCGGGTCACCCTCGAAGCGCGCACCAACCGCTCGACGGAATGCTCGCGAGAGCGAAGGAAATGGAAACCACGCGAGCGACGCAAAAAACCATCGTCGCGCGCCGCAGAGGGAAGGGAACGCGAGTCGGGGAGATGGGTGGGAGGCGAGGCGAGGTCGCGTACCTCTTCCTCCGAGGTCTCGAACGGCAGGTGCGTCGGGGCGTCCTCCTCGTCCTCGTCTCCTCCTCCTCCTCCTCCTCCTCCTCCCCGTCCCCTTCCTCCTCCTCGTCCTCGTCCACGTCGTCCTCCGTGCCGTCGCCGCCCTCCTCCTGGTCGTCGTCCGGCTCGGGCGCGTCGTCCTGCCCCGCCTCGACTGCTCCGCTGGCGCCCTCTTCCTCCTCGGAAGCGCCCGGGGACGCCGGAGCGTGGTGATCGGGGCTGGTTCCCTCGCCCGCCGCGTCCGGCTCCCGCGGCGGCTCGGGCTCGTCGTCCTTCCCCGCTCCGCCCGCCATGGGAGCTTCTTCGGCGGTGGCGGTGGCGGGCGTGGGCGAGAGGAGAGGAGAGGAGAGTAGCGGGGGTGGCGAGGCCGTTCGACTGCGAGGGCGCACGCAATGCGGAACGGGAGCGTGGGTCTGGTTTATAATTGCGCAAAAACCCCACCCACACGCACAGCGTTTGGGCTTTTCACAGGGCCGGGCTGCGCGGCAGGGCGTTTGGCCGGCCGGTGGGTTTTGGCCTGGCCCTGATAGTCATTTTTTTTTCTGAGGTGGTCCTTTTTCTTTTCTACAGTAGAAAACTTGCATGCCGCTCCCCCGCTCCCCCGCTCCGCTCCTCCGCACACCCAAGCTGCCTCGCGCCCACCGCCGCCGTACCCCCCGCCGGCGACGCCCTCCACACCCACACAGCCTCCACGCTCCACCGTGCCCCCTCTCCGCTCACGGAGCAGGGGCTCGGCCTGGTGATTGGGGATCTCACCCAGAGCGACGCCACTGACGGTGCTGCTGCGTTGATCCTGAGATCCACTGATGGATGCAGGAGGCGGGGCATCGGATCAAGAGATCCGACAGCTGCTGGCGGAGCTAGGCCGTAGGGAGAGGGCGGCGGATCGGGCGGCGAGGAATGCAGAGCGAGCAAATCGAGAAGTGGCGGTTGCGCGGATGAACTTGGCGCTGCGAGCAATGTCCAGAACCACGGAGATGGAGCGAGCAAGGATCTTCGCACTGGGTCAGCCCATCTCGCCTGCTCTGATTTTGCATTGGGCAGCAGAGGAGGCGGTATCCACTTCCAGAGTTCAGAGGAGGAGATGGCGACTATTCAGGGTCGAGATCTGATCGGAGCAAAGACGGCGTGCGCTACGAACTCTGGTATGCACCAACCCCTCAGTTGCCTGTTGTGGATCGAATGCTTGCCGCTGTTATAGTCGCCGGAGATCCCCATCGCCGCTGCCGTTTGTGGTTCCAACCCCGTTGAGGGTTGGTGGTCAAAGGGAGAGGATCGTTGTGCGGGGCCGGGCTGTCTGCCTCAGGAGACGAGCTAGCCGTCCGATGCCCCCTCAAGTGATCGGGACCGTGGATGCCTCTCGGACTGCCTGTAGGCAGGAGATTTATATCCCCACCCTAGACAGCAATCCTGTGCCTCGCCCCGCTAGGGTTCATCGCCGCCCCAGTCGCCACCATGACCTCCAAAACCTAGTCTGGGTTACGCGTGATCTCTTAGATTCTGGCAATTTCTCGGCTAAAGACTATTATCATGTTGGCCCTTCAAATCGTATCATCGAGCCCAAGCAGTTCAGCTTTCCCCGAGATTTCTGGTCGAAGAAGACGGGAAAAATCCCCTTTGTTGCGGTAGTAAAGAAGATGGCTGGATCTGGACAGCATCCTGAACCTAGGGGAGGCAGGACTGGGGGTGGACGTGGCCGGGATGCTATGCGACCACCGGCTACTGTGAGTGCGCCGCCGGCCCGAGCTCCTACTCCTACTCTGCCTGCCCCTACTCCCACCCCTAACCAGCAAGGTCCTCCCATGTCTATCTTCGCCAAACCTCCCATCATCCCTATAGGGCCCAGTTCATCCAATTTTGTGCATCCTGGTATGAATCAAGTCTACCCTGGTTTCCCTGCTAACAACTACCAATACCCTCAAATACCCTCCTGGATGCAATAGCCGCAGTTCCAATTCCCCTATATGCAGCAAAATCTTCCTGTTCAATTCCCTCAGCCACAGCCTCTGAGTTCTGGAAGTACTTCTGGAGGGAGTGGTCAAGGCACTGGGAAAAACAAGAAGAAGAACAAAACTGGTGCAAAAAAGCAACCTACGGCTGCTGCTGGGTCTGCTGACAGTGCGAGTGGTCAAGTATCTCAGGATCTGAGGAATTTATGGTAGACCCTAAATATATAGGCACTATCTGCTACAATTGTGGCCTCCCTGGTCACTTTGTGGGAATGTGCTCTATCCCCAAAGTCTGCTTCATCTGCAAAACCCCAGGACACCATATGGATACTTGCCCAAAGTGGTATGAGCCTTACCCTGCAGCCCTGTACTGGGGGAGTGCCAATAGTGGCCTTGGATTCTTTCATATTGAAGCTGGAGACAGAGGTGACAGCAATTGGCTCAATTTTGGCAACGTTGGGATGGTTATTGTTGAAGAAGGCAATATTACTGCTGAAGAATTGGAAAGCTGCTTTGTTGGGATGTGGAAAACTAATTGGCCTTGGCAGATCAGACCTTATGATGAAACTCAGTTCCTAGTCAGATTCCCCCCAACAAAAAAATTTCTGATCTGGTTGCTTTCAAATCTATTAACTTCAAGAAAAAAGGTGTTATTATATCCTTCAAGGACTGGCGTGGTGACCTCCCTGCTTTTGATTCTCTTAAAGAAAGCTGGATAAACATCATTGGCATACCTCCTGTCTGGAGCACCTGGCCAGTCATCTCTCAAATTGCTTCTTCCCTAGGTGTCATTGTCAATATAGACTGGCATGAAATCTTCAGGAGTTTCTATGAAGTGGTTAGAGTGCAAATTGCTGTTAGAGAACCTCAGCTGATCCCTAAAGATAGATTGTTTGAGATTCAGCAGGAGCTGTACCTGATCAGCTTTGAGGTTGATGATACTACAGCTACCGAGTCCCCTAACCACAAACCCTCTGATGGCCCTCCTGATCCTTCTACTGGTGATGGAGGCCATGGGAATGTTGGTAGGAATGGTGATGATAATAATGACAGTGATGATGATCTACTTGGGGAGGAAATGGATCAAGATGCTAACAATCAGACCAAGAAACCTACTCCTGCCCCAAGTGGAACTAAGTCTAGATCTGGATACCCAATACCTCAGACCCCTGTTGAGCAGACCCACTTGGTTTCTTCCAATCACTTGGGAGCCCCTGCCACTAAAAGCTACCTAGATGCTGCTAAGAAAGACACCTATGAAGGCTGTGGGAACAGTCTCCTGGCTCAGTTTGAAGCTGTGAGAGGTGGCACCAGTAATACCAGTGACTTTGGCTCTAGTTCCCTGGTTACAGGTACAGCTACCACTGCCCTCTCTTGCCCTGCACCCAGACCTCAGGCCACTAGGACTGACAAAGGGAAGTGGGGCCCTATTGTTGCCACTAGGATGAGCAACGGGATTGTTAGAGATGGGAAGAATACCATAGCTAAAGCCCAAGAGATTAAAAGAGTTCAGAACTTGGATGTTACCAGAGGTAATGCTTCTGTTAGCTCCAATAATTCTTTTGCCTGCTTAGATAATGAACTTCTTCTATATAATGCTGATTTGTCTGGTTTAAAACTTGGGAATGATCCCATTAGCTGCTTTAACAATATTGAGATTATTAAACAAAAAGAACTGGAGAGGTTGTCTAGTTTCCAACAAAACAACCCTGACCTATTCCCCCCTCCTGACACTGATGTCAATGGAGTTAAATCTTTTAATACTAGCAGTGACACTCAGATGAACCCTCCTCCCCACTCTGAAAATAACTTAGTGGAGGAGGAGGGTGAGATCCCTTGAATGGAAGTATCCCATCAAAGGACTAAGAGGTGTCATAGTAGAATTAGATGCTCTAAGAAAATTCTCTTATGATTGGTACCTTCTGGAATATTAGAGGCCTAAACAGCTCTTCTAAGAATACCAGAGTGCAAGAGCTTATAAAATCTTGCTGCCCTGATTTTATTTGTCTTTCTGAGACTAAAAAAGCCAACTTTACTATTCCACAACTAGAAGCTATTGATTCCAGGAATGGATATGTGTGGAATTGGCTTCCTGCTGTTGGCACTGCAGGAGGTGTCCTAGTAGGAGTTAAAGAAGATAGTTTTGATATTTTACACTGTGACATTCACACTTTCTGCATCTCCTGTGTTTTGAAGTTCAACAATAATGACACTAAATGGAGGTTGATTTCTGTTTATGGCTCTGCCTATGATGAGTTCAAACCTAATTTTTTAAATGAACTCAACAGTGTCCTAGCTGAGTGGTTTGGCCCCACCTTAGTTGGGGGAGACTTTAACTTAGTTAGAAACACTAGTGAGAAAAGTACTGGCACTATTAATCAACACTGGGCTGACCTGTTCAATGATTGTGTCAATAAGTTCGGTCTCATTGAGATTAGAAATGCTGGTAGGAGATATACCTGGGCTAATAACCAAGACAACCTTATCATGGCCACTCTAGATAGGGTCTTTATTTCTGTTGATTGGGAGGGTCTCTACCTGGAGCTTCCGTTAAAGCTCTCCCCAGATTGGGTAGTGATCACACCCCTTTGGTGCTGAACTCTCCCACTGGGCCTCCCACTTCCTCTTCAAAGTTTTTTAGATTGGAAAAATGGTGGCTAGAAATTCCTGGCTTTGATGAGATTATTCACAAAGCCTGGAATACCAAATGTAATGCTGAAAAGGTCATTGATATTTGGCAGTTTAAAATCAGGACCACTAGAAAAGCTGCTAAAGGCTGGTGTGCTAACTATGAAGCAGACCAGAATAGGAATAAGCAGGCTATGGTGGCTGAATACAATTGTTTGGATATTTTAGCTGAATCTCAACCCTTATCTCCTAATTCTAAGAAAAGAATGAAAACCATTGCAGGTGATTTAAATGAGATATGGAGAAAGGAGGAGATCAAAGCTAGACGGAGATCCAGGGAGAGGGAGATTCTGGAGGGAGAGCTCAACACTGGCTATTTCAAAGCAATAGCCAACCAAAAAAGGAGAAGGAAACAGATTGCTGTACTAGAAACCCCCTCTGGCCCTGTCGAAGACACTAAAGGTATTCTGCAGATTGCTGTAGATTATTATAAAAAGCTGTTTGGTTTTGTGCTTACTATTGACATTGACCTCAAAGATGACTTTTGGGACCAGGATAGTTTACTTTCTGCAGAGCATTTTGATTTACTGGAAAAGCCTTTCTCTGAGGAGGAAATTAAGGCTGCTGTCTTTGGCTCATATGCTGAGGGAGCACCAGGCCCTGATGGCTTTCCTTTCCTCTTTTACCAGAAGTACTGGGATTTAATTAAGCATGATTTATTTGCTCTGTTTAGGGATTGGGAGGCAGGATAACTAGATCTATATAGACTTAACTTCTCCCTGCTGACCTTGGTTCCTAAAGAGCCTAATGCAGTTAAACTAGATAGGTTTAGGCCTCTAGCTATGATTAATTGCAGTTTTAAAATTTTCGCTAAGGGTGCTACAAACAGGTTTGGCCCTGTTTGCAATGTACTCATTTCTCCTAACCAGACTGCTTTCCTAAAAGGGAGATTCATTCTTGAAAGCATTGTAGCTGCTCATGAGGTGGTGCATGCAGTGGCCTCCAATAAAATGTCTGGTTTTTGTTTCAAATTAGATTATGAAAAAGCTTATGATATGATTAGTAGATAGTTTCTTTTGAAAATGCTGAGGAAGAGAGGCTTTGGTCCTGTTTGGATGTATAAGCTTGAATCTTTACTCTGCAATGGTTCTGTGGGAGTCAGAATCAATGACACCAACAATGATTATTTTATAGCTGGCAAAGGAGCTAGACAAGGAGACCCTATCTCTCCTCTTTTGTTTAACCTAGCGGCCGATGTGTTTACTAGAATTTTGATTAAAGCTGCCAAAGCAAATTTGAGTGCTGGTGTTCCCCCCCCCTCTAATCTTGCTGGTGTTATTAGCATGCAATATGCTGATGACACCTTGCTATTTTTAGATAATAACCTTGACCATGCCAAAAACCTCAAATGGCTTCTGTCCTGTTTTGAGCAGATTTCTGGCATGAGAATCAATTACCACAAATGTGACCTGGTCCCTATCAATATTGATAGAGATCAGGCACTAGTTTTTGCTCAAACCTTGGGTTGAAAAATAAGTACTTTCCCTATTAAGTACTTAGGGGCTCCTCTACATTTTAGCAAAATTAGGAAGGAAGATCTCCAACCCACTGTTGACAAGATTATTAAGAAAGCTGCTGGGTGGAGGGGTAGACTCCTTTCTTTTGGCAAAAGACTTATATTAGTCCAAGCCTGTCTAGCTAGTATCCCATCCTACCTCATGGGTTTTATCAAATTCCCCAAGTGGGACATTAAGCTTATCAATTCCCAACTAGCTCATTGCTTCTGGGATGATTATGAGGGTCATCACAAATACCACCTGACTGCCTGGAATTCCATTACCATGAGAAAGGAGTTTGGGGTTTTTGGGATTACTGACATCGGGGACATGAATCTGGCCTTATTAGCTTCTTGGGTTGGTAGATACTATAACTCCGAGGGTAAAATCTAGAAGAATATAATTGACTCCAAGTACAAACCCCAGAGCAATATTTTTGCTTGTTATAGTGCTGGAGCATCCCCTTTTTGGAAAGGGGTGCTCTGGGCAGCTCAGGCTGCCAAAGTTCGCTTCTCTTGGAAGATTGGCAATGGCAATAGGATTAGATTCTGGGAGGACCATTGGTTTGGTAATGCCACTCTGGCTACCCAGTATTGGGACATGTATGTCCTTAATAATGAGCATGATGCCACCATTGATAAGATCTGGGACGGCAGTAACCTTAAGCTCACGTTCCGGAGATGTTTCACCCAGGAGCTTATGTCCCTGTGGTTTGACTTATTGGAAATTGCCAGTTCTATCCAACTCACTGTAGAAGAGGACTCCCCTATTTGGAATATGAATTTCAAAGGGGTTTACTCTATCAAATCCTTTTATAAGTATGTCAATTTCAGAGGGGTGTTGCCTGTTAGCTCACCTGCCATTTGGAAGATCAAAATTCCACCTAGAATTCAAATCTTTCTATGGCTCTTAACTCACAACAAGCTGTTGACCAAGGATAACTTGGCCGAAAGGCAGGATGTAGGTGATCCTACTTGTGTGTTTTGCTCTGAACAAGAAACTGTTTCTCATTTATTCAGTACTTGTGTTGTTGCTGCTGAGTTCTGGAAAGCCATTTGTGTCCTAACTGGGATTAATGAAGATGTTAATATAATGTCCATCTCCCAGTACTGGATGAGAGGAGATAGATTTGCTGTGACTAATATTGTCCATGCAGCTGGACTGTGGGCTATCTGGAAAACTCGCAATGACATGGTTTTCAACAATGTTTGTTGGTCTGGCTTGCAGGCTATCTGGCGAAAAACTGCATCAAATCTATCTTCTTGGGAGTTCCTGTCCTCAGGTTGTGCCAAGGACAAAGTGACGTGGGCGGCGAAAGAACTGGAGGTGAAAGCGAGAAGCCCACCTCTGCTAATGTGGCCAGATCCTGGCTGAGGCGTGGAGATACCTTTTGAAGCCCTTCTCTCTGAAGCACCTGCAGTTTATAGCAGCTCCCTGCGCGTGTTATGCTTGATGTTCGCTTGCTGCTGCCTAGGCTAGGGCGTCTGTTCCAGAATATTTTACTAATGTCTGCAAAATTTTAGTTTCTGTAGCTCTATATGCTGCCACTGCGGCTGTTCACCTGCTGTCCGCCGTGTGCCTATCTTGTAATAGACTTGCACTGGATGTTGTTTTGTTTCTGGAATGGAATGGAACAGGGGCGCAGCCCTTTCCCTCTAAAAAAAACTTGCAAATCCTGTTTAAAAACATACAACCCGGGTAAAAATAAACTTTGCCCATGATAAATGCTATCAGGCTTGTTCAAGAGTTTAGTATGGGACGAGTAATTTTCATCACGAACCACCTCTGGTTGAAGCCTGCGTTGTGGTCAGTAACCTGGGACCGTGTACCTCTCGGCATCCTCTTCGAGAAGCTAAGTTCAAGCTATAAATGGACTTCATAGATTATAAGATTGATGTTTGTTCTCGCCTTTGTAATATCCCTGCTCATCTACTAGCTGGTTATGCTTCGAGGGCTATGATCGACAGCCAACATGTTTGGCTTACTGATATCTTCCCTGAGATGTAAGTGGGCTTGTGGCCGGTAGTATTGACAGACCCACTAGTTAATGGAATGCATGGTGTTTCATGTCAAATAAAAGAATTTATAATCGGCTCGGTTAGGGCTAAATATTGGTCAAAGAGACACGCTCCTGGCGTTTTAATGTGAGTTGGGTAAAACTATTATATAGCATTGAAATGGTTTGCAAAGTATTAAGTCTGAATCGATTCACTTACCCTTTTGTGATTGTTTGGTTATACTCTTTTTTAGAAAAACAACGAATAAAAACAATGTCTTCCATTTTCATGACATCACCATGAACAAAAAATGGCAACTAGATGCGGGTGAAGTGAAGTGAATATAGCTATGGTCAACATTGGTTGTATTTCAATGCTACCGTGGTGGACGCTTAGGGGGTTCGGTGGTTCATACTACCAATTTGTTTATGGTGATTGAGTTGTTTCTTGTAAAAAATGGTATAAATCTATGTTAATTTTCCTAAAGTGATAAAACCAAATAAATATTTTTACTATATTTATGAATGTATATGCGATCATATGTCATGATTTGGTTTGGACCTTGAGTATACTACCCAGTTATATATATCTTTTTTTATCGCTTGCTTGTCATTATATTGTATGGAACAATGCTATATTTTGTCCTTTACCATTGCCACAACCAGATGGAAAAAGACAATGAAAACACTCTCCCCGGCCCCATTGCTAAATGGTACCAGTTCATTCCACGTATGGAGCACATGTCTTGTGTCTTCCTCTAGGATGACGTTGATCAATTCAATGGAGGAACTTGAACTTATTGCACTTCTTGTGCACCAGAAAATGACTACATGAGAGGTGGATATGATAAATCCATTTACATATACTATCAAGCTTGGAGATTTATGAGAATTGCCTCATTTTTCTTATGAATTGACATGAAGGCTTATTGTTGTGTGTGTGGGTGTGTACTGCCAATTGAAGAGGGGGTTACGGAATCAAAAAAAGCATCAAAACCCCCACATGGTTTTGGTGTTGATGAAAAATGATTAGGGACTAATGTTCATTCAAATGTACAAACAAGTGTTATTCCCAAGGCTTTGTAAGTAAGACGGTCGAGGACCCACACCCCCAAGCAAGCAAGAAAAAGAAGAGGACACATTTACATTTCCTATGATACTTTATGGTTTATCTGAGTCGTATCGAAGCAATACTATAAATAGGGGTGTCAGAGTTGAAACCGACATATCTTGGCTAGGGGGTCCCAATATGTTGATCTTGGCTAGATGGTAACATGAAAAAGCTAGAGGGACACGATGTTTTACCCAGGTTTAGGACCACTCAAAGAGCTAAAACCCTACGCCATGCTTCTGTTGTATTGATTGTGGATGGGGTACAAAGTACATGATGATCTACCTCGAGATCGTATGTGAATATCTCTAACCCTACGGACAAAACCCCTCGGCTTATATAGGCACTGATGGTACCTAGGGTTGCATGTAGGTCGGTTACACCAAGGGATAAACATGTCGATGATTCAAATGTGTCCTGAAGTATTTGCCAAGTCTTCAGAGGATTCCATCTTGGGTATGTCATGGGGCATGGCAAATGTGGCCCACTTGCCAGTTGTTTGAGGGTCTCGGCCCAGACCATAAAGGGATCGTGCACCGAATTTCTAGCGGCATCATTAACAAAATCCCTTGACTCATGCGCACATATAACCGGAAAAATTATTGCGCGGTATCATGCCTTTTGATATTTGTTACGGGCTTATAAAGGGATGTTGATGAATCTAATCTATTTTCACACCTTCCCCATTGCTTCTTGTCACCGAATCCCCCAAGCTCCAGCTCCTAGAGCACATAGCCCAGACCCAACCTTTACATTCCCCTTTGAAGTCCTTCCCCACCTCATTTAATGGCTGGAACGGACAAGCGTGTCGCCGTGGTGGCGTCCAAAGAAAAGGCGGCGTGCAAGAGGGGGTTGTGGCTCCGTTATGGTCCAATGTCACCCATGGCAACACTATCGAGCTCCAAGCGAGCGGCTACCTCCCGTCATAACATGAGGTCAAATGTCGCTCGTCCCTCGTCAGGACCGTTGTTCTCTCCACCTCCAGAGTTCCTGAACCTTGGGAAGACGAGCACATCATCTTCATTTCCCACCTCATACGAGGTTTGTGTTTTCCAGTCCACCCGTTTCTCCAGGGCCTTATGTTCTTCTATGGCCTCCAATTCGATCATCTGGCGCCCAAATCCATCCTCCACATTGCCTCCTACATCATCTTCTCTGAGGCATTCCTTCGCATCGAGCCCCACTTTGGGCTCTCACTGTGGTTGTTTTCTGTTAAACCACAGACCAACAGCGGCCAGATCATATAACGCGGAGGCACCATGATGAGCAAGCTCCATGCTGTCAAGTGGCTGAAAGGCAAATTTATCAAGAGGATGAAACAATGGCGAGAGGAGTGGTTCTACAGGGCCGGCCTACCATCGGGGGACAAGGAGGGGATGCTCGCCTTCTCGGTCGCGCCCCTAAAGAGCCTGCACTCTTGGACAACCAAGAACCTCAACTGGGAGAATAAGGAGGAAGTCGAGGCCATCCAAGAATGGTGAAGTTCCTCATTAGCCCGGGCGTCACTTTGGTGGATGTGATCCATGTCATGCTCTACCGCATGGTCCAGCCCCTCCAGGCCTGAGCATCTTCTCTATGGAGGTATGTTCTGGATTGAGGTCTCGGTGTTCCGATGCCTCTACAGAGGGAGGGACCTCGGCGAGATGCTGACGATTCTCTTCAAGTCCTCGGTGAAAGAACATGCGGTGCCCCCATGTTTGGTTTTGGTAATTGATGACAATCTCTATGGACTAATGGTCACCTTGAGTGATGTTTGAAGGGTTTGTCCATAGGCTTTTCTTGGAGTCCATTTGTTGGTTTCAAGGAGAGTTTGTGATGACCAAGGTGCTATTAAGGAATTATCCAAAGATTGGTCATATGAGTGTTGTGCTTATAGCAAGCATGTCTTAAAGAAGAAGAGTGTGTGATCATTCATGTTTACCTTCAAGACATCATCCAAATGAAGAGAGTTGGAAAGATTCAAGGTTGATCAAGACTAAGTCAAAGAGTGAATCAAGTTGATCAACACACAAAGCATAGAAGATGTACCGAGAGGGATCAAGCGATCCCATGGTATGGTAAGTATTGTCAATTACGCTTTGTGTACTAACCCATGATCTTCGTGAGAGTTCTTTGTGGGGTTAGGTTGTGGTGTGCAAGTTCTAGTGAAGCATCACGAAGAGATCAAATGCTTGAAGCTTCCCATCCGTTGTGGTGACAATGGACTTGTGAAGATGTGCGGAAGAGAGGCTCGCCCATAGTGGAGTATGTGGGAGCAATCAACTAGTCTTCATCGAGCAAACGCAATCAAGAAAGGTGGACCAACTTGAGGGAGTCAAGATCGCCATCATCTAGCTGGACCATGTGCAAGGCAAAGGTTTGCCCTTGATAGGTTTTCTATTTTACCGGTCTCATGGTAGTTGTGGGAGACCGGGTTATAGGATCGATTGCCGTACTATCAAGGGGGGCTCTCGATGAGTTGCTTGATCGTATCGTTCGTAGAGAGCTCAAACCATTGCATCCTTGCATCATCTTTATTAGTTCTTGTTTGGTTCTTCTCCCTGTGAGTTTTGGAGCTTATGGTCATTTTTATGACAAGCTTGAGTTCATCGAAAACGGAGTTCACATGCATCTTCTATGATGTTTTCGATGTTGGAGGGTATGCCGGTTCTTCTCTGTTGGAGGTTTCATTCCTTTTTGCTAAGCTACCTCCCCTGCCTCTTCGCTGTTTTGATGCTACTCGTCTTCCTCTATCCAACAAGCTTGAGTTTGCTCAATTCGGAGCTCATTTGAAGAAGTTATGGCAGTTCTGGTTTTCCTTGGAGTATACTTTGTTTTCGTGGTAGTGGCTTAAGGGTGGCGCCAGCGGTAGTACCGCGGTCCTCAGCGGTAGTACCGCCAAAGCTCTCAAGCGGCAGTACCGCTCCACGAAGCGGTAGTACCGCTCTCAGCGGTAGTACCGCTCCAAGAGCGGTAGTACCGCTTGTGGGCTTCGGCCGTAGTACCGCAGTGGTTCCAGGCTACTACCGTCTTGATTCGAGAACGATGTTTTTCGTGTTGGGTTTTGCGGTACTAGGAGCGGTAGTAGTGGCGGTAGTACCGCTCCAAGCGGTAGTACTGCTCTTACTCGGTACTACCGCTCTTACTCCCGCGGTAGTACCGCTCTGGGGCCAGGACCCTGTCTTCCTCGTCAGCGCGGTAGTACCGCTGGGTGGGAGCAGTAGTACCGCTCGTAGCGGTAGTACCGTCCTTCTCAAGCGGTAGTACCGCTCTGTGCGGGGATGTTCAGTAGGGTAACGGTTGGATTTTCCCCCACCTATAAAAGGGGGTCTTCTTCCCCATTGAACCTTATCCTTTGAGCTCGTGTTCTTCCCCCATTGTTGACCTTCTTCGAGATTGCTAACTCTCAATCCCTCCATGGATTCTTGCTAGTTTTTGAGGGAAAAGAGAGAGGAGATCTAGATCCACATTTCCACCAATCACTTTCTCCTCTATGTGAGGGAACCCCTTGGATCTAGATCTTGGAGTTCTTGGTGTTCTCCTTCTTGTTCTTCCTCTCATTTTCCTCCCTAGCATTAGTTGCTTCAGTGGGATTTGGGAGAGAAGGACTTGGGCACTCCGTGTGCCCTTGCCATTGCATTTGGTGCATCGGTTTGAGCTCTCCACGGTGATACGTGGAAGTTACAAGTTGAGAAGCTTATTACTCTTGGGTGCTTGGTGCCCTTGAGCTTGTTCGTCTTGGGTGCTTGGGCGCCCTAGACGGTTGGTGGTGTTCGAAGCTCAATCATTGTGGTGTAAAGCTCCGGTCAAGCGTCGGGGTCTCCAATTAGGTTGTGGAGATCGCCCCGAGCAATTTGACGGGTACCGGGGACCGCCCCCAAGGGTTGCCAAAGTGTACGGGTTCGGTGACCGCCCCCAAGGGTCGCCATTTGTACGGGTTCGGTGACCGCCCTCAAGGGTCCCTTAGTGGAATCACGGCATCTTGCATTGTGCGAGGGCGTGAGGAGATTACGGTGGCCCTAGTGGCTTCTTGGGGAGCATTGTGCCTCCACACAGCTCCAAACAGAGATTAGCATCCGTAAGGGTGTGAACTTCGGGACAGATCATCGTCTCCGCGTGCCTCGGTTATCTCTTACCCGAGCCCTTTACTTATGCACTTTACTTTGTGATAGCCATATTGTTCTTTGTCATATATCTTGCTATCACATAGTTGCTTATCTTGCTTAGCATAAGTTGTTGGTGCACATAGGTGAGCCTAGTCGTTGTAGGTTTTGTGCTTGACAAATTAACCGCTAGGTTTATTCCGCATTTGTTCAAGCCTCTACCATAATTATTTTAAAACGCCTATTCACCCCCCTCTAGGCGACATCCCCGATCTTTCACTCGGCAAATGAAATTATTTTTTGGACCGAGGGAGATGACATTATCTATAGTCGAGTGAGGGAGTCCTGGATTAGGGGATCCTCGGACATCCGGACTATGTACTCGTGCCGGACTATTGGACAATTAAGATACAAGATTGAAGACTTCGTCCCGTGTCCGGGTGGGACTCTCCTTTGCGTGGGAGGCAAGCTTGGCAATTCTGATATGTAGATTTCCTTCTCTGTAACAGACTTTGTGTAACCCTAGCCCCCTCCGATGTCTATATAAACCGGAGGGTTTAGTCTGCAGGAAAAGAACAATCAGAATCATAGGGTAGCTTCTAGGGTTTAGCCTCTACGATCTTGTGGTAGATCAACTCTTGTAATACTCATATCATCAAGATCAATCAAGCAGGAAGTAGGGTATTACCTCCATAGAGAGGGCCCGAACCTGGGTAAACATTGTGTCCCCCGCCTCTTGTTACCATTAGCCTTAGACGCACAGTTCGGGACCCCCTACCCGAGATCCGCCAGTTTTGACACCGATATTGGTTCTTTCATTGAGAGTTCCACTGTGTCGTCACGGTAGGGCTTGATGGCTCCTTCAATCATCCAATATGATGCGGTCCAGGGTGAGGTTTTCCTCCCCGGACAGATCTTCGTATTCGGCGGCTTCGCACTGCGGGCCAACTCGCTTGGCCATCTGGAGCAGATCGATAGCTACGCCCCTGGCCATCAGGTCAGGTTTGGAAGCGTGAAACTATACTGCCGATGTCCGCAGAGATTTGATCTTCGACGGATTCGAGCCCATGACAGGTGCGCCGGACAGTCACGTTGAGCATGACTTAGATCTGTCATCGGACGGTGTCCAGGAGAACACACTTGTAGCTGCCCTGGCCTTAGATCCGGAGCAGATCGTGCCATCTGAGGGTGGGTGGATAGACCCCGCCACGGAGACCGCACACTCATCGGCGATAGAGTCGAACACAGACTTCGCTTCCAATGAGGTCTGCGTCATCGGACCCTCGGACTCGTCTCCGGCCATAGGTTCCGAACCGCGCACATCCATGCCTATCAAATCCGATATGGCACCGATCATGTAGTTTACCTCCATGGATATCTTTTAGCACTCGCCCTTGGACAACGTGCTAAATTTGTTGAAATCACTCTCCTTGTCAGGAGACTCCTTGCCGAACTATGTCCGGCATGAGTGGGAAGCGGACGACGAAATTCGTCCCCTACCCACCACCCACTTAATGGCCACTATCGACGACCTAACCGACATGCTTGATTTCGACCCCGAAGACATCGATGGTATGGACGACGATGCCGGAGAAGAACAGCAACCACCGCCCAAAGGGCGTTGGACAGCCACCTCATCATATGGTATATATATGGTGGACACACCCAAAGAAAGCAATGGCAATGAGGCAATGGAGGATAATCCCCTTGAGAAGCAATCTAAGCGCCGGCGTCAGCGGCGCCGCTCTAAGCCCCGTCATAGCAAAAACAACGATAACGGCACAAGAAAGAATAATACTCCGGACGACTCTAAAGGCAACGAGGACCCCATGGACCCAGCGATGGAGCAGGATGAGCCAGGGGATGGCGAACATAGTCCGGGGCCGCTGTCCGATCACAGCGATGCCGAGGGTAAAACTCATCAACCTGTCTCCGGGGAGGAGAACAGTCCGGACGATGATGCATTCATCATCCCGGAAAAGCACTTGGAACAAGAGAACCTCCACAAAAGGCTTATTGCCACCGCGAGGAGCTTGAATAAGCAGAAGCAAAGGCTTAAGGCCGCGCAGGATACGCTCAACCGAAGATGAAACAAAGTGCTCGACACCGATGAAAAATACGGCGGCGATCGCCACACCAAGAGCTACCCAAAGCGCAAGCTGCTGCCCGAATTCGACGATGAGGCCTTAGAGCCCATCTCACTGAAAAACAATACGACCGATCTATAGGACTGACCACCCCGTGGCCGAGACAGAGCGGCTAATGACGCCACACACAAGTCAGCACACGATCTACGTGAGCACCCGGACAAAAGAGTCGGTACGGCCAGCTCCATTTATGGATCCAAGAAGCGTGCCCCTCAAGTTGAAAGGGCCAGCTCGGCACTGGTTGAAAATCCTCCCCGAAAGCTCAATTGGAAGTTGGGAGGAACTCGAGGATGCTTTCAGGGCTAACTATCAAGGGACATATGTCCGACCCCCGGATGTAGACGATTTAAGTCACATAATCCAACAACCCGGGGAGTCAGCCCGTAAGCTTTGGAACAGATTTCTCACCAAGAACAACCAAACCGTCGACTGTCCGGACGCCGAAGCCTTAGTGGCTTTCAAACATAGTGTCCAGGATGAATGGCTTGCTAGACACCTCGGCCAGGAAAAGCCGAGAACAATGGCAGACCTAACAAGCCTCATGACCCGCTTTTGCGTGGGCGAGGACAGTTGGTTGGCTCGCAGCGGCACCAGCGACCCAGGCATATCCGAAGTTAGGTACGGCAATGGGAAGCCGCGACGCAATAAAAACAAGCATCGAAATAATGAAGATAGCTCAGACAACATGGCGGTAAACGCCGGATTCAAGGGCTCTGTTGGGGAACGTTGCAGAAAATTGAAATTTTTCCTACGGTTTCACCAAGATCCATCTATGAGTTCATCTAAGCAACGAGTCATGGGAGAGAGATTGCATCTACATACCACTTGTAGATCGCGTGCGGAAGCGTTCAAGAGAACGGTCATGATGGAGTCGTACTCGCCGTGATTCAAATCACCGATGACCAAGTGCCAAACGGACAGCACCTCCGCGTTCAACACACATACGGAGCGGATGACGTCTCCTCCTTCTTCATCCAGCAAGGGGGAAGGAGAGGTTGATGATGATCCAGCAGCACGACGGCGTGGTGGTGGATGCAGCAGAACTCCGGCAGGGCTTCGCCAAGCTGCTACGGGAGGAGGACGAGGTGTAGCAGGGGGAGGGAGGCGCCAATGCACAGGGTGCGGCTGCCCTCCCCCTTGCCCTCCTTTATATAGGCCCCCAGGGGGGGCGCCGGCTCTGGGAGATCCAATCTCCCAAGGGGGCGGCGGCCAGGGGGGTGGAGTGTGCCCCAAGGCAAGTGGGGCGCCCCCCCACCCTAGGGTTTCAACCCTAGGCGCAGGGGGTGGACCAAGGGGGGCGCACCAGCCCACTATGGGCTGGTTCCCCTCCCCACTTAAGCCCATGGGGCTCTCCGGGATGGGTGGCCCCACCCGGTGGACCCCCGGGACCCTTCCGGTGGTCCCGGTACAATACCGGGTGACCCCGAAACTTTCCCGATGGCCGAAACATCACTTCCTATATATAATTCTTTACCTCCGGACCATTCCGAAACTCCTCGTGATGTCCGGGATCTCATCTGGGACTCCGAACAACATTCGGTATGCTGCATACTCATATTCATACAACCCTAGCGTCACCGAACCTTAAGTGTGTAGACCCTACGGGTCCGCTTCCAGTGACCCTTCCCCTTGCAATAAAAGCACTCAGTCTCAGGCTTGGGTCCATTCTTTGACTTCTTCCCGGTAACTGGCTTACCGGGCGCGGCAACATCCTTGCTGACTTTCTTGAAGTTCTTCTTGCCCTTGCCGTTCTTGAACTTAGTGGTCTTATTGACCATCAACACTTGATGTTCTTTCTTGATTTCAACCTCTGCTGACTTCAGCATTGAAAATACTTCAGGAATGGTCTTCACCATCCCCTGCATATTGTAGTTCATCACAAAGCTCTTGTAGCTTGGTGGGAGAGCTCTTGTAGCTTGGTGGGAGCGACTGAAGGATTCTATCAATGACCGCCTCGTCCGGGAGGTTAATGTCCAGCTGGGACAGGCGGTTGTGCAACCCAGACATTTTGAGTATGTGCTCACTGACAGAACTATTTTCCTCCATCTTACAACTATAGAACTTGTCGGAGACTTCATATCTCTCGACCCGGGCATGAGCTTGGAAAACTAGTTTCAGCTCCTCGAACATCTCATATGCTCCGTGTTGCTCAAAACGATTTTGGAGCCCCGGTTCTAAGCTATAAAGCATGCCGCACTGAACGAGGGAGTAATCATCAGCGCGAGACTGCCAAGCGTTCATAACGTCTTGGTTCTCTGGGACGGGAGCGTCACCTAGCGGTCCTTCTAGGACATATTGTTTCCTGGCAGCTATGAGGATGATCCTCAGGTTCCGGACCCAGTCTGTATAGTTGCTGCCATCATCTTTCAGCTTGGTTTTCTCTAGGAACGCGTTGAAGTTCATGTTGACATGAGCGTTGGCCATTTGATCTACAAGACATTTGCAAAGGTTTTAGTCTAAGTTCATGATAATTGCGTTCATCTAATCAAATTATTACAATGAACTCCCACTCAGATTAGACATCCCTCTAGTCATCCAAGTGTTACACGCTTCGAGTCGACTAGGCTGTGTCCGATCATCACGTGAGACGGACTCGTCATCATCGGTGAACATCTTCATGTTGATCGTATCTTCCATACGACTTGTGTTCGACCTTTCGGTCTCTGTGTTCCGAGGCCATGTCTGTACATGCTAGGCTCGTCAAGTTAACCCTAAGTGCTTTGCATGTGTAAAACTGTCTTACACCCGTTGTATGTGAACATAAGGATCTACCACACCCGATCATCACGTGGTGCTTCGAAACGACGAACTTTAGCAATGGTGCACAGTTAGGGGAGAACACTTCTTGAAATTGTTGTAAGGGATCATCTTATTTACTACCGTCGTTCTAAGTAAACAAGATGCATAAACATAATAAACATCACATGCAATTATATAGTAGTGACATGATATGGCCAATATCATATAGCTCCATTGATCTCCATCTTCGGGGCTCCATGATCATCTTGTCACCACCATGACACCATGATCTCCATCATCATGATCTCTATCATCGTGTCTTCATGAAGTTGTCACACCAACGACTACTTCTACTTCTATGGCTAACGCGTTTAGCAATAAAGTAAAGTAATTTACATGGCGTTCTTCAATGACACGCAGGTCATACAAAAAATAAAGACAACTCCTATGGCTCCTGCCGGTTGTCATACTCATCAACATGCAAGTCGTGATTCCTATTACAAGAACATGATCTCATACATCACAATATATCATTCATCATTCATCACAACTTCTGGCCATATCACATCACATGTCAATTGCTGCAAAAACAAGTTAGACATCCTCTAATTGTTGTTGCATTTTTTACGTGGCTGCAATTGGGTTCTAGCAAGAACGTTTTCTTACCTCTGAATAACCTGGCGTGATTTTGTCAACTTCTATTTACCCTTCATAAGGACCCTTTTCATCGAATCCGCTCCAACTAAAGTGGGAGAGACAGACACCCGCCAGCCACCTTATGCAACTAGTGCATGTCTGTCGGTGGAACCGGTCTCATGTAAGCGTACGTGGAAGGTTGGTCCGGGCCGCTTCATCCCACAATACCACTGAAGCAAGAAAAGACTAGTAGTGGCAAGCAAGTTGACAAGATCTACGCCCACAACAAAATTGTGTTCTACTCGTGCAATAGAGAACTACGCATAGACCTAGCTCATGATGCCACTGTTGGGGAACGTTGCAGAAAATTAAAAATTTTCCTACGGTTTCACCAAGATCCATCTATGAGTTCATCTAAGCAACGAGTCATGGGAGAGAGATTGCATCTACATACCACTTGTAGATCGCGTGCGGAAGCGTTCAAGAGAACGGTGATGATGGAGTCGTACTCGCCGTGATTCAAATCACCGATGACCAAGTGTCGAACGGACAGCACCTCCGCGTTCAACACATGTATGGAGCAGATGACGTCTCCTCCTTCTTGATCCAGCAAGGGGGAAGGAGAGGTTGATGATGATCCAGCAGCACGACGGCGTGGTGGTGGATGCAGCAGAACTCCGGCAGGGCTTTGCCAAGCTGCTGCGGGAGGAGGACAAGGTGTAGCAGGGGGAGGGAGGCGCCAATGCACAGGGTGCGGCTGCCCTCCCCCTTGCCCTCCTTTATATAGGCCCCCAGGGGGGGCGCCGGCCCTGGGAGATCCAATCTCCCAAGGGGGCGGCGGCCAGGGGGGTGGAGTGCCCCCCAAGGCAAGTGCCCCCCCCCCACACTAGGGTTTCAACCCTAGACGCAGGGGGTGGGCCAAGGGGGGTGCACCAGCCCACTATGGGCTGGTTCCCCTCCCCACTTCAGCCCATGGGGCCCTCCGGGATGGGTGGCCCCACCCGGTGGACCCCCGGGACCCTTCCGGTGGTCCCGGTACAATACCGGGTGACCCCGAAACTTTCCCGATGGCCGAAACATCACTTCCTATATATAACTCTTTACCTCCGGACCATTCCGAAACTCCTCGTGACGTCCGGGATCTCATCCGGGACTCCGAAAAACATTCGGTATGCTGCATACTCATATTCATACAACCCTAGCGTCACCGAACCTTAAGTGTGTAGACCCTACGGGTTCGGAGACACGAGACATGACCGAGACGGTTCTCGGGCAATAACCAACAGCGGGATCTGGATACCCATGTTGGCTCCCACATGCTCCTCGATGATCTCATCGGATGAACCACGATGTCGAGGATTAAATAACCCCGTATACAATTCCCTTTGTCAGACGGTATGTTACTTGCCCGAGACTCGATCGTCGGTATCCCAATACCTCGTTCAGTCTCGTTACCGTCAAGTCACTTTACTCGTACCACAATGCATGATCCCGCGACCAGAAACTTGGTCACTTTGAGCTCATTATGATGATGCACTACTGAGTGGGCCCAGTTATACCTCTCCGTCATACGGAGTGACAAATCCCAGTCTCGATCCGTGTCAACGCAACAGACACTTTCGGAGATACTTGTAGTGCACCTTTATAGTCACCCAGTTACGTTGTGATGTTTGATACACCCAAAGCACTCCTACGGTATCCGGGAGTTACACGATCTCATGGTCTAAGGAAAAGATACTTGACATTGGAAAAGCTCTAGCAAACGAACTACACGATCTTGTGCTATGCTTAGGATTGGGTCTTGTCCATCACATCATTCTCCTAATGATGTGATCCCGTTATCAACGACATACAATGTCCATAGCCAGGAAACCATGACTATCTATTGATCAACGAGCTAGTCAACTAGAGGCTTACTAGGGACATATTATGGTCTATGTATTCACACGTGTATTACGATTTCCGGATAATACAGTTATAGCATGAATAAAGACAATTATCATGAACAAGGAAATATAATAATAATCCTTTTATTATTGCCTCTAGGGCATATTTCCAACAGTCTCCCACTTGCACCAGAGTCAATAATCTAGTTATATTGTGATGAATCGCACACCCATAGAGTTCTGGTGTTGATCATGTTTTGCTCGCGAGAGAGGTTTAGTCAACGGATCTGCGACATTCAGATCCGTATGTACTTTGCAAATATCTATGTCTCCATCTTGAACATTTTCACGGATGGAGTTGAAGCGACGCTTGATATGCCTGGTCTTCTTGTGAAACCTGGTCTCCTTGGCAAGGGCAATAGCTCTAGTGTTGTCACAGAAGAGTTTGATCGGCCCCGACACATTGGGTATGACTCCTAGATCGGTGATGAACCTGAGCTTGGTCGACGGATATGCCCCCATAATGTGGTGCTAGGGGCTGCCCGCATGTAAAAGGGTACATAGTTCGGCTCAACCCTACTAATAAGTAATAGATTGAATTCTCATGGTTCATTCGGAATAACCACTTTTCACATGGTCACACCAGCTACTTTCACCTGGGTTTTTATTTTTTACAGATAACCATTGTGCTACACCCTTCCAGGATACGGCACAACGGAATCAAAGGCGCAGACGTGCAGCAGGGCCCTGTTCAAAGGTTTCTTTTTATATTAAGACCCTGTGTAAACCTTTTTCATCATCTCTTGTTCGTTTAAACCCTCTTGATCGGCGTTATCGGCAAGTTTATTATTTGCCGTCCCAAAATAGACGTTACAAGGGAACGAATCAATGTGTTTTTGAGAACTATTCTCTCACCACAGCCGCTCTTTCGTCACGCCGAATTTACACAAGTATCCGGAAATTCAGGGATCATTATCGAGGGCAATACTCAGCCTAGTATATGTTGTAAAGTCCGAATACCTTCGGGAGTGTTCGGCGTCGCGAGTTTGGCCTTATATGCATCAGCTCTGAATCATGTCTTTGGTCAATAGTTGGGTTTGCCCGGCTCCCGTGTTTTGCTACCTTACGTTCCGCTCTATCGGCTAAGGTGGCACCGGGAGAACTACTGCGATTGTGCCCTGGTTCATCTGGATGAGCACCTCAGTAGAGAAAGCCGAAAACTGACTGTCATGATAAAGCGAGAGACTGGTCAACCACTGGATGACTCAGCGGAATCTTCACGATTCCTCCGCTTTAACGAAGGACCGGTTTTCTCGGTCACGTATGTACGCGCACCATACTCGGACGAACGCGGATGTACCAGGGGCTATATAGTAGCCCCATCATCAAACTCCTATGGCTAAGTGAAAGTGTTAAAGCTATATAGTCCGATTGCCATGTTCGCCGCGCTATCACCTCCTTAACGGACCAAGACGTTGGATTAAGTGTGATTACGCGCTTTACCGAACACCCTCGCATTATATGCGTGGGGACGGAAGCCGACGAATGCAAACTTTCATGTTATATACATACATACATAAACGGCCGCACAGGAGGCACTACAATACTTTACGGGCAAAAGTATAAATATAGCCTTTATCATCAAAAAAGCATTGTTTTTACAATCAAGATACATGTCACTGGAACATGGTACTCGTTGAGCACTGAGCCTCTATTAAATGGACACCTTCTAGGACTTCTTCAAAATAATGTTCGGGCAAGTCAAGACCCCCGGGCGGACCCCTGGTTGCAACAGCGGTGGCCTCCATCTTCTCCCAATATGTCATAACATGGGCAAGAGCCATCCGTGCACCCTCTATGCACGCCGACATCCTGACAGCATTGATATGCGGCACAAGCAAGAAGAAATTGTTTTACCAAACCAAAATAACTACCCGGGCTTGGCTCCTTCGGCTACAGATGATCCACGACAACCTTCATGGCAAGCCCGGACAACCTATGGAGCTCGGCCCACTCGGCCATTTGCTCATTCAACAGCAGCGGACGCTTTGGAATGCTGAACTGCGACCAGAACAATTTTTCCACCTCATGATCTTTTTGATATTTGAAATACGCAGTTGCATCAGCAGCACCCTTCGCTAAATCCATGTACGTGTCTGCAGAACTCCACAATTGATCAAGAGGGGCATCCTTCGGGTCGCCGAACTTCGTCCACAATAAAAAGGGCTTCCCAGCCGTGATATCTCCGGCTTGATGAAGCTCCTCCTGTGCCGCTCTTATTTCAGAGCGAGTTTCCTTGGCTGCTTCCAAGGCCTTCTTTAGGTCAGCCACTTTCGCCTGGCTTTCCCTTTCGAGGAGCTCATATCGGCTGGCGGCATTTTGCAGCTCAACAACCATCTTAGCTATTTTATCTTCGCTCTGGCGATGAGCAGCCTGTTCGGCTTTTAACTCTTCGGCGGCCTTCAGTGCGGCCACATCACTTCTCCTGGCTTGTTCCTTGGCTCGGGCAAGTTCTGCCCGAAGGGTCTCGACGGCGGCAGATCCATCTGTAGTCAAAGCATATTATAAACACTAGCATCATGCTCCTCCTAATATTTGCTGACCACCCGAATATACATACCCAGTGCCTCGTCAAGCCACTTGTTCACAAGCGTGATGTCCTCATCCGCCACGTCAAGTTGCCGCATCAATTCGGCAAAATCAGCATTTCGGTCAGCCGCCGGATCTGCAGCCTCCTGCGCACGAAAGCAGCGCTGTTATTACCTGAGACTATGATCCTCTGCTTGCCGCGTCTGGACGGCAACCAGAGTCTCAGGGTCTACTATCTATACAAGTCACACCTAGCATGCGCGGTATAGCCAAAAATATATATATTACTTTGCGTACCTCAAAGCCTCTTAGTAGGCTCCTAAAAGCTTCATTCAACCCGCTTTTGGCGGATGAGATCCTCTCAACAACCGTACCCATTAAGGTAAGATGTGCCTCTGAGGTAGCCGCTTGCTCCAGAAGATCCATCAATGTGTCCGGTTGTACACCGGATAGTACCGAGCTTTTTCTGTTGGTCTCCTTAGGAGCCGAGAACTCCGGACTTCGGGCGGCCAAAGAGTTACCTTCCGGCCTTTGCGGATTAGGAGAAATCCTCCGCGATGACACCTCAGGGTTGTCCGTCTCACGAGGCGGGGAAGCAGGAGGAGGCGTTTCGCTCTCCATCATCTCTAGAAGAACATCCCCCGAAGACGAACATTGTGGAGAAGGGCTATGAGCCGGACTGCAAAACATATGTCTCAGTTGTTATTTTTAGGAAAAGAGCAGGGCATATTTACCTATGTACCTTTGTTCACATACAGCTCGGTTGACGGTTGACCCCCTTGTGGGTGCTGTGCGGTAAGGATGCCCCTGTTGAAGGTTTCTTCCCTCATTTGGAAACATCCGTTTCCAAGTCTTCAGGGGCAGCCCTTTTCTTCCCGTGGGGAGAGGGTATTCTAGATTCACCTCCCCGATCATCCTCCTTCGCGGAGGCACTAATTCCCCCAGTTTGGATGTGTAACGTATGAAGCCTGCTTTTGTCTTCTCTATTCCTCCCCTCGTCTTCTCCTGATGGCACTTGATAGGGTGCACGAGCCAGCATCCTGGTTAGTACAGGATCCGGCGAGCCTTCGGGAAGAGGGGCCGAACACCTGATCCTCTCCACCTTTCTTATCCAGTCCTGGCCGAGGGTAGTTTTTCAGAATAAAGACAACATGTTTGGTCGCGGAGTTACTTACTTGGGTATCTGGACGGTTGCAGTTGAGACCCGCGTCCTCGGTGGTGTCCGGACACTTTATTCGTGATCCGAAGAATAAACGATACATTCCTTCGAGCGTCACACCGAAGAAGTGTTGAATGGTTCGATGTCCTTCCAGGTTGAACTCCCACATACGGAGAGATCGACGTTGGCAAGGCAGGACCGACGAACTAACATTACTTGCATTACTTTGACAAGACTGATATCCCTCGAAAAACATGAGGCTTCTCAACAATGGCTCTCTCTCACCCACCCACCCACCTCCTCCCACCTCCACCCAACAATGGCGTCTAAGGATCTAGATCATCATGGATGGTCTTCTGCATTGGGATTTCTCCCTCGACCTTGCGGTCGCGCCTCAGGTCCGTCAACACTTTAGCTCTATGGTTCACTTCTCCCCCTCCGGTGGTTGCAAGGAATTCTTTTTGGTGGTTAGCTTCTCTTCGGCCTCCTTTACTCTTAATGAAGAATCTGTTGCATTGGCTCTACAATGCTCCATTGGAGGTATTCCTTCGGGATTACATGTTAAGCATTTGGATGGACGTCGTTTTCGGTTCTCGGTTGCCTCTAATCGGGTTGGTCATTTCATATATGGTCTCAAGGATCGAGTTTGGCCGGACTTCATATGTCATTTTAGCCTCTGTCGACCAGGTTTGCACTCTACAATGCATAAAACTCTCTCTTGGCACTCAGATCAGCCAAACCTTGAGATCACCACCAGATCACCTATTGCATGCAAGTCCTCACATCGTTTTACGTCTGACCGGGGTCATGTGATTGAGGCTTCATCTCTGAATGTTCTCGCGAAAGCTAGGTTTTCGGTTGAGATTAATGGTGTGGACAATCTTTCGTGCTCGCCGCCGGTCACTCTCCGGCAGCCTCCGGCTGGCCGACATGATTCTTTTGGTAAGCAAAGTGCAACACCTAGTAATGATCCTTTAATGGCTAATTCCCTGAATTTAGGTCACATTAATGTGGATTTGTCCGGTCGGTCGGCTAGCTTTGTGGATATCAATCAACGGCAATTTGAGGGGCATAACTTCCAACATAAGGCTTGGGACCAAATTCCTGGATTTATTTTGCGGCACATTCTGGATCATTACCGCATGGGTGTATCGGTGGAAAAAATTGCTTCTTTATGGAAATTGGTCTCGGTACCCACCCCGAAATTCATTCATAATAAATTGGTCATTTGTAGTAAATGCAATGGCATTGATAATCGGGTGGCGAATTGCCCGAGTCGGGACTACCAGGTTTGTTCTCAAAGCCCTTGTTTGTGTCTGCAGATTTGCCCAGTTCCCAGCCCACCTGCCTCAACACCTCCAGCATGCATCATTTGTGCCTCTACGGCCCTTGCTTTCTTTGAGTGCCCGGCCAAATCATACTGTGGGGCTTGTGGGCTTTTGGGACATTTAATTGGTAAATGTGGCTCCCCTGGGGCTAGATACTTATTTTGGAGACCGATTTTACGTGCACAAAATTCTGGCTTATCAGTAATTGATACATTTCCTTCGGTCAAAGATTCTACTGCTGGGGTTCATGGAAAGTATCATTGGAAAGATAATGATCGCGTCTTGTCTGGGATTTTACCGCAGAAATTAAATGCTACTTCCTCTCAACACCCACCTGCTACCTGGCGCCACTCAGCCCTGCGATGCTCATCCCACGGTCACGGTGGCCACTCGGTGGACGCCTGCCAGAAACTTTTGCACAAGCGCCGAGGAGTCTGGGTTCCAAAATCAATATGCGAGGCGTACGATACACATTCTTCCTTCTTGCAGTCTGGGCACGCCTCTGCTCCTGCTCCCTCAACCGCTCCAATGGCGAACTACCAACTCAACATCGTCCCCTACCTTCCGCCAGGCATTACCATCGAGCTTGGACAGGCAGACCGCAAGGTGCGCGCGGACATGGTCGTTGGACCAATCCCTCCTCTGCGCCAGGATTTCTTGGCCATTGCTGAGGCCAACAGATTCATCGCCTTTCACCAGAAGGCTGATCTGCAAAACATTATTGAAGGTTTGCTCCATGAATCACAATATTTCCCTTCTAAAGTTTCGGATCATCCTCTAGGAGTCGGTTTGTTTGGGTTTGCTTCTTCTGTTATCCGGGATGCGGTGGTCGGCACCACCTTCGAGCTTGATGAAAATGAGGTTGAGGAGCATACTGTTATTTCCTTTGCTCCTCACGATGCTGCTCTCAACATGCGTGATACGTCTCCAACATATCTACTTTTCCAAACACTTTTGCCCTTGTTTTGGACTCTAACTTGCATGATTTGAATGAAACAAACCCGGACTGACGTTGTTTTCAACAGAACTGCCATGATGTTGTTTTATGTGTAGAAAAGAAAAGTTCTCGGAATGTCCTGGAAATCCATGGAGGCACTTTCTGGAATTAATAAGAATTTTTGGCGAAAGAATCAATGCCAGGGGGCCCACAGCCTGTCCATGAGACAGGGGGGCACCCCCCCTAGGGCGCGGCCTCTTATCTTGTGGGCCCCCTGGACCTCCACCGACCTCAACTCCAACTCCATATATTCACGTTCGGGGAGAAAAAAATAAGGGAGAAAGTTTCATCGTGTTTTACGACACGGAGCCGCCGCCAAGCCCTAATATCTCTCGGGAGGGCTGATCTGGAGTCCGTTTGGGGGTCCGGAGAGGGGGATTCGTCGCTGTCGTCATCATCAACCATCCTCCATCACCAATTTCATGATGCTCACCGCCGTGTGTGAGTAATTCCATCGTAGGCTTGCTGGACGGTGATGGGTTGGATGAGATTTACCAAGTAATCAAGTTAGTTTTGTTAGGGTTTGATCCCTAGTATCCACTATGTTATGAGATTGATGTTCTTATGACTTTGCTATGCTTAATGCTTGTCACTAGGGCCCGAGTGCCATGATTTCAGATCTGAACCTATTATGTTTTCATGAATATATGTGTGTTCTTGATCCTATCTTGCAAGTCTATAGTCACCTATTATGTGTTATGATCCGACAACCCCGAAGTGACAATAATCGGGATACTTCTCGGTGATGACCGTAGTTTGAGGAGTTCATGTATTCACTATGCGCTAATGCTTTGTTCCGGTTCTCTATTAAAAGGAGGCCTTAATATCCCTTAGTTTCTGCTAGGACCCCGCTGCAACGGGAGGGTAGGACAAAAGATGTCATACAAGTTCTTTTCCATAAGCACGTGTGACTATTTACGGAATACATGCCTACATTACATTGATGAATTGGAGCTAGTTCTATATCACCCTATATTATAACTATTGCATGAGGAATCGCATCCGGCATAATTATCCATCATTGATCCATTGCCTACGAGCTTTTCACATATAGTTCTTCGCGTATTTACTTTTCTGTTGCTACTATTACAACTACTACAAAAACCCAAAAACATTTATCTTTACTTTTGCTACCGTTACCTTTATTATCATACCACATTTGCTACTAAACACTTTGCTGCAGATACTAAGTTATCCAGGTGTGGTTGAATTGACAACTCAACTGCTAATGCTCAAGAATATTCTTTGGCTCCCCTTGTGTCGAATCAATAAATTTGGGTTGAATACTCTACCCTCGAAAGCTGTTGCGATCCCCTATACTTGTGGGTTGTCAATGCGCCTAACAACTTTTGGTCCAAAGGTGTGGATTCTGTATGCGGGTTTCCCCTACGATTACCAGACGCAACACTACATGCACAAGTTAGTCGATTCTTTTGGTACTTTAGTTGATTGGAATAATCCTAGAGGAGAGATAGGAGGCTGGTGCTTGTTAAAGCCAGAGTAATCCATTTGCGCTTAGTGCCCAAAAGTTTTGTTGTCTGTCAGATAGGAGGGGCTAGGCAATGATGGACTGTTGCTGTTACTATGCTGAGGAGTAATGATTGGAATGCTCACCTGCCTGAGGTTCCTCTTGCTGGAGAAGATCCACCACCCCCTGAAGGTATTCCTCATCCGCTGCATGGTGAAGGTCTGAATGTTGAGCAACTGTATCAACAGCAGCTTCACAACAGGATGGCCCAGAATGCAGTGGCAGATGCTGCAACCAATGAAGATGTAAATGTGGTTGTTGATGAAGGTATGACATTGAGATTCACCCTGAGTGGTGGGTGTGTGGCCACCTCCTCCTCCACAAGAAGCTCTTGCTCTGTACAATTTCCAACAATGGTTGGCTGGGGAGGGGCTTCAGGTTGATCATGGCATTGTGCCACCACAGAATTTGCATGACAACCCTGGGGCTGCCTGGAATGACTCTAGCTCTGATCCTTCAAGTTCTGACTCCAGTGCAACTATTTCTGATTCATATGTGTTAGTGCCTGTCAACCTCATGAACCAGTTCTGGCCACAGAATGCTACTAGTGCTCCTACAGCTAGCATTGATGTCTCTGCTTTGGTCTCTCTGGGACTAGCACTGAAGTCCCTGCTTTGGTTACTCTTGGGAACAATCAATTTGATCTTCCCCTCAGCTCTGAATCTGCTATTCTACCCAATAATGTGATGGAGTTGTCTCTAAATTTTTCTGCTGCTGGTCTACACTTGGATTTGTCCACTCAAGGTGATTTCATACCTGCTATGCTCATTAGGGATTGCATTCCCATGCTCAGGTTAAACACCTATCTTGCTGCTACTATTAAGGCCATTGTGGCTTCTTTTTGGCCATGGAGTGACCACTATGTCTTTCAGCAAGATTTTGTCACCTTTAAAATCACCATCTTTGAAAATGAGGGCCTTCTGACAGTGGTCTCTACTTACAAAACCATTGCAAATGCTTCTTCTTCAAATGTTATTATTGAAGATCTCTCTAAAGGTGTTAGCCAGGAGCTTAATGTGGATACGGTTGATCAAGCTGCAGTCTCTGAAGAAGTCCTGTCTGCACTAATGGACATGCAGATTGTTCCTATGGGCCAAGTACAGCAGCCTCCTCCAACTGTTTCTGATTTTGCTGGCTCTTCTACAATCCTCACCCGCAAAGGCAAATCTGTGGTGCCTAAATGTGCTATTGCTCTACGTATAAGTGCACGCACCAACAAGTATGATGGTTTCAAAGTCCATCAGGTCTCTGACAGCAAGGCAAAAACTTCAAAGGTTAAACCCAGGGTGACTCCCTCTGCTCTCACTATTAGGGAGGTAGATGATGTTGAGAAGATCCCACCGCCTACACCTGTCGGGGTCATCCAGCAGATTGGCACTGTGTTGTGTGCAATTCCTATTGAAGAACTCACTGACGAAGCACAGATGGCTTCATAGGAGGAGGAGCCCCGGCCTCAACCTAATTTCTCTTTTGAAGATCTTTTTCTTTACTTCAGCAATGAATCTCTTGGTAAACTGAATGTCCTATGTTGGAAAGTACGTGGGTTAAATTCTGGGGACAAGCAGTTAGCGCTTTCCAATACGATTACCTCTAGTGGATGTGCGGTGGTATGTTTGCAAGAAACTAAGAAACCATCATTTGATTTGTCTTTCATTAAGTATTGCTGCCCCCGTTGAGGGAGTCCTGCATTAGGGGGTATCCGGACAGCCGGACTATATACTTTGGCCGGACTGTTGGACCATGAAGATACAAGACTCAAGACTTCGTCCTGTGTCCGGATGGGACTCTCCTTGGCATGGAAGACAAGCTTTGCGATCCGGATATTATATTTCCTTCTTTGTAACCGACTCCATGTAAACCCTATCCCTCTTTGATGTCTATATAAACCGGAGGGTTTAGTCCTTAGGGACAGAATCATAATCATCATAGGCTAGCTTCTAGGGTTTAGCCTCTACGATCTCGTGGTAGATCAACTCTTGTAATACTCATATCATCAATATCAATCAAGCAGGAAGTAGGGTTTTACCTCCATCAAGAGGGCCCGAACCTGGGTAAAACATCGTGTCCCTTGCCTCCTGTTACCATTAGCCTTAGACGCACAGATCGGGACCCCCTACCCGAGATCCGCCGGTTTTGACACCGACATTGGTGCTTTCATTGAGAGTTCCTCCGTGTCGTCGCTTCAAGGCTCGATGGCTCCATCAATCATCAACAATAACACGGTCCAGGGTGAGACTTTCCTCCCCGGACAGATCTTCGTGTTCGGCGGCTTCGCACTGCGGGCCAATTCACTTGGCCATCTGGAGCTAATCGACAGCTACGCCCCTGGCCATCAGGTCAGGTTCGGAAACTTGAACTGCACGGCCAATATCCGCGGAGACTTGATCTTCAACAGATTCAGGCCTGCGCCAGGAGCGCCGGACAGTCACGATGAGCACGGCTTAGACCTACTATTGGACAATGCTCGGGATATCACCCCCGCAAGAGCCCCGGACCTAAATCTGGGGCAGATTGTGTCGCCCGAGGACGGGTGGATGGACCCCGCCCCGGAGGTCGCACATCCATCGGCGGTAGAGCCGAACACAGACTTCACCCCCAAGGAAGCCTGTGACACCGGACCCACGGACTCGTATCCGGCTGTAGGTTCCAGTCCACGCACCCCCGAGCCCGCCGAATCTGGTTGGGCTCCGGCAATGGAGTTCACCGCTGTGGATATCTTCCAGCACTCGCCCTTTGGCGACATGCTGAACTCGTTAAAGTCTCTCTCTTTGTCAGGAGACTCTTGGCCGAACTACGTCCGGCTCGAATGGGAAGCAGGCGATGAAGGAATTCGTTGCCCTCCCACCACCCACTTCATTGCCACGGTCGATGATCTAACCGACGTGCTTGACTTCAACTCTGAAGACATCGACGGTATGGACGATGATTGTCAGTGTCAAAACCGGCGGATCTCGGGTAGGGGGTCCCGAACTGTGCGTCTAGGCGGATGGTAACAGGAGACAAGGGACACGATGTTTTACCCAGGTTCGGGCCCTCTTGATGGAGGTAAAACCCTACGTCCTGCTTGATTAATATTGATGATATGGGTAGTACAAGAGTGGATCTACCACTAGATCAAGGAGGCTAAACCCTAAAGCTAGCCTATGGTATGATTGTTGTAATGTATGTTGTGTCCTACGGACTAAAGCCCTCCGGTTTATATAGACACCGGAGAAGGCTAGGGTTACACAGAGTCGGTTACAATGGTAGGAGATCTACATATCCGTATCGCCAAGCTTGCCTTCCACGCCAAGGAAAGTCCCATCCGGACACGGGACGGAGTCTTCAATCTTGTATCTTCGTAGTCTTGGAGTCCGGCGGACGATGATAGTCCGGCTGTCCGGACACCCCCTAGTCCAGGACTCCCTCAGTAGCCCCTGAACCAGGCTTCAATGACGATAAGTCCGGCGCGCATAATGTTCGGCATTGCAAGGTGGGTTCCTCCTTTGAATAATCCAGAGAAGATCATGAACACCAGGATAGTGTCCGGCTCTGCAAAATAAATTCCACATTCCACCATAGAGAGAATAAAATGTACACAAGTCCAATCCGCTGACGTATTTTGCGGCATGTCGTCACGCCACTACCAAGCCTTTACTTGAATCATTTTTTATTATACCACCTCAAAGACGTTTAGCGGCGGTTTCTTGGCACGCGTCTTGTCGAGCAGAGATCGTGTTCCCTTATTCGGGATTCTCATCAATACGGACGTCGGTAACCCAACCGCGCCATTGATGGTGGCGCTTGGGAGATAAGCGAGTTTTACCAGGCTGGTGGGAGACACATAGTCTTCGCCCGCCTATATATAAGGGATAAGGATTCACCTTTTCACCCACGCCTTCTTCCTCCTTTGCTTATCCACCTCCGCGCACTCAAGCTCCAACGCCCAAGCTCGCGCATCTCATCTTAACCTTCCCCAACCATGTCCGGAGGGGGACGCAAATGGTTGGCTTCCACCATTAAGGAGGAGCATATAACCAAGCTGCGCAGCGCCGGATAACTTCCGGCGATATCGCGCACCGGCTGCCCGACGAGGGGCAGCTCATCCCTACCCCCGGGTCCCATGAGAGGGTCGTTTTCCTTCCCCACTTCCTCCGCGGACTGGGCTTTCCACTTAACCCCTTTGTCCGGGGGCTCTTGTTCTACTACGGCCTGGATTTCCACGATCTGGCGCCGAACTTCATCCTCAACATCTCGGCGTTTATCGTCGTGTGCGAGGCCCTCCTCTGCATCCGGCCCCACTTCGGCTTGTGGCTCAAGACCTTCAACGTCAAGCCGAAGGTAGTGAAGGGCACGCAGGCAGAGTGCGGAGGCGCCATGTTGGGCAAGATGCCCAACATCCTCTGGTTCGAAGGGGCCTTCGTGGACTCCGTCAAGGGGTGGCAATCGGGGTGGTTCTATATCACCGAGCCGCGCGATCCTATGTGGGCGGCAGCCCCCGAGTCTAGATCTGTATCCCTACGCAGCTCACCTCCTGGAAAGAGAAGGGCTTGCTGTGGGGTAATCCGAAGGAGCTGACGGGACTCCGAGCCTGTATCCAGAAGCTGGTGAACAAGAAGCTCAGGCTCGTCGACGTGGTCCACGTCATGCTCGTCCGCCGGATCCTCCCATGCCAAGAACGGGCATTCAATCTGTGGGAGTTCGATCTGGAACAGCACCAGGCGCTGAGCGGGCTCTTCGACACGACGTACGAAGGCGCCTGGAGGGTGTTGTTTAAGGGCGCCGAAGCCCCCGCATCCGCGACGGAAGATCGCAGATTTCACTCGCAGCATCCGGCTGACGAGGTAAGTGATTCTACCCCTTTACGGGACACTTGTTGTAAATAGATTGATTCTAAGAAGGTTTCAATCTTCCTTTTCCTTTGACAGGAATGGATGAAGAAGGCCGAGCAGCTCATCTGCCCGACTCCCATGCCAGAAGACCCAGTGGATGCCCGTCTAGCGGGGCTCCTGGTTCCGGCACCGCACGTGGTGCCGGAGAAGAAGGCCAAGAAGGTGGCCACGGGCACTCGAAAGAGTTCCCGTAATCAGGCGTCCGACGACGAGGCGGACTCCTCCCCCGAAGACAAGGAGGAGGAAGAAGACTCTCTCCCGGAGGGGGAGAGAGGAAGAGGAAGGCTTCCCAACGGGGGGAGGCCAAGGGTCAAGAGGGGAGAACTATTCCACGGACAGCCGCCAACACCGACGTTGGCGGCAGGAGTGGCCTTCAAGGGCCAGGCCTCCGGCGAGATCGTAAGTATCCGGATCCCTGATATGCAATTTCTTTCGTGTCACATAGTGTCCTACTAATGCCGCATACTGCCCGCAGTCCGGCCGATGATGATTTCCCGCTTCATCGAGCGGGTCGTTGGCCCCGTCGGATGTGGATTCACTTCCGACTGCCTCTACCCCCCGCGCCGATGAGGACGCCGAGGTGGGATCCCAGAAAGGGACCCATCAGGAGGAGGCTCCGGAGGCGCCGCAAGGCAGCCTCCCGGACTTTGCGCCGGACTCTACGTCGAAACCTGCAGTGGTTCCAGAGTCCGGCAGGCGGCCCCTTCGAAAGAAGGGCAAGACCGTGACACCGGCGGCCTCCGTCCAACCGGAGGCGCCGGACAACTTGCTGGAGGCGCTCAAAGGCGCTTCCATCGAAGAACACCGCCTTTGTTATGAGTGCGGTGATTGAAGGTTCAGCTTGCCAAGAGCGGGCTGACCGAAGCTTCGATAGCCTTCTAACAGGCTTTGAGGTAAGAAGTTAAAATTATGTAATGTAATACCGCATGCATAAGTAGCCCCGATGCTCGGTTCGGTGTTGGAAAGAAAAGCCGGGCTGAGGATCTAAAAAGATATTCGCAGTTGCTAATAAATTATGTCAATATGGCTTTGCAGGCTGTCCGCTTGACCTCTGCCAGACTTGTTGTGGAGGTTGGTGCTTTAAAGCAAGATCTCGAGCGGTCCGAGCGAGAGCTCGGCCATGCCAAGAGGCAGCTCGAGGACAAAGAAGGTTAGTAGCACCACTTTGAATTTTTACCTTACAGAAAAGGATTTTGGTCGCAATAAAATTAACAAGGATAATATGGGTATTGCTGGGGCCACAAACGAGGTGGCAGCCCTGAAGGAGGCTGTGTCCACGGCCGAACGCAGTGCGGCCGTGGAACGGGAAAAGCGAGAAAAGCAGGAGGCACAGGTGGCGGCAGTGCGGCAAGAGCTCCAAGCTCTCATGGAGAAGCATGAGAGCTTGGAGCGCGACTCCAAGACTCGAGAGTCCGAGCTCGCCTCGGCTCTCGAAAGTGCCAAGTCTGCCAAGGCCGAGGCCCGTAAGGCCCTTCAGGAGGTTGAAGATGTGAAGAAGATAGCGGCGGGTAAGGCATTTTTCATGCAAAGCAAGCATGTTAATGTAAACTACCTGACACTCACCCGCATTCAGAGCTCTCCAGGGGCGTTTGCAGATCTGCCGCATAGTGTGTCCGATGCCACCGCATTCTACCGTGGCGAGGAGGGGAGCTCAACGGAGAAGGTCTTCTGGTCTCAGTACGCTGAGGCCGGCCATCCGGTGCCCCCAAGCGACCAGATGAAGCAGCTGGTCGAACTTCACAAGGTAGTTGAGGAGGCCATGAAGGGCCTTATAGTCCGGTATGGCTGGACAGGCCATGCACAGGAGCTACGCCGGCCTCAGGCGGCGGCTGGTGGATGCGTGCCCCTGGGTGGTGGTCATCAAGCGCTCCGCCTGTATTGAAGGTGCTCGTCGGGCCCTTGCCCGCACAAAGGTGCACTGGGGCCAGCTGGATGCGGAGAGGCTTCTTACTGACCCGCCGCCACCGGGCAAGGAGTATCGTACGCCCGAAATGTATTATAAAACTGTCCTGAAGGGAGCCCGCGATATTGCGGATGAATGCCCTAGACATGTAATTTTTGAGTAAACTCGCTATGTATTATCCTGTGCGCTGAAAACTTTGTCCATGTGCGCTTTAAGCAACGCTTGTTTAATTTAAAATATTACCTTCTGTGCGGCCGTTTATGAAATCTGAGAGATGGCAAGTCGTTGGCTTCAGCCCCCAAGCCGCAAGTGCTGGGGTGTTCGGGATAACTTGAGCACTCTTGTTCCCATTTTTGGGTCCATCTAGGGAGGCGCTCAACACGACGAACAAGGCAACCGGACTTATAATGTTTGTACACTCTCACTTAGCCATAGAATTCTATAATTTCAAATTTCGGCGAAGCCCCTAGTATTCGGAAGACCGAATTCGGGGCGCTATCCACGCCTTCTCGGACATTATCCGGAACTTCGCTCGAAGCGGCGTGAGTCTTTAAGGACCCGAAAAGACCTCTCGAACAGCGACCAGTCTCTCGCCTTATCATGCCGGTCAATTTTAGCTTTCTCCACTGAGGCGCTCGCCCAGCTCAACCGGGGCGCAATCGCAATGGTTCTCCCGATGCCACCTTAACCGACGGAACGGGCGTAAGGCACCAAAACGTGGGAGCAGGCAAACCCAACTATTGACTCAAGACATGATTGAGCCGATTCATATAATGCTATAAGTTCGGGTGCCGCCTTTGGTGAAAGTGTTCGGACTTATCACACCATAATGTGGGGAACATAAGCCCCTGGTGTATTAGGCCATACCAAAATATACGGGTGCAAGATGTCATGTAATGAACATATATATGTAATAACAGCAAAAAAAGTGCTGCATCATTTACTAAAGGAAGTCTTCTATGAGTGCGGACTGATACAAATAGTCTTGATGGCGAGGTTTTGGACTAGTTAAACATGTCCCCCTCGAGGATGGGCTGCGGACTTGGTGTATATATTCAAATTTATCTGCTCGAATTGAGACCACTGAGTGTTAAATCGCCGCATTCTTTCTTCCCCGGCTGTTGCATCATGAGTTCGGCAGGTTCACCGCCGGACAGGGCCTCTGGCTAACGGAGTCCTGTGTATACAAAGAAGAAAAATAATAATAAGAAAGGGTGTCACACTTGCGAGCCGCTGGTGTGGTGGAGCCGCACTCTGGGTCTATTGTGGTCGTGCCCCTTCCCCTACGCCCATGGTATCTCCAAAGCGTAATGATGTACGCGGAGGGTTGTTCTTGCGATCATGCGAGGGTGGGGGTTAGGGCTGCATTGCTACGCGTGCTTGGATCGTGCCAGGTGGTCTTGGTTGGTGTTGCTTCGGGCGCGTTTGGCTGTATCCGGCCGTTTAACGGCCGGACTCGAAAATTGCCTTAAAAGGCTGCTCTGTACTTCTGCCGCGAGAGCCGCTGTATGTTCCTCCGTTCGGAGGGAGCGTTCCGTATTTCCGTTGACCGTGATGACTCCACGAGGGCCTGGCATCTTGAGCTTGAGGTATGCATAATGCGGCACCGCGTTGAACTTTGCAAACGCGGTTCGTCCGAGCAGAGTGTGATAGCCGCTGCGAAATGTGACTATGTCGAAGATTAACTCCTCGCTCCGGAAATTATCCGGGGATCCGAAGACCACTTCCAGTGTGACTGAGCCTATACAATTGGCCTCCACACCTGGTATGACGCCTTTAAAGTTTGTCTTTGTAGGTTTAATCCTTGAGGGGTCTATGCCCATCTTGCGCACTGTATCCTGATAAAGCAGGTTCAGGCTACTGCCGCCGTCCATCAGGACTCTCGTGAGGTGAAATCCATCGACGATTGTGTCTAAAACCAATGCGGAGAATCCGCCATGGCGGATGCTGGTCGGATGGTCTCTTCGATCGAAAGTGATCGGACAAGAGGACCATGGATTGAACTTCGGGGCGACTGACTCCATCGCGTATACGTCCCTTAGTGCACGCTTCCCCTCCCTCTTGGGTATATGGGTTGCATAAATCATGTTCACCGTCCGCAAATGTGGGGGGGAAACCCTTCTGTCCTCTATTGTTCGGCGGTCGGGTCTCTTCCTCGTCGTCGCTGTTTAGCCCCTTGTCATTGTTTTCGGCAATTAACTTGCCTGCCTGCTTGAACACCCAGCAATCATTATTGGTGTGATTAGCTGGCTTTTCAGGGGTGCCATGTATCTGGCATAAGCGGTCGAGTATTCGGTCCAAATTGGACGGACCCGGAGTGGTTCTTTTGAATGGCTTCTTCCGCTGACCGGGTTTAGAGCCTCGGAATCCGGCGTTGAATGCTGTATCCTCCTTGTCGTCGCCGTTAATGCGGCTTTTATTTTTGCTTCGACGCGACCTGCCATTGTGGTCCTTAGTATCCGAACTGCTAGAATTTTTACTGAGGTTGTTGCTGCGAGCTAGCCAGCTATCCTCTCCCGCGCAAAAGCGGGTCATTAATGTTGTGAGGGCTGCCATGGATTTCGGCTTTTCCTGTCCCAGGTGCCGGGCTAGCCACTCGTCGCGGATGTTATGTTTGAAGGCTGCGAGGGCCTCTGCATCCGGACGGTCGGCGATTTGGTTTTCTTTGTCAAGAACCGTGTCCGTAATTGTCCGCCGATTCGTCGGCTGCTGAATTATGTGGCTTAGGTCATCGGCGTCTGGTGGCCGCACATACGTGCCCTGGAAGTTGTCGAGGAATGCGGCTTCTAGGTCTTCCCAACACCCAATTGACTCTGCGGCCAAGCTGTTAAGCCAATGCCGAGCTGGTCCTTTAAGCTTGAGTGGGAGGTACTTGATGGCATGGAGAATGTCGCCGCGGGCCATATGGATGTGAAGGAGATAATCTTCGATCCAAACCGCGGGGTCTGTTGTGCCATCGTAGGATTCGATGTTTACGGGTTTAAACCCTTCAGGGATTTGATGATCCATTACTTCGTCAATGAAGCATAGCGGTTGTGCGGCGCCTCTATATTGAGCAATATCACGACGTAGCTCGAGAGAGCGTTGTCTGCTGTGCTCGGCCCGGCCGGAGTTATTGTATCTGGCGCGACGGTATGCGTCGTGGGTCGTGGGGCGCCCTCGTGATCCGTAGATGGATCTGGATTGCCTTGCTTTGTCCTCAAATACATCTCGCAAGTCTGGCGCATTCCCTCTTGGCTTCGTACTTTTGGAGCGATGACGGGGTACGGTCTTGGTGGAGGGCCTGGATGCCTCTCTGTCGCGACCACGGGGTGGTCGGTCTGCCGTATCGTGCGCTGGTGATGAAGGTATGTATGCTTCCTCCTCTAATCGGGGGAGCAACTTGCGTCTTGGGTAGCTTTTGGAGGGGCGTTCGAGTTTATACTCTTCGGCCGCGAGGACCTCGGTCCATCGATCGGCCAGCAGGTCCTGATCAGCTTGAAGCTGCTGCTGCTTTTTCTTTAGGCTATTTGCCATGGCGATAAGCCTGCGTTTAAAACGCTCTTGTTCGACGGGATCCTCGGGCACGACGAATTCGTCGTCGTTGAGGCTTGCCTCGTCTTCGGAGGGAGGTATATAGTTATAGTCCTCGACCTCTTTGTCTGTCGCCCTCTCGTGAGGGCTTGCTTCTGCATCCTCCTGCGCTGAGTCTTGCTGGAGGGGATTATCTTCGGCACTCTCTGGGGTATTATTATCTCCTGTGCCGGAATCTCCATTCTTGCTGTGGTGGGATTTAGAGCGGCGCTGCTGACGTCGGCGCTTGGGCTGTTTCTTTAAGGAATCTGCATCCGCCACTTCTTCGCCGTCCCCATCTTTTGGGGTGTCCACCATGTATATGTCGTATGACGAGGTGGTCTTCCCGTGCCCTGTAGGCGCTGGTTCCTGTTCGTCTCCGGCATCATCGTCCATAGCGTCGATGTCTTCGGAGTCGTAGTCTAGCATGTCGGTTAGATTGTCGACAGTGGCTACAAAGTGGGTGGTGGGTGGGCTCTGAATTTCTTCGTCGTCCGTATCCCAACCATCCTGGCCATAATCCGGCCAGGACTCTCCGGATAGCGAGAGATGCTTTAGCGAATTTAGGATGTCGCCAAAGGGCGAGTGTTGGAAGATGTCCGCGGCGGTGAATTCCATAACCGGCGCCCAATCAGATTCGATTGGCAGGGGCGTGGGAGGTCCGAAGTCCGGCAAGGAGTCCGGCACCTTGGAGTCACGAGCTTCGCGAGGGACAAGGTTAGTGTTCGGCTCCATCGTCGTGGAAGTTGAAGCCCCCGAGGCGGTGTCTAACCACCGGTCCTCGATCTGGGCGATCGGCTCCGGACTAAGGGCCAGAGCGGATTCTTGTGCGGCCACCATGCACTGTTCGGCGGCAGAGCTAGATCACGCCCATCGTAACAGTGCGGCACGCTTGGCGGTGGCTCGAGCCCGTCGAAGATCAAGTCCCTGCGGATGTCGGCCGTGAAGTTTAGGCTTCCGAATCTGACCTGACGGCCAGGGGCGTAGCTTATGATCTGCTCCAGATGGCCAAGTGAATTAGCCCGCAGTGCGAAGCCACCGAATACGAAGATCTGTCCGGGGAGAAAAGTCTCGCCCTGGACAGCGTTGTTGATTGAATAAGCCATCGAGCCTATCGGTGACGACACAGAGGAACTCTCAATGAAAGCACCAATGTTGCTGTCAAAACCGGCGGATCTCGGGTAGGGGGTCCCGAACTGTGCGTCTAAGCGGATGGTAACAGGAGACAAGGGACACGATGTTTTACCCAGGATCGGGTCCTCTTGATGGAGGTAAAACCCTACATCCTGCTTGATTAATATTGATGATATGGGTAGTACAAGAGTGGATCTACCACGAGATCAAGGAGGTTAAACCCTAAAGCTAGCCTATGGTATGATTGTTGTAATGTATGTTGTGTCCTACGGACTAAAGCCCTCCGGTTTATATAGACAGCGGAGAAGGCTAGGGTTACACAGAGTCGGTTACAATGGTAGGAGATCTACATATCCGTATCGCCAAGCTTGCCTTGCACGCCAAGGAAAGTCCCATCCGGACACGGGACGGAGTCTTCAATCTTGTATCTTCGTAGTCTTGGAGTCCGGCGGACGATGATAGTCCGGCTGTCCGGACACCCCCTAGTCCAGGACTCCCTCAACGATGTAGGAGAAGAACAGGAACCAGTGCCCACGGGGCGCTGGACAGCCACCTCCTCATATGATATATATATGGTGGACACTTCAAAAGAAACCAATAGCGATGAGGCAATGGAGGACAACCCCTCAAGGAAGAAGGCAAAGTATGAACGTCATCAGCGCCGCCCCAAGCCCTGCCACAACAATACCGGCACAGCAGTCAAAAACAATCCAGATGGTGCCGAAGATGAATACAATGCCGATCAGCCTGCCTTCGAGCAGGCCGGACAGGCGACAAACGGATACTTGGAGAGGGACAACTACATGCCCCCCTCCCAAGACAAGGTGAGCCTCGGCGACGATGAATTGGGCATACCTGAGGATCCCGCGGAACAAGTTCGCTTTAACCGACGGCTTATGGCCACGGTGAAAAGCCTGCAAAAGAAGCAACAACAGCTCAAAGCTGACCAAGATTTGCTCACAGACAGATGGACCAAGGTCCTGGCCACCGAGGAATACGGACTCGACCGCCCCGCCAAAGGGTACAATCGGCACAATTCGCTACCTCAACCTAAGAAGGAGAACCTAAAGCCCACACCCCGATGCCAATATACCATGGTCCGGGACAATACGCAGGAAACGCGAGGCAACATCCACAAACCTCGACGCAATTGTCATAAGCGTCAAGTCAAGGAAGTTGCTGCCGAATTCAGCGGCCCCCAGCCCAGTCAGCAGAAAAAGAACAGCTCAAGCCCATCCGGCCCGAGCAGCATACTCGATCAACCATGTGAAGTTCATGGTACCCCTAGAAGGGCGGCCAAGCATACCAATAGAGAATGCAGGATCCTGAAAACAAAACGGCCGGTCGCGCGCCAGAAACAATGAAAGGAGGTTTTCAAACAACGAAAGACCGATCAAACATGGCGAGGTCAAAGGAAGATCCTCCACAGTACAAAAATACGGCCGATCATCTCCGATCACATCGACCGTCCGGACAACATCAACCATAGAAATTTAATTGCACGCACTATCGACCCAATAGTTTGTGGGATCCATCTCACACGAGCCCCCACGAGCATAAAATTATCAATAACATCTTCTAAAAGATGTCAGGTGCAACGGCCAGGTTTTAGAGGCCCACCACACTAGTGGTTGTCTTCGGATCACCAAAAAAATACCACGCCGAAGAATAAGTCTTCAGCATTGTCCCCTTATACAGTAATTACCACATACTATCGGGATGAATCACGTTGGCTAGATTCAATGGGGTACAACATTAGGCCAGTCCCACGTGACATAGTCACAATTATGGGCAAGGCCGAACCCCACCCTCAGAGTGGAAATCATACCGCTGCTGGAATAGCGAGTCGTGCCCATTTATCAAATTTTTGATTCGGCAGCCAACTACCCGGACACCAACTGAGGAGTTCGAGTTACTTTATGGCATGATAGCCTGGTTCAGCCAGGCTCCGATCAGGCACCCGCGGTTCAACCACAACATGACATGCAGCTGCCTTTAAGCATTTGTCTTTACAGACTGACTTTGGCGCAGAACAGGACTAGCGACGTGGAATCGGCTCGGACGCACAAGGCGGGAACACATAAGTAAACCCCCCCCCCAAAGGAGACAGTCCGGATACACTCCGGATCCACACACAGCCTCCTCCAGTCCGGCCACGACAGGTTCCACCAAAACACCTCTTTTCATAATCATAAACCGTACTCACATGCATAGACATGTCACTCTACTACAATGCATAGACTTAAATAACACTTACCAGCCGCCATTCCTCATGGACACCCTTTGTGTCATAAACAACACCCGTACATCGTGTTATGCCCCACTATGCCAGGGGCTTCATAATACTCATAATATGGCAACAAAGTCCGGCCACCTTTTCGGTCGCTCGGCACCCCGAACTTATAGCACTATTTGCATCAGCTCGGAATCATGTCTTGGGTCATTAGTTGGGTTTTCCCGGCTCCCATGTTTTGGTACCTTACGTTCCGCTCTATCGGCTAAGGTAGCGCCGGGAGAACTACTGCGATTGTGTCTCGGTTCTTCCGGATGAGCACCTCAGTAGAGAAAGCCGAAAACTGACTGTCATGATACGACGAGAAATGGTCAGCTGTTCGAGAGGTTGTAAAATCTTTAATGATTTATTTCGCACAATGCCATAATAAATGCAGAGTGCGACGGATCAGATTTCTGATCAGGCGCCATTAGAGCCCATAGTAAGGTCTTCCGAATACCAGGGGCTGCGCCTACCATACTCGAATTCCTATGGCTAAGTGAGAGTGATAAAGCTCTATAGTCTGATTGCCCGGATCGTGGTGAAGAACGCCTCCTTAAAAGGAGCCAACAATGGGACAAAGAGTGTTCAGGTATGTCCCGAACACCCCCGTACTTTTTACGTGGCGGCAGAAGCCGACGACTAGCCAACTCTTGGGATTTATATACACTAAACATCCGCACAAGAAGAACAAACATTCACATAAACAGGCAATAAATAATAACAGTGCCGCTATCCCGCATTACAAAGGACGGCATAACTGCCTTCAGGGAAATATAGTGTCTTTGGTACACTGATCCGCCACAAGGCGGGCTCCTTTCAGGACACCTTCATAGTATAACTCGGGCTTGCGATGCTCCTTACCCTCTGGTGGTCCCTCAGTCATCAGCTTCTCAGCATCAAGCTTCCCCCAGTGCACCTTCACACGGGAAAACGCCATGCGTGCACCCTCTATGCAAACCGATCACTTAATGACATCGAGCCGCGGGCTAGCACCAACAATCCGCTTCACGAGTCCAAAGTAACTGCTTGGAATTGGCTCCACGGGCCACAGCCGGACAACCAAGTCCTTCATGGCTAGTTCGGCCGCCTGGTGCAGTTCGACCAGCTGCTTCAGCTGATCGATAAAAGGCACCGGATAATTCGGCGCCAAATACTGCGACCAGAAATGCTTCTCCGTAGACTTCTTCTCCTCAGTCCGGTAGAATTGGGCAGCATCTGATATGCTGCGTGGTAGGTCCGCAAACGCCCCTGGAGAAACAAGAATTCAGCTTGTCGCTTAGAGTTCCTCCCATTACTATGTAAAAGTGGCCTGGAGTACAAAAGGCCTTACCAGCCACAACCTCCCGGGCCTCCTAAATGTCCTTCAGAACACCTCGGGCTTCTTCCCGAGCATCCTTTGCGGCTTGGAGAGCTTAGGCGAGTTTGGATTCTTTCCCTGCTAGAATCCGCTCCAAGGTCTCGCTTTTCTTCACGGCCTCCTGGAGCTCTCGCTCAGCTTCGACGACCCTGGCCTCGTGCTTCTCACAAAGATCCTGTTCGGCGGCGGCCTTCTCGTCGGCTTTGGCCACAGCCTTCTTCAGTGCCTCAATTTCGGCACTCGCTCCTAGAGCATACAATACAAATATTTTCATCAGGCACAACTTCTAATTCGTGCTCAACTTAGCAAAAGGTTTCGACATACCTTGCTTGTCCTCCAACTGCTTCTTCACGCGGCCAAGTTCCTCTTCGGCCCATTCCAGACTCTGCTTTAGTCCGGACACCTCCGCATTATGAGCGGCGGTCGTCTCTGCAGACGCCTGTTTTCAAACAAAGGGATACACGTCATTAACTGAGTCTCCTGCAAAGCGGAAAATTTGATCCCCTGTCCGGCTTTCTCTCTCTTTCGCCGCAGGCCGAACTAAGGTGTAGATCTGACAATCAAGAATGCACCAACCACAAAAATGGATGGTCAAAAGTGAAGAAGCCGTTAGAGGGATGGGAAATGGTTCAGTTTTATTCTCCTAACTACGAACATGACATGTTAATCAGAAAAAAAAGGACAAGTCATGCTAGAATATCCGCGAAAAACTAAAACATCTCACAGTAATAGTACCACCCTATGCAATTGTGCGGTTTGGTGGTGCAATCAATGAGCAATGCCATCTGGCCACTAGGCGACACGGAATAAAAGGGAGCAAGCCATCGTGATCGTCATTCGTAGTTCTTGCTTTCCACATTCTTCATAGAGAAATACCTCTACATACATCTACGAGAAAAGGTGAATAAAAGGAAACTCACGAAGGGTAGAACCTTTACTAATGGAAATGAGAGGAATCAGGAATTAATAGAACAGAGTGGCATGCATTCCATCGGCGGACGAGCGTCTGCAATATAGTCCCATAAGAATAAAAAGAGGGTGCACGAGCTTCCAAGATGCGTGTACTCTCATTGTAGCAAATGATCCATGAAACAGGAGGGCAGCTGTGCTGGCGGAATGACGCCGCAGAGCAGCAAACTGGGGCAAACATTGCACGGACATCATCGAGTGATGGTACACGCCACACCACGCATGAATCTCTCGGACATGACTACGATGCATGGATATGACTGGTACACGACTACGATGTATGGTACCGAGCGCACCAGCATCACCTTCCCGGCCATGAAGAGCGTGAACGTCACTGCCGGGTTTATGTGCCCACTTGCATTGCACATGGAAGTCGACAATTAGTTCATGATACACCCATTTCTATCCATTTATGTGACAAGTATTGACGGAGAAAGTATGTTGTGATAGAAATGTGTATATACCTACCTGAGATGCCGCTGGTAGATTAGACGAGGACGGAGATGGTGGCAGGTATGGAGGAGGATCAAAGATGAGTTGCTAGGTGGGATTCACATAAGGGGCGTAAAATCCATCGTCGTGAAATGTGAGCAAGGTCATTGGCGTGCTCATCACAAATGCAAAGACACCAGGAGGGCTAACTGATGAGAGAAGCACAAACAATGTGGAAGGGCTCAAGGCTGGAAGCGAGCTACAGGCCATGAATCATATCTACAGTCGTATGTAGTGAAGCAGTTGTAGGTCAGGAAAAAGGAACACACCTCTATTATCAGCGCCCATTAATGTTCCCAGGAACTGAAGATTGATTTTCTCCTTGAACTCCAGTAAACCAGTTTCATTCTCTTCTTTACCGAACAATGGAGTGATGATTCCTCTCTGCCTGCATCAATGTACACTCCAGGAGGCTCGAACCAGATCGGTCGCCTTTGGTCCGCCAAGCGTGGACTTTGCTTAACACGAGCCGTATGATGTAGCACTGCTACGAGGAGACCTAGGCGCACATTTGTAGCGAGAGGAGAATGATCGAGGTGAGCCAAATGTGTGGATGTTAGGGGAGTGAAAAGCATAGAACAACCACAATATTTGCATCATTACACCACTTTACGTTTTATTAGCAAATTGCACCGAACGTAATGGTAATCTGTGATAAAAACACACTACCCTTGTGTAGACCCTCATTTTGATGTGGTGTATGGCTGACGAGGCCAAGGGATAGGAAGCACTAAGGCCATCACCTCGGAGACGACTGATCCGAAAACAAAATCCTCATCCACAAGGCACACTTCATGAAGGACTTCACCAAGCAGGGGTACAACCGAACGTTCAGTCAGTTCAAGACCATACCCGCCCACCTCTGGCGCACTATGATGCGCACGCATGACCTGAGGCCCGGGAAGGCATCGTCGATTCGGATATCCATGGACGGGCGGCACCGACGAAGGGGCAATGCGCATCAGGAGATAGTAGCATGGTCAAAGGTTCTTGTATGCAAAAAAATATGCGAACATCATTTATTTATATCACCCGAGCGTGGCAGGATTCGAACATGGGTCGAACCAACTTTTGAGCTCCCGCGCTGACCAGTAGGCCACTAGCACCTCGCATCTTTTTATAGTGTAGCACTCAGACACGTCCGGACCTTTGTTGCTGTCACGTTTTTTTTTGGGTATATGTTCTTTTCGGATTTCTTTTATCTTTTCCATATTTTCGGTATTCCTTGGGTTTTTCTTCTTTTAATTTTTGCATGTTTCTTTTTATATATGTTTTGTAATAAACGATGTACGTTTTTCCAATACTATCAACATATTTTTAATTCGCACTAAAACGGTGTACGTTTTTTAAGTAGGTGTATCTTTTTGTTAAATTCAAACGGAGTATTATCGTATAATATATGATGAAATATTTTGTTATATACACTAAACATTTTATTATACAATGATCCTTTTTAATTATATGCTGGTTTTTAAAAAATATATGATGAAGGTTTTTAAATATATATGGAACTTTTCTTATATTATGCGATATTTTTGAAAATATACATTAAATATTACTGTCTAATACACATTGAACATTACTGTATAATTTATGATGAACAATTTTCTTATATACATTGAACATTTTTAATATACTTGCTTTTTTATTTATTTTATTTGTTCTGTCATTTCGTGGTTTTTTCTCCTGTCATTTTTATTCTGTTTTTCTGTTTTTTTCTTTCTTTATCCTTTTTCCTAAATGCACGGATTCATTTCAACTTCATGAACTCTTTTTAAAACCGATGAAGCTTTTTTTTCGAAATCCATGAACTTTTACTCAAATTCCTGAAGCTTTTTTAAAAATTGATGATTTTTTTTCTAATTTGTGAACTTTTTAAAAATCGATGAACTTTTTCCAAATTTTTTTTTTGAAACGAACGAACTTTTTCAAATTGTTTAACTTTTTTAAAAAATTCAAAGAACTGTTTTCAAATTTGATGTTTTTTTAATTGAACTACAACAATAGCATCAACTATACCCGTAGAAATGGATATAGCAACTAAACCATGATATTCCAACAAGGACGGTGGCGGCAGGGCTCCTTCGCCCCCTCGCGCGTGGATCTGATGCGGCACCGACTAGTCGCGCTGAGCGCTCGCCAAAAACCTTATCACCCTTCTCCCGTACAGGACTCAAAAGGTGCGGTTCCGGAGGCATACTGTCCCGACCAGCGGCGCACGCTGCAAGCCGGGATGAGGAAGAACGTAACAGCAGCGCAGTGCTCAGGAACTTGTGGCGAGAGGAGGAAGAGATTCTGGTGCGTCTCTCTGAGAGGAGCGACCTCCCTTTTATAGGCGCAAGAGAAGGAGGCGAGAGGCTGCGCCGAGAGCTGAAGGGAACGCGGGAGACGAAACGAACAGGCAGCAGCTGAAGTGGCGCGCCGTTCGGATTCAGTGTCCACTACAGAAAAAATGTTTCAGCTTTCGAGTGACCTTTCGTATACCCGTAGGGCGTGGCAAAAATTTAGACATCGGCTCGTTCCTGCAACCCGCGGCGCGTCGTGGTGAGGCGTGGCGTGGCGTGGCGAGGCGGGCGGCGGAGGAGGAGCGCGCGTGGATGTCCCTCTTGTTCTCATGCTCATACAAGTTGGGAAGGAGCCTCCCTTATAAAGAGGTCCAACCCCCTCTAAACTAGCAATGTGGGACTAAACTTTAGTAGTATCCTTTGCCTTGCACAAATGGGCTAAGTGGGCCTCTAGGATTTATTAGGAATTTCTGAAATAGTTATTGGGCTGCCCAAATAGACTAAATTCCAGCAATCCCCCACCAGATCCCAGAGGCACACAAAATTTGCCTTTGGTTCCAAAACACTGTTTTATATACCGGTACTGCAGTGGAGAATGTTAAGTTGAACTTCCACCTAAAACTTTATGCTACACTAGTAAGCAACTTGAACAGTAGGCTGGGCCTTGAACTGCAAGTTTTCTGCGAATCTAGCTTCACATAAAGCCTTGACCGATACGTGGCTATCGTGGGTCTTCCCTGCGGGTGGAGCTTATGATTCATACTCCGAGACCTTTCATGAGTTTATTAGAGAGAACCCTACTGTGACGCCCGGATAATCAAGCTACAGTAAACCTCCGCTAACGGTGCCACGTCACCTCGGTTACTGTTGATAAACTCGAGTTAGTTTAAAAAAAGATTCAAATTAAAATTTAAATTATAGGCAAATATGAAAGTTTTCAAACATTAAAAATAAAATGTTCGAGTCGTGCTAAATAATGCAAAGGTGATTGTGGTGGAGAAACCCCCACTTTTATAAAATGTGTAAATACTATCCGATGAATAAAACAGCAGTATAAATAGTTATCTAAATACCTTTTGTAATTAATAAAATGTCAAACTAAATTATTTGAGGACTAGACTTTTTGTGACAATGGCCTAAGTTGAATTACTAAATTAGATGCCAAGTATATATTTTACAAAAAAAAATAAAACAAAGCAAAACAAAAAGGACCCCCCTCCCTTTGGGCGGTCGGCCAGTGCTAGCCAGCGGCCCAAACCGGCCCAGCCGCCTCATCCCACCACTTAACTCCCGCACCTGTAACCCTAGACCGACCCCCACTTCCCACTCGCCCCCACGATCCCATCTCCTCCCTCTGTTCCGATCCAGATCGGGGGAAATGCCCCATGACGCGGCCCGTCGCCGCCCCACCGCGCCTCCAACCTCCTCCGCGACGCCACCTCGCCGGCGTCGCCCCTCCTGGCCTCCTTCCTCTCCCTCCTGCACTGCGTCATCTTCCCCGAGCTCCACGCACGCTCCATCCATGGCCGCCCCGACCTCCCGCCGCACGTCGTCGTCGCTGGTCTACTCGCCTTCGGTCGCCTCTCCGACTCGCCGGCCTCCCCGAGCGCTTCCCCGACTCCTCCCCGAGCACGCCTCGCTCAACTACAGGGCGCTGTGAGCTCCCCTTCCCTTCTTCCTCCCTAGTGGATCCGCCACCGTGCCCACACGCGAGCGCTCGTCCTCCCCAGTATCTCACTGCACCCCCTGCACTGCTCATGCCCACACGCGCTCATCTACGCCGATCCGCGCCCATCATGGCCATCGCGCGCACTCACCCCGCCGAACTGCTCCGTCCGGTTGAGGCTGCCTTGCCCGGCCGCCGGCCGGCCTGCGCGCCTGCAGCCTCCAGCGCCGTGCTCCTCTGCCGCCGTGCTCGGCCTGCTGCTGTGGCCTTGGGCACGAGCGCCCGCACCCAGCGCCCGCCCCATTAACCGCCGCCCAAACCCGCTATGGCCCCTAGGGCCAATGACATGTGGGGCCGCCCCCTCTAAAACGTTAAAAAAAGATAATAAAAATAATAACAATTAATTAATTAATTAGGATAATTGATTAACTTAATTAACTCTGTTTAGTTAACTATCTAAATCTAATTAACCTGCTAATTAACCCATTTAGTTAGTTTAAACCCCTGTTAGTGCCCCTGACAATGACATGTGGGTCCCACTGGACCCACCTGTCTGGTTTGACTGGTCAACCGACCAGTTGACCTGCTGACATCACTCTGATGTCATGCTTGCCTCATCAGACACTGTTCTGGATAATGTTGGCTTTAGATAAATAATTAAAATTAGAAAATGATTTAAATCTTTAGAAAATCATATCTTTTAATCCGTAACTCGGATGAAAATATTTTCTACATGAAAGTTGCTCAGAACGACGAGACAAATCCGGATGCGCAGCCCGTTCGTCCGCCACACATCCCTAGCATAGAGAACCTGCAACATTTCACCTCCGGTTTATTTGTCCGAAAACATGGAACACCGAGGATACTTTCCCGGATGTTTCCCCCCTTCACCGGTATCACCTCATACCGCGTTAGAACACGTCTAGCTCTGCTTGTTGTTCTGTTATGCACTTGCTTGCTATGTATTTCCTGTTTCTCCCCCCTCTTCTCTCCGGTAGACCCCGTGACGATGATGATGCCCCTGTGGTCGACTACGTCGCCGATGACCCCTCCTTGTCTGAGCAACCAGGCAAGCCCCCCCCTCCCTTGATCACCAGATATCGCCTATTCTTCTCTATACTGCTTGCATTAGAGTAGTGTAGCATATTCTTGTTGATTACTCCTATTACATTGCATGGCTTTGTCATTGTTGCTACGGTCATTGATACCCTACCGCAATCCTAAACGCTTAGTATAGGATGCTAGTTTATCATCATTGGCCCTACATTCTTGTCGACCGCCTTGCTATACTATCGGGCCGTGATCACTTGGGAGGTGATCACGGTATATACTATACATACATACATACTATGAGATGGTGACTAAAGTCGGGTCACTCATTGAGTACCCGCAAGTGATTCGATGAGGGGCTGAAAGGACGGTGGCTCCATCCCGGTAGAGGTGGGCTGGGTTCCCGACGGCCCCGATCGTTACTTTGTGGCGGAGCGGCAGGCAGGTTGAGACCACCTAGGAGGCAGTGGGCTGGCCTGTTCGGCGTTCGCGGATACTTAACACGCTTAACGAGATCCGGGTATTTGATCCGAGTCGGCCATTTGGTCTATACGCACTAACCATCTACGCGGGAGTAGTTATGGGTATCCGGCGTCGTGGTATCACCGAAGCCTTCTTGGCGTCGGCGACGGCGGGCGTAGCCGGATTGGACTGCGTTAACGCAACTTCCTTTGTAATGGAGGTTGCTAGGTGCGCTTCGGCCGCCCGCATAGCGTCAGGTGTGCAATGGGCGATGGGCCGGACCCTCGGCGCATAGGATTTAGACCGGCGGGCTGACCTCTCTGTTGTGCCTAGGTGGGGCTGCGACGTGTTGATCTTCCGAGGCCGGGCATGACCCAGGAAAGTGTGTCCGGCCAAATGGGATCAAGCGTGTTGGGTTATGTGGTGCACCCCTGCAGGGAAATTTATCTATTCGAATAGCCGTGTCCCTTGGTAAAAGGACAACCCGGAGTTGTACCTTGACCTTATGACAACTAGAACCAGATACTTAATAAAATACACCCTTCCAAGTTCCACAGACAACGCGGTAATCGCTCTCTAACAGGGCGACGAGGAGAAGATCGCCGGGTAGGATTATGCTATGCGATGCTACTGGAGATGCTACCTGGAGATGTTACTTGGAGATGCTACTTGGAGGACTTGGTCTACTCTCTTCTACATGCTGCAAGGCGGAGGCTGCGAGCGTAGTCTTGACGGGATTAGCTATCCCCTCTTATTCGGCATTCTGCAGTTCAGTCCACCGATATGGCCCTTTACACATATACCCATGCATATGTAGTGTAGCTCCTTGCTTGCGAGTACTTTGGATGAGTACTCACGGTTGCTTTCTCCCCCTTTTCCTCCCCTTTCCTTTCTTTACGGTTGTTGCAACCAGATTTGGAATCCAGAGCGACGCCACCGTCGACGACGTCTCCTACTACGCTGGAGGTGCCTACTACTACGTGCAGCCGCTGACGATGACCAGGAGTAGTTTAGGAGGATCCCAGGCAGGAGGCCTGCGCCTCTTTCGATCTGTATCCCAGTTTGTGCTAGCCTTCTTAAGGCAAACTTGTTTAACTTATGTCTGTACTCAGATATTGTTGCTTCCGCTGACTCGTCTATGATCGAGCACTTGTATTCGAGCCCTCGAGGCCCCTGGCTTGTATTATGATGCTTGTATGACTTATTTATGTTTTTAGAGTTGTGTTGTGATATCTTCCCGTGAGTCCCTGATCTTGATCGTACACGTTTGCGTGCATGATTAGTGTACGATTGAATCGGGGGCGTCACAAGTTGGTATCAGAGCCGACTGCCTGTAGGAATCCCCCTTCCACACTCCTTGGCCGAAGTCGAGTCTAGACATTGCAAAACTTTTACTAACATGGCGGTGCGGCCCATGGGCCCACGTCGCCATTGGGTGGTATTAGGATCTTTTACTCCTTGTCTATACTCAGGGACTCTGATCTCTCTTCTATTCGGGTTAAATGATTTTGCTAAATCTAACATTAGGATCTCGTTATCACTTTCACCCGGAGAGCCCCTTATTACTGATGATCGTCTGCTGCACGTGAAGACCATGAAGATACTCTCCGCTGCTAACCCGAGAACTTGTGCCATCGCTTTTTGCAATTCACTCCCATCGATAAATCCCTCTGGATAACTACTTACACCTATCGTTCATATTGTCATCCCCAGTTGCTCTTGTTATTACAAGATGTCCTGAAATACTCTTCGATATTCCGAGAATTCTTTATGCTTACTGCCCTGCAGTTCCTTGCTGCATGAATACCCCTACGGATAATTACGCGCGCTTGCCGAGCATCCGTTTGTCCAAAGTTGTTCATGTGTTTCACAAAAATACATTCAAATACTACCCGATCTTCCGAAAATCCTGAGCAGCCTATTGCTCGTGAAATTCTTGCTTACTTGCATTATGGTTGATCCCATAAGTCTCGTAATCTTAATGGCATCCCTTGTCATTATCATTTTGAGTCTGTTCACTCAATATGTTTGCGAATACACGCAATCATCATTAATCCTTATAAATTACCTTTCCGACTGAGCTGCCATTCTTTTAACTGGAATTGATTCTCGACCAATCCAATTGCCGTTGATCAGAGCATTACTTCTGATCCTTCGATTTGGATTCATAATTCCTTTGCATTTATGCTTTGAATTAATCAGATGATTCTATAACCTGATGCATTTGCATTCTTTCCTTTTCTGGTTAAGTAGCGATACTCACATCAGATCCTTTGTGGACCGTCAAGTCCTTTGTTGGATTATTATTCGACGGTGTCCTTCATATTCAAATAACCTTGTGAGCCTTTCCACGGATATATAAAGCCTTTGGTAATTTGTATCCTTTGTTTTTCTCAACCATGCTCTGCTTTCGAGCTGGTGATATTTACTCTTGGAACTTGTGGTATATGTTTCTAAGATATCCCGATGGGTTGGACATATGCCTTCTCTAAACTCTGTGAACCCGGAAACTACTACGGGTCATACTCTACTAGTGTTATGTCAGATAAAATTTCAACACACAATTTCGTTGAAAGCGAGAAGTAAAATGAAAGGTTATGCATTGGAGAAGTGGGAGTCGACCTTGAACCTTGTGTTCATGCCCATGGACACGATGAAGATCCTATCATGGAAGCTTCTTGTAACTATTTCCTTGATATACTATCCTTTGGTATCGGTGAATTGATCCTTTGCAATCATGGTTCCGACCATGTTCTCCTTTAAATACCATTTCTCGTGCAAGTTTAAGCACTTGACTTCTGTAGAGCAATACCCAATCCAACCTCTATTTTGTTCTACCTTCGAGTATTGCCCCCTGGTATCTCGAGGATATCAACCCATTGCACTTCATTCTATGGATTTTTGATGAAGTAGTATCCTTCCCTGTCTTAGTGACTCCACAGGTTTTGGGTTGTAGTCAACCGAGAACATCGATAAGTGAATCGATTCCGCACTCTGATTCCATAACTCTAAGTAAATTTTGTTGCTTACAAATAAATTAATCCTTCAAGTCATTCCTAGCCTGATCGGCTCATTATCAAGCTAATTTTAACTGTGCTACCCGGTCCTTCTTCTCGGAGCACAATTTTCGACGATGAACTAACCTTACGTCGATCCTCATCGTCATATCATTTCGCCTTGAACAACAAGCTTGGTTTCGAGTTTGTGTCGTACCCTTGGTTCCAATAACCTTTCACTTCATCATTACTTTGACTTGATGTCGTCGCCGATCGATTACATCTTCATGAACTCTCGCGACAAAGGTGTCGTGATCATCAACATTCTGAGCTCTTCCAGGATACCAATTGAATTCATGATGAGAAATACCATCCTTGCCCTCGATGAATTGTATTATCATCGACCACTTTATTGCCTTCCCACCAACACAAGCTTGTTCATGTTTGGTGTTATACCTTGGGTTCCTTGCTATCCAGCAATTGTTCTTCTTTACCTTGGAATATTACCATCCCTTATGTCAAGAATGTCGTGAGAATTTCACTACCTCTTAAGAAATTCTTGTTGCAGCGATGCTTCTCGCCATCACCATTCTTTCTTGGTCCCCGTGTTGGTTCTAACCAGGATACCAACAGATGAACGGTGCTATTTGGATTCTGCCCTTCTAGCAACCCTATTGCTTTGAAGTTAATGGTCGACATTTCATTCTAAGACCAGTGGTTATCGAATCACCATTCTAACATTGATCCTGCTACCTAAGCCCATATTTCGGGTGAACCTCTCAACCAATGATTAATTGTGTATGTTTCCCTCGAGCATACATCATTATATCATTTGTTCTGTTAAATGTTATCTCCTTGTTCACATGATTGTGGTAATCCATCTTTCCGGAAACCTCAATGAATTGTCGCTGAGTTCATCAGCCACCTCCCCATTCTCTCCTTGGTTTAATGATGAACTCTTGTCTCGGAACTCACTTCCTTAGTTCATTTCCCGAAAATCTCACATTGTCATCTCGTCAATTGGTGTCGCACCTTCTCTTCTCAGGCATCCTAAGTCTGAGGTATCCTGACACCAATCAGATCTGAATCTCGGTCGGATATGATAGTTGGAACATATTCCCAAGAGTTATAACAAGGTGATGTCATGCCTAGCACACCTGCCTGGAGGGACTATTATTATAGTTTCCTTTTTAGCAAGGTTAACCATTCTTCCATGAGGAAATGGTAAGACTTATTCTATAAGTTGTTTCCGATGGATCCTTTGTATCCAAAGTCTGACATTTGCTTGAAGACCATGTCAATGCTATCTCGAAGCATGTCGGTGGTACTCCGATTTTCAACAAGAACATTTGAAGCCCAATGCTAAACGTTTCCTGCTCAATTATCCAAACACAGTTGTATGGGTAATGTCATGAGATTCCTCCCCCATTACCTAAATGGGTTTCTATTTTATATCATGTCTTGGATATCATCCTCTGCTTGACTTTGGGGAGGATATACCCCTGATATATGTGTTTAAACACATTTTCCTTGCCATTGTTCTGATTAATTTGATAATCATATTATCCTTTCCATTGTTTAGTTTAACCTTTCTTGAGGTTTATATGATCTAAGCAGTAATATTTTCCTGCTTACGAAAACACCTCGGTGTACCACCTTATCAGTCAGACCCTGTTACTTTTGTTGATGACATTCCAGTAACCACCGATGGACGAGAACTTTGCCTATTGGTCCGCCTCGTTCAACGAGCAGGAAAATGGTTTCTCTTTGTTCCTCATCCTTGGTACCGGCATTGTTGCCGACATAACTGACAGGCTATCCTCTGACATGCCTTGCTTACATTATCATGCAAGACGTCGTTGCCCTTCCTACTTTTAACCCACATGGTGGGCCCATAACCCACAGTTCCACAGGATCGAAACCTGACTCTCCTGTACACCCCTGTTTCTAAGGTTGTTCCTCGCGCGTGGCCTCGTAAGTAATTTACGAGCCACCTTCCGAGAGATCACCAGTTCTACTATTAGACGCAATACTTATTCCCATTGCTCCGAACCCCTTTCACACTTTGTTTCAGGCAACGAACGATTGCCTATGCGCTTGAAACTTCTAGTTTACGCCTTCTTACTTTGCTCACGATATTTTCTTAAGTTTCAATTCGATAGTTGCTATCCGCCACCCTCCCCGATGTTATCGACCAGATAGTCGACCTTGCAGAGGTCTGTTCTCCCGGAATGCCCACTCTTTATTTTTTTCGTAAGTACGATGGAGATCCCGAAGAAAGGATGACGAATTGATCATGATGACCTGGAGCAGAGAAATGAAGACTCCAACGTAATGGATCCACCTCTTCGAGAAGAGCAAGCCAGGATGAGAAGACCCGCTAGATTCGTTACCAAACCTTCCCCCCTTACTCCCCTCTTAAATCTCGGGACGAGATTTTTTGTAGTAGAGGAGAATTGTGACGCCCGGATAATCAAGCTACAGTAAACCTCCGCTAACGGTGCCACGTCACCTCGGTTACTATTGATAAACTCGAGTTAGTTTAAAAAAATGATTCAAATTAAAATTTAAAATATTGGCAAATATGAAAGTTTTCAAACATTAAAAATAAAATGTTCGAGTCGTGCTAAATAATGCAAAGGTGATTGTGGTGAAGAAACCCCCACTTTTATAAAATGTGTAAATACTATCCGATGAATAAAACAGCAGTATAAATAGTTATCTAAATACCTTTTGTAATTAATAAAATGTCAAACTAAATTATTTGAGGACTAGACTTTTTGTGACAATGGCCTAAGTTGAATTACTAAATTAGATGCCAAGTATATATTTTACAAAAAGAAATAAAACAAAGCAAAACAAAAAGGACCCCCCTCCACTGGGCCAGTCAGCCCAGCTGCTAGCCAGGCCGGCCCAAACCGGCCCAGGCCGCCCCCTCATCCCACCACTTAACTCCCCGCACCCTGTAACCCTAGACCGACCCCCACTTCCCCACTCGCTCCCCACGATCCCATCTCCTCCTCTGTTCCCGATCCAGATCGGGAAATGCCCATGTGTGCCCGTCGCGCGCCCCCGCGCCTCCAACCTCCTCCGCGACGCCACCTCGCCGGCGTCGCCCCTCCTGGCCTCCTTCCTCTCCCTCCTGCACTGCGTCATCTTCCCCGAGCTCCACGCACGCTCCATCCATGGCCGCCCCGACCTCCCGCCGCACGTCGTCGTCGCTGGTCTACTCGCCTTCGGTCGCCTCTCCGACTCGCCGGCCTCCCCGAGCGCTTCCCCGACTCCTCCCCGAGCACGCCTCGCTCAACTACAGGGCGCTGTGAGCTCCCCTTCCCTTCTTCCTCCCTAGTGGATCCGCCACCGTGCCCCACGCGAAGCTTCGTCCTCCCAGTATCTCACTTGCACTTCTGACCGCTCATGCCCACACGCGCTCATCTACGCCGATCCGCGCCCATCATGGCCATCGCGCGCACTCACCCCGCCGAACTGCTCCGTCCGGTTGCGGCTGCCTTGCCGTGGCCGCCGGCCGGCCTGCCCGCGCCCTGCAGCCTCCCCGCGCCGTGCTCCTCTACCGCCGTGCTCGGCCTGCTGCTGTGGCCTTGGGCACGAGCGCCCGCACCCAGCGCTCGCCCCGTTAACCGCCGCCCAAACCCGCTATGGCCCCTAGGGCCAATGACATGTGGGGCCGCCCCCTCTGAAACGTTAAAAAAAGAAAATAAAAATAATAACAATTAATTAATTAATTAGGATAATTAATTAACTTAATTAACTCTGTTTAGTTAACTAACTAAATCTAATTAACCTGCTAATTAACCCATTTAGTTAGTTTAACCCCTGTTAGTGCCCCTGACAATGACATGTGGGTCCCACTGGACCCACCTGTCTGGTTTGACTGGTCAACCGACCAGTTGACCTGCTGACATCACTCTGATGTCATGCTTGCGTCATCAGACACTGTTCTGGATAATGTTGGCTTTAGATAAATAATTAAAATTAGAAAATGATTTAAATCTTTAGAAAATCATATCTTTTAATCCGTAACTCGGATGAAAATACTTTCTACATGAAAGTTGCTCAGAACGACGAGACGAATCCGGATGCGCAGCCCGTTCGTCCGCCACACATCCCTAGCATAGAGAACCTGCAACATTTCACCTCCGGTTCATTTGTCCGAAAACATGGAACATCGGGGATACTTTCCCGGATGTTTCCCCCCTTCACCGGTATCACCTCATACCGCGTTAGAACACGTCTAGCTCTGCTTGTTGTTCTGTTATGCACTTGCTTGCTATGTATTTACTGTTTCTCCCCCCTCTTCTCTCCGGAGACCCGTGGCGATCTTGATGCCCTCGTGGTGCGACTACGCCGATGACCCCTCCTTGTCTCGAGCAACCAGGCAAGCCCCCCTTGATCACCAGATATCACCTATTCTTCTCTATCTGCTTGCATTAGAGTAGTGTAGCATATTCTTGTTCGATTACTCCTATTACATTGCATGGCTCGTCATTGTTGCTCAAATCATTGATACCCTACCGCAATCCTAAATGCTTAGTATAGGATGCTAGTTTATCATTATTGGCCCTACATTCTTGTCGACCGCCTTGCTATACTATCGGGCCGTGATCACTTGGGAGGTGATCACGGGTATATACTATACATACATACATACTATACAGATCGTGACTAAAGTCGGGTCAGCTCATTGAGTACCCGCAAGTGATTCTGATGAGGGGGCTGAAAGGACAGGTGGCTCCATCCCGATAGAGGTGGGCCTGGGTTCCCGACGGCCCCCGACTGTTACTTTGTGGCGGAGCGGCAGGGCAGGTTGAGACCACCTAGGAGACAGGTGGGCCTGGCCCTGTTCGGCGTTCGCGGATACTTAACACGCTTAACGAGATCTGGGTATTTGATCTGAGTCTGGCCATTTGGTCTATACGCATTAACCATCTACGCGGAAGTAGTTATGGGTATCCCGGCGTCGTGGTATCAGCCGAAGCCTTCTTGACGTCAGCGATGAAGCGGCGCGCGCCGGATTGGACTGCGTTAACGCAACTTCCTTTGTAATGGAGGTTGCTAGGTGCGCTTCGGCCGCCCTCGCATAGCGTCGCGGTGTGCAATGGGCGATGGGCGGACCCTGCGGCGCATGGGATTTAGACCGCGGGCTGACCTCTCTGTTGTGCCTAGGTGGGGCTGCGGCGTGTTGATCTTCCGAGGCGGGCATGACCCAGAAAGTGTGTCCGCCAAATGGGATCAAGCGTGTTGGGTTATGTGGTGCACCCTGCAGGAAGTTTATCTATTGAATAGCCGTGTCCCTCGGTAAAGGATGACCGGAGTTGTACCTTGACCTTATGACAACTAGAACCGGATACTTAATAAAATACACCCTTCCAAGTTCCACGACAACCCGTAAACGCTCTCTAACAGGCGACGAGGAGAGGATCGCGGGTAGGATTATGCTATGCGATGCTCTTGGAGATGCTACGGAGATGTTACTTGGAGATGCTACTTGGAGGACTTGATCTACTCTCTTCTACATGCTGCAAGACGGAGGCTGCGAAGCGTAGTCTTGACGGATTAGCTATCCCCTCTTATTCTGGCATTCTGCAGTTCAGTCCACTGATATGGCCCTTTACACATATACCCATGCATATGTAGTGTAGCTCCTTGCTTGCGAGTACTTTGGATGAGTACTCACGGTTGCTTTCTCCCCCTTTTCCTCCCCTTTCCTTTCTTTCTGGTTGTTGCAACCAGATGCTGGAGTCCAGGAGCCAGACGCCACCGTCGACAACGTCTCCTACTACGCTGGAGGTGCCTACTACTACGTGCAGCCCGCTGACGATGACCAGGAGTAGTTTAGGAGGATCCCAGGCAGGAGGCCTGCGCCTCTTTCGATCTGTATCCCAGTTTGTGCTAGCCTTCTTAAGGCAAACTTGTTTAACTTATGTCTGTACTCAGATATTGTTGCTTCACTGACTTCGTCTATGATCGAGCACTTGTATTCGAGCCCTCGAGGCCCCTGGCTTGTATTATGATGCTTGTATGACTTATTTATGTTTTTAGAGTTGTGTTGTGATATCTTCCCGTGAGTCCTTGATCTTGATCGTACACGTTTGCGTGCATGATTAGTGTACGATTGAATCGAGGGCATCACACCTACTCTCATAGATTGCGACGTTTAACAATCAGACTCATATAGGTGCGTTCTTCAAAAGATGTTCTGCAGGACAACATATCTGCTTCAAAGAGCCACTTAGAACACATTAAGATATACATCAACCTGCCATGCAGATTAGGAGAGTATTGCATCTTCATGGAGTGGTATTTTTAACAGTACGGATACTCTCCTCCCAGTTGACCAACAGCTTGTCTTCCACATCTAATTCACGGGATCTCCGATCACAAAGAATAGGTTACCACTGTGAACAAATCATATTGTGGGTCTCATACCCATCTCCCTCGATGCATTATCTATCACATTACGTGATAGACCCTTAGTAAAAGGATCTGCCAGATTTTTAGACGTTTGGATATAATCCAATGCAATAACTCCGGAGTTTTTCATTTTTCTGACAGACTTTAACCTTCTCTGAACGTGTCTTGATGACTTCATGTTATCCTTTGAGCTGCTCACTTTAGTGATCACAGTTTGATTGTCACAGTTCATAAGGATACCCGGTACAGGTTTCTCAACTACCGGCAAGTCATTCAAGAGCCGACGAAGCCAATCTGCTTCGACCGTAGCTGTGTCTAGTGTTGTGAGTTCTGCTTCCATTGTTGACCTCATTAAGATGGTCTGCTTGCAAGACTTCCAAGAAACAGCGCCACCTCCATGAGTGAATACATATCCGCTCGTGCCTTTATCTCATCAGCATCTAAGATCCAGTTTGAGTCACTATACCCTTCAAGCACCTTTCGGTGCCCGGTGTAGTGAATTCCATAATTTGCAGTGCCTTTCAAATAACGCAAAACTCTCTCTAGAGCTTTCCAATGCACATCTCCTGGTTTTGAGACAAACTGGCTCAGCTTGCTAACAGCAAAAGAGATGTCAGGTCTTGTAGCACTGGCTAAGTACATAAGCGAGCCAATGCTCTGAGAATATTTCAATTGGTCTCTAGCAATTCTCCGATTCTTTCAAAGCAACACACTAGCATCATATGGTGTTGGAGATGGCTTGCAGTCACTGTAGCCAAAGCGACTCAAGATCTTTTCCACATAGTGGGATTGAAGCAATGTAATCCCACCATCATCGTCTCTCAACAACACTATGTTCAGAATGACATCAGCCACTCCTAAATCCTTCATCTCAAAATAGCGAGATAGGAAATCCTTGACCTCTTAATAACATTCAGATTTGTTCCGAAAATCAGTATGTCATCAACATACAAGCAAAGCATAACTCCCTCGCCCCCACCATGGCGATAGTACACACATTTGTCAGCTTCGTTCACAACAAAGCCTGCAGCTGTTAAAGTTCTTTCGAACTTCTCATGCCACTGTTTGGGTGCTTGCTTGAGTCCATACAAAGACTTCAGCAACTTGCACACTTTCCCTTCCTGACCATCTATTACAAACCCATCTGGTTGTTCCATATAAATTTCCTCATCCAACTCTCTATTTAGGAAAAGTAGTCTTAACATCCATTTGATGAACAAGAAGACCATGTGAGGAAACTAGTGAAAGTAGAACTCGAATAGTGGTCAGTCGAGCCACAGGTGAGTAAGTATCAAAGAAGTCTTCACCTTCCTTTTGGGTATAACCCTTAGCCACGAGCCGAGTCTTGTACTTTTCAATAGTACCATCAGGCCTAAGCTTCTTCTTGAATACCCATTTGCATCCTATAGGTTTGCACCCATACGGACGATCAGTTATCTCCCAAGTTTCATTCGCCAAGATGGAATCCATCTCGCTACAAACTGCTTCCTTCCAGTAGTCAGCATCTTCAGATGCGTAGGCCTCTGAAATAGAACCGGGAGTATCATCTATGAGATACGCAAGAAAATCATCACCAAAGGACTTTGCAGTCCTCTGTCTCTTGCTCCTAATAGGAACTTCATTGTTCTCCTCCACAGGACTTTCAAAGTGTTCCATCGAAATGGCAGGTTCGGTAATTGTAACTGGTTCCTGATTCGATGAACTAGGCATCTCCTGATTAGATGAGGTAGCCATATCCTTCATGGGAAAGATATCTTCAAAGAAAGTCGCATCATTCGACTCCATGATCGTACCGACATGCATGTCAGGTACCTCAGATTTTACAACCAAGAATCTATAGCCAATGCTATGAAAAGCATATCCTAGGAAAACACAATCCACTATCTTTGGTCCATGTTCCGCTTCTTTGGAATTGGAACATTGACTTTCGCCAAACAACCCCATGTTCGCAGATAAGAGAGTTTTAACCTTTTCTTCTCCCATTCCTCGAATGGAGTTATCTCTTTGTTCTTGGTGGGGACTCGATTTAGGACATGACATGCTGTCAATATCGCCTCCCCCCACCATGCCTTGGAGAGACCCGATGTGTCTAACATGGCGTTAACCAAATCAGTTAGAGTATGGTTCTTTCTTTTGGCCACCCCATTTGACTAAGGTGAGTAGGGAGGCGACCTCTCATGGATTATACCATGTTTCGCACAAAAAGCATCAAATTCATTGGAAAAATACTCTCCACCACGGTCGGACCTAAGCCTGTTGATTTTCCGATCAAGTTGGTTTTCCACTTCAGCTCTATAGATCTTGAAAAAGTTCAAAGCCTCATCCTTAGATTTCAGAAGATACACACGGCAGTATCTAGTGGAGTCGTCAATTAACATCATGAAATATTTCTTTTCACCTTTTGTCAAAACACCATTCATTTCACATAGATATGAATGTACAAGTTCTAGTGGTGCAAGATTTCTCGTCTCCGTAGTCACGTGAGACTTACGAGGTTGCTTAGCTTGCACACACACCTAACACTTAGATCCCTTGACAATGGTGAAACTAGGGATTAAGTTCAACTTCGCTAGTCGCGACATGCAACCAAAGTTAACATGGCAAAGACGTGAATGCCACACATTTGATTCACTATTGTTGCAAATATGATTAACAACTTTATTGCAAACATCTGATAAGGATAAACGAAACAGGCCTTAGCCCTTTACCAACAAAGGTTCCATACTTGGATATTACAAATTTATTCGACTCAAAGACAAGCTTATAGCCATATCTACACAGAAGAGATCCGCTAACAAGATTTTTATTGACGGAGGGGACATAATGCACGTTCTTCAGCCGCACGATCTTCCCCGAAGTAAACTTCAGATCGACCGTGCCAACACCACGAACAGAAGCACATGAACCATTGCCCATCAGCACGGTTGAAGTCCCTGCGGTCTGATAAGACGAAAACATGGAAATATCACCGCATACATGCACATTAGCACCTGTGTAAATCAACCAATCAGGAGAATGACATACTGAAAGAATAGTGGGAAATATACCATACCCAGCATCCTTCATGTCAATGTCTCCTATGACAACATTAGCGGTCTTGCCGCCTTTCCCAGGATGACGCTTGTCATAGCGATTGGGGCAACTAGGAGCCCAATGATCAGGATCTCCACACACATGACAAGCACCTTTCTTCTTGTCACTCTTCTTCTTGAAGTTCGTGTGTTGTACAACCTTATTCTTCCCATCAAACTTTGCTTTACCATCAAGCTTGCCCTTGTTCTTGAACTTGTGGGACTGGAAGTTTTTCTTCTGTACCAGATTGGCACTAGATCCTCCCTCAATACCTCGAGCACGTGTGTACTTTGCTCTCGCCTTTTCTTCCACATCAAGAGTATCAATGAGATCCGGGACGGAAAACTTCTGTCTCTTATGCTTCAGTAAGGTAGCAAAGTTCCTCCACGAAGGAGGAAGCTTAGTGATGATACCCTCGGCAACAAACTTGTCCGGTAGGATACAATTGGAGTGCTCAAGTTCTCTAGCAAATGATCAGATCTCATGAGCCTGCTTTCGACCACGGAGCGCTCTTGGTCATCCTGTAATCATAGAATTGCTCCATGACGTACAGCTCAGTGCCGGCATCCGAGACCCCAAACTTGGCCTCGAGTGCGTCCCACATATCTTTTCCATTGTCAATTGACGCATAAGCATCAACTATGTTCTCACCAAGAACACTCAAGAGAGAAGCCTTAAACAAGGTATCCATTTTCTGAAAAGCTTGTGCCTGTTGGGCATCTTGCTCTCCTTCAGGTTTGCCAAGAGTGGCGTCATAGCAACTCGTGGTTTGAAACCATCAGACTGCTCTCATGCGCCATCTCTTATAGTGGATACCCTCAAACATAGGAGGTCTCATGGAAGCAGCAAAACCATTCGAGGTTAATTGCCTATAATAAGGTTTTTGGATTGTTGGAAATATGAGCAATATACCGAATGATTTTATTAACAGAAATAGTAGATAAACCATGGCTAGTATAGCAGTGATAAAATAAGCCATGCAATTTGACAAAGAGAAGGTAAACAGCATGTTCATATATCAGGTTGCACATATGAAATAGAGTGTAACATACGTAGGGTAGAAACTACAGCCAAGAACTGTAGCAGGACTTCTAACAGAAAGGAGAAGAACACGTACGGCACAGCAACAGCAGAAGCGCTGGACTTGGGGTCGGTGTCCTCGCCTGCCATGTCGTCGAGGAGGTCGTGGACGTCGGGGAAGTAGTCGTCGGCGACCGGATCGTCCATGATGAAGCAGCCAGTAGTCGCGCCGACATCGGCTCGGCTCATTCCCGCAACCCGCGTCGCGTTGCGTCGTGACGAGGCAAGGCGAGGCGGGCGGCGGAGGAGGAGCGCGCGTGGATGTCCCTCTTGTTCTCATGCTCATACAAGTGGAGAAGGAGCCTCCCTTATAAAGAGGTCCAATCCCCTCTAAACTAGCAATGTGACACTAAACTTTAGTAGTATCCCTTGCCTTGCACAAATGGGCTAAGTGGGCCTCTAGGATTTATTAGGAATTTTTGAAATAGTTATTGGGCTGCCCACATAGACTAAATTCCAGCAGCGGATGCCCAATAGCATCTGCGCCGGGGAGGAGCAGTCGGAGGTGGAGCCCGTGAGCTGCAAGCCAACAGCTTCAGCGCCGTTTGTGGCCGTATGCATCGCCCAGATGCAGAGGCTGAAGGTCATCCTCCTTTCTAAAAAAACAGCTTCAGCGCCGCCATCGAGCAGTCCATGGCGGTCCCTCCATTTTTCACCGGCTCGTGGGTTGCGATTCCTGTCTTGCTGCTGGCAGTTGTGGCCTTGTGGGCGCAAATGGTTGCAAGGGCTGGACATAATGGATGCGGCCTTTTAAGCTGGGCTCAGACGGTGAAAGGCCCCAATATTTGTGGTATGGGCTTTCATGAGCTAACAACAACGCTTCTTTTGAAAAAAAAAATTCCTCAAAAAAAAACAACTCTTCTTTCGAAATTGTAACATGAGTGACAATTAATATTCACCTAAAAAAGACTGACAATTAATATAGATCTGAGGAAGTAACTAGTATTGCTTCCGTAAAAAAAACTACATACTAGAACTCTTCTTTTTTTCTGCGAAAAGATCAGTTCTATTATAAAGATTCACCGAAAATACAAAACACCTTAACATAAATTACATCGAGGTCTATGGACCACCGAAAGCCCATTGCCACCGCCACACCACGTACAGTAATTATTAGGATATGAATAACTCGAAAACTGCCACAGGAACATGATGATTTAAACTTGAAAATTAATCCCAACTCAAAAACCTAAATTGTTGGTAAAGGTAATATTCAATATCAAGATGATACTAATTACACCTGACCGACATTAACCTTGCTTTTTCTAAAAAAAGAGAAAAACAAGTGCTGCTTCCATAAAAAAAACTTAATAGCACTGAACCTTGGGTTTCGTACAATGAAACTGAACCTTGCTGCCACTACGGGTTACAATGGAGAAAAACAAAATTCATAGTCAACTTCAGGGCAAAAAAATAAATTAATTTGCGAGTACAAAAAGTGTGAACAATAACTTTTTATATTGTGCCCCATTTGTTTTCTATTCACCCAAAAGGTGTCAGTTCTTCGCCGAACTTTTAACACCAGTATAACACTACATCATTTGTTAACAAAAATTGTTTCCAAAAATGTCTCGGGATGATAGTAGCTGAGTTTGTGCCTTTACAACAGTGCTATTTGATTCCAGTCAAAGAGGGTATATGTCGTATATCACCACCCATGCCCAAAACTCGTATATCCCCACCCATGCCCCTAGTTAATCTCCATTCGCCGATTTTCTTTACAGGTTGCAGTAGTCTGAAACGACAGTAGATTATAACCGACTCCCGGTTCCAAAATCACAGCGGCCACATGCCGCATTCTCTCTCAGGTCAGCACCGTTGATTACAAACCGCAGCAAGCTTGTCAGTGGAGTGGGGTTTCCGGTTAGCAGAGCATGTTCTGGCAGTAGCTCAGCACCTCCCGAGCATTGTCGATGGCGTCTTCGTTGCCCTGGGAGGGCTTCTGCTCGATCCATCTCACCATGAAGAAGGAGATTGCCATGAGCTGTTGCAGATATTTTGTAGCATAGGAAACACAATGCGATTGCTGCTGCCGAGATGTATCCCATCATGTTAGTTTGTAAATGTAGCTTAAGATCTAGACTTCCATGAAGGACAACTTGTATATATTGTTTTAAAGGATACACATGTCGATATCCATCTCTTCAGGAGAGCATCCTCAGGTGTTAACTTCTCTTCATCAACCACCTGACTCTCGAGGTCAGCTTTGATGAGGCCGAACTTGACTAAGAACAGAGACGCAAACTGGTCGAGGGACGAGGAGTTCAACTTAGTTCCTTGCACTTGTGCCAGAATACATGATAAGATACTCCAAAGTGCACATCGAGCTTGGTCATCATCAGGGACCGCTGGAAGAACTTCAAGTAGGCCCTCCAGGAACGGCAAATCTGAAACAATTGAAAGACTGTATCACTGTAATGGCACTAAATGGAAACATTGATTTCAAGTCATGCAGTGCACTGCTTAGCAAATACTATAGTTGCTTAGAAAATAAGATAAGTGCTAACAAAAAATGTGCCTACCATGGGATATCTTAGGCACCAAATGCTTTCCATCTGTCAAAATATTTGATATTACAATCACCACCGAAGCGCAATAGCTTGCAACCTGAAGAAGAGTTTGTGAAAATCAAAAAATAGGAACAGCTTGCTTGTTAAGAGTTATGAGTTGGTCAAGCTAACAATTCGGTACTAAGGAGGCACAGCATAATGCATTTCTTCCAAAATGTATGAACCAGAATTCGACCGGGCTGATGAACAAATATATGAAATGGTAGCGGTGGCAACATGCTCACCTCAACTTTATCAGGCGACTTGATCATGTTAACTAGCACTTTAATCAGCCGGTCATTCGATGTCATTGCCTTTGAAACACAGTGTATGGCTGATGATTCTTCCATGAAGTGAAGGATCAAATCAAGAGAACCCTTTCTGAAACGTGTTAAGAAAAAGGTAAGGTGAATCCATTACTGTCCCAGGTTGTTAATTCAAAATTCAAAAACTAAGAAGGGTTATCGCAGTGACAGAGAAATGCAGCTACAGTCCTATTAAATTAAAACTAGGAAGTGGGAATGTAAGAAATTTAAAATGCTCAGACCATATTATTGGAAAACAACAAATGGCCGCATCTCAGAAAACAGGTTAAGGACCAAAACTTTGCCTAGAAGGCATGAATATAAAAAATATTCTATGAAGCTTTAAGGATCTCTTTGAAACAATGACTTTAAACGGGACTTGGAGGATTCAAATCCTTGAGGGTTCCTTACACAACTGTTTTGGGAGCTTCAGCATTCAGCCCATAATCGAACTGAATGCCATAAATCTCCAGAGAAATACCACATATCCAAACAGGCCCTTAGGTGTTTTTCCTATGATTTCTTCTTAAACTACAGAAAATTTAACAAATACTCCCTCCAATCTAAAATGTAAAGGGTATTAGTTTTTCAAAAGGTCAAACGCTTTTCTATTTGACCAAACCTAGATAAGTTTGACTTTTCTCAAAATTAATACACCTTGCATTTTGGATGGAGGGAGTGCATAGGAGAAGCTTCCATGATACATTGAACAATAATAGTTCAAAATTTGTAACAGATAACTTTTATAAAATGAAAATCTTGGCGAATTTCAAGTTAGTTCAACATACCTGTCTAGCTTCTCATCCGGTGGTCTTTCAATCTCATTTGTTAGTAACCCAATAAGACGGTCAACTAAACCCAGTTTAAGCAATGGCTGGATAAGCATACCAATCACACCTCGATTATCAATGACAGTTGTTAGGAAGTCAATGATCTGCAACCAGTAATTCAGATAAGAAATAACCAAACAGTTGAACACATGCAAATATAAAGGATGGACATTTTTCAGCTGAACCATAGTATAATAAGATGAAAGTAGTTGTGATAGTTCAGCTGGGCTGACAATTTCAACCAAATCATACAACACATAACAATAGGCAACATTAGTTTTACAGTATAATTGTACGAAAATAAAGGCTTTCACTGCTATAAAAGTTATTGTAGAATGATAAGCAAATAGATGCTAGTTCAAAGACCATAAGACCTCTGCAGCTAGAAGTTTGATAAAATTGTAATTTGCAGTCACATGTTTCTCAAGAGTATCAACTGTTACCAAAATGCAGTAAAAAAATGAAGATATTCTCCTAAGAGAAGAATTTTCACAGAAGAGAACCAAGCAATTTCCATGGAAAAAAACAGGACCTCATTCTGACCAAGGATAAGTCTACATTGTTCGGATAACAAGTAGTAGCAATGAGTAAGACTGGACCATACAACTAAGAAGTGTTTGGGAAGATGAAACAGTCCACAGAAACTATTTGATGACGACCTTCTTGAAACTACCTCAGGATATGGTGAACAGATAAAAGAGTTAAGCAGGCAAACACACATGCCTAACCATCACGTATAGAAGAATGAGCTAAGAGATTCAAACGATTTATGTTACACAAGTCCTACAAAAGGAATATAATGTGTCCATATATGTCAAAATTCAATTTAAAAAGAACAAAAGTCACTAAAGTTGTGTGGACCAACTCTACGGATTAGTCACAACAAGTTGCATATACAAATTCAGTACAACACGCAGTCACAACAAGTTGCATATACGAATTCAGTACAATACCTTTTCAAGTAATTTAGTACTATCTGTCTTCCCAACTATCAGTAGAATACGTGAAAGAATCTCATCAGGTAAAAGAGCTTGAGCCCAAGAAACAGATGCACTGGACTGAAGAATGGCAGCCAACAACCTGTCTAAGAAAAAATGTGTGAGGATGCACCACTGATGAAATTTAGCAGCAATACTCATTCCAACTATCTCGGGGTGTAAAATTTTTTTTTACAGACAGTAACACAAGTAAAAATAAGCAAAAAAGAACAGAGCATAGATGGAACTTCTCAGTTCTCATTGTCTACAACTCAGAACAATTAGAAAGCAGCTTCTCCAAGTTTTGAACATCGACAATAGAAAGTTAAATTATCAAGAAAAACAAAATCTAAATTTACTTAGCTCCTATCACCCAAATGATTAATAATATAAGTACATAACCTACTAACACAGTTGAAAAATGATTATATTTTTGCAAAAGTGCTGTATGTTCAAGCATTTTCATCCACAACTTCAACAACTTCTGATTGATTGGGTATGTCCAAATGTAGGTATGCATGTAACATGTGATGTAACTATGTGTAGTTTTGCATTTGGGCATTTCATAGTTATGTGGCAAAATTGAATGGGTATCTGGCCAATACAAAATGCACAAATTCAAGAACATAAATAATATATCAACCCAGATCTATTTCACATGTGTAATCGTGTGTGTGCTGAGCTAAACTACCCAGATCTATTTCACATGATATAAGACTTAAATTTCACGGGATGAAATATCTTGCAATGCTAGAATAGTAAATAGCTTGTCAAACGGCTGATAAATAAATAATAAAAAAATTGGTTCTAAATAATAACTTTGAGTCCGGCAAAATAAAAGAAAACATAATCCCAAAGATACCCAACCTGAATGTTTCAGAAAGGCATTTGACATGATTTAGAAACAATTGCTCCACGACAGTTGCAATTAAACCATTTTTCAAAGAGATTGCCGCAACTAGAGATTCATGACAGACTAAGTTTCCCATGATTCCAAGACAAATTTCCTGCAGGAACAAAAGATTCAAAGAAACAAGATACTTTAATACATGCTTAGCAAAAAGAGAGGAGGTAGCAGTAGAGGAAAATTTCATTTCACCTTCACCCTAGAAGAATTTGCCGTACGAAGGTTTTCCAAAAGCACTTCAATCACAAGGTTATTAATCTACAAGGGTTAAATATAATGTGTTGTTAGCAGCAGAAGATGCACAATTACTAAGGTATAAAGGAAGGTGGGTAATTCTGTTTATTATGCCTTAATTTCCTTTTGTAGTTCCTTTGAACACTTGATTTGCTCTTAGATCAATTAGGATTTAGGAGAAATAATTTTGACTTACTGCAACCTGGCCATTCTTCCATTTAAAATGTTTGTTAGAATTAGCATGTTATTATGACATAAGCATTCACACTACATGTAGCTATCACCAGCAATAATTTATATGGTTCACAAATTATAGTAAAGAATTTGCTACAATAAACTGATACAGAACAAAATTCAGGGCCAGGAAGATAAAATATAAGCACAAAGGAGCTACAAAACTAAAGGAATGAAACAATTACAGTTATCCACCTTAACTTTTTGCTTATCTACTACTAATTGATCTAACAAGCCAACCACATTGTATTAAAATCCAGGATACCCAAACAATGTCTAAAGCCAGTGCAGATAAGGCAATCAAAATCTCTCACACTTCCTGCTTGCTAGTATCTTGTTCAGTAAAAAATTGAGCAGCAATAAACAAGTTTCATATAGCAGAACAGTCCGCCTTTTCTTTATGACAAACCTATAGAAGAAATACATCCTTCTAGAAGAGAATGATGCAGATAAATACCATAAGTTCTGCTTGAGGTGTCCTAGCCGCAAGTTCCCACAGAATATAACCACACTCTTCCCACTGATCCTTAGGACTGTCACTTTTCTCAGAAGGATCCGTGTTATCCGGTTGCGTTGAATCCCTGTCATCAGAGAATTGACCCTTTGCTTGTCACTTTTTGCAGGAGGTAGACATTATTAGGACAACCAGGTCGCTTTAATAACAGCATTCATTGCTAAACAAACTTTATAGGGGGGAATCTGGAAGTACCACTCACCTGAACTCTTTCTCCAAACTGGATCCCTTAGGTACTAGTTGCCTTATAAGAGAGATAGTATAGCTTGGATCAACTGTAGTTGTCTCCTCAAGTGACTACACATAATTACAACCAGAGGATTGAACATTAAGACAACACGATATTACTATAATTCACAGGGAGCATGCTTGGCAACTATTTACGACTTCCTGACAAGGCATCTAAATAATAATATTGATGACAAAGCAACTAAACAGGGTAATTAAGCACCAATTGCGAAAACTATGTACATTGAAGTTTCATGTTCACGATAAGCAGTTGCTTGGTAAGTAAACTCCAGTTGTAATAACTATGTAGGGAGTACATTCACAGTACTCAGCTGTAAATGCAAATTGGCATCATCTAGAAACAATTGCTCCGCAACCGCTGCAATTAAACCCCAGATTTGGGCAGTTCTCAGCCGTAAATGCAAATTGCCTGGCCCACAAATCACAATAGCAGAAAAATATGCAAGATGGTTGTTCCCCAGGAATTCACCCTCTGTCCCATGGACGGAGGAGGATTCAAGCAGCATCGAGCACCAACAGCGTGAGGCGCGGAATCGCTTGGTTATTCTAACAACAGCGGGTCACCCTCGAAGCGCGCACCAACCGCTCGACGGAATGCTCGCGAGAGCGAAGGAAATGGAAACCACGCGAGCGACGCAAAAACCATCGTCCGGCCGCAGAGGGAAGGGAACGCGAGTCGGGGAGATGGGTGGGAGGCGAGGCGAGGCCGCGTACCTCTTCCTCCAAGGGCTCGAACGGCAGGTGCGTCGGGGCGTCCTCCGTGCCGTCGCCGCCCTCCTCCTGGTCGTCGTCCGGCTCGGGCGCGTCGTCCTGCCCCGCCTCGACTGCTCCGCTGGCGCCCTCTACCTCCTCGGAAGCGCCCGGGGACGCCGGAGCGGGGTGATCGGGGCTGGTTCGCTCGCCCGCCGCGTCCGGCTCCCGCGGCGGCTCGGGCTCGTCGTCCTTTCCCGCTCCGCCCGCCATGGGAGCTTCTTCGGCGGTGGCGGGCGTGGGCGAGAGGAGAGGAGAGGAGCGGGGGTGGCGAGGCCGTTCGACTGCGAGGGCGCACGCAATGCGGAACGGGAGCGTAGGTCTGGTTTATAATTGTGCAAAAACCCCACCCACACGCACAGCGTTTGGGCTTTTCACAGGTCCGGGCTGCGGCAGGGCGTTTGGGCGGCCAGTGTGTTTTGGCCTGGCCCTGATAGTCCTTTGTTTCTTTTTTCTGAGGTGGTCCTTTTTTTTTCTAAGAAAACTTGCAATCCTGTTTAAAAACTTACAACCCAGGTAAAAAAAACTTTGCCCGTGATAAATGCTATCAGGCTTGTTCAAGAGTTCAGTATGGGACGAGTAATTTTCATCACGAACCACCTCTCGTTGAAGCCTGCGTTGTGGTCAGTAACCTGGGACCGTGCACCTCTCGGCATCCTCTTCCGAGAAGCTAAGTTCAAGTTATAAATGGACTTCATAGATTATAAGATTGATGCTTGTTCTCGCCTTTATAATATCCCTGCTCATCTACTAGCTGGTTATGGTTCGAGGGCTATGATCGACAGCCAACATGTTTGGCTTACTGATATCTTCCCTGAGATGTAAGTGGGGTTGTGGCCGGTAGTATTGACAGACCCACTAGTTAATGAAATGCATGGTGTTTCATGTCAAATAAAAGAATTTTTAATCGGCTCGGTTAGGGCTAAATATTGGTCAAAGAGACACACTGCTGGCGTTTTAATGTGAGTTCGGTAAAACTATTATATAGCATTGAAATGGTTTGCAAAGTATTAAGTCTGAATCGATGCACTTACCCTTTTGTGATTGTTTGGTTACACTCTTTTTTAGAAAAACAACGAATAAAAACAATGTCTTCCATTTCCATGACATCACCATGAACAAAAAATGGCAACTAGATGCGGGTGAAGTGAAGTGAATATAGCTATAGTCAACATTGGTTGTATTTCAATGCTACCGTGGTGGACGCTTAGGGGGTTCGGTGGTTCATACTACCAATTTGTTTATGGTGATTGAGTTGTTTCTTATAAAAAGATGGTATAAATCTATGTTAACTAGTAGAGTGCCCGTGCGTTGCCACGGGCTCTTGATATAGTTTAAAAGACTTACAATAGGTCTTTCACACGTACAAAGAATATAACTCAAACACAATTATTTAATACCTGGAGTCCATTTTTGCAAATTAAATTGATAACATAAAGAAAAATTAATGTCATGTCCATGTAACAAACTGAGCAATGTTCCAACTAAACATCTATTACAAAACTATTAATATCTAGATGATGCGCCTAAGAAATTCTTTCACAATGTCAGGAAAGTTTCTTTTAGCTTCATTCCCACGATGTTTTAGTAAATATAAAAAAACTGCTTCCTCAATTCATATCCATCCTGCACAAATAATACATGTAGTTAGCATGAAAATTTCACGCCGAAGGTCTTAAAACATGTAACGGACAATACCCACCGCGCAAATCGGCTTGACCAATTCTTTACCGTTCCACCAAAGCATAAAATGAAAAACAAAATAGCTAGACACATTCCTGTAAAACTTTAGATTATTAATATAAAAAATATAGTTATAACAAAAGTAAATGTTTTTGTTATGAATTCATTACCCGTCTATACTCGTTGGAACACCGGACGGAAATAAACGCTGCCATTTAGATATATCATAATTCCAACCAGGCAGCTTTATTTCGATCGCTTCTTTGAAATCCCTTGCAAAACTTTTTAGTTTCAGTGCATGCCTCATATTTTTTCCTCTAACGATTGTGATGTTTGAATAGGACCCATAATATATAGACGGCGTGCCTCTTTGTCGATGACGTACAAGATGTATCGACCGATAGATGCATAGGAAGATAAATCTACAAGTGGGGCTATTAGAAAAACAATAAACCATGATAACAATGGACAAACTATTTTGCTTACCTTGTTGCACGATGAGATGTCATTGTCCATCCCAGGCCAGCTATCAAATAATGTTGCTAACGTCTGGATAGTTTGCTTCTCGCAAAACTTCTGACCTCGTGTTGACTCTAGCATCATGGACTAAGCAAAAAACGAAATATTGTTTCAACATGTTGATACTAATGACACATAGAATGAAGAGTTATGATAACTTACACAAAATCGTAGATCCATGTAGTGTACAGGAGGGTCTATGAACAGTACTCCCTCGTCACATGCCAGCATACGCACTGCGGTGTTGAAGCAATCATTGTCCATGGGCTGGTCCATGTTAAGTACACACTGAAGTTTCTTAAGACTTAAGCCCATTGCATCGGGTGTCGAGCTCCGGACCCATACTTCCCTAAAAATTGGACGGTAAGAAGAACAATAATATACATCCGCACATTAAATATTGATACATGATACTTACTCCAAACACCCGACATCATCGATCGACATGACGTAGTTGCAGAGGCCGGCAAGTAATTCACGTTGGTCCGTGGGTATGATAGTGATTGGGGCAGGACGTTTGTCTTTGACTACGTCTGTTGGATTCTCCAGGATCTCGAGATCAGAATCAGCTAAAGTTTCTTCTTCGGTAGGTTTAGGTTGATGGTATATGGGACCTCCTTTTAGCTTATTCAACTCTGAATCGAGCAAAATGACAGCTAATTTTTTTCGAAAATGTTTCATATCCACCTACAAAATATATATATATAAACAATTTATATAAGTTTTTGAGATAAAATAACGAGATAATGTATAAAGATGTAATACCTGGGTGAACTCGTCTGACAGTCCATGTGATGTCCAGTATTCCATATAATTTAGCATAAACAGTCCACATGATACGCTAAAAAATTATAAAATAATGCTTTAGAATATCACGCAAATGAATCAAATGAACAAACCATTGTAACAAGTGCTTACCCATCGGTTTGAATTGCCTCATGAAACTGCTCTACAACCGTCCATTTTGTAACATTGAGATCAGGCCACTTATGATCTCTGATAAAATCCGGACTATGCTCTACAAGTTTCAGACGCTTCTCAAGTCCTAGTAACTATTATATATATAAGAAATATTAGGGATCAACGCAAACAAAAACATATGTTAAGATGAGTAAAAAAATATATAGTTACCGTAGTAGCAAGGTCATTGCGGTTGACCCAAGAACCAAGTGAGTCCAGTACTTGAATCTCACGTTTTTTGGCATTGGCGACTGCTAGATACCAATGGTAGCCCGGCATGTTAATCGGAATGAATAACTGGTGTAAATATCATACAAGTCACAGTCGCAATTAGATATAAATATTAATAAATTATTATACATATGAATTAAAAAAACAATCCATAATTATATGCATGGATAACGAGACAAAAACTAACCATGTCTTGCTGTACATAAGTATTAACATGATGCACAATGCGGTGATATTTTGATGGGTCTATGTCTCTTTCCCCGTCTTCTTTTATCTGGCCAGATACAAACGTGCTAACAATGTGTACCTTTTCACCCACTCTGTTTTGTAGATGGTCGTGAGCAAGCATGCAATATATGTAAGCATTTATCACCTGTAAACAACATTTAGATTATATTTACATTTTATGATATTAAATATTTTTCATATTATTAATTACAAACTTTGTGCAATTGGTCTTACACCGTCATGTAAGAACATATCATCTTTCATAAGGCATTCCAAATCATCGATTGATAATAAGGCATCTCCAATGTCCACAAACTGGGTATTCTTGGGGGCAGCCTTGATTGATTCAATGACTGCAATATCCCTAGGCGTACAAACATAGTCTGTCGAATATGTAAATAAATGAGCCAATTTAGCAATCAAACTGAGCAAAAATAGTTGAATACAGAATGCAATATCATCACAAAATTAAGATTGATAGTAATTTAAAAAATACCTTGTGGGATAACATGTAAATTAGCATCCTTTTTTGGTTTGTTATGAGATATAACCTCTTCGACATTTTTATGTTGTGAATTTTCGTCCCCTTTCAGCAACATCGCATATGAACCCTCAATGGATACTTTCCGTGCATCTCCAAAGTCCATATCCATGTCTCCTATATTCTGAAAAAAATAAAAATATAAAAATAATCCTTTCGTGTTTTCATGTATAATATACATACAGAATCCATCACTTTGTATCTACGATGAAATATATATGATGAAATATAAATGATGTTTTCTACTGCATAATATAATCATATATAGTATCTGAAAAAATATTAGTGAAAATAACACACTATTTTCTCTATGGAAAACATAATTGACATTACATAATTTAAATAATTGTACTAACACAAAATTAGGGGAAAAAAAGAAATTGTCATGTTCATATATAATGAGTAGTCATATGAAAATTATTTAAATTATTTATATAGGCCATGGAAATTTGTCTATCTCAAGAAAAAAAAACATGCACCCAAGGTAGATTACATAATTATAATTATTTATAATTAGTATATTTATTTATGCATCAACCTAGGCTTATCCCCCCCCCCCCCCCCCGCCGCATACAAAACTCCAAAAAAAAAAATCCCAACTCACTCTCCACAATCCCCTCCACTCACTGATTTCCTCTCGCGGTCTCCCCTTCCCCGCCGCGTGCGTCAACGAGCATGGCGACCGCCAGATCCAATGCGGCGGCAAGTCTCCGGGCGGCCTCACCGGCCCTCTCCACCCCCACCAGCAGCTCGCCCCTCTCCCCTCCCCCCGCCGTATGGCCGCGCGGCTCCTCGCCGCTCGCCCGCCGCGCCCTCGCTCCCTCCTCAGACCAGGCTGGGCGATCCCGCTGATCGGGAGCGGCTCCGTCCGCCCGCCCGGCGACCAGGTCGATCGCCGCCCTCTCCTGCCCCTTTGTCCACCCCCGGACTGGGCCTCCGCCGCCCAGCAGCTCCCCGCCTAGTTCTCTCCTCCTACCTGCAATATCTGATCCGCGCGCCACAGCTCCCCCGCGAAGCTCAAGGAACGGCTTTGCCCCTTCCTTGAGTCCCTCGTCGTCGCCTTCCTCGAGTCCCTCGTCGTCGGCTCATCGCCATGGCTTGTGCCCTCCTTCCTTCTCCATGGTGAGCTCCTCCCTGCTGCCTCCATCCATGTCCGCCATCGAGCAGACCATGGTGGCGGCCAGATCCGCGCCTGCTCGTCAGGAGACGGACGCCATGGAGCTGTTCGTCAAGGTCCGACCTTGGTGAGTGCCGACGCCAAGCAGGGCGTCGAGCAGGCGTGCTCCGCCGGTGAGTCGCTCTAGAAGGTACCAAATTTAGCTGAGTATGACTCCTTGGATGCGGTATGCCGTAGTGATTGGGGGAAGTGATCGATTATGTGCGTGCAGGAGCTTGAGGAGATGGGTGTGCCGGTGTGTCAAGATCTGTCGTTGGTGTGCTGTAAGGAGTAGAATTCTGAATTTAAGTTGGAGACAACATTTCTGAACCTTGTTAGTTCTGAACCTTGTTTTATTCAGAATCATTTAAGTTGGAGTACTTTGATTGGAATTTCGTATGGACTTTGATTGGAAATTCTTCACAATCTGAATTTTCAGGTACAGAACTGGGCTTTACACAACTGGGTGTTTTCAGGTACTCCATCAGGGGAACAGCTCTTCCATGGGGTCCAGCAGCGTTTCCAGTCGCAGGTATACGTATTGTCTGAAACTATGTACTCCTCCTTGCTTCAACCATTGGAAAGGAGCGAGAATTTTCAGTTATTCTTCTCTGATTTCTGTGTGTTTGAGCCTATTAAGGTTACTGTGAAAAATAGCCCTTCAGAAATTATCTGTAAAATCTTAATTGGTTCTTCCATTTTTGTGCTTCAACCATTGATTTATACCTTTGATCAGTTTGCAGAAAGTGCATATCTAAGGAGTTCATCGATAAGGAGATCTGCTACTGCCCTACTTGCAACATTGATTTAGGCTGTGCTCCAGAGGAGAAACTCAGGTTTGTCTCAACCTACATATCACAAGCAGACGTTATTGTCTATTTTTTTAAAAACAACTTAAGCTTATGGTTCATGTAAATCAATTTTCTGTTCAGAGTTGATCACAGCCTACAATATGTGAGGTCAAAGATATTTCCTTCTAAAAGACGGAAGGTTGTGGACCAAGAAGCCATATCAACGCTTGAATCACCTGTCAAGAGAAAAGAACGATCTCTATCTTCACTGACAGTCCATGGTCCTCGGGTGTCTATACAGAAATGCCTCACAAAGAGGAGAACAAAAGCTTCGTGCTTACGCAGCTTGTCTTTGGTATGTAGCTTTTGTTTTAGTCTGAAGGCTGTAAGTTCGTAGCAGCATTATGTGACTACTTTGATGATAAAACATATCGGTTGAGTTTATTCTCTTGGGCACATCTTGGTTCTGGGCACTTGTTTATGCATTGTATGTCTGGTATGCTAAATGAATAGAGCATGAGCCTCTTTTATTAAATTATGATCTAAATTCTAGTACCGTATTGGACTAGTCGTAGTATATACGGTATGGGCCTTTTGCGTTGGTACCGACGCGTACGAGTACAACTCGTTTACTTGTCCTACAAGGACTCCTATGTGTTGCCCTCTTATATACCCCATCTAGTCGCACCTCAGATGGTCTGTCGTCTCGTGCTTGTAATACTCCTCCATCATAGTGATTGCGCCTTCGTGCGTCCGTGGTTTTCTCCCGCAAGGGTTTCCACGTAAAAATCTGTGTCTCTTTGTCTCGTTTATTTCTCGTTATCTCCACCTTGATCCAAATTCCCTCCAGTAGTTGAAGAAAGTGAATAACTCCATCCAAATCAGCATAAACACCTTGTACGTCAAAGTCCATAGGACTAGTGAGAAATACCAACTAAGCCTGAGCAAAGCTCAAACTTATTGGTAAGAACTGGCTTTGTCATCATATCAGCAGGATTATCATGAGTACTTATCTTGCATACCTTCAAATTGCCTTCAGCAAGAACATCTCGAATATAATGAAATCTGACATCAATGTGCTTTGTCCTCTCATGATACATTGGATTCTTTGTAAGATATATGGCACTTTGACTATCAGAAAATATGGTAGGGCAAGATGAATCTCCACAAAGCTCAGTGTACAAACCTCTCAACCAGATAGCTTCTTTGCATACCTCAGAAATAGCCATATACTCGGCATCAGTAGTGGAACAAGCCACAATAGACTGCAAAGTTGCTCTCCAACTCACAGCACAACCACCAATGGTGAAAACATAACCTGTGAGTGATCTTCTCTTATCCAAATCACCAGCAAAATCAGAATCAACAAAACCAACAAGTCCATCTCTAGTTTTCCCAAACTGTAAATAAGCATTAGAAGTACCTCGCAGGTATCTGAAAATCCACTGAACTGCTTTCCAATGCTCTTTTCCAGGATTAGCCATGTATCTACTAACAACACTCAATGCATATGATAAATCCGGACGAGAACAAACCATGGCATACATAAGTGAACCAACTGCACTTGAATAGGGAACTCTAGACATGTACTCAATATCTGCATCTGACTTAGGACATAAAGCTGATGACAATTTGAAGTGTCCAGCTAACGGTGTACTCACCGGCTTGGCATTATGCATATTAAAACGACGAAGAACTTTATCAATATATCCCTTCTGACTTAGATATACTTTTCCAGACGGTCTATCTCTGTATATTTCCATGCCAAGAATTTTCTTTGCTGCACCCAAATCCTTCATCTCAAATTCATTACTCAATTGCTTCTTTAGTTCATCAATCTCTGACATGCTCTTCGCAGCAATTAGCATATCATCAACATAAAGGAGCAAATAAATAGTTGAACCATTGACAGTTTTCAAATAAACACAACTATCATAATTAGACCTTCTGAAACCTTGAGAGAGCATAAAGGTGTCAAATCTCTTGTACCACTGTCTAGGGGATTGCTTCAATCCATAAAGAGATTTCTTTAACTTCTGAGACAAGCTTTTCTTTTCCGGGAATAACAAAACCTTCAGGTTGTTCCATATAAATATCCTCTTCTAATTCTCCATGTAAGAATGCAGTTTTAACATCCAATTGTTCAAGCTCAAGATCATGCATGGCAACAATACTGAGTAAAGTGCGAATAGAGCTTGCTTTATATCTTGTCTCATCATTAGGAGAAACACCTTCTTTCCTCTTGAAAACCCACTTGCAACGAATAGGTTTCTTCTCTCTAGGCAATTTTACTAAATCCCAAGTGCCATTCTTTTCAAGTGATTCCATCTCATCATGCATAGCGGTCATCCACTTATTACTATCACCGAAATAATAGCCTCGGAATATGAAGAAGGCTCAGATTACCTTCAATTTCTTACGCAGCAGATAAAGCAAAAGAAACAATATTGCACTCTTCAATTAACTTGTCAGTTTATTAATACCCGCCTAACTCTCATCACGTGCAAGATTCCAACTGGGTGGAACAATATGCTGATTTGGAGTGGGAGTGACATGATCATCATCAACGACGGGTTCATCATGTGCAACAATTTCATTACCGGATGTATCACCTGAATCAATAACATGCTCCACCGAACGAGAGGCTGCTGAATAGTAGGCTGCTGTTCACTCTCAACAGAACATTAGTAGATGAAACATCATGTAAAATAGCAGATTCATTAAAGATAACATTTCGCTAATAACAACCTTACGGGTTTCAGGATTCCACAATTTAAAACCTTTAACACCAGACTTATAACCAAGAAAGATGCACTTAACAGCCCTAGGCTCCAACTTTCCATTATCAACATGAGCATAAGCAGTGCAACCAAAAACTCTCAACTGTGAATAATCAGCAGGTGAACCAGACCATACCTCAATTGGAGTTTTCCTATTAAGAGCAATAGATGGTGAACGATTAACGAGATAACAAGCAGTGGAAGCGGCCTCAGCCCAAAAACGCCTATGCAAACCTGCATTGGACAACATGCAACGGGCTCTGGAAAATAATGGTCCTGTTCATACGCTCAGCAACACCGTTTTGTTGAGGAGTATAAGGAACGGTGTAGTGTCTGACAATGCCTTCAGACTTGCAATAATTCTTAAATTGCTTAGAACAGAATTCCATACCATTATCAGTGCGAAGTATCTTTACCTTCTTTTCAGTTTGTCTTTCAATCATAATCTTCCACTCCTTAAAAGCTGAGAATGCTTCATATTTATGCTTCAAGAAATAAGGCCAAACTTTTCTCGAATAATCATCAATAATAGTCAACATGTAACTAGCACCACCTAGTGACTTCTTGCGAGATGGTCCCCATAAATCAGAATGCACATAATCAAGAATACCTTCAGTTGTATGAGTCGAAGTATTGAACTTCACCCTCTTGTGCTTGCCGAAGATACAATGCTCACAAAATTTCAATTTACCAGGTTCATATCCATCAAGAAGACCTCTCTTATTTAACTCTGCTAAGCCAAGTTCACTCATATGTCCAAGACGCATATGCCAAAGGTTAGCAGCATCACAATCAGAATTCTTTGAAACAAGCTGGAGAAGCGTTACGAAACGGTAGAACCTCGAAGGTAATAAAGACCATTGGTCGAACTTAAGTCACCTTTCATCACAACAAGGGAACCTTTGGTGACTTTCAAAACACTATCTCCACCTGAATACTTGTACCCCTTTGCATCAAGGGCACTCATAGAAATAAGATTTCTCTTCATCTTCGGAATATACCGAACATCTGTCAAAGTTCTGATTATGCCATCAAACATCTTGATTCGAATAGAACCTATGCCTTCAATCTTGCATGGTGAATTATCAAAACCCAAAACGGAACCAGCAGAAGTAGTGGAATCAAAAGTATTAAACCAATCTCTATGTGGACACATATGAAAAGTGCATGCAGTGTCAAGTACCCACTCATCATTGGTCTCAGCACATCTAGCAATAACGACAAGAGCATCATCAGAACTATCATCACGAGCAACGTTAGCAGAATTGTCACCTTGTTTGTTACCTTTCCTCTTTTCTTTATTCTGCAACTTGAAACACTCTGAGATGTCATGCCCGTCTCTCTTGCAATACCTGCAATACTTCTTGTCTCTGGATTGCGACCGGCCCCTATAGCCGTTCTTACTTTTGCCTCTGTTTCCATTATTGGGGTTCTTCTCCTTTGTCCTGCCACGAACAGATAATCCCTCGGCTTGGGATGAACTCGAACCATCATGAGGCACCATTAATTTCATCTTCTCCTTGGAGTTCAAAGCTTCATAAACTTCATTAAGCGTGAGAGTATCACGACTGTATAATATGGTGTCTCAAAAATCTCGTATCTATAACTTGGCTCTGTATACCACTTGTTAGATAATAACGAGAATAAACGAGACAGAGAGACACGGATTTTTACGTGGAAACCCTTGCGGGAGAAAACCACGGAACGCATGAAGGCGTATCACTATAATTGGGAGGAGTATTACATTACACGAGAGGACAAACCCTCTACGTGCTAATCTGGTGGAGATCTCTCTCTCATCTATTCTATGACTAGCTGGTATTATATAAAGGGGCAAACAACTCTCTTTCTTGGTGGACACGAAACAGAGTTGTAGTCATGCTACGTCTAGCACGGTTGGCATGCCGTAGTCCGGTAGGACTCCATCCGTAGTACAATACTTGTATGGGATTCGGAACACAATAAAAATAACACTCCACCTTGAGACGAAATCCCTTACAATAATCATAGATAGCATCAACTCCTCAATTAAAGTCATCACAAGTAAACCTTGTGTCTGGAAATGTCCATAGGACTAATAAACTTCTCATGAAGTCATATCGAGCAAATCAATCAGTAGGTCGTCCAGAAAACATCACAACTATCAACAAAGTAGACTAACAAAACTTGGTCTCCCAATAAAAGTCCGAGTCTGTGCCACTGACCTCAAAAAACTGAAACTGCTCAATCATCAAATGACATAAGTCATCATATCTCCTGTGGTGCCTGAACGAGCGCATAGCTCATAGTGCAACATCTTGGTGCACATCGCATCGTGAAGAACTCATCTCACGGAATCTGAATGTGCTTCAAAACAGAAAGCACAAACCTCGGCAAACAATACTCAAGCAAGAGCATATGGTACGGATGGCATCGCGTGCACCCAAAAACTGCCGACTTGTAGTGGTTAATGAAAATCCATGACATGGTCATAAACTGTCCTTGTAGAACAACTGTCGGATGAAGGAACCATCTTAACATGCAACGGAGTTTCAACTCTGCAATAGACCCCTCTTGAAAGAGCAAAGACAACTGAATTGCACTTGAAACTTAACAGCGCTAAATGTTGTAGTATCTAGCAGAAACAAATCAATCTCCTTGCACCTCAACTGATTCTCATCACGAACATGAATATCAGACAAAACCTTCAGATGCATAACAGCAAAATACTATGGAGAGAATAGAGTATATGCTGGCTACCAACAGGCTTAATAATTACCTCCTCCATACTCTTTTTTTTTCTTGATAACTGAATTATGTTCTTCAAATAACTGTAGCAATATTGCATCCATTATCCCGACGGGCCATAATTCCCAAAACTCCACCTTGAAGAAAAAACTGAGTGTATTCTGATAATCGGCTTGCCCCAACAACGCTCACATCTCGACTTGCCATAACGTAAACTTTGTGTCATGATCCAGCAGCGGAACATCGTACTTCTTGGATGCCATGAGTAGATTAAATCTGTGTTCACAAAGTAGTACAAACCGGTAGAAAATTCTTGACAGAATTAATATGCGGAGCAAACAAAACTAGGAACAGTAGCACCTGGTAGCTTCAAGGGACGTAGCAGTTGATGAAGAAAAGGAAATAAATCTGAGCAGTACTAGTTAGTACTAGCGATCAGATATGCCTCACGTGAGGTACTAATACCAAATCAAAATAGTGCTCCTGTACTTGTCTTCACGTGAGCACGTAGTATTGCTTGGATCAACCGATGCGAAGCAGCGGCAGAAGCGGCGGAGAGGACCGGTGTTGGCTCGGCACTCCACGCGTCTCGGTACTTGATTCCCTCGTGAGCGGCAGCGGATGTGGATGCTGCGTAGGGCGGCGCAGCAGAAATCACCGGATCGCCGGCTCGCGTGCGGCGGCGCACACGCTACCCTAATTCTCTCGTCTCAAAAATCTCGTATCTATAACTTGGCTCTGTATACCACTTGTTAGATAATAACGAGAATAAACGAGACAGAGAGACACGGATTTTTACGTGGAAACCCTTGCGGGAGAAAACCACGGAACGCACGAAGGCGTATCACTATAATTGGGAGAAGTATTACATTACACGAGAGGACAAACCCTCTACGTGCTAATCTGGTGGAGATCTCTCTCTCATCTATTCTATGACTAGCTGGTATTATATAAAGGGGCAAACAACTCTCTTTCTTGGTGGACACGAAACAGAGTTGTAGTCAGCATGCTACGTCTAGCACGGTTGGCATGCCGTAGTCCGGTAGGACTCCATCCATAGTACAATACTTGTATGGGATTCGGAACACAATAAAAATAACATCTTTGATCCTTTGTTTGTTTGGTACCTGAAGTGTTTATGTGCATTTGAGGTTTCTTGTTTAATCATATAGGTCGTAATTGAGTATTACGTAAGGTTTATTCATTTTAATAATTTAATGCCAAATTACTGATCCGGGGTTTCCTTCTTGCAGCTTTTAATGTTATACACTGGCGCAAGCTAGAGAGGCCTCCTCTGCATCTTGTTGCTATTGGGCTCTGCTGTATATTCTTTGATTAGTTATAGAAAAGCAACATGGAGAAGCACATGGTGACCACTTGCTGATGCGCCAGGTGCCTACATATATCTTGAAAGATCACGGTTGATGATAGTCTACATTTATGTTAAGTGCTTGATGTGGTAACAAAGTTTTTTTCTTGATTTATCTGATGAAAAATATGTTTTTTCCCATGAAGTTATTTAGACATTTCTTTGGTTTTTCTGTTGAAGAGCAGTTGTGCTTAGGGCAAGTGGCAAAGCATTTCTTTGGTTATCACCTCTGTCGCATAAGCATTAGATGTGGTAAGAGCTAGCAAATTTAATTTGTATGATATTGAGTCACTTTTGTTTTCTGGCATGTTGAAAAACTTAATAAGTTATTTGTTTGTTTTTCTGGCTGAAATATATATATATGATTTCATTAAAAAGTTAGGCAGTCAACTATGGTCATGACTTCAAAAGTTAGGTGTATGACAGACGTGCGATGTCCAGAATAGACTGTTAGCCTATAATATCTTAAAAACTGTTTGTATTCAGTTGCAGCCCACCTAATAGGACTGCTTGATTAGATCTACAGTCAATTGTATTGGCTATGATCTTTTTATAAGATGGCACTATCTCCACTGGTGTTTTTTTTTCGGAATTTGATGGTATGCCTGACCAAACATGATCCTAATATAATAACTGTTACCCTTTTACAGAAGAGAAAGATCCAGAAATTTGCATACCTAGAGGAACTCGTCTTCTTGATGCCCCTTGCTTACAGAAGGTACTCCTCGGGAATTTGTCCTCCAAGTCTGGGTATTTTGATCCTTTGATATTTGTGATGGGGGAAGGGAGAGTAAGGAGGGGGATGAGGGATGGCACATGAGGTTAACATATATAGGTAGGCCATGCAGGGGAAGGCTGGGTAGCAGATATCTTTCCATTTTTCAGATATATTCTTATGTATGGTGCAGATATCTTTCCTTTTCAGATATGTACTTATGTATGGTGCAGATATCTTTCCTTTTTCATGAAACACACATCTCTTAATAAATTTGAAAATATGTCGAAATCGAACATACTAAAGAATTAAATTGTTGTATTAATTTAATAAACAACTTAACATTGATTGCATGCCACTAAGTTACTTATTAGTTCTTATAAAATTTTCCCATATAAAAACGAAATATCTTATTAGTATATTTAAATATTTATTCTTTTTTAATATTGTTCAATTTGAAGAGGTAAACATGAACTTTCTATATAATTTATGTGTATCTAATCAGTTCAACATGTACTATAAATCAAGTAAAATTAACAAACAAACAATCTTAAATGTTTTGTTTCCAAAAGATGGCAATTAACAGCCTTCGGATTTTATTGTTTGCACAATAGTTGGTGACAAGGGGGCGTGGAACTGCTGCAGCCCATCTGTGACAGAGCAGACTCCTGTGAATTTGCCCAGCCAGGTACATCCTCTACTTGGTAGCAACTTGAAGAAAATTCTTCCTTTTTGCTTCCATGACCTGATATCCTCCTCACTGATGTATCGAGGAGCCGTGACCCGGCCTCACAGGAAGGGCCAGGGCGAAGACGTATCCCCGACGGCCAAGACACGGCCACGGTGGTGATTTTTGATGGTGAGACAGAGCAGACTCGAGCGACTTTGCCCAGCCAGGTACATCCTCTACACAACTACATGGTAGCAAATTGAACAAAATGTGACTTGATTAGTATAGTAGCTTAGTAGTAGTAGGTTCCTGTACTCGCAAGTTTATGTCAAACAATCACTGCATCGTATATGCAAGCCTGGGATTATATATATGTGGGGGTCTGTGATATTGTGAGTACAACAGCAACCAGACCACCAGGTTCCCTTTGAAACCACTTAGCCCGGCCTCAGTCAAATACAAGGCCACTGTCATCTTTGAAACCACTTAACCTCAGATAAAACCACATGGTTGACGGTTTTAGAATGTTGATGGACAAGTCTGAGGGGGCCAAACCTAAACAAAACATTTTTTATCTAATTTTCATCACCCCTACTTGCTGAAGTTACTGATACCTTTCATTTCTATGAGTACAATTTGTGAGAACCAAACATAAGCATGTGGCATTGCGTGTTTGTGTCAAAACGTGGAAGCTAGGTTAGTGGCATACCAGGAGGAACATATATATAGGATTTTTTATATATGAGTTAATGCTACGTACATCATTCATTATAACGTACACCATAAGAGTGAATTCCTTTTTACCCCCTAGATCCATGAATCCATCTCCCGTGGCACCTCAAATAGCTTCAGCGCTGCCTGTGTCCTCTCCGGGGGGTAGTCACTTGCGGTCTGCCTTGTTGTTGTCAAGCCGCCGGCAGAGGCTTCAAGGCATCGTTGTCGCAGGCCCGAGCTGACCCCTGCTTACCGGTAAGGTGAAACCTGCAAAGCTAGCTTGATTCTAGTCATCTGCAAAGTGGACCACTCACATACGAAGAGAAGCTGCTCGATTAGTAGCTAGCACCGACATAGGCCTGAGCCGCCAAGAACGTCCCGGCATGGTGCTGCTTGCAAAACTCCCTCCGCTCCCTTGTGATGCGAAGTAAGCGGGAGTAGAGCGCACGTACACCTCAATCTGCACTGATTAAGCATTCCTTGGCCGGTTTATTTATGTAGCGCTGGATGATTAGTAGCTACCACGAACGCACGCGCTAAAATTCTGTGCGGTAGAAGTACAAAGTCCAAAGTGAGGCCAGAGAGTCATAAGAGTTGAAAGTGCATCTCACATGGTTACTAAAACTCATGGCGAATCTTTGATTGCAAGGCATTGTTATCACTGAAAATGACTCAAATGTAACCTGACCCCATAATATCTAGAACTTGACTCCCGTTTTACTGTAACACTGTTCCCATTAAATATTCTTCATGGAAAATGGTTCTAAAACTAAAGTACGATAAATTAATTTAATTTGGCATCCAAAACAAGTGACTTTACTTCAGAGCTTGAGGTCATGGTGCAGGGCACTGCTTCTCTACCATGCCCCTACAGAGCTGGTACATCAGGATCTACACGCATGACATCACGAGTTCACCAATCAACGAATCGAACACGATTGGCAAATTTTCATCCAAAATCCTTGCGTTCAAGATTAGGACAATGAAAAACAAAGGACCAAGATTGGTTACAGTATGAAGTGGATACTTGATTGTGGCCGGGGATCTTATCATGGTTCTGGTGGTGGCCATGAATTTCTCAAGGCCCGTATCCATGTACTCGAAGATGAGGTAGTATAATTTATGGTACTGCTATTCCAATACTTACTACCACGTAGTCAGAAAAAGAAACATAATAGGAACTAATGCCTTGAACCCTGGTTTGATTATTTATATTCCACCTCACTGGTAGGGAATCATATTCATATGCTATGCTGCTTGATTAAGTTGAATATATGCATTGCCACATGATGTCAACACATTCGGAGACTAACTCCAGGCCATATGCAATAGAGATCCTAAATAACATTCACCTATGCAAATTTGGCATTATTTTACCAGAAGACTGCTCATCTTCTGTTCCAAGTTCGCCACCACCTAAACAAACAAGAATTTTGTGCAAAAACAGTAGTGGCAGTGCAAAAACAGTAGTGGCAGTGAGATAGAAGGAAAGATAGATATACAACCAACATAGCTAGTGGATGCCACCATTAATCACTATTTAAACTTTAAAAATATTTCAGAAAATGTCATTTGATCATCTGATCAGCATGGGCATTCAAAAAGATTATTGCCTTCAATATGCCTCCGGTTCACCGGGAGCCACAAACCTGCTCCTGACCGCGTGGGTATTATAGTACAAAATATACATAGAAGAAAAATTATATAGATAGAACCAAAACAAGCAGACAATGTTGAAGCGAATACGAAGCTAGAGGGTGTCATCGAAGTATTTATTCCCTAAATATATATAATCCGATACATTATTCATATTGCCAAAAGGATAAATCTGATAATTAATCCCTAACAAAGCTCTGCTGGCTTATCATATATGCGACATTTCAATATGAATTAGTCCATAATCATTCGTCTAAAAACCTCAAGGCCGCTGTAATTTCAGCTGGGATGTTTACAGCTGCTTCATTGCCTTTGATGGTTAGCATCTGGACCAGCAAGTTCTTTCTGAGCTGTATTGAATCCTAGAAAATAAAAAAAAATGAATTGTTATATATATATGTAGGGAATAAATGTCTCCCTTTCCCTTTTGGAAGATCCATAATTTAACTTTCCTTATAAACAAATCCGATTAAGGGAATATTAATGGCCACACTGGGAAACACATTGAAGGTGGCCCATATCCTTCCGTAATTACAATATCCCATAAAAAAACTATACGAAAACATGGAATAAAATTATTTTGGTTGCATGCAGATGTATCAACGCAGGATTAATTATACATTTCCTAATTTTTGTATCCTTTCCAAACTTCGCCTCCATATATATAGTAAGAAACAAATAATTTATTTTCCAAATATACGTCAAACACGAGCGTTCCTGAAATATAAAGAAACACAATGTTTTTTCTTCTTCCGTTTTTTTCCTCCTCACCACGATCAAAAAGCCGGCGCCACTTGAAGTATTGTTGTTTTCGTGTGTAGAAAGAAACAGAACGCACGGGCATACGACAGTCCTCGATTCCATGTACAAAATAAATTATATTATATTTGGAATGTCATAATGCATGATAGCATGCGATAGCATCTGTGAAGGTAAACGTATATGTCTTTTTGCGCTGCACTGTATATTAAAAAAATTTGAACCTACACTGAAAGAGATTCATACGTGTAGCTCAAATGAGAGTAGACAGGTTACCATTTGAAGTCCATTATTGACAGTTTGGTCATCAAATATATATTAGTCAAATATATAGGTAAGAACTTCATAGTATATGGCTCCGAAATATGACGACACTGTTAAATAGTTTTTTTATTGAATATCACATATTATTAAACCTCCAAGACATTAGCGACCACTTCATAATGTGACAATTGGCAACAAAGTGATGCATGCAAAGCGTTCATATATTTTTATATCTAAGACAAATTTTGCACTTGTGTACACAGATACTTATAATCTCCATTGTTGCTAGCTTGAACAACACCATTGACGTACGCACGTGTTTCGTCAAGTGTCATGAGGCTGGCTTCATGGATATCTACGCTATAAATTAGTGTATATAGTAGTGACATAGTACTACATAAAAAATACATTGACAACAACTGTAAAATAGAACGCAACTCCTACCTTGTAAAAAAATTCAAACATATGGAAATTAGTAATACCGATGGCAGTAAACAAAAGTTGAGCTACCATCTTCTAATTAGTACAAGACATGGTTCTATCAGATGACTACTCCGTCTCGGATGTTAGAAAACAGTGCCGAAGCACATAAATAATTTTGCAGGATGAAGTCTCCTGTTACAGATACACCTTTGGGCACTATGGCCACTACCACATGGCAACCCTGTCATCACAAACGGCCAGGTAACAAAGTGGAACCTGGGTAAATCTCCGTGGCTGGGAGCTCTGCAAAAGTCCTCCAAGCTTATCTTTTAAGAGTTATCTATCTCTAATAATTTATTTCTTAGAATCATGTTGCCCGGGTTTGATTCATGTTGCACCAGCATATCCATAAGTAATACAGAAGATTGCTCTAGATAATTAGCTAAGATCCTTACTCGCCGTGCTAGTTGCTAGGGATGTACCCAAAAGAATAATCTGGTGCATGCTCATGTCAGAAGGTAAAAAGAGAAACCTAGTATTACATGGCATCTAGAGAAGGATACACATTTTGAAGAACATTTGAACAGTTGATACCTGCACAGACAATCGTCTTGGCTGGGTGCAAACTATAAGTCGACCACCCTCAGCCCAACAAGCGTCTTTAAGATACTGCAGAACGATGCTTGCTCTCTGAACCAATCCTCGCCAGTTCCTAGATTAATGCAGCCTTGTACATTTTTTTAGGTTACAAATCTTTCAGATCTGCAGTAAACTAATGAATGTACATGAACCAATGCAAAAAATTAAAATGAAACTTGAACTGAACTGGTAAATAATTAGTTTAGACGCATGAAAGTACAAATAATCAATATTTTTTCCAAAGTCGCACGGGCACTTGAACATATTTGCAAGAACGCAGGCTAACAATTTATTATTTATTAGATGTACATATGGAGCCAAAGTAAATGTAACACGTAGCGGCTCTCTATGAAGCCAAACATTATTTCGGAATATCAAATTACAAATAAAAGGTTAAATATTAATTAAACATGATGCAGATCTTCATGAAGCCAATCATTAGTTTTGATTCTAGTCTTACACATAACACAGTCCGCTGTGTGTCATGTACAAAATGAGATTAAATATAACACAGTATAAATTTATTGAAATGGAATTGTTACTTTAAGTTATTGGTGTATACCTCTACCAACCGAGATACCAAATGAAAAAATATGTCATACAACCGCATTACAACACTTCTTGACCATCGAAAGAGTAAAATGCATATATGATTCCACCAGGTTTTATAAGACCTAACTTCATCCTGTAAGTACTTCCTTGTAGACGATGTTCTTCATTGAAGTCAACAAGGAAACGGATGGTCTTTTACGCTTCTTCGGATTTTCCTTTTGCTTCTTGGCCTTCCCGTTCGGCTTCTCCTTCTGAATGAGTATCTTTATGTTTCTCTTCGCGGTGGCTCGAGACAAAGCAACATAGAGCTGACCATGTGAGAACACGGGATTGGGTAGGTAGACACCAACAATCGGGATGGTCTGCCCTTGAGCCTTGTTAATGGTCATAGCAAAGCTAAGCCTTATTGGAAATTGCTTCCTCTTGAACTTGAAAGGAAACATGTCATTTTCAGATGGGCAGAGAGGGATTCGAGGAAGGAAGACCCTCCTGCCAGTGTGTTGTCCAACTACGATTTCTGCATCAATGGTGTTCATCTCAAAACCTCTAACAACAAGCCTAGTCCCGTTACACAGACCATTAGCTGGATCAATGTTCCTTAGAAGTATCACAGGGCAGTTCAGCTTTAGTTTGAGTGCATGGGGAGGAAGACCATTGGGAGTCAATCCATTTAGAAACTCAGGAGCGTAGTAGCCATATGGGTCGTCCTCCGCACTGTCAAAGCTATGGTAGATTACTTCATCTCCTTGGAAACGCTCTATCAAGCGGATGTTTATCTTGTCGACATTGTCATTTGTCGTGGAAAGGATTGCGCGAGATGTCATGTAACTCGAATCTGCCATGTTGTCATCTAGACTTGGAAACACGTGGTCAATCAGCTTCTCCAGGTCGTCAACCTCACCTGTTGATGGCAGACAAATATCATCAGGGAGTATTATGTTGCCTTGTTCGTCGGCTTCCTCAGTGCCATTACCGACCCTGAGCAAGTAATCTGCAAACCAAGTGTCATTACCAGCCCTCATGTTGGTGATGAGCTGAAGTTGCCGCATACTCTTCCATAGATGAGAAGTTCGGAGGCTTGCATCAATTATCTGGCCCCGTGACCCCCTTCTGACGACCGGAAGCACCTGCCTAAAGTCCCCGCCAAAAACAACTGTCTTTCCTCCAAAGGGTCGGTCGCGTATTCCCATGATGTCGCGCATGCTATTGTCTAATGCCTCAACCGCTTGTCGCTTAGTCATGCTGGCCTCGTCCCATAGTATCAATGAGGCCACCCTTAGCAGCTTGGCGGTCCCACTCTGCTTGGTGAAGTTGCACGACGCTCCATCATCGCAACTCAGTGGGATTTTGAACCTTGAGTGGGCAGTCCTGCCGCCAGGCATGATAGAAGCAGCGACACCCGACGTCGCGGTGGCGATAGCAATCTTGCCCTCGTGCCTCACCTTGGCGAGCATCGCCCTGTAGAGGAAGGTCTTCCCCGTACCTCCAGGACCATCAACAAAGAATATACCCCCATCACCACGTTCAACAGACGCTAGTATTTCGTCGTATGCAGCCCTTTGCTCAAAATTCAGGGAAGATGACAATTTAGTGTCACTTTCGTCAAACTCAACAGTTGATTCCTCGATGATCTCTCTGGCCTCGCCCTCGGTTGGGTCAAACGCATCATCGATCGTTGGAAGAGCGAAATCAATAATGTCTTTACCCATAGACTGCAACATACCCCTAATGTCAAGCAACACCATCTGCTCCACCTCGTTCGGGGACGTGCGTGTCCGACGGTAGTCATCGGACATAGGCTCGAGGTGTCTATCCCACAAACCGCGCACGTTGCCTGGCTCGCAGTGCACCAATATTGTTGCAAATAGCCTCCTAAGAGAACATGGCATAGCCCACTGCTCCGCCTCAGTAAGACAGTCGTCGAGCGTGTTGTCTGCCTCGATGAGTCCCAGCCTTTCACCGGCCTCTCGAAAGCTCCCACATACAACGCCGTTCACGGTGAGCAAGTCCTCAAATGATGTTTTCCCCGTAACATGGTTCAACAACACACGAAGGTAGTATCGCTCCCCCTCGGCAGGATTGGCAGACACGATACGACCTATCCAAAAACGCTCCACCCGCATCTTCCAGAACTTCTTCTTCTTCTCCCATGTGAAGCTTCCGGGGAAATCCTTGTACAATATATGCCTTGCCCAAGGGTGTTTTTCGTTTGCCTTGAAATATTCCGTTAACATGGATTTTGAAGCATTCTCGGAGGATACAACATTCTTCAAGTCAGCTTGTGCATTGAATGCAACCCTGTGCATATTCGGGAGATGAAGAGGCAACTGCAAGACAGGCGGGTAATTGGCACACAGTGGGAAACCAAATATCCTCCACATAGCCTCCGGAGGGGTGACCCATCTTGCGTCAACGTATCTCTTGATCTCATCAATGTTACCATCAGCGTCTGGCTGGTCAATGCTGAAAGAGGCCTTATCATGGCCCTTATAAATGTACTTATAAATGTATTTTACAGCCTTTATGCTAGAGCAGACCTCGACGTTGATGTGGCAATTAAACATCCGCAGAAGGTAAGGGTTATATGGCACAACCCATCGGTTGTCCAACATTTTCCCTCGAACCTTAGCGCGTCTACCATCGTCTCTACGACGATAAACTGGGTATGAGTCCTTGCCTTGTATGGTGTTTTCATTGAACGGCCGCGGGTATCTGCACTTGCATTCATTATCTTGCATGCAAACATTCTTCGGGTTGAGAGCACCGCATGGTCCATGCATCATATGTTTTACCACCATTGCATACAATTCCGGATACTTCTGCTTGTCTGGGAGCTCTGCGGAAATGAGTCGGTCATACTGCTCTGGGACAAGAAGCTTATAATTTGAATCCATGATCAACAAAAAATGTGCGTGGGGGAGGCCTCTCTTCTGGAACTCGACTACGTAAACATAAGCAACAACAACACCCAGGACCATCTTCTTGACCAACAAATCTTTCATAGCCTCTAGTTTGCCATAGAACACGCGAGCCACAATATCAGGTCGGTCTTGCGCCGTCTGTCTGGGAAGCAACTCATTTGTTATCTCTTCCCATTTAGGGTTGCAAGTCATGGTCAAGAAGATGTCAGGCTTCCCGTATGTATGGACAATTGCCATGGCATCCATATGTCTCTTCTTCATGTCGCGGTCGCCACCAGGGTAAGTTCCAGGGAGAACTATTCTCTTCCCAACAGCGCTTGCTCGGGTCTCCCCGGATGTTATTGCATCAACAACCCCTTTATACAGATCGGCGCGGATCTGCGTCTGGTTCTTCCTGTACCACCTCAACCGACAGCTCTCAATCTTAATGTACATGTCAACCGCCCATTGCTGCAGTAGGCGTGCTCCACAGAGAATTGGATTGAAGATTGCAGGCCTTGTTTGTAGCATGTAACAGTAGTAGTCTCTAACGGAGACGCATAACCTGCTATTCCCCTCTGCACACGTTTGATTTAGATCGCGTGAGCATTAGCAGAACATGCACAACAATATATTTTTAAGAAAGCGGGACACAAAACAACATACCTGCGTCATCATCATCATCATCATGAGACAAACGAGGATTTTGGACAACATCCCAATCAACATTACGTTTGGGTAGCTTCGGATGCCAACCTAGCTCCCCCATTGGATAGAATAATGGATAAGACAACGGGTCGTATGCCCCCGATGTCACACGAATACTATGCCTTTCGTCGTTGTTACCACAAAGAGTTATCTTGCGGTCAAACCTTTTTGCTAGGTCAGTGCCCTCAACCCAAATTGCAGCGACCTCAGAGGACACCGGCCTATTATACCTTCTTTGGTCCAGCCTCTTATCGGTGTTTAGGTCAATCCTATAATCATCGAGGTTGTCTTTGTGTGCACCCAAACTCCTAAATTGCTGGGAATATGGGTTTTGTTTGAGTATGTCTACTAACCTCTTCACGACATCTTGGTCTAATTGCTTGGTGGCCACCTTACGATGATCTAGGTTAGGGTCGTCGTCATAGAAGTACAACTGCAGATGTTCTGGACGCGAGCTCGGCCCGAACGAATGAACATTGTGGTAGATAGTGCCGTGAGCTCGGAATGTGTACACCCCAGACCTCATGTTTGTGTAGTTTTCATCAAGGCTGACGCCAAGGGTGGTGAAGGCGAAATGCCCGTTGAAGAACCGTATGTTCTCCCGAAAATGTCTCGAATCTGCATCCATGCTGGACCATAGCCTCTTCAGCACTGGGATTGGTTCCGGTTGCTTAAGCTGGATCTGGCCATTGCGACAGTAGAAGCCGTCAGTCTCAGATTCAAACTTCCTGGCCATACAGTGTTTGCAATTTTCATCGAGTTTCAGGACGTGAGTGCTGTCTGGAATGTTTGAGTAGACAGTGTCAAATGGATCAATCTCGATAATTTTATCGGTAGACTTGCTCGCCTCCTCATCATCATCCAATATGTCATTATCCGACCCTACGGGGATTTGTTGCAAAATCACGTACAATTCACTATCAACAAATAAATGAGACAACAATAGAGCTCCCCAGTGTCAATAGGGCAGGGTTTGCATTACCTTCGTTGCAAAACATGTAGTACTCCTCATCAATCAATTCATGTGCTTCCTGATCATGACGCATAGTGCCGCTTTGGAAAACATCAATGTCATCTGCATTGTCGTCATACAGATAGTGACAACGGACACAATCATGTTAGAACGACATGCTGAGAATGAGCTTAAGAAACTGACATTCGCAAATTCTTACCAATGGCACCGGCAGAGTATGTCGGCATATTCGTCCCCGGATCGCCATCAGATGAATCATCTTTTGCGGCCTGGGAGACGGGTGATGCGTGACTTGGGCATGTGGGCCATTCGGAGTCTGAGTTTGCTAGGTTTGTAAGGGGGATTGCGATGCATTCTTTGCACAGTGTTTTTTTCCTTCGGTCATAATTGGCCTTCCTCTGTGCACTTGACTCCCCCTTCTCATTAGCCGACATGCTTTTGCGGCGCTGCACGCTCCTCTCGCGTCTTTTTTCGTTCATCGCTTCTCTCACCTCGGATGTTAATTCGTGACTTCTCTTCTGATGGCATGCTCTGCTATTCACATTTTTCGACTCCCTTTGATCGTTTGTTAAATTACGTTTCCACTCATTGTCGGTCTGCCTCCTAGCTAGAATAGTTTCCTGAATGACAGACGCGTCTAAAGTTGTAGGGGGACATGTTGATCCCTCTTTCGTTAATTCTGTAACGCTAGGGCTATTTTGGTCATCTGGATCAAAAATAAGGTCAATTCTTATTTAGTTAATTTTGATTTTTCGGACATGTAGAGTCACATACAGAAAAGCATATAGAAAAGCAGGGACTGCCATAGAAACGGATATTAATCGTACGCGCATACCTGAAGTAGCAGATGCATGTTTGTTTTGATCCTGGATATGCTTATTCTTGTTCCTCCAATAAGCAGCTCGCCTTAGGGCGTTCCTATGGTCTCTCTTGCGTTCTTCTTCAGTTCTTTCATTTGTTTCTATGTCATTCAAGATCCCGTCTGGAGCCATTACAAACATTACTAAAATTAAAAAATCAGGCAACTAAGATGGAAGCAATTTCTGTTATAATCGAACAAAATTACAATACCTTGTAGCTCTATGTCATTAACGATTCCAGTCGAGACCTCCGTTGAATCAGGAAATGACGACGCATCATTCGAGAATGATGTATAGTTAGAGCCAGTGTGGTTGCCTTGCATACAAAAGTTGTCCAGACATATTTATGCTTATTGATAAATACCGGTCTTAACATAATGATTAAATCATTAATAGCATACCTGATAAATGCAGGTTGTGTGCATGTTCAACTTGTACGGTAGATTGTTTCTTCCGCCGATAGGAAGCCCTCCTCAGGGCATTTCTATGGTCTCTCTTGCGCTCTTCTTCGGTTTTATGATCTGCTCCTTGGGTGTCTTACAAGATAACATTCCCGAATATTAGTGAATAAAACAGATACGCCCACGAAATTGATGGATGATTAGGAACATTATGATCACCTTGATGGTCGGTGTCACAGATGATTCCAGATGACACCGTATTTGAACTTGGGAATGACTCCGTGCTGGTTGGGTTGTCTGGTGAAGAAGATTGGACCAAACAAATTAATGCTAATTGGTTAAGACGATACCAACTATAAGGGTAAAAACATTTTGAACCATACCTGTTAACACAAGGTTCTTTGCAATTTCATCTAGGACATTAGGTAGAATTTTCCGTCGATAGGAGGCCCATTTCACTGCGTCTCTATGGTCTTTCTTGTGTCCTGCCTCCGTTCTATCATCTGTTTCTTGGGTGTAATAGTGGTTTGCTACTGCATCTGATGTCATTAGGGTGAAACACAAATATTTTTCTGTTATATAACAGAAAAATGTGAGCAATTTGTTCAATGAGTACTCAAAACATGATCACCTTGAGTTTCATTCTCATTAACGAGACCAGAAAGCCCCGTAGTTGTAATAGATAACGTTGACGCATCATGCGAGAATGCTGCATAGTTAGAGTAAGCTGGGTTGTATGGTGAACAAAAGTTGTACAAACACATGCCAGCTAAATGGTTTTGACATACCGAATATATAATGAATAATACTCTTTAAGCTTCCCTGATGATTGAAGGGCAAGTGCATTTTCATCTAGGACATTAGATTTAGTTCTCTCCCTATCTTCGAGAACATTTGTGATATCACATAGAGACTGGCGACGGGCAGACTTCCCAATGACTTGTTGGTCACCCAAAACATCTGACAACTTGTTGCGATAAGCAGCCCGCCTACGAGCGTTGACAAGATCCCTATGATCTAATAAATTCCAAATTATTGTGCATCATATATTCTGTTACCCGGGATATGAGCACAATATTACGTACTAAAAAACATACGTATGCACATCAAACTAAGAGTGTCCACCAAGCTTACCAGATTTTGCAACTACCGGCTGATTCTCATTTTGTAAGTGACTATTTCCTCATTTCGCTTAATCCGATAAGCTGCACGTCTCCTTGCATTGTACTCCGCCCTTGCATTATCCGCGTATTTTTGCATTCATGACTCAATGATAGAGTTTCATGATGTTGGAAGCGATGTAAATCTGCATGTATAAATACAAATAAGAAAACATATAAAACAACGGCTGGGAAGGTGGATATCATGCGATGGACACCTTGAGAATTATCTCGCAGCTTCATTTTAGGAATGGCATGATGGAGTGTTAGGCTAGCCGTAGGTGTTAATGTTTGACCATCATCATGGTACTCAGGCCCTTTGTAGAGTATAGTAAGCATGAATACAACTTCAATGTTTGTGCGGTCTGCACGCAATCAATTATGTACTGTCTCCGGCGTGTATAAAGGATCAACATCTGCAACTATGGATATGATGTTTGGATTACCATCTTTCATTTTTGTCACCCTCGTAAGTGCTGCAAGACATTAAGCATGTTACAAGCCAGTGTTAGACTTCCACGTCCGCAATCACATGACAGTATTTTAACACTTTATATACCTGGTTCAATCGCGCGAATAGCATCTACTTGTTCATCAACGGGTATCAAGTTTGCGTTGTATTCCCCAGCATGTTTAACGCTCGTCTGATCTGCAACACATTATGCAAGAAGCGTAACATTAGTAGAAAAGCAAGTATTCATAGCATAGTGAACACTACCTGTTGGTATGCCGTCTTCTTGTTCATGTTCACCGGGTTTGCTTCTTGCATTACCCATTCGCAAATGAAATGACCGCTGGTTCTGATGTTTTTGAGGCCTGGGAGATGATCAGATGGATATAATGGATGCAACATGACCGCAAGAGAGATGGCGAACTTGAAGGCATGAATAAGAAGGTACTTTAATTGAAAGCATCAACAGCCAATCATTGAGTTTCTCGACTTTAATCTATCTTGAACTTTAAGAAGATTTTGAACTTTAATCTAAACATAGAACACATTCAGCATGGTATGAAACTCACAAGATACAAATCAACAATGAATGTGATTGAGTAGCAATTATGTGAACAACTATAAACCGTAGAACTTAGGAAACCACAGCCAAAAAAATGTTACTGCGTGTAAAAATAAAATAAGTATTCCAGGTTCTCATTGTTACTGGTTACTTCAGTTGGGTATTTTTTGGTCTAAATTGTAAAGTGCGTTTTTTACATGTCAAGCTGAAATCTGCAGACTGATCCTCTTATTCTACCCCGCTGAACCCCCGATAAATATTGAGTAGACTGAACTATGTTCTTTCTTTGGTGTTTGAACAACTGCTGTACCAGTGGCTAATGTTTTTGCTCCAAGAGTTTTGATGTTACGGGAACATTCACTGGTAGAAAAAAGGCCTTTAGTCCCGGTTCGCAAAGGCCTTTAGTCGCGGCTGTGCAACCGGGACTAAATAAGCGCGACTAAAGACCCCCCCCCTTTAGTCGCGCCTCTTCATTTAATCATGACTAAAGGCTTTAGTCCGGTTCTCGTGGCTAACTAAGGGACTAAAGGCCTCCTCCGCAGTTTAAATTTTTTACGAATTTTTTTGCGAATTTTTCATTTTTTTATTTTCAAATTTCTGAATTATTTTAACCTCTAATCTCTAATCACCACCCTCATCACTGCTCAATTTATCCTCTAATCTCTAATCACCCTCATAATTCCAAATCATCTAACTTCGAACGGTCACCCATCCTCCCACTCCCCGGCTGAGCACGCTTAACTTCCGGGTTCTATTCTCCCTCGCTTCCAAGTCGCACTTGTTGTTTTCGACAATAGTAGGATGTCAATTCTATTAACCCTCGGTATTTAGCTTGAGCATGAAGTGACACATTTCACTGTTTGAGTTTGAAACTATTGTTTTAAAAACAATAATTATTTAGTAACACTAATATTTCGGAATAATTAGTTTGACCATTTTTGACCACAGTTTGACCAGATTTGACCAAAATTTAAAAAACTGAAATAATTATTTAGTAACACTAATATTCTAGAATAATTAGTTTGACCATTGTTTGACCACAGTTTGACCACAATTTGAAATTTTTGAATTTTTTGCCTCTCGAACTTAAAAGCCCGTATCTTTTTTTTCTGTTAGGTTTTGGGGATTCTAAAAATGTTTAACGGGTTCCCTGTTAAATTCGGATGTAACTTTTCGAGTAGATGATTTTTCATATAAAAACTTTTTCATCCGAGTTCGTATGCAAAAGTTTTGCCAATTTTAAGAATTTCGAGAGATTTTGCAAATAAAGTCGAAATTCATATTTGTTAATTTTCCCAACAACTAGACCACATATCACATGGAAAACTTATTTTATTTTATTTTTTGACATTTGCATAATTTTCTTTTGTTTTTCTAAAACTGAAAAGGCGATCGGGGGTAGAGTTTGAAAATGAGGCCTCAAATCCCTTTAGTCGCGGTTGGCCGACCAACCGGGACTAAAGTCTAACTTTAGTCGCAGATTGGTCTCGCCAACCGCGACTAAAGGTTCGTTTTAATCGCGGTTGGCTGACCAACCGGGACTAAAGGTTCTAACTTTAATCCCGGTTGGCCTGGCCAACCATGATCTAAAACCTTCGGCCACTCGAGATTTTAGTCCCGGTTGGCTGTGCCAACCGGGACTAAAGCCCTCCCGTCCGCCACTGTCAACCGAGCGCTGGGCCCAGATAGTTGGTCACGGGTCTCCTCCCGAATCATGATTAAAGACCCTTTAGTCCCGGTTCTATTATTTTGGGGACTAATGGGGGCGCCTGGAAGCCTCTTTTTCTACTAGTGATTGTTTCAGACACATGAAAACCTGGAAAACCTAGCAATGATTGAGAGGGTTTTGGGTCCCGTACCAGAGAACATGATACGGAAGGCTAGGTTTGTATTTATACCGCTAATTTGATTATCATTTTCTCGTTGAGCTATCATGCACACAATCAAATTATCTGCATCTAGTACCAAAACCTTATCATTGGGTTTGTTTCTAAAGAGGATGGCAGTATCTACACTTTTGTCATGGAGGGTTTCATTCAGTATCCTCAAAAAATCAAACAAGGGAAACTTTGGGTGAGAACCTAATATTTCCCTTTCCAAGAACCAACCAACAAGTGCGAGTTTTTGGTTCTAGGATAACCTTTGGTTATACTTTTGTGAGTGAAATATATATCAGTCTTCTTTGCACTAAATCTTCTTCAAAGAAATACTTATTTCATTTTTAAACGTAGTCGAGATCAGATATTGTGAGTTTCATACCATTGTCGATATGTTTGTGTGCATGTGCTGCCGTGTGTAACCCACGATGGTTGTGTATATGAAATCACGTAGATTTCACATCTGCTATGTACGTTCACCGGCGATCTGTATTTGTATGTAAATTTTATGTTTGTGTGCATGTGCTGCCAGTGTGTAACCCATGATGGTTGTGTATATGAAATCATGTAGATTTCACATCTGGTATGTACGTTCACCGGCGGTGTGTATTTGTGTATGGATGTAAATTCCAGATAAGTCTGTGTGTATGTCTTTGGCGGTGTGTATGCGATGACCGTGTATATGAAATCATGTAAAGTTCAGTTTTGCAACGTAGGTTCATACCATAGAGGCTGTAAGTTTCAGATCTGGATGTAAATTTCAGATGAGTGTTACCTGGAGGGCGGATCTTGTCCGCCGTTGAAGGGCGGATCTTGTCCTGGACCTGTACAGCGTCAGGTCCACAAGGGGATCCACGCCGGCGCAATGGATACCGGCCGTTTTGATCCGGGCCGGATCCTCCAAGCGCTCAGGAGTTGTGCCACGGACCAGCGCCGGAGCAATGGAGGGATGGCGGGGAAGGACCGTTGGGATGGCGGGCGAAGGATCGATGGGCGGCGGGCGAAGGATCGATGGCCGGCGCCGTAGCAATGGAGGGATCGCAAGGCGAAGGATCGATGGGCGGCGCCGGAGCAATGGAGGGATCGCAAGATCCACATCCACAGCAGACCTCGCTCGAGGGCCCAAGTACTCGGTCGAGACCAACGTCGATCTTTTTTCGCTGGTTATTCTTCGACGGTCCGTGGCCAGCGGTTTTCTGTTTTTTGAGCGTTCGTAACAGATGAGAAGATTGCGAGGTTGTGTGGGTGCGGGACTCCATCGTGTGTTTTTTTTTGGTTTTCTGCGGTTTGGTGGGAGGTGGGAAGTAGTACCAAAATAGACCGGGTTAGGTGGGAGGAAGATTAAACCCGGAACGCGACCTACCAACTGAGACATTAGGAGTTTAGATTTTCGTAAAGTGATAAAACCAAATAAATATTTTTACTATATTTATGAATTTAGATGCGATCATATGTCATGATTTGGTTTGGACCTTGAGTATACTACCCAGTTATATATATATTTTTTTATCGCTTGCTTATCATTATATTGTATGGAACAATGCTATATTTTGTCCTTTACCATTGCCACAACCAGATGGAAAAAGACAATGAAAACACTCTCCCCGGCACCATTGCTAAATGGTACCAGTTCATTCCACGTATGGCGCACATGTCTTGTGTCTTCCTCTAGGATGATGTTGATCCATTCAATGGAGGAACTTGAACTTATTGCACTTCTTGTGCACCAGAAAATGACTACATGAGAGGTGGATGTGGTAAATCCATTTACAACTACTATCAAGCTTGGAGATTTATGAGAATTGCCTCATTTTTCTTATGAATTGACATGAAGGCTTATTGTTGTGTGTGTGGGTGTGTACTGCCAATTGAAGAGGGGGTTGCGGAATCAAAAAAAGCATCAAAACCCCCACATGGTTTTGGTGTTGATGAGAAATGATTAGGGACTAATGCTCATTAAAATGTACAAACAAGTGTTATTCCCAAGGTTTTGTAAGTAAGACGGTCGAGGACCCACACCCCCAAGCAAGCAAGAAAAAGAAGAGGACACATTTACATTTCCTATGATACTTTATGGTTTATCTGAGTCGTATCAAAGCAATACTATCAAGAGGGGTGTCAGAGTTGAATCCGACATATCTCGGCTAGGGGGTCCCGATCTGTTGGTCTTGGCTAGATGGTAACATGACAAAGAGGGACACGATGTTTTACCCAGGTTTAGGCCATCTCGAAGAGCTAAAACCCTATGTCATGCTTCTGTTGTAGTGATTGTGGATGGGGTACAAAGTACATGATGATCTACCTCGAGATCGTATGTGAATATGTCTAACCCTACGGACAAAACCCCTCGGCTTACATAGGCACCGGTGGTACCTAGGGTTGCATTTAGGTCGGTTACACCAAGGGATAAACATGTCGATGATTCAAACGTGTCGTGAAGTATGCGCCAAGTCTTCGGAGGATTCCATGTTGTGTATGTGTGGGGAATGGCAAACGTGGCCCACTTGTCAGCTGTTTTGGGGTCCTCGGCCCAGACCATGATTTGGTGGGGGGGGGGGTGACATGCTCAACACCCTCTAGTCCATGATACCGTCACTAGCCCCCAAACACTAGTGGAAAAACAGGCTTTCCGTCCAGCCCATAAGTCGCGAAGCTGTAGGAACCGCGACCAATGGCACCTTTAGTCGCGGTTCTGGAGGTGAACCGCGACCAAAGGCCTGGGCACTGGGCGCTCGGTGGCCAGCTGGTGCACGTGAGGGGCTTTAGTCGCGGTTGGCCAGCCAACCGCGACTAAAGGTTTTCGGCACCTTTTAGTCACGGTTTGCTGTGCCAACCGCGACTAAAGCCCTCCCTATATATACCCATCCAGCAGCCAACACTTAGCCATTTGGAGCCATTCTCTTCACAAGTGGGTGTAGGTTTGCTTTTGGTTCCTCTTATGCACATAAGGTGTTTGATGAAATGCCCCAAGAGCATGAAACAAACATGACATGAAGTGTTGGAGCCACACTCTTCGATCGCGGTTAGCAACTTGATGAACCTTTGATGTGTCAATATGCATGTGTGTAGTTCATAACAAATGCATGATGGTTAATTATATATTTTATATTATAATAATGCAGATGAATCGGCAATGGATGTACGGTAACCGACTCTCCCGCGAGTTCAAGACGGGTTTGAAAGATTTCCTCGTAGTGGCTAATGCGAACAAGCGGGGGTTTTGTTATCTGTCCATGTGTTATCTGTAAGAATGAGAAGGGTTACTCTTCCTCAAGAGTTGTTCACATGCATCTGCTTGAAGGGTTTCATGCCAAGCTATAATTGTTGGACCAAGCATGGAGAAAGAGGGGTTATAATGGAAGAAGATGAAGAAGGGATGATTTCATCGATGAAAGCTATCTTGCTCATTTCGGTGATACTTTCATGGAGGATGTCAAGGTGAAGGGAAGGTGAAGAAGAGGCGCGTGATGATCCCGTTGATGATCTTGGTCGGACCATTGCTGATGCACGGAGACGCTGCTAAACTGAAAAGGAGAGGGAGAATTTGGATCGCATGTTAGAGGATCACGTAAAGGCGCTGTACCGGATGCGATGATGGTCGAAAAAGCTGGGCTGCACAATGGATTTGCTGAAATGGAAGGCGAGGCAGGTGTAGCTGACTCGGCATTTGAAAACTTGCTGAAAATGTTGAAGAATATGTTTCCAAAGGATAACGAGTTGCCCTTGAGACGTCTGAAGCAAAGAAGGTTGTCGCCCTCTAGGTTTAGAGGTTACGAAGATACATGCATGCATCAACGATCGCATCCTCTACCGCATGTGAATACGAGAATTTGAATGAATGCCGGTATGCCTTGCATTGCGTTATAAGATCGAGTCGATGACCACGGTGGCGATGTTGAGGGCGAAACCCGGAAGAGGGTTCCGCCAAGGTGATGTGGTATGCTCCTATAATACCACGGTTGAAACGTCTGTTCATGAACAAAAAGCATGCCAAGTTGTTGCGATGGCACAAATAGAAACGTAAGTCGGACGGGAGTTGAGACACACCGCAGATGGAACGCAATGGAGAAAGATCGACGGATGGTTCAAAGATTTTGCAGGTGACGCAAGGAACATAAGATTTGCTCTAAATACGGATGGCATGAATCCTTTTGGCGAGCGAGCTCCAGCCATAGCACTGCCCGTGACTCTATGCATCTACAACCTTCCTCCTTGGTTGTGCATGAAGCGGAAGTTCATTATGATGCCGGTGCTCATCCAAGGTCCGGCAACCCGGCAACGACATCGATGTGTACCTAAGGCCATTAGTTGATGAACTTTTACAGCTGTGGGGTGGTGTCCGTGTGTGGGATGAGCACAAACAAGAGGAATTTGACCTCGGCGTTGCTTTTCGTAACCATCAACGATTGGCCTGCTCTTAGTAACCTTTCGGACTGTCAAATAAGGGATACAATGCATGCACGCATCGCTTACATGAGACCGAAAGTGTACATTTGCCAAATTGTAAAAAGAACGTGTACCTTGGGCATCGTCGATTTCTTCGAAAATTCATCCAAGAAGAAAGAAAGGCAAGCATTACAACGGCAAGGCAGATCACCGGCGAAGCTGCGGAACGACCGGTGCTGAGGTATTTGATATGGTCAAGGATTTGAAAGTCATCTTTGGAAAGGTCTGGCGGACAATCAGTTCGAAGGGAGCCGACGGCACGCAGCCATGTGGAAGAAGAAATCTATATTCGGGAGCTAGAATATTGGAAAATCCTAGAAGTCCGCTCTGCAATCGGCGTGATGCACGTTCTGAAGAATATTTGCGTGAACCTCCTAAGCTTCTTGGGCGTGTATGGGAAGACAAATGATACAAAGGAAGCACGGCAGACCAAGAACGTTTGAAAGACCACGATGACCGCATCCGGAATGGTTTCAAGGTCGTGCCAGCTACGCTCGACCAAAGAAGAGAAGGTCATCTTTTTGAATGCCCGAGCAGTATGAAGGTCCCGTCTGGATTCTCGCCCAATATAAAGGGAATAATAAACATGGCGGAGAAAAGTTCCAAAACTCGAAGTCTCACGACGCCACGTGATTATGACGCAATTGCTTCCGATTGCTTTGAGGGGCTCTGCGGAAAATGTTCGATTAGCCATTGTGAAGCTATGTGCATTCCTCAATGCAATCTCTCGAAGGTAATCAATCCGAAGTTCTACCACGGTTCTGAGCGATGTGATCCAATGTCTTGTCGGTTTCGAGTTGGTGTTCCGCCATCCTTCTTCAATATTATGACGCACCTCCTGGTTCACCTAGTCGAAGAGATTTCCGTTCTCGGTCCTGTATTTCTACACAATATGTTCCCCTTGAGAGGTTCATGGGAGTATTAAAGAAATATGTTCAGTAACCGTGCTAGGCGAGAAGGAAGCATCGCCAAGGGCTATGGAAATGAGGAGGTAATTGAGTTTTGTGTTGACTTTGTTCTGACCTTAAGCCGATTGGTCTTCCTCGATCGCGCACGAGGGGAGACTAAGTGGAAAAGGCACGATCGGAAGGAAATCAACGATATGTATGGACGGCCATTCTCGATCAAGCACACCACATTGTCTTGACCAATTCCAACTTGGTGGCTCCGTGCTTTGAGAAACACAAGAATATTTTACGCTTCGGACAACCGGGGAAGCTGAATCTGGATTAGGAAGGCCCACATGGAGACTTTCGGCAGTTGGTTGAGAAAACATTTAATGAATGACAATGATGTTGTAGATCAGCTGTACATGTTGGCCAAGACACCATCTTCGACTATAACGACTTTCCAAGGGTACGAGATAAATGGGAATACATTTTACACGATCGCCCAAGATAAAAAGAGCACCAACCAAAACAGTGGTGTCCGCTTTGATGCAGAACCGAGAATGGGCAAAAGGTCACATATTATGGTTACATAGAGGAGATATGGGAACTTGACTATGGACCCTCCTTTAAGGTCCCTTTGTTCGGTGCAAATGGTTCAAGCTAACAGGAGGTGGGGTAAAGGTGGACCAGCAATACGGAATGACAATGGTGGATTTCAACAATCTTGGTTACCTTGACGAACCATTCGTCCTAGCGAAGATGTCGCTCAGGTTTTCTATGTGAAGGACATGAGTAGCAAACCGAGGAAAGCGGAAAGATAAGAAAACGATCGATTACATCATGCGATGATTCAAAGCGCCACATTGTTCTTCGGGGGAAAAGAAACATCGTGGGAGTGGAGGACAAGATGACATGTCAAGATTATAATATGTTTGCTGAAATTCCGCCTTCAAAGTGAACACCGACCCAAGCATTAAGTTAAATGATGAGGATGCTCCATGGATACGCACAATCGTAAGCAAGCGAGGGACACAAGGGAAGAATTGATGTGTAATAATTTATTGTACCAAACTTTGTATTTGGTCGATGAACTGAATGATGTATGAAACCTTTTGTCAAACCTTCAAGGATTAGTTTTATTTTTCTGATTTTTCATATATAATTGTATTTTAAGATTTTAAAATGAATTAGTTTTATTTTTCTGATTTTAAAAGGAAAAGGAAGAAGAAGAAAGAAGGAAAAGGAAAAAAAAGAAGAAAAAACAGAAGAAAAAGGAAAAGCAGAGAAAAAAAAAAACAAAGCGAAGAAAAAAGAAAAACAGAAGAAAAAAACAAATAGAAGAAAAACATAAGAAAAAACAAATGTAAGAAAACAGAAGAAAAAAGGAAAAGGAAGAAAGGAAGAAAAAAGAAGAAAAACATAAGAAAAAAACAAGCAGAAGAAAAAAGAAGAAAAAAGGAAAAAGGAAGAAAGGAAGAAAAAAAAGAAGAAAAACAAGAAAAGGAAGAAACAAGCAGAAGAAAAAAAAAGAAAAAAGGAAGAAAAACAAGAATTTAAAATGAATTAGTTTTATTTTCTGATTTTTTGATATATAATTGTATTTTTAAGATTTTAATAACATAAATAAATAAGTAATTAGAAACTTTAATAGCAAAAATAATTATCATAAAGTAAAATAAATAAGTAATTAGAAACAAAATAAAATAAAATAAATAAGTTTTTTGTTGTAAGTAGAAACAAAACAAAATAAATAAAGCAAAAATGAAAACAATACAAATTAAAGCAGAAAACAATACAAATTAAAAAGAAAACAATACAAATTAAAAAGAAAACAGAAAACAATACAAATTAAAAAGAAAACAGAAAACAGGCCTTTAGTCGCGGTTGGCGGCGAGACCCATGACTAAAAGGTACCCATTAGTCGCGGATGGCGGACAAGCCGCGACTAAAAAGGTGGGGGCGCGAAAAAAACCCTTTAGTCGGTGGGCGAGGCAACCCGCGACTAAAGGTACCCTTTAGTCGCGGTTCTCGTCGCCAACCGCGACTAAAGTTGAACCTATAAATACTACGTCTTCCTCGCCTTTGTTAAGTCGCCCTCGCCCTCGCCCTCGCCTTGAAGCGCTGCCTCGACGCCGATCGACGCCGACGCCGACGCTGGCAACGCCTGACGCTGGAAGCCCTGCGCCGCCGCCCGTCCCGATGGCGCCGCCTCCGCCCGTGCCTGCCCTTGCCCGCCGCCCGTGCCCTGCGCCCTTGCCCGCCGCGCCCTGCCTATCCGCCGCCGCCTGACGCCTGACGCCTGACGCCGCTTGCGCCGCCGCCGCCCGCCGCCGCCGCCCGCCCGCCCGCCGCCCTGGCCCCTGCCGTCGTCCGTGCCCTCGCCCTTGCATCCAGGAGAAGAAGAAACAAAAGAAGAAAGAAGAAGAAGAAGAAGAAAGAAGAAGAAGAAAGAAAAAGGAAAAAGGAAGAAGAAGAAAGAAGAAGAAAGAAGAAGAAAGGAAAAAGGAAGAAGAAGAAAGAAAAAGAAAAAGGAAAAAGGAAGAAGAAGAAAAAGGAAAAAGGAAAAAGGAATTTTTTTTTTTTTTTTTTTGTTCTTTTTAATTTTAACTAGTTAATTAGTTTAACAAAAACGGTAAATAACTTAAAACCCTAAACCCCAAAAACAAAAAACAACAGAAAACCGGCCAAAGAAAAACAAAAGGAAAAGGAAGAAGAAGAAAGAAGAAGAAAGAAGAAGAAAGGAAAAGGAAGAAGAAGAAAGAAAAGAAAAGGAAAAGGAAGAAGAAGAAAAAGGAAAAGGAAAAGGAATTTTTTTTTTTTTTTTTTTTTTGTTCTTTTTAATTTTAACTAGTTAATTAGTTTAACAAAAACGGTAAATAACTTAAAACCCTAAACCCCAAAAACCGGCCAAAGAAAAACAAAAAATAAAATGGAGGGGGCGGCGAGGGGGCGGCGGCGCGCTGTGTGGTGTTTTTTGGGATCGAGAGGCGGCGAGGGTTATACATGTGTGTTGTCCTCGCCTCCCTCTCCGTGACGCCGTCGTCTGCCGCCCGTCTCGCTCTCTGCGACACCCTCTCCCACCCCTTCCTCGCCCCTCCTTTTGCCACCGCCTTTCGCCACCGCCACCGCCACCGCCCCTTCTTCACTTAATTAATTTGTTTTACTACATGTTTTCAGGATGACATAATGGCGGACGATAGAGCTGACCCGATTATGGACAACTATGATCCGGACGGTGAAGCACATATGTTCGGCATCATAAACGGCGATATTCAATATGTGCCGACCGGAGAAGAAGAAGATGATATCTCTTCTTATCTCGAACCTTGACGGTGAAGATGAAGGCGCCGTCAAGAAGATGATGTCAAGAAACGCCGATAAAGCAGCGATCTTCAAATGGAAGTAGCAACCGCCTCCGCGCCGAGGTATATATATACATTGAGCCTCTGGTGATACAAACTAACTGATTTGAATAAATATGTGTACTGTACGCGCGACTCTCTTTCTTATTTTAGCCCTCGGCGGATCGTCAAACAATCGAGTACGTCGTCAAAGCGTGGCGCAACTAGGACGATGAAACCAGGAGAAACATGCACCATCCAGGTTGTCGATGTGCAACCGCAGGTCGCTGGAGCCCCGCAAGAACGCCACCAAGTTTGTCACCAATGCGGAGCCATTGTTAGAGACAACGTCTCGATCACCGCCCAGAGTGGAATGAGCCAAAGAAGGCACGAATTGATGGTTTCACTTTTGTCGATAAGAGAACAAAAAAGATTGCTTCAAGAAGCTTATGGAACATTTCGTTCTACCTCCGAATACAACAAATTCGATGAGGAGGGTAACAAGATTGAGGAAAACAAGGAGAGGAGGAGGCTAGTCAAACACTTCGCTCTTCATAAGATGGCCGACGATTCGGAAATTCAAGCAAAATCTAGCCCGTGACTTTGTCAAGCGAGAACAAGACTCGGTTTCAGAGGACAATATGAGAAACTGAAAGATGATTGGCCAGAATTTGTGAAGCAAAAGAAATCGGAGCAGTTCCTTCAAATATCGAAACAAAATAAGGAAAATGCGGCTAAGAAGGAGTACAATCATGTTATGGGGCCAGGAGGGTATCGCATTTGGGTGCCTAGGTTCGAGAAGATGGAGAACGAGCTGAGGGCGCGAGAATCCGTCCAGTGCGGAGGATGGGACCCAAGGGCCAAAAGCTGGTGGTACGGGCATGGGGAACGCTCAACCCGGAGGCAGGGGAGTGTGTTTACGAGGCAAATTAATTAAACCCACCCAAGCCCTTATTGGCGCAATGAAGGATGCTCAAGAGGGAAGATCAAGTTCAACAGAGAGAACGACGCTACCGACAAAAGCCCTCGGGAATCCTGAACACGGAGGGCGTGTACGAGGCATGGGGCACATTCCGTGGAAAATAGGGTTCCCCGAGCGATGACCCGTCTGATTCTGAAGCCGTAAGAGAAAGATGGATCGGAAGCGGATGTTGTGGCGCGGTTGGCATCGAAATGGAAGTGATGAAGAAAACCATGAGTGTACTAGTAGCCGAAAGAGATTCAGCTCGGGTGCAGCATGAAGATCATCCAGCGGATCTCGGAAGCCAGCAGCGTAGAAGCAGCGTGGCTTCCACGGAGGCCCCACCGGCTGGTGCAGATGCACCGACGATCGAAATTACTGCACCGGAGCCTCGGTGGTGAAATTACTGCACCGAGCCTCCTCGCTACCCGTGGGCGATATAAAGGAGATGAAAGAATGTCATCTGATTATCCTATCGGGAACATGTCCATGAAGGTAGCCATCGGCAGTGCTTTACCATGTTTACTCGAGCACTCCACCACAACAACCCCATTAAAGATGGCTATGCTCGTGTCACGGTGGAGGACATAGTCCAAGGGTTTGAGGACACGGAGATTGAAATTGCTACACGAAGGGGAGAAAAGACTTGAAGATGTCAAGCGCCATTACATTCTATGGCAAAAGAAGTTTATCAAGTTTCGAGGAGGCGCCAAGGACAACAAGTCCACCCCTCACGGTGGTGGTGGTGGCGGTGGCGGTGGTGGTGGTGGTGGTGGTGGTGGCGGTTCACCTACACCTCCGCCACATCAGCCGACGCCGCCCAGATCCACAACGTCCGGCGGGTGATCATCCGCCGCCCCGATCCTCGTCCGGCGGGTGATCGACGCCGCCCCCAATCCACCTATGGCAAAGAAGCGTAGCAGTCTGGATTATTAACCCGGACCCTTATGTACCTAAGACCACAAAGGTACCGGAGCCATCATCAAGCCTCTCCCCACAAGGCCTTGGGAACGTAGTGCCGAGGAAGTCGACGCGCAGCGGCTGCTGATTTGGAGAAATGGAAGGCGGACTGCAAGAAGAAAAGAGAGCCCGAGCCCAAGCCAGATTTTCGATGAGCAAAAGAAGTGGGCTAAGTCATTTTTGAGCACACCGTCCCAAGCCGCGAAGAATCTGCCTACCGACTATGCACGTGAACTTAAAAGGCAGGCACTCATGTTCAAGGAGAACAAAGAGCGGGAGAAGGCCGAAAGTATAAAAAGCGGGAAACAAGTTGCCCAGCTCGGGGAACAAAGTAAACAATCGATTGCCCCGCTTATAGTGGAAGCCTTCGTCCGGATGCCCCGAGATCATACAAGCTGCGGTAGCATGTGGATTGAGTAACGAGTGCGGAGAACAAGCGCCAACTTAGGTATTACTCTTCGTGAACTATTAGACCTTGATGAGTTGCCGTGAAGGAGGTAGTAATTACATATGTCAAGAATGGGCCTCTCGTCGAGCCTGCGCAGGAAAAGGATCTACCTGACCAAATGAAACGTCTGCTGAATTGGTACAAGGGTTACATAAAAAATAAAAACGCCAAAGAATATATTTATGCGGAAGTTAGACATGAGCATCACTTCAAACATTACTATGTACAAGTTGAACTGAGTGAATTGTTCCAGCTTTTCAATCTGCTTGAGCTCGACAAATCTATCATCGGTTGCTACGCTACGTAAGTGATTTATTAATTTCTACCCCATCTCGTTCATATTGCCTGCACTATATATATGTCCTAACTATATTGTTGTGTCCTCTATTATACATGCGAATGAAGATTAAGGAATGCAGAGTAAGGAACATCCATGATGTTGGGTTCATTGACCCACACATCGTTAATGATATTGTGTTGAAGCATTACCCGCCGACGTGGAGGCGACACTGTGGCGTTTCTTACAAAGCAGGAACTCAAAAGTGATATTCTATTTCCTTACCATTTTGGGTGAGTGTTTCGTCTTGAGCACATTCTCTTTGTTTACTCCATGCATGGTATGTGGCGGCTAATCGATGAGTTATGCATGACGATTGTGCATGTATCGTGTCCGCAGTTCCTTTGGATTCTGCTAGTAATTAAAGTTAACACCTCGTAATGTCTCGCCCACGACTCTCGGATAAGGATCCAAAGCTTTGGGCCGACATCGAGAAAAATGCTGCGAAGTAATTATTTTCATTCATTTGCGCTCTATATCGATCGGCCTATTTCGTTCATTTCCTAATATCAAGTAACTAATAACTCTCTTGTTCATTTAATTTTCTTTGCCTCGTAGGGTTTGGAGACGGTTCGTAGATACAAAGGTCGGTGAATTCAAAAAGAGCTAGAATTCAAAAGGGTAAAGACTAAGATGGGGATATTCAGCCACCGTTGACCAATCTATGTGCATACTATGTTCAGTGAGATGATCCGGAGATACACCTCGAGCGGGTTGATTCGAGTGATACCAATGCTAAGAGGAATAACCTCCGGTGGATGCTTAGTCCGTAAGCTCGCTTCCGACCACTTCAAGAGGAACTAGCTGGATGGTTCTGCAGGAAGTCCTCCATCCTAAAGGAGAACACTATCACGAGGACGTAGAACTTTATATGGATTAAATCATGTATGGAAACTTGTTCAAAATTGTATATGGTCATCCGATGATATTGAATATATATTGTATATTCCTCTTGAATTCTTTTTGGTTCTAATTTCAAATTTATTTGAAATTGTACATTCATATGCATGTATGTAGTACCGTAGAATATATGAAACTCCTTCAAAATTAAAATAAAGCACAAAAGAAATAAAACAATACAAATTAAACAGAAAACAGGTTTAGGGGGGGTGGGGCTAAAACCCTAAACCTGCGGCGGCCTTTAGTCGCGGTTGGCCAGAAGAACCGCGACTAAAGGTCCTCCGCCTCGACGGCCGCTGGCACCCACGGGCGGGCCTTTAGTCGCGGTTCTTAAGCAGCCGCGACTAAAGGTGGTGGGCTTTAGTCGCGCTTTGCTGGTCGCGGTTGCGCAGCCGCGACTAATGGCAGTTGCGAACCGCGACCAAAGGCCTTTTTTCCACCAGTGAAACCAGCCTTCCAAGCCGAGGATGGGTCCTCAGACGATTCGCCATCCATCACTGATCTTCGGCCTCGCAAACTGATTCACCCTTTCTTTCAACATCTTCCATTGTAACCACGTTTTAGTGTGAGAAATCATATACCTCGGACATCAAAGGAGCTCCAACCAAGCTCCCCGAGAAGTATTTTTCTTATCATCGAATTTGAAGCCCTACTTACGTCAAGGTAGCTTAAATAGTGAAGTCTGCCAGTGCTGGTTATAAGATAGTGGGTCGATTAGGTTGTGTTTTGGAAACTTTGATCGCAAACCAAACCACGACCACACACTGTAGAACCGAAAAGTCCCCATCAGTAGTCATTATGCCGGGTTTTACCGCCACCCGAGGCTGTTGCTATTGGCACGGCCCACCCATAAAGGGACCGTGCACCGGATTTCGACCGACATCATTAACAAAATCACTTGACTCCTGCGCACATATAAAGCACGTTCTGTTGGGAACCGGCAAAATTATCGCGCGGTATCATGCCTTTTGATATTTTTTTACGGGATTATAAAGGGATGTTTGTGAATCTAATATATTCTCACACCTTCCCCCATTGCTTCTTGTGCCCGAATTCCCCAAGCTCCAGCTCTCGGAGCACATAGCCCATACCCAACCTTTACATCCCCCTTTCAAGTCCTTCCACACCTCCTTTAATGGCTAGAACGGACAAGCGTTTCGCCACGGTGGCGTCCAAAGAAAAGGCGGCATGCAAGAGGGGGTTGTGGCTCCGTTCCACCATCACCCATTGCAACACTATTGAGCTCCAGGCGAGCGGCTACCTCCCGTCATAGCACGAGGTCAAATGCCGCTCGCCCCACGTCAGGACCGTTGTTCTCTCTACCTCCAGAGTTCCAGAACTTCGGAAAGGCGAGCACATCGTCTTCATCTCCCACCTCATACGAGGTTTGGGTTTTCCAGTCCATCCCTTTCTCTAGGGCCTTATGTTCTTCTATGGCCTCCAATTCGATCATGTGGCGCCCAACTCCATCCTCCACATTGCCTCCTACATAATCTTTTGTGAGGCATTCCTTCGCATCGAGACCCACTTTGGGCTCTCACTCAAGTTATTTTCTGTCAAAACCACAGACCAACAGCGGCCAGATCATATAACGCGGGGGCGCCATGATGAGCAAGCTCCACACCGTCAAGTGGCTGAAAGGAAAATTCATCGAGACGATGAAACGATGGCGAGAGGAGTGGTTCTACATGGCCGACGTGCCATGGGGGCACAAGGAGGGGATCCCCGCCTTCTCGGTCGCGCCCCTGAAGAGGTTGCACTCTTGGACATCCAATAACCTCAACTCGGCGAATAAGGAGGAAGTCGAGGCCCTCCAAGAATGGGTGAAGTTCCTCATTTGCCTGGGCGTCACTTTGGTGGATGTGATCCATGTCATGCTCTACCGCAAGGTCCAACCCTTCCAGGCCCGAGCATCTCCTCTATGGAGGTATGTTCTGGACTGAGGTCTCGGTGATCCGATGCCTCTATAGAAGGAGGGCCTCGGCGGGATGCTGACGATCCTTCTCAAGCCCTCGGCAAATGAAATTATTTTTTGGACCGAGGGAGATGACATTATCTATAGCCGAGCAAAATCAATTGCCGATGTTTACCTCTTAACCTTTATTTGTGGTCGAACCTTTGTTTCTCCATCTTTAGGGAAGGATTAGAGATCCGCGACCATTTTTCAGGACTGGCATACCTTTGCCAGATCGGTCAAATCCCCGGCGCCTCAATGTGGGGAACCTGTGAGCACCGATCTAGAGCATCTGCTGACCGAGGAACCGTACGTGGTCACGATCAAGCAGAAGAAAACCAAAGGGACCAAGAAGACTGAAGACTCACATGTCTTGGTCATCCGAGACGAGGTCCGCGCGCGAGCTCCCCATTGGGAGCCAGCTAAGCTCGGGCTCTGATAACCCACAAATATAGGGGGTCGTTTGTAGCCTTTTTCGGTAAGTAAGAGTGTCGAACTCAACTAGGAGCTAAAGGTACAATTTATATTCTGTTCAAGTTATATCGACCACTGATACAACCCTGCGCACAGCAATGTTTGCTTTACCTAGAAATAAGTAATAAACTACTTTGTAGGTGTGATGGGATAAGTTTGCAAGATAATAAAGAATGTGAACATAAAAGTTAGGTGTTGTTTTAATAAAAGAACAAATAAGTTAGTATAGCGTGTGTGGAGAAGTGGTGGTTGTATTTGCGAAATTTTCCTAGACAATTGATAACAAGATCAGTAATCATTATTGCAATTTTATATGAGGGAGAGACATAAGCTAACATACTTTTTGTACTTGGATCATATGGACTTATGATTGGAAATCTAGCTCATTAAAGTAAACCCATCCATAGCCTTAAGTAAAAAGTCCTCTTTAATCCCATATGCAACAACCCACTTACTCGAGCTTGTGTTTTTGTCACCAACATACTCAGTAAGTAAGTAAATCAAGAACATACTAACACCCTACGGCGGGAATCCCGCACGTGTGCGCGTAACGGAAAGCACCATAGGACAACCCCAAAATAAAACATGCAACTCAAACCAATCAAGATGATCAATCCTCCCATAGGACAAAAGGGATCTACTGAAACATCATAGGATGGCTAAACATCATTGGATAATAATATATAGCATAAAGCACTGAAGGAAATATGCCCTAGAGGCAATACTAAGGTTGTTATTTTATATTTCCTTATATCATGATAAATGTTTATTATTCATGCTAGAATTGTATTAACTGGAAACTTGATACATGTGTGAATACATAGACAAAACACCGTGTCCCTACACTAGTAGAAAACCACCCATTAGTCCCGATTCGTAAGGGCCTTTAGTCCCGGTTCATGAACCGTGACTAATGGGTCGTTACTAATGCCTCCACCCATTAGTCCCGGTTCAAACACGAACCAGGACAAATGTGCCTCCATGTGGCCGGTCCGCCGAGCCAAGTCAGGGGGGCCTTTGGTCCCGGTTGGTGGCACCAACCGGGACCAAAAGTCCATGTTTTTTTAGAACAGTGGATGCCTAGGGGTTTTGTGGGTTATTTTTAGGTTGTTATTAGCTAGCTAATAGAGAGAAGTGTCCTGTCTAATATCTTCATCCTTGGTTTATCAACGCTGCTGCTATATGTTTATTTCACCCGCTGATATAACATGATCATGCATGCTCGCATCATACATCATCATATATTTATAATAACAAGTCCTACTAATATCATGCATCATCATACAACTTCTACTCGTTATTAATAATAAGTCATACGATCATCATCCTCATAGTCATCGAACCCAACCCTACATGATTGTTCTTAGCACATGATCATCAGTATCAGGTAGGACCTAAACACGTAAAATAGCATAAAACAATATAGCCCCTGACTCGCCATTATGAAGAATGGAGATCATCATGTCTCCAATTCTTGCCCTTCGCTGTTTTTTGCTTCCAAGAAGCTCCTTACGAGTGTCCATACATTTTTTTCCATTCTTTGACTGTAATGTCTCCACTTCTTTTAGAAACCCGGTATGGACAGTTGAGATTCGTAGGACGACCTGGTTGTATGTTCAAAACATGAAGGCTACCATGCGTATACATCAGATGAGGCACACAATCATTTGGGATTATCTGTTGAAAAACATAGTAATAACGTCGTAGTTAGCAATGATGTACTAGTTTTAGAAGTGTGCAAAAAGATGCACGGATGTTGTAATAGTAAAAAATAATCTTACCAGGGTATCTCCATGGTAGTTACCGTAGTTCAACACGTGCACTAGTGGCACGTATTGACCATAATATTGAGGAGTTTGATTGTAGATACTGTAATTCTCAAGATCAGTACAAAATGCGACCAGATGATTTTTCTCCTGATAAGTTAATCCGGAGCCTTCGGTGTAGTAGGTTCTGTCTACCATCTTCCGCACATTCTTTGAAGAATGAAAATAAGCTGTCAATGGAGATAAGTTGTCAACTATATATTTTGAAATAAACAATATAAATTACTTAATAACTATGTTAAGCTCACATGGGGAAGAATTGTAGGTGTATCCACAAGGACCCAAATCAAAGGTCTCTCTTGCTCGATTGTAGGATCACCAAGATCCATGGTGACAAGCATACCCTCATCAAGACCATACATCTTGCAAAGTGCTTTCCAATTTTTGCAACCAAAATGGGTTACACTCTGAGCATTGTACAACTTTACTTGAAAATCCACACCATGATGGGTACTTAGGATAATTTTTTGGTTTCGAAACTTTCATGGTCTTCAAAACCAATCCTCTCCAAGGCATAGCGTCTTGCAAAGCATGGGATAAGCTAGTCGAATTGGAAAAGATGAAAAATACACGTTAAAATAGTTGAAGTCGTGCTTAATTATGAAAAAAACTATTGTCGTCATTGCGTACCGTATGAACATCGCAGGTCTCCTCAAGCTTAATGCTGAAGCGCCGATCTTCGTCCAGCTCAATGAACCTGTCGCAGATACCTCGGTTGTCGTGTCACCAGTCGCACTCCCCCGGGCAGTTTTCGTCGTCCGATGAGTACGACATTTCCGGCCTATGTTCATAATTCAAATATTAAACTAGATCATTATTATTAATCACGGGTTGACTATTGATGATCGATGTACGTAGCTCCTCCTTTCATTCCCGAATGCATTATTATACCAAATTGTCTAGCACACGGGAATGAAGGAGAACTTATCCAATATGAGCATTCAATAAGCAAAACCAAATCATAAAATAAGCAAAACCAAATCATAAAATAAAGTATAGTATTCAAATTAGCATGCATTCAATAATTACAAGCAAAAGTACATCATCTGTTGGTGTCCGTACATCGTCGAATATTATCACTAATACAACTAGAACCATAGCGCCCGACGGGTATCGACGCGGGCGGTGGACACCAAAAGATAAGGAACCATCACAAGATCATAGCTCCAGTGAGATCCCTGAAGAACCTGCCAGGTATTGTCGAACCTGCCCTCCAATGCAACCATGTAGCGACGGACGTGCTCGTCCTCCTCGCTGACACGGTGACGTACCACCTCCGCGGTGTCCGGATGCCTCACCACCGTCACTGGCCCATGCGACCGCCACCAAACAAGGATCGGGTTAACAACGGGCTACCTCCTCACCAACCTACGTCCCCTGGAAGGTAGCACCTCCCAATACCAGCCCGGCGGAGCCCAGTCCCGAACATGGCCCTGATCAAGCAGGCCTCCACCGGCAAGTTGACGATCACGAGGATGCGGGATAGGCATCGCCAACGTCGATGCGGGAACTAGTTCTATATATAGTTAAATAAAAGTAGATTTATTAATTAAATCAACTATCTAGTTCAACTACTAAGCACTTACTATAAATAAATAAGTAGTACTTACTAAAAACAAACTACTTATATATATATATATATATATAGTAAAATAAATTAGTTTATTAAATCAACTCGCTAGTTCAACTATATATAAACTACTTCTTATTTTTTTCCTTTTCTAAATACTATGAACAAAAAAATCATTAAAATTCTATGAACAAAATTAATTACACAATCTAAATATCACCAAAAAATCTATTAACAATAATGTCACCAAACATGCATATTCAATAATAATATCACCGAAAATATCTATTAACAGAAAAAAATCTAACATAATATGAACAAAATAATTACTACACATCTAATCTAACGAAAAAATCTAATTAATCTAACAAAAAAATCTAACATAATATGAACAAATTAATTACTACACATCTAATCTAACAAGAAAAATCTAATCTAACAAAAAACTATGAACTACATATCTAAATTACTACACATCTAACCTAACAAAAAAAATCTATGAACTACAAAAAAAATCTAAAAAAATCTAACAAAAATAAAAAAAATGCTCACGTACGGCCGGCGACGGCGACGGCGTCTTGCGGAGCGGGCGGCGTCGGTGTCGAGGCAGCGCGGGCCGGGCGGCGACGTCGATCGGGCGGCGCAGCGGGTTGGGCGGGCGCTGGGCGGGGCGACATGTGGGCAGGGCTGGGCGGGCGGCGGGCGGCGGCGGCGTCGCGGCGTCAAGGGCGGCGGCGATTGGGCGGGCGGCGACGGCGAGGTGGCGGCAGGGAGGCGCGCGGCGACGGGAGTGGAGGAGCAGAGATCGAAGTCGCGCTAAGTGTTGTATATATAGCAAAGGCTTTGGTCCCGGTTTGTGGCACAAACCGGTACCAATGCCGCTCTTTAGTCCCGGTTGGTGCCACCAACCGGGACCAAAGGCCTCTTTTCAAAGAGCCCAAAGGGCGGGAAGCGAACCATTGGTCGGTTGGTGGCACCAACCGACTAAAGAGCGAGATTCGTCGATTGGTTCAACCAACGGGACCAAAAATAACATTGGTACGGTTGGTGCCACCAACCGGTACCAATGGACCCATCTAACTACTTTTTTTATTTTCTGCAGCTGTTTTTTTGTTGATTCTTCCTGCAGCTGTTTTTTTAGTCCCACCTCGCCAAGCGAGAGGCACTCGCAGCTGTTTATAAGCCCTGAGTGCAGAGACGATGACGAAGAGGCTCAATGCTATTGCACGTTGGTTAGCTTCAAGCCTTGAGGAATACGGTAGACTGCATAGAGCTATGTGCAGTGCAGTTGACACTATTCCGAAAGGCTTGAAGCAAATTAACGAGCATTGCGCCTCTTTTTTATATTTAATGACTTATTACAACTCAGAAAAAAGAAAAAAAAATAAATGTAGCAGAAAAGGAAAAAAAACTATATAAAAAACCACTCAGAAATAAATAGAAGAAAAAATAATTTTGATTAACTTTACAAAAAAAAATGAGCACAGATGCTTATTTTTAATGACTTATTACAACTCAGAAATAAAAAGAAAAGAATAAATGAAGCAGAAAATGAAAAACTATATAAAAACCACTCAGAAATAAATAGAAGAAAAATAGTTTTGATTAACTTTACTAAAAAATGAGCATAGATGCTTATTTTTAATGACTTATTACAACTCGAAATAAAAAGAAAATAATAAATGTAGCAGAAAAGAAAAAACTATATAAAAACCACTCGTAAATAAACTCACGAAAAAATAGTTTTGATTAACTTTACAAAAAATGAGCATAGATGCTTATTTTTAATGACTTATTACAACTCGAAATAAAAAGAAAAGAATAAATGTAGCGAAAAGAAAAAAACTATATAAAAACCACTCAGAAATAAATAGAAGAAAAAATAGTTTTGATTAACTTTACTAAAAAATGAGCATAGATGCTTATTTTTAATGACTTATTACAACTCGAAATAAAAGAAAAAAAATAAATGTAGCGAAAGGATAAAAACTATATAAAAGACCACTCACAAATAAATAAAAGAAAAATAGTTTTGATTAACTTTACTAAAAAATGAGCATAGGTGTTTATTTTTTAATGACTTATTACAACTCAGAAATAAAAAGAAAAACTGTAGTAAAAGGAAAAAAAAACTATATAAAAAACTACTCAGAAATGAGCATAGATGCGCTTATAGAGAAAATTCGTCCTAAATTCATAATAAATTTCTACTAACTTCAGAGAAATTCAGTATGAATTTAGGTTAAATTTCCTGTATAAGGGCATCTATTTTCATTTTGAGAGGAGCTCAATAAGGCAGAGAGGGAGGGGCTTATAAACTGGTCTGAGCCCCCTTCGGTTGGCGAGGTGGGACTAAACACTGGCCGCAACGAGGACCAGCCCTTTAGTCCCGGTTGGAGGCACAAACCGGGACTAAAGGGTAGCCTTTGGTCCCGGTTCAAGCCACCAACCAGGACCAATGGTGTTGGGCCAGGAGCGAGGACCATTGGTCCCGGTTCATCCCACCAACCGGGACCAATAGGTCCAGAAGAACGGGACCAATGGCCCACGTGGCACGGCCGGCCCCCGGGGCTCACGAACCGGGTCCGATGCCCCCATTCGTCCCGGTTCTGGATTGAACCGGGACTAATGGGCTGGGCCGGCCTGGACCATTGGCCCGTTTTCTACTAGTGCTAGTATGCCTCTACTTGACTAGCTCGTTGATCAAAGATGGTTAAGTTTCCTAGCCATGGACATGTGTTGTCATTTTATGAATGGGATCACATCATTAGTGGAATGATGTGATGGACAAGACACATCCGTTAGCATAGCATAATGATCATCCAGTTTTATTGCTACTGCTTTCTTCGTGTCAAATATATATTCCTCCAACTATGAGATTATGCAACTCCCGGACACCGAAGGAATGCCTTGTGTGCTATCAAATGTTGCAACGTGACTGGGTGATTATAAAGATGCTCTACAGGTATCTCCGAAGGTGTTTTTTGGGTTGGCATAGATTGAGATTAGGCTTTGTCACTCCGAGTATCGGAGAGGTATCTCTAGGCCCTCTCAGTAATGCACATCATATGATACCTTGCAAGCAATGTGATTATTGACTTAGTTGCGGGATGATGCACTACGGAACGAGTAAAGAGACTTGCCAGCAATAATATTGAGCTAGGTATGAGGATACCGACGATCTAATCTCGGGCAAGTAAAATACCAATGACAAAGGGAATAACGTATGTTAACATTGTGGTTCGACCGATAAAGATCTTCATAGATTATGTGGGAACCAATATGAGCATACATGTTCCGCTATTGGTTATTGACCGGAGAGGTATTTCTGTGATGTCTACATAGTTCACGAACCCGTAGGGTCCGCACGCTTAAAGTTCCATGATGATATGTATTATATGAGTTATGTGTTTTGGTGACCGAAGCTAGTTCGGAGTCCCGGATGAGACCACGGGCATGGCGAGGAGTCTCGAAATGGTCGAGAGGTAAAGATTGATATATTGGACGATGGTATTCGGACACCGGAATGGTTTCAGAAAGTTCCGGGTATTTTCCGAGTCCGGAGGTTACCCCCCCATGGATTTTTTGGGCCTACATGGCCCATAGGGGAGAGGGGAGGCAGCCCACAAGGGGTGGCCGCGCCCTCCTCCCATGGGTTGTCTGAATTAGACTAGGGGAGGGGGCGCGCCCCCTTTCCTTCTCCTATTCCCTCTACCTTCCCCCTTTTCCTCCTCCGGAAGAAGGAAAAAAGGGGGGGGGCGAATCTTACTAGGAGTGGAGTCCTAGTAGGACTCCCCCTCCCTTGGCGCGCCCCTTGTGGCCGGCCTCCTCCCCTCCTCCTTTATATACGGGGGCGGGGGGCACCCCAAAGAACATCAATTTTCTTAGCCGTGTGCGGTGCCCCACTCCACTCTTTACTCCTCCGATCATATTGCCGTAGTGATTAGGCGAAGCCCTACGTGAGTCACTTCACCAACACCGTCATCACTCCGTCGTGCTGACGAAACTCATCGACTCCTTCGTGCCTCTACTGGATCAAGAGTTCGAGGGACGTCCTCGAGCTGAACGTGTGTAGAACTCGGAGGTGCCGTATATTCGGTACTTGATCAGTTGATACGAGAAGACGTTCGACTACATCAACCGCGTTAAGTTAACGCTTCCGCTTTTGGTCTACGAGGGTATGTGGACACACTCTCCCACTCTCGTTGCTATGCATCTCCTAGATAGATCTTGCGTGAGCGTAGGAATTTTTTTGAAATTGCATGCTATGTTTCCCAACAGTGGCATCCGAGCCAGGTCTATGCGTAGATGATATGCACGAGTAGAACCCAAAGAGTTGTGGGTGGTGATCGTCATACTGCTTACGACCAATGTCTTATTTCGATTCGGCAACAGCAAACTTGATAAATCAACATTGTGGTTTGTGTGCCATAGGTATGTACGGTTCATGCTAGAAGCCCGTAGCAGCCACGTAAAACTTGCAACAAACAAAGTAGGGGATGCCTAACTTGTTTTTGCAGGGCCTATTGTGGTGTGATATGGTCAAGACATGATGTGATATAAGATTTTTGTATGATATGATCATGTTTCGTAAAAGTTGTCGGCAACTGGTAGGAGCCATATGGTTGTCGCTTTATTGTATGAAATACTAGCATTATGTAATTGCTTTACTTTATCACTAAGTGGTGGCGATTGTCGTAGAAGCAATGGTTGGCGAGACGACCACAATGCTACGATGGAGATAAAGATGTCAAGCCGGTGATGATCGAGATCATGACGTTGCTTTGGTGATGGAGATCATGAGCACAAGATGATGATGGCCATATCATGTCACATGTTTTGATTGCATGTCATGTTTATCTTTTATGCATCTTATTTTGCTTAGTACGGAGGTAACATTATAAGATGATCCCTTACTAAATTTCAAGGTATAAGTGTTCTCCCTGAGTATGCACCGTTGCGAAAGTTCTTCGTGCTGAGACACCACACGATGATCGGGTGTGATAAGCTCTACATTCAAATACAACGGGTGCAAGCTAGATTTGCACAGCAGAATACTCAGGTTAAACTTGACTAGCGTAGCATATACAGATATGGCCTCGGAACACTGGAGACTAAAAGGTCGGACGTGAATCATATATAGTAGATATGATCAACATAGTGATGTTCACCATTGAAGACTACTCCATCTCACGTGATCATCGAACATGGTTTAGTTGATTTGGATCGTGTATCATTTAGATGACTAGAGGGATGTCTATATAAGTGGGAGTTCTTAACTAATATGATTAATTTAACTTAATTTATCATGAACTTAGTCATGATAGTTTTTTGCATATCTATGTTGTAGATCAATGGCCCGTGCTACCGTTCCTTTGAATTTTAATTCGTTCCTAGAGAAAGCTAAGTTGAAAGATGATGGTAGCAACTACACAGACTGGGTCCGTAACTTGAGGATTATCCTCATTGATACATAGAAGAATTATGTCCTTGATGCCTGGCCCAGCAACTGCAGACATTGTGAATGCCTGGCAGTCGTGTGTTGATGACTACTCCTTAGTTCACTGCGCCATGCTTTACGGCTTAGAATCGGGACTTCAAAGACGTTTTTTAACGCCATGGACCATATGAGATGTTCCAAGAGTTGAGGGTAATATTTCAAGCAAATGCCCGAGTTGAGAGATATGAAGTCTCCAACAAGTTCGGTAGCTGCAAGATGGAGGAGAACAGTTCTGTTAGTGAGCACATACTCAGAATGTCTGGGTACCATAATCACTTGACACAGCTGGGAGTTAATCTTCTAGATGATTGTGTCATTGACAGAGTTCTTCAATCACTGCCACCAAGCTACAAAAGGCTTCGTGATGAAATACAATATGCAAGGGATGGAAAAGACTATTCCCGAGCTCTTCGCGATGCTAAAGTCCGTGGAGGTAGAAATCAAGAAGGAGCATCAAGTGTTGATGGTTAACACAACCACTAGTTTCAAGAAGAAGGGCAAGGGTAAAAAGAAGGGGAACTTCAAAAAGACTGACAAGCAAGTTGTCACTCCCGGGAACAAACCCAAATTTGGACCCAAGCCTAAAACTGAGTGCTTCTACTGCAAAGGGACTGGTCACCGGAAGCGGAACTGCCCCAAGTATTTGGCTGATAAGAAGGATGGCAAAGTGAATAAAGGTATATTTGATATACATGTTATTGATGTGTACCTTACTAATTGTCGTATATAGCGACCAGACCTCAGACAGTCCGATCTCTGTGCTTTAGTGTCATCCTTGGGTCAGTAATGCTGACACGCATAGTACTTGAAGGATTTATAACAGAGTAGCGGTCACACACTTATTACATCGAATGTCTCAAAAGAGAAATATTACAATAAATATGGCTTAAGGCCATCTAATAACGATAACAGCGGAAGGCTTGGAAGATAAGTGAGTCCATCAACACCAACGGCATCACTGAGTATAGAACCACGACCTAAAGGCACCTTACTCGTCGTCTGAAAAGTCTGCAACATGATAGTTGCAGCCCGAAAACGGGTCAGCACATGGAATATGCTGGCGATGTAACACATAGAGAGTTATGAAAGAATAAAGCTATACTACATGCATGTATGGCTGGTGGAAAAGCTCTATGGTTACAATTTTGCACAAAGCCAATTTTTCCCTACTGCAAAGGAATAAATTTTATTTAACTATCATGGTGGTTGTTAAACATCGAGAAGATAGACATCCTCTCAATCCCAATTAAGCATCATCATTAAAAACCCAACAATATTAACTAAAGTAACATGATGAGATTCACAGGATAATCCAAGTACTAGATACGCAAAACGTCCATAACCGGGGACACGGCTAACCATGATTAGTTTATACACTCTGCAGAGGTTTGCACACTTTTCCCCACAAGACTCGATCTCCTCCGTTGGGATTCTCGTACTACATGGTGTTTGAGAAACAGATGACTGAGACATAGTCTTTCAGAAGTGCTAGCACCTTACGATCGGGTAGACAGTTACACCTACTTTCCCCTACATCTGCTAGTCTACCACTGTAAGAGTTCGCATGACTTAATCAACTATGCTAGAGCCCATAGTAGCTTGTGCCTGCACATGAAAGTTTCGAGCATGAATAATCTCATGATCCCTTTGAGCCTCGGTGGCGGTCCATAAAAAAACAGGCAATCGTTGGAATACCCAGGTGCCTCTATCCACCCAGATATGTATTAAAGTTGCCACCTTAAATAAACCATTTATTAACAATCTCACATCTGTCATGGATACACTCACCCAATCCACGTCTACTAGCATAGCATGGCATAATAAGCAAACGTAGAGTAACTCCCAAGGGTTTGATAAAACAGGTAATAGGTACTACCTCATCTACTTCCCAAAACCCACATATTAAACAGATCCTAATCATGCAATTGTTTGAGGATTTATCTAATGCAATAAAACTGGGTAGTAAAGAGGTATGATCAAAGTGTTACTTGCCTTGCTGATGATCCGCGAAACCTAGAGATTCAAAGTAGCAAGCGGCACACTCCGGGTACTCTATCGCAAACAAACAAGCATACAATAAGTACTCATCTAATGCACAGGTAAAACTCAAATAAGAGAACTAACCAGAAAGTTCAACTTAAGAACTTTGGTTTGCAAAAAGAATCAAATCAAACGAAGCAACAAAAGTCAAACGGCGAAAGAAACAAGCTTCGTTTACTAATTTGGACCTAAGTCAAATTTTACAGTAGCAAAAACTTGTTTGAGTAGGTTAAACGGAAAGAGGGTTTCAAGATGAAACTCTAGGCGCTTGAATCATCTGATTCCGATAAACGAGCGAAAAGATAAACTAAAACGAAAATCGGATCAAAAATCGCGATCAGAAATAACAGTGGAAAAACAGAGAAAAAGAAAAACCAACGAACGGATTAACGAACGAACGGGTGAACGCTCGCTAAATAAGTAAACCGGAAAAACCGATTTATAAAAAAACGAATCTAGGATTTCTAAAAAACTGGATCGGTTTTTTTTAAACCGGAGCACGACAGCGGCGGCGGTGAATACCTCGGCTCGGCTCCGCAGACTCTCGGCGGTGGTCGGCGAGGTGGCGGAGGCGGCGGCGGCGACTCTGGCGGCGCTAGGCGGTGGCGGCTGGCGGCGGGTGGGGTGGCGGCGGGTATTTATGAGGTGGCGGGGGGCTCGGCCGGCTTGGGAAGGGGCGGCGGCGGGCGGCTCCGGGTCGGACTCCCCGAGTCCGGCGGTGACACGGCGGCGTGAGGCGGTGGCGCTGGCGCGGGCCGGCCTGCTCGGATGGGCCTTCGGCCCAGTCGGACGTGGAATTTTTTTAAATAATTTCGCCGAAAAAAATTCTAGAAAAATAAATTAAAATCTGAAAATGCCAAAACAAAATTTTCACTGTCTAAATGCTGTTTTGAAAAACGTGCAATTTTTCCTAAATTCAAATAAAATAGC